>OY756984.1:9780167-11032667 GCA_963580505.1 Ennomos erosarius
CTTCCCGCGTTCATCAATTAATCCCTATTAATTACATCCTAACTTGCACTATCTAGAAATATAGATAGGCATTTATTATATTGGTTCTCAAGTGGCGACTTCGAACCGGAAAACGCAGTGTTATCATGTCCCCACTAGGTGGACCGGCGATCTGGTGAAATCCACGGGGAGCCGATGAACGTAGGAGGCGAGCAGCCGCTCAAAGTGGTGCTCTGTGGGGGAGCGCTATGTTTAACAGTAGACGTCTTCAGGCTGTTGATGATAAAAATGATGATGATGACTTATTATAGTTACATATTTAAAATCATTGTATTTTAAATCAGAAATACTTCTAAATTACTATAAATAGAAAAAGTGAAAGATTTGGTTTCCATTTTCCTTAGTGGTTCTCACTTAGAATAAGACAATCTATACCATCATTTACCTCGGCAATTTGAAAGGATAACAAATATAATTATGATGATTATTGTACCTACTTTTCAACTGACTGAAAAGCACATCCAGTTGGAGCTTATTGCTATTAGCAGCTTACGAATTGGAAAAAGGTATGAATAGGTTTGATTTAACGATGAAATAGTTTTCTTTATCAACTTCATCAAACCCAGATACCGAATACGTACCAAGAACATAGCTAAATAATATAACCACCCCCTCAGAAAACCAATAAGAACAATAATAAATAACTCTTATCATATTTCGAGTATGCTCCTGGTCGCATCGCGAGAGATCCAGAGCAATATATCACTAAGAATTTACGAGGCAAGATACGGCAGGAAAATTGCAAGAATGGTGGCGCAATCTATCTTAGTTGGGTATAGGGAGGTTTTGGGGAGGGCGAGGAAGGGCAGGGGAGGTAGGGGAAACTTCGAGAGGTTATTAGTCCAAGCATCTGTTGTTGAGTTGGGGGCGTGATGGAACCCCGGTAGGTACAAGCTAACAAATCTAATTGCGCAGTAGGCGGCCGGGTAATGACAAAACGGGCGATCGTGGCGCGAGGCAATTTGTTAGAGGTCAGGTGACCGTGGATGGTTTTTTTTCACCGAAGTTATTTGTGGGACCATGTAGAATTAATTTTTGGGATGGATTTCTATAGGAATGTGTGAAATTAACCTTTAGTTCTATCATGATAGCTAATTTGCAAAATACTAAATAAACTTAAAATGCAAAATATAGCTGACTTAAAACGAGTTAAATAAAAAATTTGAGTGTGATGATGAAAATGGTCAAGCATTGGATAAATACGCAGCTCTATAACATAAAGAATAAAGCTTTACAATTCTGGAAACTACAGATGTTAAGCTTGATAAAGCAGTGGCTACTTTATACTTCCTAATAAGGAAAACATTTTTGGGACAAACTATGATTGTTTGTGTCACTACTTGGAACTGAAGTTTGACCTTCAAACTTTGTACGTATGTGTACCTGGACGTTTACTCTATCATAAATATTATACTTAGTACTTAAAAGTTTTGGCAAACGGCAGGGTTTACAAGGCAAAAATGCATTGGATCCTTGCAAGGTGCGAATAATCATCGGGGCGGGCCCGATAGCTCAGTTGGTACTGGAGTAACCCTTCCTTCTGAACTGAGGGCTGTGGGTTCGATTCCTACTCAGGACAAACATTTGTGTGATGAATATAGATGTTTGTTCTGTGTCTGGGTGTTATTCTATGTATGTATTTACAAACAAAAAGTATCTCTGTATTATATCCGTTATCTGGTTCCCATAGTACAAGCTATGCTTAGTTTGGGGCTAGATGGCGCTGTGTGAAATGTCCTCACAAAAAAAAAAACAAAAAAACATCATCATTATCATCATCATTAACATCCTAAAGACGCCCACTGCTGAACCTAGGCGTGCCCCAGGGAGCCCCACTTTGAGCGGCTGCTGGCCTCCTGCATCCATCGGCCCCCCGTGAATAATGAATATTACTATTTTGTAATATCTAAGATGGCGAAGAAAGGTTCTCGAGTGGCGACCACGAACTGGAAGACGCAGCGTAGGCCGGCCCTCCATTACGTGGACCGACGACCAGGGGGTCTAACAAAGATACCAACTGCTAACGCTAACGCCAAACGCTAACTCCAAAATGTACTGATATGATATTTCGGAAATCGCTAACTTTTCCGCAGCGAATGTCATTTCAATACATTTCTGGAATTAGCGTTTGGCGATAGCGTTAGCGTTTGCGATCTTTGCTTAGACCCCAGGGCGGTTATTCTCTATGGAAACACAGATTCCACACGATACGAAACCACGTCGTCAACGTGTCTGGTTCAAATCGTGTCACAGCGTAAGATATACCTTCACTTTACATTAAAGTTATCTTTATTTTGAATAAAATATATTGACATAAGTGGTCATATATTTTGATGTGTTGATGTTTCGTCTCGGTAAAACATGATTCCTTCCCGATTTTATCATCGAACTTCTCGGCAGCGTGAAAAAGCACATCCACATATTGTAGACACGTGGAAATCTCATACGACGGGATTCTTGCACGTCGTTTCTTCCACGAACCTGCAAGATGTGGAATGATCTTCCTCCTGAGGTTATTCCGCCTAACTACAGTACGGAGAGCTTCAAGAAAAGTGTTAAAAGAGTCCTCTCTAAGGGTAGGCAACGCATCGGCAATGCCTTTGGTGTTGCAAATGTCCATAGGCGGCGGTGACCACTTACCATCAGGTGAGCCGCCTGCTTGTTTGTCACTCATTACATAAAAAAAATATTTTTGACAGTTCAAATCGCGCCAATTCCAAAATTCATTTCGCGCGGTATTTTTGTCGTTTCATAGAGAATCGAGGTTTGCAGAGTTCTTATGTAAGACAAGGAATTCGCGTGGTTTCGAAGTAAGGAAACGATACGGAATAAGGGCCCTGGTCAGAACCGCGGGGAGCCGACGGATACAGGAGGCAAGTGGCTACTTGCCCTTACAAAGTGGCACTTTTGGGGGAGGCCTATGTTCAGCAGTGGACGTCTTCAGGCTGATGACAATGATGATGATGATGATTATACCAAAGTGAGTAGGTACCGCTATAATACTGTCGGCAATTTAACATGACTGTGATGCCTCTCATGGTACGAAACGATGATTTTGTACCGGTTCAAGTATACAAAGTCCAAACCCCCGACATATACCAGTACACTTCGAGGAAATGAGTAGGCGTTGCGTTTTAGTAGGCACCGCTTGACGCAAGATAACAAGACTACGAAAAATTCAGTTCTACTGTGTAGGTACCCACATACAATCTTTTTATGCTTATCTTTCTGTGATTTATGACTTGTTCGGCGTCCAACAACGGGAATGAAAGGAGGTATACAAAAGTAATTTATTTTTTACGTTTGTTTTTCTTGTCTTACCATCGGTGCGTGCGGTACTGGCCGCAAGGCATGTTTTTGAAGTTGGCATTTTTGAGATGTCGCAATATGATTTATATATTACCTCTCGTGTAGGCGTGCTCACTGCTTAGCCCGATCGGTATTTTCGGCTTAACATAACATTAATCACGTGGAATAAATAAATCATACTGTAAATGTGTCCTCTCAATATTGTGCGTTATTTATGATGCGAAATTTTCGAATTTTTGTTCTGTTATAAAAAGTTACAAGTACCTATGCCATGAATACTGCGGCCAACTTTATTTGAACCTTGCCAATATGAGAATGACACTAAACCTCAAAAATAGAGCATAGTTAACATTTTAGTGAAATTTCATTTTACTCAATTCCAAAAATGTCAAATGTGGCGTTCTCATACTTTGTCATCCTAAAAAAAAAATCTCATCAATCAATTCTAATGTACTTAATTTTAATTTTTTATATACTTCTAAAAAGCTTTAAACGGGTCTCATAGCTTTCAAAGAACGTATTAGAATTTGAACTGTATCATCATAGATAGTATATTATCATCATAGAAAAGAAGACTTTCCGAGCTTCATAAATGTCTCACAAAGACCGGACGTTATAAACCAAGTGTGAATGTCGTAAATCGGAAATTCAAATTCAAAAAAAGTTCACACGATTCGACAAACATGTCGCTCTCTCAATTAGCTGTCTTTACCGGACATGCTTGGATGGAATAATTCATGACGGCACCAAACGTGCACCGCCAAATGACACTCTTGACTCTGATGCACCAACACATCCACTATAAGTATTTATTTCAATAAGCTTGAAGTTGTTAATCAGTATTGACTAACTGTAAAGGTTTGCTGCTCCGACAAACAGTTACAGTCATGGTACTTACATACATAGTATCATCATCATCATCATCATCAACAGCCCGTAGAGATCCACTGTTGAACTTATGCCTCCCTCAAAGAGCGCCACTTTGAGCTGCTGCTCTCCTGCATCCATCGGCTCCCCACAGTTTTCACTAGGTCATCGGGCCACCTACACTGAAAAAAAAAAGGAGTAAACCCAACCGATTTTTCGTTAATCCATAATGTTTTGTACAGTAAAAATGGAGCCTATTGTCCAAACACTTTACTTTTACTGAGCCAAAAACAGTTAAGTCGTAACAGTATTTTTTACTGTGTATCTGTTACTGTTTTCGCGTTGTCAATTCTTACTGTTTAGAAGACAGTAAGGTAAAACAGTTAAGGTAGACAGTAAAGGAAAACAGTTAAGGTAGACAGTAAAGGAAAACAGTTAAAGAAGACAGTTACGGAAAACAGTTAAGGTAGACAGTAATGGAAAACAGTTAGGGTTAGACAGTAAGTTTATCAACAGTAGTAAATACTGTAGGAGCACAATAATATTGACAGTGGGAGAACAGTTATAAATACCGATTGTGTTTTATTGGGAACTGTTGTCACGCAGTATCAAATACGTTTGTTACAATAGCAGGTACTGTGGGAACACATTAGCAGCAACTTTGATGTTCAGTTGTTGATACTGTGCGAGATCAGTTGTAATTATTGTAAGTATAAATTAATAGTAACTGTTCCCTCACAGTAACAGATACGTAGTGTCACAGTAACAGGTACCATGGAAGCTCAGTAGAACTCACCGCTTTATTCATTTGTCGCAGCTGTGTGTGTGCATTTATATGAACTGTTTTCTCACAGTATCAAATAAGTTTGTCACAGTAACAGGTACTGTGGGAACACATTAGCAGCAACTTTGATTTTCAGTTGTTGACACTGTGCGAGATCAGTTATAATTATTGTAAGTATAAATTAATAGTAACTGTTCCTTCACAGTAACAGATACGTAGTGTCACAGCAATAGGTACTATGACAGCTCGGTAGAACTTACCGCGTTATTCAGTTCTCGCAGCTGTGTGCACATTCATGTCAACTGTTCTCTCACAGTACCAAATACGTTTATTACAATAGCAGGTACTGTGGGAGCACTTTAGCACTAACTTCGAGGTTCAGTTGATTATGCTGTGTGAGATCAGTTATAATTAATTTTTTTCGCTGTGATCATATTAATATAATATTAATATGATCACAGTGAAAAAAAGTACGCACTTACGCACGTACGCGTACTTTTGAGAACTAATTTAAACCTTGTGGCCCACAGCAATAAAATCTTGGACAAAAAACTACGCGGAAAATAAACGTTACTTTGTAGTCAAAAAATCTGAAAATGTACACTAACTGCTCTTAATAAACCTAAAGGATCAATTACTAGTGGGTTAAGTAACAGCTTAGTGCTGCGTGTTGGCATTATGGAATATTATTATTAGACCCTCGCACGCCAACTACATGTAGTGGAGGTAAAAATGCCTATCACTTGGATCCTTACTGGACCCGCTAGTAACCGTTTTATGAAAGTTAATAAAATGCCATCTGAGAATTAAACAGTTTATAAAAATAAACTCTTTATTGATACCAAGGTACAAATACCGAAACAGGAAAAAACTTAAGATTATGTTACAATTACAATGGCCGGTCTTACCTATTACCTTTACTATTACTACTACCTACTACTTACTTACCTATACCTTTGTATGACTCCTAAAAAACCACTATTGATTCGCAGTATTGACTTTAACAGTACTAGTAATAAGGTTCAAAATCCAATAACACATTGGTCTTCATAAGTTGGAAAACTTAATCCAATATTAACATATCCGGATTTATCCGGTACCGGTATTTGTGGTTTATACCGTGTTTATAGGCTTAAGTCCTTGTTTTAGCTTAATTTATAGTTATGATATTGATAGTTTTAATTGTTTTTTGGTGTGAGATGTTAGTTGATTTTGGTTTTCTATTATTTGGAATTCCAATTGCTTTGTTGTATTTACTATGTAACTAATATTTAGTGCAATAACTAATTTATGATATTAATTTATGTAGTGGAGGTAAAAATGCCTATCACTTATGATCAGAATTGCCTACTTAAATATACAGAAAAAATCACATAAAAAAACAAACAACAAAACCACGTACCTAGCTGTGATTTATTGCAGAGGTCCAGCAACAACTATGTATATATGGTTGAATAGTAAGTCCAAGCGCTAAATAAATCTCCTGGCGCGATCGTTACTCTTCTTGAAGTTGACGTTCGTCTTCTATGTGAATGACAAAGTTCTGATGCACTTCCGCCGCTGACCTCTTCTTTTTTATACATACAGGTCCAAAAAGATGCGGAATAAGAAGTATGGTAGCAAGGTTTCTCGTCTCGGGGTCTGGGTCTGTTGAGTAAAAATAAACGTTCAACTTAGTTCCTAAATAAATTACTATTTTCAGACCGCTGGAAGTCACCCTAAAATTGTTTCTGAGATTTTTACCGTACAGAAAAATAAACAAAATATACTTAGTTGTCGTGAAGTACAATAAAAGCTTGTAATAAAATTTGCTAACTCACCACGTGCCAATTTTTTCGGTTCCGTTAGATATGTGCTTTTTCTTGAGATCCTGTTGATAACACTTCCCCAACAACGTTGAATACAGGGAAATCCCTGGAGGTAGGAGATTGCTTTTCATTAGACAAAATGCGTTTTATTAGCCTTTCATTATTAGTTTTGGCCCATTTTTCAGCACAAACAGCATAGTTATCCACATTGCTCCTTAGCCATTCCAACAGCTCCTCTATCTTTTGGGTGTTGGTGTCATCAGCATCGTCATCCACAATCAAATCTTCAAAATGAGTTACAGATCTTTCGGTGGATGTACTCGTAGATAGTTTTGGTGTAAATGTTTTTTCAAGTGAACGACGTGACCGGGGTTCAAAGACCTTGTTACGATGGTACTTCGCTTTTAAATTGGTCATAGCATCAAATAATGTCCATGAGCCTGTTGCAAAGACCCTTTTGATCAAGTATAGTAAATGTTGATGTTTTCTATTGGGAACACCTTTTCTGTAAGTAAAAGAATCACATATTATTAAAAATAAACAGGTTTTCCAGCAATATTTAACCCATTCTTATTATGCACCTTTTTGCATATGTATGAGAAAAAGAAGCTAAAATGCAAAAAAAATTACCCTTATTAAAATTTATTTATTTATTTATTTTATTCACAAAATCCAACAGATCTTAAAATAAAATACAGTTTAATAATTAATTTTCAATAATTAATTAATTATCAAAAAAATATATTTATTGTGTGTTTTGGCCAGTAAGTACATTCAGTGGATTTGTTTATGTGCATGGGTTTGAAAGTATGTTTGTGGATTTGTGTGTGTGTGTGTGTGAGTTTTTGTTTATGGTAAATTTATACTTACTTATTTCTTATAGCCAATAAATACTAGTGTTTTGGGATTTCTTCTTAGTATATTTGTAGCTACTTTTCTTACTAGTATCTTGCAGTACTGTTCTTCAAGTGGTTATTGAATCTCTTTAAGAAGCTGTTGGCCATCAGGAGTTTTGGCAGGTAGGGAATTAAGATCCTGGAAAGTGGAGGATTGTTAAGTTAGAGTGATTAAATACTAAAATGAATGGAATCCAACCCTAGTGGACAACATCTATTTTGCAACAAATAATGGTATGGAACCCTATGTGTGCGAGCCCGACTCGCACTTGGCCGGTTATTTAATTAATACTATGAACCTGCTAGTTACTTACTGATTGTTTTTCATTTCGATTTTGCTTCAGCTTCCAATCTGTAAGAGCTTTGTTAAATTTGGCCTGTGGTTCAATCATGGAGGTATGGTGCAATGTTTCAGTCTTTACCAATGTACTCTGTGGTGCAATGGCAGGAATCAAAGCTTTGATTTCCAGATCATCCAGTAATAGCAACACTATGATGTCAACTTCATTTTCTAAAATGACAAAAGATTTATATAGAACTATTTATTATAAACTACTACAAAGGTACTACCCAACCACGGTGAAGCCAAAGCCAAGGGAAAGATAATGATAATGATGATGTAAGTTAGTAGACCTATTATCTATTGTATGTAAAATAATTATATAATGTTATTTAATTAATATGATATTACTATTTACAATTTTTATTATTAAATAAATTAAATAAACAAATAAATAAATAAATAAATTTTGTAATTTTTACATATAATATACTGTCAACATCATTTTATTCCCATTATTTTAACTCCTGGCTAGCAAACTATTGAATTGAATTTAAAAATATGTGAAAATGTTAAAAATCACTGTACTTATGCAATGCCCATTCAATTTCAAACATAATTATACCAAGGACATATAACGCGACATAACACAACATGCATTAAGTTTGGTAATACCAATTACTTACCATCAGATTTCAGGTAGCTACAGGTAGGTATTATATCAATAATCAAATGCTTAACACTAGGTGGACGTTGTCGTCACTGAGAAACACAAAGGTGTCATTTCTGAAACAAAAACCCAATATATTGCAAAAATCGCTTGAATTTCATTGCGCAGTTGTAATTAATTAGACCTAGTTTAGGGCTTAGGGTACCTACCCTAGCTAAATACCTACGTAGGTAGGTAGTGGTAATCGCTATGCCAGATATTAAACCGACAAGCCTAAGAAGTCATTCTATGCAGTAACATTACTGTGTTTCAGATTAAAGGGAAATGTTTCCAGCTAAATTATTACATCAAGATTCCGACAAAACAGTACGTATATGTTTCTAGGTACTTACCAATAAATAGTTCCGAATATTTCTTTATATGTTGTTTTATTGATTATGAGATCGGCTGCAACACTGCACAATAAGAATGGGCGTTGGCAATCAGCGGTGGTCCCGCCGCGATGGCGAGACCAACGCCATAATTATCCTCTACTTAGTTTGTGACACAGGTTTGTGACCACCGCGCGGAAAGACTGCTAAATTCGACCGATCCGCCGGCCGCCGCCGGCGACAAGGGTAGTAGGGATGTCCGATACTAGTCAATACGAGACTCGATACTTTTTGCGATACCAAGTACTTTTTGCATCGCATCATGCTTTCGATTCTTACTAATTGGTATTGGAAAGAAAGTACAAGTATAGAAGCGAATCAGTGCTGCTAAGTCAAAACAGAATAGAGTCACTAAAATGTCAAGCAGCTTTACTTCGCTATAATATAATAATAATAAATGCATATTTATTTAATATGTTTTACTTCTACAAAGCATAATATGGCCTGATTTTAATCCAAGTAGCTATACTTTTAAATAAAAAAGTAATTTTACCTTTTTATAAATCATTGGTTTATAAATGACGGGGATTTAAAGTTACAAACATAAAAAAAAAATACAACCAAATTGGGAACCTTCTCTTTTTTTAAGTCGGTTAAAAAATAAACTACCAATGCCCCTGGCAACTACGGTTGCAAAAATTGGGGACGTTCGATCCCCCTGGCAACTGTGATTGCCAAGAAATTGTATAGTTTTATTTTGGCAAAAATTTTAAAAAGTGCTGTCTGGGGGGATTATTTATTATTATTTAGTTTAATATTCGAGAATAAAATATTTTAAATAAAATTATTATTTCAAACGTTTATTATTAATCTGTGTTCTTTATCGATTAAATTATATTAATTAATTCGATGTAAAACTAGATAGTGTCTTTTATTTTCTGACTATTCTTCCCACACGCAAAACATTTATGGGTTAGTTTTAAAAAATAGCTAAAAAGATGGGTGTAAAAAAAAAGGATGTAGTAAAAAAATTTAAATTTACACTGGAAAAAGCACAAGTTTTGAGAAATAATACAATGCAACGACGTGAACTTCACGTTTCCACCAAAACTCAAAAATCGAATACTTGATGAGCAACGAACAGCGTAAAGAATATCGATGTTTTCAAAAAATTGTTATGGCAATTTTTTGTATTAGCCTGTGGTGATATTTTTATGGCATCGGATGGGGAAATGCATTTTTTAATTAAACTAACTAAAAAGATAGTAAGTACGCCATCGCTTTTAATTTCGTGCGCACTATTAGCCACTCAACCTGGTTATCGATCAGAAAAATATACATAAAATTCGCAGCGCACGCGATGTAAAGAATATTTTAGGTCATTTTTTAAACCTTGGGTTACATTATTGGAGTATCAGTATAGGAATCCCTAATTTTTTTGAAAATACATTATAGCCTATGTCACTCGGGATAGTTTAGCTTCCAAACAGTGAAAGAATTTTTTCAAATTGGTTCAGTGGTTTTGTAGCCTATTTAATGCAAACAAACAAACAATCAAATCTTTCCTCTTTATATTATTGGTATATATGGTATAGATATTAGATACCATTTTACAATAAAAACAATAACAGAATAGACCTGGCGAGCCCATCGCTTATTCCATTTAGTCCTTCTAACAGAGTGTCGATCGTACTGTTTACTAGGCTCGTTATAAGCAGTTTATTGAATAATTAAAGTGAATCAATCCAAAATATCGATAGTCGATACATACAGAAGCATCGCGTATCCCTATGGTCTGCGACGCCGCGCGCCGTACGCCACCAATAGCCGCCAACCGACCAAAGCTCTTCCCCCTTCGGCCCTACCCCGCGCTTGCCGGAGTCGCTCCGTTATTTTTAATGTTTCAAACACATTTCAAACAGTAATAATTATTTAGCTGCATAATAACGACTTATATACAGGGTTACAGGAAAAATCGTGCTAGATCCGTTAAGAGCGTGGAGTACCCATCACTTCTGACTTATTTCACTATGAAACACCCTAGGCTAAACTTTACCCTTTTCGAGATATTCAATTTTTAATTTTTTCATTGAAATATTTTGTGTCTTCTTATTATTATTATTATTGCATTTTTACATGTGTAATAAGATGCTTTAGGACGTCAATCATTAAAATAGTACATAAGTTAATTGAATGGACCGTAGTAGACAAGTGAAAGTTAAGATATAAAAAAAATATTAGAAACTGTATTGTTTTCTAAGGGATATCTACAAAAATATTATTAGTTTAGCCTAGGGTGTTTCATAGTGAAATAAGTCAGAAATCATGGGTACTCCACGCTCTTAACGGATCTAGCACAATTTTTCCTGTAACCCTGTATATCAAGTACGTACTTAGTGTCTACAGTAATAGATATTATTAAATAGGTAGGTATGGATTACACTTTGGCTCTTGAGTTTGGCAAAAAAATCTTGAAAATAATTAGAACTCACTTGTAGTAGGTAGGTAAGTAAGTAGGTAGGATCCCAAATCAACGAAATGACTAGGTAGGTTAATCTTAGAACTATTTAATAAAGGTAACTGTTATGATATTATGTATGATGTTATATTAAGAATCGGCAACTGAACATTAAAGTAGGTAGGTATATGGTAAATATATTACGGTACATAGGTAGGTACACTTACCTATTTCTATTTTTACCTATTTTTAGATTCTCTGGTCTAGCCTGTACCTACATTTAGGAGGAATTTGTGGGGCCGAAGCTAACATCAAATTCAGGTTCTGTTAATATTAGTTGAATATAAAAATAACTATACCTACTTATAATTATTATTTTATTATGATTATGACAAGGCATAGTAGGCATACTTAGAAATATAATTTCCCTATGATGGTAGGTACCTATGGATTATTATTAACTATTTTCTATTAAAAAGGTTAAAAAAAACCTGAGCTATTATGGTCAACCCTTGGTGGATTATGATACCTAATCCCAACCAAAAAAGGAATGGAAATGGAATGGATGGAATATGCAATGAGATAACGGCACCTGCCAACTTTGTCTATTAGGTACCTATGTCAACATTTATGTAAGTAGGTACCTAAGTACCTAAAGCCAGGCCAAGCGTCAAGAGCCACATTAAGCCCCTTGGAATCAGATACTTACGTATAAATTACTATTATTATTAGGAATAAATATTTAAATAAATAAATAATATCCCCGCAGCTTTTACTATATCGTCGGTCCCCCTAGTGGGGGGCCGGCCTACGCTGCGTCTTCCGGTTCGTGGTCTCCACCTCCACTCGAGAGCCTTTCTTCCCCATCGGTTGCTACTTGCTGTGCAATGCGTAACAGGAACTTCATAGAAGCACTAATTACCGATAAACGTTTTGGTATCAGTTAGATTATGAACATTATAATAAGTATCGGGAACTGAACATTCCAGTAAATAAGAATATTCAATAAGATAAAGTAAATATTATGCTCCTTACTGTTTGTCTAGCTAGTTTTATTAAGATGTTGCTCTAAATGACCATTTTACTTATTCAGTGCTTACTGTTCAACGCATAACAGGAACCTCATAAAACATTACAGATAAATGTTTCGATATCAGTTAGAATCTGAAAATTATAATAAGTATCGGGAACTCATAGTGTTCAATCAGTTAAGGTAACTGTTATGCTCCTTACTGTTTGCCAGTTATATTAAGACGTTACTCCAAGCGACCATTATATTTAGATTTTACTGTTCAACGCGTAACCGGATCCTCAAAAAAATATTAAAGATAAATGCTTCGATATCAGTTAAAATCTGAAAATTATAATAAGTATCGGGAACTGATCATTTAAGTATATGGTAGTATTCAATCAGTTAAAGTAACTATTATGCTCCTTACTGTTTTTGTCCAGTTATAGTGAAACATTTTATAACTTTCCATTACATTCAAAAGAACTGTTTGATACGGTACTGAAATTGAATAAAGTATTGAAAATAACTGTCACGATATCAGTTAAAATCTGAACATTGTAAAACGTATTGAAAACTGATTGTTTACATAAATGGAAATGTTCAAACAGTTAAAATAACTATTATGCTCCTTACTGTTTTAGTCCAATTATAGTAAAATATTTTCTAACTTACCATTACATTAACAAGTACCGTTTGATATGGTACTGAAACTGAATAAAGCATTAAAGATAACTGTCACGATATCAGTTAAAATATGAACATTGTAAAACGTATTGGAAACTGATTGTTTACGTAAATGGAAATGTTCAAACAGTTAAAATCACTATTATGCTCCTTACCGTTTTTGTCCAGTTATAGTAAAATATTTTCTAACTTACTATTACATTAACAAGTACCGTTTGATACGGTATTGAAACTGAATAAAGCATTAAAGATAACTGTCACGATATCAGTTAAAATCTGAACATTGTAAAACGTATTGAAAACTGATTGTTTACGTAAATGGAAATGTTCAAACAGTTAAAATAACTATTATGCTCCTTACTGTTTTTGTCCAGTTATAGTAAAACATTTTCTAACTTACCATTACATTAAAAAGTACTGTTTGATACGGTACTGAAACTGAATAAAGCATTAAAGATAACTGTCATGACATCAGTTAAAATCTGAACACTGTAAAACGTATTGAAAACTGATTGTTTATGTAAATGGAAATGTGCAAACAGTTAAAATAACTGCTATGCTCCTTACTGTTTCTGCCCATTTGTTTGCACGTTTGGTGAACAATTATTATCAAAGAGAAATGTGTAATTGTTACTGAAAAAAAATTAACTGTCCAATAACAGTAATAATGCAAGAAATATTTTTTTCAGTGTAGTATACAGGATGTTATTTAATTCATTAGCACAAATTGAGCCCATGATAGTACATCATTTATAGATGATTATTAAAGACTAATGAGTGTAAATGAAAATATTTTTATTGAAAATTATTAAGATTGCCGCGGCGCCTAACGCAGTTGGCACGGATGATTTTGATACATCTAAACGTTTTTATACCTTGTATGTACTAATTAAAAACAGTACTTCATTATTTTAATAAAATTTTGTATTGTAGCATTTGATTAAGTAAGTTATTCCATTTTTTGGAGTTATTATATATTAAACACCAATGTGTTAGAATTCAAAAATTTTGGTCCACACGTGACCGGTATCAGGAGTAGGTACCTAGTTTCAAAGGATGCTAATGAATTCAATTACACCCGGTATACATAGTATCTGACCTAAAATCCTTTGTTTTATACCGTCTCTACTAAGAAATTATACAAACTAAAACACTTTAATCTTGTTCCAGGTACCCACTTAGATACATTTCTTCGCTCCACCCATAATTTTAAAGTCTATGTGAGTATTTCTCGTTATAAATTTGTCAGTGCAGCAGTTATCGAGCTTAATGTGACGTGTTCTCAACGTAAACTTTGTATTTTTATAAACTCAACATTCTGCCTAGATAAATTCGTGTCAAAGGGCATGTTAGTTCCTACACAGGTATTAAATTTGAGATCTTTGACGTAAACTGTCAAATAAAGTTCTCGATAGCTCTCGGGACATGTCGGATGACAACGTTAGTGATATAAATGTAGACATTGATGATGGTTCTTTTAAAATAAAGACGTTGCTACGTTTTTCGTAGCACGTTGCGTAGCAGATAATGTCATGAATTTCCGTGGCCTATGTAAATAGGGTGAATTCTGTGTGAATTTTATCATAACTGTTACGTTTGGCCCCTGTCTCTTATTTGTTCTGTGTCTGGGTGTTATATTGTATTTTATCTATATATTTTTTATGAGAATGAATGATGTGACGATCTAGTTGTTCACCTGATGTTAAGCGACACGGCCATAATATTTATTTATTTATATTTCACCATCTTATAACATAGTACGTTATATTTGGCATGTCCACATTCAAAACATTAAAATTCTTATTATTATAAATTACGTAGGTTGGTAGTCATAGAAGAACACTAGGTTTTAAATTGTCAGTCATAAATTATACGGTAAGTCGGCATCCAATTATACACAATTTGAGAGATAAGTATCTACAGCAAATAATTATTATGTTACGTAAATCCTCTATCAGGTTTTTATGCAGTTTCAAAAATGAACATTCCTACTTTCCAGCTTTTTGTCATAAATTCATTAAGGTTATAGAAAGGGTTTACTTCAAAGAACGACTTAATCTTAAATTTAAATTCCAAAAAAGGTGATTTAGTCACTTCCATGGGCAATTTATTATACATGTCTATTTTCAAACTCATGCCCTGCTTATATGTCTTAACTAATCTGGTCGCGGGCACATGAAGCTTTTCCTTACTTCTAGTATTGTGTTTATGTATGTCCATCCTTGCAGGTAATTGAGCTCTGCACGAATGTACTTCTAGGAGAGAGTTATAAATGTACAAAGAAATAACTGTCATTATCTTTATATGTCGATATGTCAATATGTCGGCCGGATAACAAAAAGAGTATTAATAGTATTTAATTACAAACAAAAAATATCTAAGTACTTCTACCAGCGGTTCAAATAGTAGAAGTATGATACATGTTGGTATTTAGTATAATTTTAAGGTTTCATACCTAAATGGTAACCAATTTTCGATTTAGGTCATTCATGTTGAATCTTGTATTCTCTATAAATAAGTGAAGCACGCGTGTGCATATTGAGAAAGATAATTTCACATATTTGAGCTATTGGCAAGAATTACCACATTGTACATCAAACAAAAGATACGGACTAAGTAAATTCTATATTTGCCTTGACATAACCACTTGATCATACTTACGTCACGTAGAATACGTCAAAAGCCCGCGAGCGATGCTCCGCACAAAACATGCATTATGAAGATTGCACATCTAGCCAAGCCAAGTAGTGGATAGAGCCACTAAAATCGCGGTAAGCGATAAGCGGATTTAAAGCGGAAGCGATTAAGCACGTGCTGATACAAATTTTCAGCAAAAACGAGTTTCACTCGTGCTATGCCCGCGAAGATTGTCCTCAAACAGAGCGAGAATTTTAACGGATTTTGTCCTCATCTCTTTAAGTCTCTGTTTCTATGGCCCCTCGCATAGTGTAGGTCCTGTTGCCAAAAATCACACAATAAATAACGCGAGAGAGCAAACTGCATGCATTATAGTCGTACCTTATCTTAGTGAATTTGAAGCCAAGAATTGCCCATTAAATATGCATTAAAATTACCTGTCTTGAATGAAAAATACGCGGAGCTTGCGGTGGTTAAGCCTTATTATTGGAGAGCATGAAAAATTGCATTGACGAATGGAAATTACGTAATTTGTACCCGTGTTAGGTTGGGGAGTGATAATTGAAGATAAATGATGGGAAATATTCGTGCTTAATTGACTAGTAGGTTATTTATTGGATTTTTCATTCATTTATGCATGCGATTGATTGGCGACTTATCTGATCGAACGTGCTGTGGTTACTATAGACTAGCATTGCCCAATACCCTTTTTTATTATGAGGCATTTGACTGTAACCTGACCTAATATCGATGTTATATAAATATGTATTAGTTCTAGAAAAGCCTTTCTTATTGACAAACATTGCCTTATAACTGTTATTTTTTAGATGAATTTGATTAAGGTCAAAATTATCAAGCATTTAGCGAAATCAGTGGCCTTACCGCGTAAGCCCGGTGGCAATCGTAATCGTGTGCTCTCTTGCTCGCACTCAAGGGCTTGTACATTGGCGCAAGCAGGATGGCAGGCGATGTTCATTACCAGAATGCTTACGCGGTAGGGCTGCAGGTCTCAGGTCAGTCGATAAATAAATTAAACAGCCTGCATTAGAAGTCTTATCACGCGCCTAAGAGTGAATCAATCCAATCAATATACATTACAACCTTCTCAATTACACATGTCGCAGTCATTCCGAGCGGAAAGCATATATTGCCCCGAACATATATTTGTTTTTCTTTGCTGTTATATTTTAAGGTATTCTTAATTCAAGGGGCATTGACAACGAAATAGCTAGATTAAGTTAAGAATCATTATCGATTTTTTTAATTCCCCACTATTAGGTACGTATGTGATTGTGATATAAGCTGAGGTTACCAAAATTCTGATAGGAATTTAAACTCAATCACAAATTCTAGAATACGCTGACACTGTCAAATTTTTTTTTTAAATATCGCGACGTAAAAATTTGCAACTCAATTAACATGTGTTGATTAAGGCAAGCAAAGAGTATATAATTTACTTGAAGGCAAGCAGCCGCTCAAAGTGGTGTTATTTGGGGGTGGCCTATGTTCAGCAGTGAACGTGTTCATGCTGATGATGATAATGATAATGATGATGATGGTGTTGATTAACCTAAAAATGGTTTCGGAGTGGTCATTTTAAGCAAACCTACATTTCAGTTTATATTTCTATACTAATCAAACCAAGCAAACTCAAAAGGCGTTGGGCGGCTTTAAGAGGTTGACGTAAGAACTAGTCAGTAATCACATGCCCACTCGAGAAAGAAGTATCACGCAAACTTAAGAAAGTCTTCTCAAAATCTAGATTTTTGAAGTTTCCTGCTTGATTAAGATAAGTGTCCGGAAGAGGCCGGTTTCTTATGCTCTAACAACTTTTCTGTCGAGTTAGAACTCAGAGGCTAGATAAACAATTGTTTAACTTGGTGATTTGCCGCTAATTTCTTTCATTATGTAATTGGGCTTTTACCAACAAACTGTGAGAATTGCTTATAATCTTTTTTTGTAGGCCAGACTGATTTGTTTTCAGGCCTTGTATAATTCAGTAAACAAACCTAGAAATATCTAGAAAAATAACAATATTCACTTAATTAACAACAAGTAATGTGTTTGGCTCAGCTTTCTGCAACAGTGGCAACAGTGGCTTTACATTGACATTTTGAGTCCCAAACCTCACAATATTTTTAATTAAATTCCTATACACGGTAATTATTATACTAATTAGAAATTTTCATTGCTGCTGTACCTTGCATAAATTTTTGTATGAATAAATAATCGATGCGGTGTTCTACGCTATTATTCAACCGATCAGTTATCTTGTTCTGCAAAAGAGTTTTGTGACTCAAACTGCACTAAATAAATAATAAATTTTGTTGCTACATTTAATTATGCTAACTCAATAGCGGAAATGCCTTCATATTCTGAATAGTTTAAAAACAAGCAAGTATGACATCAGCGCGTTCCCAAGCTGCCACCGGACGTGGCATTGCCAACATCACTGCCCGGTACTCTCGTTCCCAAGATCACTGTGATTTGAGATCACTACTATTGGTTTACTTTTGAAGTTGATACATCTCTTCTTATTTTTCGTGGTTTAACAATAAATGATGATGATAATAATGTTCAGAAAATACTAGTTAAAAAAATAATAGAGTAAGAGTAAAGGAAGGAGAGTAAAAATAGAGAGTAAAAAATTCTAGGTCTGTGATGTGGGCGTATATACAAGGTGACCTTGAATCGGCATGTTATCCTGAAAGGGGGTAAATCTACATGCCAAGGTAGACAATGTTTCTTCTTCGACTTTACTAAATTAATAATTTTCATTCAAGAAATGCCATGTAAAGTTTCGAAAATAGCCTTAGCGCAGCTGGGTGGTTGAACTTCGTCCTTGACCGAGTGCACATAAATGAGTTTAACGACCTGTGTTTAAAAATGAATTTATGGTATTTTTGTAACTCTCGTAGCGATCGCACGTGCAATATTGCAGGTGGATTTATTTTTTACAATGGAGTTTTGGAAACACCCAGTTTCAAGTAAGAGTCTCACAACTTGTAGGGTATCATGGTTCCAGACCCCCCATTTCGGGATAACATAGCAATTCAAGGTCACCTTGTATATACCTATCTACGTCCACGAGTAGGTACATGACATTATTACGGAAGCTTGAAATTATTAAATATCTAACATGTAAGTCTGTTTAAATTTGAAAACAGAACTTGACTTACTATTCTTGTACATTTCTGTAAGTATAGCTTTTATCTAGCCAAGCTTTTGATACGTATGAACTCATAAAATAGATACAAACATTACAATACTACATAACGACTAGAAATACTAGTACGGTTTTGTTCCACAAACGATGAGCGACAGTTAAAAGCCAAAAAATTCAGTCGAGATCCAGTAGTAGGGCCACGTCTCATCACCGCGGCGCACTGCCAACTCACCTCGATTGTTATTCACTAGAACACGTCAAGTTGACATCGCGCGCATACGGCGAATGCTCAATGAGGGGAATTTTCGCACACGCACTGGTATTGCTGACGGGCCCGATAGCTCAGTTGGTAGTATCCCTGCCTTCTGAACTGGGGGCTGTGGGTTCGATTCCTACTAGTTCCGATTAAAAATGTACGATTTATTGCGCCTAACGTAATGAACAGATTAATTTTCTCGTTTTTAGATGCTGTTCAAAAATCAAAGTTCTGTTTAATTTTTTAAATTAATTACGTAAGCACGTATTTTTTGATAGGGTCTCTAGGAGCTTTTGTTTAAAGTTCAAAATAAACCATCATTTTATGTCGAGATTTAGACCTTAGACTCTCTGAGCTTGAAAATGTGTTAACTTTGCCGGTTTTTGTAGATTACGTAATATATGCTGTATCAAATAAAATACCTTAGTCATACCTTAAGACCACCAAACGGAGCTATGTCTGAACTAAGGAACATTTAGGATCACATAATTTAAAAATAATTTTTGGTTGCATATTCTGCGAAGCAAAAGCCATTTGTTCTGGGTATCCCTTTAATTTGCATAGCTAACATAGCAAATCATTCCTACATGTATGAAAACGTGCAATGACTCTGTCTCGTAGTGATCTTGTGATCTCAACTCGGTGCCAATTGACGACCGTCCGCGTCTTTATACAGACTTTTGATTGAAAACACATAAGTATAATAAGAATGTTGCTTAGACACTCCGATGACAAATAATACGGAGATCAAATTTACGCATTAAAATTTTCATAGAGAACCTAGAACACAAGACGTAGACTTGGGATTGGATCAAGGGTAGAATTTGGTTCTTGTGCTGAGTTGTGTCAAGGTTTCATTGCATTCGATTCTTGATCAGCAGATCAGCATCCAGCCTCAGAACTATTCGATTAATAACCGAATCGATTCAATTAAATAGCGTTCTCGTATCGTAGGTTGGCCGTATACAAGATTTGTGTACGCTGTTTGTGTATACTCCAACATTATTCATACTTTGATTCCTCAATTTCTTCACCGTGGATTGATGATACAAACTTAAAATAAGGCATTAACGCATTATTAAATTTAACTAATGTTTTAAGGCCCACATCACCATATAATACGATCAAAGTATAAAAACAATTATCTGCTCATAGCTAACAAGATAATAAACAATTTGAACATACCGAGCACAATGAACAGTCCAGTTGGTAGGAAGTCAATAAAATAATAGCCGTGGATCCGCCAGACCACAATAGGTACGGTGCGCAGAACAATGACGCTCGTAAACCATCTTATGGGCGCGCAGACTGGCGGGAAATAAACGCAGCGATATGTAAAATTTATCATTGTGAACTTATACAGTATTTTTAGTCAACTTCACAAAAGTTCGTCGGCGTTCGTCTGTAGGTACTAATTTTATTAATGTGAGTAGGTTATTGTTTCTTTCTTTTCAATTCTGAATATTCATCATCATCATCATCATCATCATCCTGAAGACGTCCACTGCTGAACATAGGCTTCCCCAAAGAGCGCCACTTTGAGCGGCTGCTTGCCTCTTGCATCCATCGGCTCCCCACGGTTCTGACCACGTCGGTCCACCTAGTGGGGGGCCGGTCTACGCTTCGCATCATCCAGTTCATTCTGAATATTACATATTTTAGCAAGGATCTGATGATTTCATCACCGTACGAGATTAAAGTCGTAAACTTTTCAGTAAATGACAATTTGACAGCAAATTATTCTAGGCAAGCATGCTCCATCGTCGACCGCGTCGTCACTTACCATCAGGTGAGACCGTGGTCAAATGTTAGCCTATCGATGATAAAAAAAAAAAGGATGGTCTTCTAGTGATTAACTGATCAATGATCATGTGAGTACTTGCATAAGTATTAAGTACTTTACGGAACTTCTCAGTATGAAATAGCGTGTGAAATCATACAATCTGATGGTATTATAAACAGTTCCTAGTTGACTTAATAATGTCAACCCAAAATAGTAGTCAAATAATTTCAAAAGCGCTCGTCTACGCAAACTCTTTACCTAATGGAAGTAATAAAATACTATTTCACTGTGGTTAACACTAATTAAAGCTTGTGTGGTTAACATTAACTAAATATGAAACTTTTAAATTAATTACAATATACTGTGGGTCAAAAAAAAACTTTCGGTATGATTTTGATAATTTCATTATTATAAAGGCCTTTATTAGTTCAGTTTGACATTGTTATATTTTTCGTGTTTTAATTTTATCTTGTGTGTATTTGGTGTGCAATAAAGTGTTATTCTATTCTATTCTATTCTATTTTTTATTTATTTTTAGTGGAAATAAAGTTACTTTCTCAAACACTACAAGCCTTTATAAAACAATCCAAAGCTTACAATGTATGAACAGTAAACACTTACTGATATTTTTCAGTTGAAGTATCTATTCCCCAGGTTGTCTTCTCCCTTCGTTTGAGCTAACACATGAATGAAAGCGCGCTATTGAGATCACAGACTCCGAGACACATGTAGAGTTGTAGATATCTGTTACTTCTCAGGGCGGCTGTCTACTGCCAGACCTGCATGCACTTGAAAAATGTCTCTACTTTATATCAAGAGGGCGACATCAATCGGTCCTTGTGTAAGGTTCATTCTTTGAACGAACGAAAGTTGCCGTGATTAAATTTTTTGTACAATGTAAATATTAGATATAATTAAAACAAAGATAATAATTATGCTCGTTGGACATATTTTTGTTGCTTAAGTGGCGTATGCCTATCTCTTTCTTTCTCACGGTAAATTATGTTTGATGTTCTTAATTTAAGTGGATGTAGATAGTACCTTATCTTTTCTCTTTTTTTAAAGCAATGAAGTATTAGTGTAGGATCCCACTTTCATGAGATTACTTATATTAATATTTACCAATCTGATAAATAATTATTTGCTATTGCATTATTTGTAATACAAATATCGAGCATGTAACAATAAATAATCTATACATATAATAAAACTGTAGAGATAAAAAAATCTGTAAATGCAAGATATCTAAAAAAAAATGACACAGGTTGGCTTGAAATTTTTCGCTGATCACGTTAAGCTACTTTTTAGACATTTTGTCTGTTTGTTTGTTTGTTTGTTTGTTTGTTTGTTTGTTTGTTTGTTTGTTTGTTTGTTACGGCACAAGTCCGAAAATACTGAACGGATTTTCATGCGGTTTTCACTAATAAGCTTAGAAAAACCCGGCGCAAAACATAGGATATATTAAATTTTATACATCGTTAATTTTTTTTTGTGAAAATGATTAAGATTTCATTATGAAACGGAACGGGATTTTAACAAGATGGCCGCTTCAAGGCCTCAAGGTAAGTTTTTTGTCTTATATTTTGGCTCCACACATAGTGTAGGTATTTAGCCAGTGTCAAAAGGTAAGTTATATTTTGGCTACTAACCATAGATGAAAGAAAAAATGTTACTCTGCTACACTGCTACTAATGGTAATTTTATCTCGGGTTTATCCGGATGCACAGATTAAAGAAAAAAACTCTGTTACTATTATGGCACGGCTTCATATACGCCCGAACCTTCGCTGCTGAGTTGGCGCGCAAAAATATTTCTGTTGACTATCCACCTGGACAACCTGGGCACACAGTCAATTTGTTTGCCTGCTGCACGACTGACGTGGGCTAAATAAAATGGAAGAAGCAGTAGCGTTATATTGCATGTCGGCGAATAAATATGTTTTACAAACTGTGAGAGTATTATTTGTGATTACAAAAATAAATTGTAATAGATTTAATTTATAATTCCTTATTAATATGAAGTAAAACCAATTTTTTTTTATTTGTCTGTTTATCTGTCCCTGAATACGGACCACGGTTATTATAGTTGCAACAAAAATATATCATTTGTGAAAAATTCAACAGTCTAACTATCACGATTCATGAGTACATCCTGGTGGACAGACCGACAGGCAGACGGACAGCGGAGGTTTAGTAATAAGGATTTACTCTTTGAGTACGGAACTCTTATATTTTTGTATTTCATTCTGAACAATCCCCACTGCACTAAGCAATAAGGAAGTAATTTACTGCATGTTTTACAACAGTAAATAACAATTGGTGCACCTGCATTACCGGCAGTGTATCACAAATTTCGGGCTGCGGCGAAATACAACGCGCGATAACTTCGTCTGCGCTCGATGCAATGCAGATTAGAGAAAAACAATGTGTTCATTATGTAAGTACCTATACCCAAAAAAATCATATGTATTTACATATAGATAAGTTTATTCGTTAATCTGTGGTCTAAACTAAAAAAAGAGGATAGTTTTTTTTTTTTTGTTCGCCCTGTTGGGCAGGCTAAAGTCGTGAGACCATACTGCCTAAAAGAGGATAGGTATGAGAACCTTCTTGAATATGAGCACGACACAGAGAACAAGGAGTTTAGAAAACTAAAAACTTCTTAGACGTTTTTTATAAGTTTTAAGGCTTCACGCGATATCATATTTAGCCAATATTGAAACACAACTAAATTATTATTCATGTTTTCGATTTATTGGGTTCTGGAGAGGGCAAAATTATTTATTGGCGATCTGGTATTATGTATTAGTTTTCAAAAATCTACTACGCTTTACCATTCGAAATAAGTATTTAAAATTGTATTTATAGTACCTATAGCTTAACCTTTAGTAGTAACATATAGCTTTTGCTACGCATTGTAAACCCTTTTTTATTTTGGCATTAGACAAAATTTGTATTTAGCCAATGATAGGAAGTATTTTATGAAAACTGTTTAAAAGGGTAGGTACTTAGACTTTTTAGAATTATTCATAAGGCTTCACACGATTATCATACTTAGCCAATATTGAAGCATACGTTTTTATTCAAGTTTTCGATTTATGGGGTTTTGGCGGGAGTAATGTTCTTTATTGGCGATCTGGTAAAATGTATTATTTACATGAACTTACTACACGTTACCATTCTAATTAGGTAGATAAAATTATTTTTGCGCTGCTGCTACATTCTTGATCAACCCCAAGGAAGTTTTAAGGTACCTGGGGGTCTAGCAAAGATACCAACCACTAACGCTAACTCCAAAATGTACTAGGATGACATTTCGGAAATCGCTAACTTTTCCACAGCGAATGTCATTTCAATACAGTTTCGGAGTTAGCGTTTGGCGTTAGCGTTAGTGGTTGGTATCTTTGCTAGACCCCCTGTAGTACTTATAGCTACTTAAGTTATATACCCTTATCATTGCTACGCATTTTAAACCTTTTTTATTTTGGCATTAAAGTAAGCCGGAGGTGCTATTATTTGTATTTAGCCAATGATACGAAATATTTGATGAGAAATGTTTAAAAAGGGTAGGTACTTAGATATAATAATTAATATTTAGGTATTCATTATGGCAATAAAATTGTATCCTCGAATTAACAACATGGCGCGTAACGTTCGTTCGTTTTTGATTTGTTCTTCTTCTTCTTCTTGCATGTTGAAATAAGTTTTTAATAGTTAAAATATTTTAGATCTGTGGGCTTTTAAATAAACCACGGGAGCAAAAAATGATTGATTACTCGGTTACTTTAAGAAGGTTATAGTTATAGTAGGTAAGTAACTTTGGGTGTTAGTAATAATTATGTAATGACGATTTAACCTACTTCCTCACTTTCATCACTAGGTAGGTATGTTGGGAATGAGACAGCGTGGAAAATAGTGGACATAATATAATAATTATAACTGTCGATTCTTTAAGGAGTGGTGGTTTAGTATTAGTAATTCCTAATTAGTATTAAGAAAATTAATTATGTACGCGTCGTACAGGTAAATGCATATCTCCAGCAATTTATAAACTTATTATTAACACTGGCTGTGTGTAGGTAGTTAGGTACTCAATTCGTATGGAACCAAACTTAAAAAGGTAAAAAAAATGTAAATGGAACAAAAAGCGCGCGGATAATAATTATGTAAAACTGAGCAAAACAGGATCATCGCGTGTGATTCTTCCATATTTTTCTAAACTGTACCTGCCTGCTAAGGTAACTACTACCTAAACAAAACTTACTGAAACTTCTGTCAAAGACCTGAGTGAAGTGATGATGATTTCTTTTTGTTGTACCTAATATGAAGAGGTACTTATAAAATTGTAGTTTTTTGTTTGAAACTTCTTTTACTGTTATAAATCTATATTAGACTCAAAACATTTAATTTTAGGTAATGGCTTAAATAGCTTCCACTCACGGCTATGTTTGCGTTATACCTATACCTATGCTAATACAGGTTACTGTGCTCAGCTTCGAAAAGATTTAGTGGATTTTGTTGTTTGGTACGAAATGCATGATCTATTATTAGACTATAACGTAAAAATAACATAACACAAGCGTGCGAAGCCGCGGGCAAAAGCTAGTGTAACGAATAAAATCCTATCGACGTTTTAAAATTACAATCGTGACTCCCATTCGTAGACGTTGAAAGCTCACGGCGATGTTTTATTTAAACCCAAGGTGCGACTTCCATAAATCATGTACCAGCCTCTCAATACAATTCGATTAAAGAATAAAACGTAACAGAATACAAACTTAATTACATTATTCCTTCCATTCTGCCGGTTGTATATAGTTCAATAAGCTGTTTAAATTAAGCTGTGAGATAACTCTGTCATGTGTCCCCTAATTACGTGAACCAAAACGGCACGCAATTAATCTTATTTGTTCCGGCGTAATTATCATCGGAATTAGGTAATACCGGTTGAGACATGAAGTCGTCAAAAGAAATTGGGGTACAAAAAAAATTAGGGCTCATTAAAGATACAGCGAAGTGCAACAAAAGCTGACGCGAAAACATCGGCTGATTAATAAAAAGCCAGTGGAACAAGCGTTCGGTAACTCTGAGCGGAATAAATCGGAAATGTGGATTGTCCTTATAGTGCATTAGGGACACGTACGAATATAAACCGGGCTCGAGAATTGTACCGCTTTTACCGGTAACCGTTCGTAGGGCTGCCAACTCGGTAATTTATACGAAAGTCCACTTTTTCCACGTGATTCCGATTCCGCCGCGACATAACTGCGGTTTTTATAAGTAATTGTCAACGAAACGTGTTTTGGTGTAACAACAGCTTTTCGTAAATATGATGTCTTATTTAAAGGGTTAATTTTTATTGTGGGTATGTACTGATCTTTTATTACCTACAAAGATTTAGTAATAAAATTAAAATTAAGACTTATTTACTTAATTTGCTTCCGGCCGCTACCATCATTTATCAAGACAAAAATAAATCCACATTATTTACGTAGGTATCTACAACTAAGTAAATAGGTTCATAAGTTTACCATATTTTCTAGTCCTAGGTATACAGTAGTAGAGCACTTCGACGCAGACTTAAGCTACACCCCTACTGTTGGCCAAAAATCGATATTAAAATAATTGCCGATATGGTTACGGTACGCAAAGCTTAATGTCTTCATCAATAATCGATAATTTATGTACAGCACGAACGTTACAAGACGAAATCGCAGCGGCCGGCTTCCTTTTGTAATCAGTGCAAAATTATAAGGCCGTTGCAACACCGCGGGGTTTGAACCTCGTGTTATTATAAAAGTTGTATCTCAATGTTGGTACGACTGAATACCTACTTGATTATGTATTGAATTGAAATACTTGCCTACATATATTGTGGTACCAAATGATTGATTTGAAAAGAGAAGAATAATGACATACGAGGGTTTTGGGATTTCTTTACAATGGGATTCAAAAAAGGTAGGTACTTATTAATAAAAACACAGTAAAATTGCCTTGTAATATTCAGACGCCTATTATTTCGTATGTGAAGTTATTTTAATGATCAAACCAAATGACGTAGAATAGAATGAGATACACTAGATATCTACAGTTGAGTTTGAGAAACCAATTCATAGTTTAATTAATCATGAGATAAGTACATTGTTTATTCCTAAAAAATGATTGTTTCTCTGCTTGTAAATGAGTTACGTAATCTCAACGGGCAAAATTAATCTAAAATGATTTGTCCACAAACCTTACCATAACGTTAGAAATCTAGAAAATGGTTAGACTACGGTAGACATTTATAATCTAATCAGTAAGTAAAAATATAAAGAATGAGGTTACCTACCTACGCAAACATTTTGACTAAAATAAATCTCAAACATTAATATAAGTTCACCAAATCAATCGTATCTGCTAACAACCATGTATTGTTTACTTTACAGATACGTAACTGATTGCAGCTCCGTGTTCTATTACCAGCTTCAAAATATCCGTTTACAAGCCAACTTACATGCGGCGCCTTGATTGATGTTAATCATTAATACCGACCGGTAAAACATTGCTCTTGTATTGAAGATATGAGTGGGCTTTAGCTCTTGAATTTCGAATGCTATTTTAAGGCAAACATGCATGATCAGAAAACCAAATGTGATAGATATCTAAGAAAATAAAGTGATAAATGTGTACCTATCGGAGACAACTAAGGTGGTACACTAGGTGGTAGGACATTTCTGCAAAGTTCGTCTAGGTAGGTACCACCGCTTTGCCAGTTATTCTGCCGCCAAGCAGTAGTATGCAAGCACTACTGTGGGCAAGGGCATTGTAGCTAGTGAAATTACTGGGCAAACGAGACTTTATGGCCTGATTACACAGCCTGGTAATCTGATTGCTGGACTGTGTGGTGTCTCGGGATGACGTGCGCAGTGCAGTGTCACGCTAAACTTTATTATTTTAAAGTTCCGAGTGACACTGCAACTGTTATGGGTAGCCGTGTCGCTTAACATCGGGTGAACGACAAGCTCGCCACGTCATTAATTCTCATAAAAAATAATTAAAATGTCACTTTAAAAACTACGTTAATTACGATGAAAATATTGGAAATTGAATTTTTTGTCCAATTGACAAAACAAATATCTATATAGGTAATGTTTTATTCAATAACGGTCCCATTAAATAAATAAATAATAAATAAATATATGTTTGGACATTTCACACAGCGCCATCTAGCCCCAAACTAAGCATAGCTTGTACTATGGGAACCAGATAACTGATACAATACTTAGATACTTTTTATTTGTAAATATATACATAGAATACAATATAACACCCAGACGCAGAACAAACATCTATGTTCATCACACAAATGTCACATTGATACTACTTAAATTAACCTAGTGATGAAAATCGTCAATTAAAAAATAACACTATCATTCTTTACCATAAAAGTAGGTACTTCTTGTAAATCAACGTTGTTGACGAAACGAAGATATATCTCTGTGATCAACACGGTGCAAACTGGTAGCGATCACCGTATTGTAAGAAGCATGCTGTTGAATACCAATGTCAAGCTTAATATCTGGTGCACGAGGTCTACATCCCGTTGAAATCCCGCCCAAATCCAAAAACCCCGAAGGCTTTCAGCTGCAACTCCAAAATCACCGTACTGAAAATTAAAAACTCTTTTAGTTCGATGTCCGAAAACTTTTTTAGGCAACAGTTACCAGCCACAAAACTCGCCCATGCATGCTCATCATAAAACTCTCGAATTTCGGTAGCTATTTTGAACGATCTCTTTTATTAGTTTTAAAAACGGTCGTTTAGATTACAGAGGCGTTTGAGGGTGGCTTATTGCCACGTGAAATATTAGCTCCGATTAATGGCACTTGAAAGAAATATTGTGCCGGCGTGAAGTATCGTTTTTTAGTTCCCGGTAGTGAAAATGTTCGGTAAGCTAGTTGAGTAGATAAATTGTTCGGGGTTTATTGACCTTCCATAAATCATAATATTTCGAGGCTTTATAAATAGTGAAATTGTTACACAGACTCAGCTATAGTTATTTTGAATATAATATGATACAAAAAAAGCTTAAGACGATGACGACACCCAATGCGAACACGTTCAACAGTCGATATAATTATTTGGTCGCTTTTTGCATGGCAAAAGGATGGCGAATACCTTGTGTTTTGCATCGACTTTTCCATTTTAAGGTACTTACAAAATAATTTTGAGACATACTTATTGCAATAAAAAAATAAGTTTACAGTTGGATGCAATGAAAAATAATTAAATAATAAATAAATATGTGTGGACATTTCACACAGCGCCATCTAGCCCCAAACTAAGCATGGCTTGTACTATGGGAACCAGATAACTGATACAATACTTACACTGGAATCCATAGTCAAGGCGGGGGCTCCTCCAGAGGATGAATCAGGCGCTGTGCGGCAAATTCTAGCTTTATGCATTTCATAAACAAAAGCAGCCCCCAATCTGGTATGATCAGAGGCTGGACGCTGATCGCCCAAATTTCGTCAACCAAACGGTCTCCTTGCTTTCAAATCGTGTTGTTTTATTATTTTATGAAGTGTCGTGATATTTAAAATACGAATAAGATATATCGGTACCGTTTCTTCAACATTTACCAGTTAAAATAATATATTTAACACAAAATAGGCACACAAAATAGGCACACAAAATATACAAAAATAATATTTCTTTTAACTTTTTTGTGAGTGAGTGATGGGTGACATTTTGGCGCGACTTTTGATAGTTCAAAAGTCGCGTCAATATGACACTCGACAAAGTTTTCATAGACAGCTTGATTGAAATCGTAGAGTATTTAATTAAAATGCAGTTCCGTTAGGGATTTCTCCAGGGATTGTTTATGAAAGTGAAAGAAGAATGATTACGCATTTAATCTCTAGGCAAAAGTGGAATGATAGACTTTCGGGGTTTGTTCAACCTTTGTTTATGAATACCACTATTAGATACTTTTTGTTTGTAAATAGATACATAGAATACAATATAACACCCAGACACAGAACCAACATCTATGTTCATCACACAAATGTTTGTCCTGGGTAGGAATCGAACCCACAGCCCTCAGTTCAGAAGGCAGGGTTACTACCAACTGAGCTATCGGGCCCGTCATACGAAAAAAAAAGTATACCTAAGTTAAGTCACAGTAAAACCGCCTAATCTCATACATACACAAACCCATAAAAACCTAAAAGAATATATTATTGAGCAGTTAACCACATACACAATAATAAACTACGTATAGTAAAAGCTTTATACCAGCACTTCCTAAAGCAATACACAGATAACTATATATGTATGGGTGCATATGCATAATATGTATGTAGTGTAGATAATATATTTTAGTAATTCAAACAGATCACTGCTGAAATACCTCTTCTCTAACCTCTTCTTGAACTGACGTTAGGTACAAGTACAACGTCGTAATATTAACACTTTAACAGTATCCCAATTCCCAACATTCCATCAAAATGATGTTGCTTTCGCTTATTGCTCATAGTTTGATAGACTGTCGATGTCAAAAAAACTTAATTCTTCTATGGAAAGAGTTACTGAGATTTAGTGGTCTTAAAACAAAAATGGACCCGTTAATTGCTTTTAATTAAATATTGAATAGTAAAAGCTACCTACAGATATTGAATTCGACGTTATGAAAGTTATCGTTGTAGGTATATTCCGTAAAAATTAGGACTTATCCTGTTTTTTGCAGTTTCTAAATACTGCTGAACACAAATATGTATGAACAAATTGTCTTAGCTTTAAGCAACTGAGCAAGAAAAAACGATATTAAATTAAAAAAAATAAGCCAATAAATTACCTAAATATTACCTACTTACTTTTAAGAATGATTTCAAATACTTTTACAATGGCGTTATTATAATATAATAAGATATAATAATACGCGACCATTATACAATTTACGGATGAAAGATAACCTACTGAATTCGCTTATATTGTTGCAAGCAGCTGAACAAAACGTATAGGATATGAACGCCTGGTCCAGAAATAAACTTAAAACCGGGTTCGACGTAATATCTTCATCAAGAGGTGTGTTCAATCGATTATTTCGCCTCGGCTTCTTAATATAACTTTGTATTAAGTAGGTATTTATGGGATATAATGTATTTGAAGTGGGCACTTGTGCTTTCTTATTTACTTTACACTCACATTGCAAATTATTTTGCTGATACAAACTGTTTTTATGCTTTATAGATAGGAACAAGCATAGTGGGTACTGATAGGAAGAGGTCACCGTAGCCACCGTAGTCATCTGTGTACCATACTGAAAACTGGCGTCCGTAGGTATATTTATTTAGTCAAAAGCTCCCATGCATATAAATTAAAACATGCAAAATTATTAAACTAATCAAAATTAACTAACCCCAAACTAAGGAAAACTGGTACCGATATTCGTAGATAATTATTATTACATGATGTTTGTATGTAACAACTATTTATACATTATTTGTACAATTTTTTGTACGTTTAGGTATATAATTTTATTTCAAACATCAGAGATACAATACTGATCAGCTGCTGCCGGCAACTTCAAATGCATCATTCTTGGCCTATTTCCATCTAAAGTATTCTAAAGAGATGATTTAAGCAGTGTCTGTGATATGAACTGTAGCTTGGAAAACAATTAATTGTGCTAAAATGTATCTAATATTCATCCACTAGACATAAACTACACGTAAAGCCTTTTATCAAGATAGGTGTAACCGTTTTGTGAAAAGATAAAAACAGATGGTGTGACATACAGATCTAGAGCTTCATTAAATTTGGTGATATTAGCACTGAACCCACAACAAATCAAACAAACGTTAGCATTTTTAATAGACACAGCAAACTGCTTTCATAAAACCCGAATATAACACTTTTACTTACACAAGTAATGTTTAAATATACTTTCTCTAACACATTTGCTTTCGACATACGCAATTACATATTCATAGTATCGTATAATAACACATATAAGATCATTCGACTCTAACTTGGATTACGATCTGATACTCTACTATTATACAAATAGATAACTTTACGAACAATTTGTTTTGCAAATTGAATTTAAAACTTGCATGTATGTTAATATTAGGCAAATTATCATTGCCACTGGTTATTATTTATTTTTCATTGCGGTAAAACTGCGGTAGAGCTTCCGGAATCGCTGGTAACCTATCATCATGCGTACGAATTTAGCACGCTTGTGTATCTGTGCATTTCACCGAAATTATATACAAGAATCGGAATTGATATACAGAAGTATGTTATTAATTAAAAAGCGAATATTTGGAGCGTGTACGACGAAAGGCTTTAATCAACGTGCGCTACTCGTGAACGCGAAACGAATGGCTAAACTCAATTTTTTATAATAATTGTGAACGATTTCATGTGGCTATATAAACGAAAGTTTATCATATATCACGGGACATATTTTTATGTTGATTAATGATGTGATCAGCTAATCGTTCGATTGATGTTAAGCATTACGACTGCCCATGGTGCCCATACAGTTGCAATACCACTCGGGAGTCCAAAATATAAAGTTTCCCGGGACACCGTACGTCATCCTGAGACATCAGCACAACCTGCTAGTAGCTAATAAAATTACTAGACTGCAATGCAAGTCATAAAATCTCAAGTGTAATCTAAAACTTAATAGAAAATTTTTCTTCCTATTTTTCTTTCATTTCCTACATTAATTATTGGAACTCTGGAATGGTTCAAGGCAAATCCTATTTTATGTTAATATAACTCTAGCTATGTATGCACCAGCCTTTCTGTATCTTTATATCGAAATTTGTAAGCATGTTTAACTCGAAATCATCTGATCCCAAGATAAACAGGAAAAATTACATCGGTTTAAAGCATTTCTCTCTCGGCCGCACTTTGTCATTTAACACACCCTTAATATCGATGCCAGCACCAGATATCGTCGTGTTTATGTCGCTTAAATTAAATTGCCAGTGTTGATTATTGTGACACCCAGTTTTGTATGTCTTAAAATTTATTCCTTCCAGTTTTATTCACCTCTTTAACTTTAAAAGAACTATTTGTCACTCTTGATTTATAAAGAGACGCCCACGATGCGGTAATAAAATTATTTTCACATAAAAATTAATATGAACAACATAACATTTCATAAAGGCGGCGCTGGTTTAGTTTAACGTCTTCATTAGCCTGTGCACGACTTCCCGATCGAGTCTTTGCAATTTTCATGTCGAATGGTACTCGTAATTTGCGCGTTCGGGTACCGATTTGTTGGCTGAGATCCGCCATCCCAAAAGCGCTCACCCGACAATTTCCAATAGTCTTTTCGGGCAATTTCCGAAGTCAAGCGATTGGACTAACAACTCGCGATGTTACGATGCTCAGGTCCCACATAATAATAATTGAAGCTTGGGTACAGAATAAATAATAGTTCTTCACATCGGACCGTACCTTGGGCAGGTCGCAATTTTGATATTACCCCGATTGAGTGTTCACTTCTCGTTGTGTACTTATTTCAACGAAACTTAAAAGCTCTCATGTTTATGGAATGCCTGTAATTTCCATAAGAGTTTCATTAAAATGTTGTTTAAAACAATGAGGTGGTCAGATTGTATCAATTATGATTGCAGCCACACAGCAAAAAAAAAGCGCTTCGCAAAGCGTCATTTGTTTCATAGCTTTGTGGTTGCAGCGGAGTTCTTCACGTTATATCAAAAATGGTAAAAGAGCCCAGGTAAAAAGTTACCAACGTTAAAAATTGCGGCGCGTCTAAATATTGCTATTGATTACAGGAAGTGTATAACTGTGCACTTTTTTGCTTGGGGCTCATAATATAATTATCTGATCTATTCACAGACAGCCCACAAAAAAGGGCAGCAACAATTTTCAATTAGCGTCACCTTTCTTTTTTACGAAAGAAGTATAATTGTACAACCTGAGCCCGCGCACTGTGCGCAAATGATTTATACCCTCGGTCTAGTTAATTGTATTTTTCACCCAAAAAACCGTCGGGCATTATCTCCCAGCGGCCGACAGGTAACAAATCTTGCTTTTTAAATATTATTACTCATCGTATTCGATTTGGGAACGAGCTCGCTACGAATGCTTTATCACCACCTACTCGGCGTCCCGCGGCTCACGATTCTGTGGTCCCCCTAAACTTTATTCAAATGCGACACACTTTCGTCTAGCCGTCCTGTTCACACGCATAGAAATTAGTCGTCGTCCGGCTATCGCTGTCTCGTCCATCACTAAAATAGACTGTGCCCAAGCGCAAAGTGTTCGTGTCAAAAGTTTTCTATAGAGTCGGATAATAGCTTACGAAATTTTCCCCCTACCTCGTGACTTTTTTTACAGTTGAGTTTACATGCTGGGGTCGTGAAGTAGTGTTAAAAAACAGTGGATCAAGTTTTGATTTGGCGTTTATTGTAGCGTTAGGTTTTTGTGCGATGTCGGGCAGATGCCTTCTCCGTTCTATGCGAGCTCTGAACACGATTCTGTTATAGTATGGACAACAGTGTCAGTTGTAAATAAGGATTTGTATAGTCCATACGTATCGCTCTAGTGGACGCGGGCTCGAACTTTATTACCCACAACTAATTCAATGGGATCATAACCACCATTGTTTTAGATAATGTTGTCGATAATCTAATTTATTTTATCAATATTGATTCTGTTTAGTGATCTAACAAGAAACTTATTTATTGGTGTATTAGAAGAAGGAAGAATTTATTGGTGATTTGCATAGTGGTGTTTGGAGATTGTTTACTGGTGCGTTGTGTCATCATTTATTTTAGTGATTCCGCCGTCCATTTCCAAGGATTTTATTACCTGTAAGTATTAGATAAGTATGCTAACAGTGGACTTAATTCATGTTCTAGACTTTTTAATGCAAAACTTTGGTAAATATATAACTAATTCATTTGTTTCTATTAATTTGAATAACATGATTTTGATTTTGGTTTAGCCTCTTTTATGATCGTCGTTATCATTTATTCATTTTAAAAATTATTCTTCAATTTTCTTACAAAAACTATTCCAATGTAACTTTATAAAATCGAATACCATTTTAGGCTCAGCAAATATACCCTCTAAAGACCGCCGAGAGGAATGCATCGCGATAAAAGATGTCATCCGGATCCCGAAACCTTAGGATGAAATGAAACCATGTGTGGAAACTTTCAATCGATCAAAACTCATCTTTAAAACCACCTAGTTAAAGTTCAATATATTTTGTAGGTGTATAACTTTTTTCCCCCAGACCGAGACCGAGGACCGACACAAAACTTCAGACCTAGCTTTGGGAATTCATAAAATCAAAGCTCACTCCGAACCGTTTTGTTATTCCACGAATTCGTTTACTTTTCTTTTTGTATCACATTTTTCATTATTATTTCGATTAAGTAGTTTTGTTCTCTTTTATGGTGATTGAATACTTATGGTGTAAGCCTAGGTTAGGTACAATTTGCATATCTAAGAAAGTAGCCTACCTATTAGCAAAATGATTAGAGACATCTAGTGTCAAAACTCTACTGAAATATTTAGTTTGAAAATAAATAAGTACTAAGTACGTACTAACTACTTCACTACCATCTAATGATTCTACTACTTAAAGATTTATTATTCGTTATATTAAATACTTAGGTAAGTATTTACAGAAGAACTCCGTAAATGTACAATTGGAGCCAACCATTTTTTTTATTTAACAATAGATACAACATTTTCAAAAACTTATCAAAACTAATTCCAATGGATACGTTAAAGCTCAACAAATAAAAATTGAAAAGCATCACGCGTTCCCGGCACCTGCGCAAAGCGCTTTTATCACTTAGGTATTTTTGTCAGCAACTTCCTTAGATAGCGGGCTCTCAACAGCGAGGAAATGAAATTCTTATCGTGCTCTTGTAGAATGAAGCTCACTTCTTTCTGTTATCCGCAAAGGAAATATATCGGGGGGATGGGAATAACCGACATCTGATTGCTTGGAGGAATCGCGGAAATCTCATGGTAGGAAAAAATGGCGCTGAAAAATTGGGGTGGCCGGAGTTAAGATTCTTGATGTTGATTGCAAGAGTGTTATTTGAGATTAGAAATATATTGTGGATTGATACGATGCCATGTATAAATAACTAAATTTTAATTGTCAAATTTCATTAATAACGGTGTTTTTAAAAGGATAGAAGTATAACGCTTTAATAGTTAGGTAGGTATATATATACGTACCAGAGAAATGTTGTATTTGTGACTTTCCTTTTAAAACAACTTCAGATAACATTTTGTATACGGAGGGCTTATACCTACATATTACCAGGATCAATATAGATCGCCTATTTCTCAGAAAATCTAGAAGTACGCGCAAAAACATTAATAAAACTCCAGGGCACCTCTAATTCAAAATAAGAATTCGTGTTTATTCTCCACGTTGGTGGTTCTATTTTACGATAATCTTGAAGCAATATTTTACTAAACGTTTTCATTAATCGTCGCCAAACGGACGCGTGGTAATTTACGATCATTTTTGAACGTCATGTGACAACATGCAAGCGGCTATATTCAGTGATCAAGCCGAAACGGATCGCATGGGACTTCAATAAACATACCCCAGACTTATTACTGGCTAATGCAAAATCAAAAACGCGTTCGAAATTTTCAACAATGATGTCCCCTTTCTCATTCTGACGCTGCTGCAAAATTTATCGTCGTACCACGCGACCAGAGAGAACGTGGCGTGCCTGACGTTTCTAAAAATGTGACAAAGTTTTTTACAAACTTCTTTCATTTAGCCCCGTCCTTCCTTTTCAGCCTTGCCAGGTTTTATTTCAGTTATATTGTTTATTTTTTAACCTCTATTGAAAAGTCTGGGCAAAGGATTTTTTAAAAAGCGGACACAGAATTGGATAATGAAATGTCTTTTCTTCTAACCCGCCTTTAGAAAGTGTTTTTGAATGCTACCATGGCGCGTAACGTTCGTTCGTTTTTGATTTGTTCTTCTTCTTCTTCGTGCATGTTGAAATAAGTTTTTAATAGTTAAAATATTTTAGATCTGTGGGCTTTTAAATAAACCACGGGAACAGAAAATGATTGATTACTCGGTTACTTCAAGAAGGTTATAGTTATAGGAGGTCATTACGCTGCTGGAAGAACGTGTATGCGACGCATCACCACTGCGTTTGGGACCTGTCTTCACCCCCGCGGGAACAAGACAGTTGCTATTTTTTAACTCGCTCAAACCACGGCCGCGCGCTACCTACAGTGCTATCATAGTGTGCAGCACAGGTAAACTTGTGTGAACAGTCATCGCGTAACGAACATGAGTGACCAACAATCACCAACACGACCGACCTGTGCCACAACAGGCATGGGTGGATCGCAGCCCGACTTATCGAAGATGAGAAATCTTAATGTGGATACGCAGATTACTTTCCGAAAACGTAAACATCCACCAAGTCATGAATGTGAATGTTCTATGGAATTGAAGGAAATTCGAACAGAGATGAGCCATATTAGCTCTTTACTTGAAAAATATGTTGGGTCTAATGCACAGATTATGAGTAAGATGCAGGAGAGTATAGATGATGTAAAAACTCAAATTGCCGAAATGAAGGCGTCCAGCGAGCAAACCACAAGCGCGATTCACGAAAATGTTACAGAAGTTATGACCCAGATTAACAACGTTAAATCATCAACCTCTAACATATTGATGGAGCAAAAACAGATAAAAAACAACGTAACAGAATTAGAAAAATCAATAACTGTGGGTGAAAATAAAATAAAGCTGCTCGAATCTGACCTTAACAGCATGAAACTTACTTCTCAAACTACAGCTGTAGCGTCAGAAAACCCATTATGTGTAAGCGAGCTGATCATTCGGGAGGTCCAGAATCGAAACAATAGAGAGAAAAATATTATACTTGTTGGCCTGCCAGAACCAAGTTCATCTAGTGCGGAAGAAAGAATGTCTAAAGATGAGGCTGATATTCTGAACATAACATCTTCGCTAAGTACGGGTATCCCTAAACCAATCAAGGTATTTAGAATCGGCAAATACAACCAGGGTAAGAACCGCAGTATAAAGGTATGCTTCGGGGTACTAGGGCCTGCCAAGCAATTACTCCGTAACAAGCACAATTTACCAGAAGGCATTAAGATGTACTCTGATCAGACTCCAGCGCAACAGAACTTTCTAAAAAGTTTAAAAGACGAATTAAAACGGCGTGAGAACGATGGTGAGAGCGGTCTTACTATTAAATACATCAACGGAACACCGGCCATAATAAACCCCACTCCAAAAAACTCCAAGCAATAAATGTCACTACCAGCGAGGTTACCGCAAATAAAAATACCTACGATACACTAGATAACTATCAGAACTTCCCGGCCAACAACTCTCGATTCACATTCTTTTACCTCAATGCTCGGAGTATACGCAAAAAAGGTAAATTTGATGAGTTAAAGTGCATTCTAAGAGCAATACCAAATACTATACATATAATCTTATTAACAGAAACTTGGATCCGCACGGAAACTCAAGCACTGCAATTCCAACTTCCTAATTACACACATTACTATAATTATAGAACTGATTCAAGAGGAGGTGGAGTATCAGCGTATGTTCATAATAACCTAAAACACAGCTTATCGGAGTCTAGTTACATCGGAGGGAATAACTATTTATGGATACGACTGGAGAAGTACGCACTAGAAGTAGGAGTTATCTATAATCCTGGCGACACCAATTTTAAGGATTTTCTTCAAGTTTATGAGTCACAACTAGAGCACAGAAGTAGAGCCATTGTCTTCGGAGACTTTAATATAGACTTATTAACAAAAGATAAAAAGTTTAAACAGTACAACCATCTTCTAAAAGCATCGGGACACAAGCTTGTTAATAAAATTAGCAAAAAATACTGTACTAGAGATGCGACCACTAGAAAATCTATCCTAGATCATGTCAGCACTAATCTAAAAGAGGACAACTTCCATATGATAACAATCAATTCTTCATTGTCTGACCACAAGCAAATATACCTAGAAATTAAGAAAACGAAGCCCCCACCAAAGATACGTTCTCAATATGAAGCGATCGATTATACCAAGCTATACGATACAATAAGAGAAACTGGACTACAAAAAGTAAATGATGAATACGTAACATTAGAAGAACAGATTAAGCGTTGCACAGAAGAGAATAAAGTAATAAAGACAAAAATTCTCAACCCTCCACAAAAAGATTGGATAAATAAAAGTGTAATAAATGAAATTAATGAACGTAATGCTTTGTGGGCGGAACTTAAGAAAAATCCGGATAATAATACTACAAAAGAAAAATTTCAAACTAAAAGAGACCATGCAGCTAAATTAATTCAAGATACGAAAGATTCATACTACTTTAAAGAATTTAACAAATGCACAAACAAGCCAAAAAAAATGTGGAACCTAGTGAACACTTTAGCGAATAACAAAATTAAACAGGGTTGTATTCCTCCAAAACTTGTAATAGATTCTAAAGAAATAACAGATCTGAATGATATTTGCCAAATATTTAATAACTATTTCTCTACCATAGGTCCACTTTTAGCTGATGAAATACCTAAAAAATTTCATGACAACTATACTTCTGCTTTACCACTACTTTCTACGCCAAACCCTCAAATGTCAGCTTTAGAACCATGTACCGAAACAGAAATTATGAAAATTATTGACAATCTTGATTCCAATTGTAGTGTTGGTTTAGACGGAATCAGTACGAAGGTAGTAAAGTGTATAAAAGATTTAATAGCAAGTAAATTAACTGAGTGCTTTAATAAGCTGCTAGTTGATGGTAATTTCCCGGACACATTAAAAATTGCGAAAGTCACTCCAATCTACAAATCAGGGCCTAAAACAGACCCAGGTAACTATCGGCCTATCTCTGTATTGCCAGTATTGTCAAAAATTCTAGAAAAAATTTTGCACACACGATTAGTAAAATATTTAGAATCATTTCAATACATTTCTGAAAGGCAATATGGGTTTAGGTCCAAAAGTAACACACTAACGGCCACAATTGATCTTATCACTAAAACCAAACATATGATTGATAAAAAGAATGTAGTACTTGGTATCTTTATAGACTTAAAAAAAGCTTTTGATACAGTTAGTCACGATTTGCTTCTAAATAAATTAAAAACCATAGGTATCACTGGCAAAGCCCTTCAGATGTTTGAATCCTACTTAACAAAGAGATCGCAAGTAGTTAAGATAGACCGTAACTTCCAAAGTGGTCCAAAATCAATAACGTGCGGAGTCCCTCAAGGCTCTATTTTGGGTCCTTTACTCTTTCTGATATATATTAATAATATTCATGACATAGGCCTGATAGGGCATTTAACTCTCTATGCTGATGACACTTGCTTATTTTACTTTGGTTCATCCATACATGAAATAGTCTCACAAGCTCAAAAAGACCTAAACAGCCTACACAATTGGTTTCAATACAACTTACTAACTATTAATATTTCCAAAACTTGCTACGTAATATTTAAAGCCAAAAACAAACCTGTACCCCTACACGCACCTTTGACAATCAATAATATTCCCCTACAGCAGAAATCACACGAAAAATACCTTGGTTTGCATATGGACACCCATCTGACATGGAATATCCATATCGAACATATAAAACAAAAATTAGTAACACTCCTCGGTTCGCTTCGTAACATTGTTCGATGTGTTCCCCGCAAATTACGATTTACAATTTATAATGCACTGGTAAAACCACACCTACTTTACCTCATTGAAGTTTGGGGAAGTGCTACCAAAACAAAATTAGCTGAACTTCAAGTCTTGCAAAACAAAATTGTCAAAATGCTTTTTAACTATCATCATTTAACACCAACAAAAACAATCTACACCGAAACAAAAATAATGAACATCAAAAAATTATATAATTATAACATCTGCATTTTTATTCACAAAACACTCAACAGGGATATCCACACTAACATAACGTTCACCAAAGTAAAACAGGTTTCCAAACGCAGCAATCGTCGCGGTAGCCTTCTTGTACTTCCGAAGCCTCGAACGAATTATGGCAAAACAATGCTTACTTTTGAAGGAGCACAACTTTATAATAAAATACCCTCACATATTAAAAAGTTACGTTCATTTAACGTTTTCAAGAGGCAGTTGACTCAATACCTTATGATGGCGGAACCACTGCCGAAGTAAATATTCTAAATTAAGTATCGATGATAAATGTACCTAATATAATTTTACTTAGCACGTATTTATATTGTTACCTACCCACATTATATTATGTGACGGCGAATGTATGTATAATAATTTTAAGTTAACTATGTTCTCATGGAAGTGACATTGTCTTATTTGAGAATAAATTTCTTTAAACCTAAACCTACTATTGTAGAAGTTTTTTACATGTCGCCTTTTGAGTATTGGAACAAAAGATGTTTATGCTAATTTAATATAATAGATACAAAAAACTGAGGATTTTTTCTTTATTCGATTGGGTAGTAAAATATGGGCTTGGATTTTAATTCCATTCGATTATTTTAATTAATTGTTGAATATTTAATATTGATTATAAGATGACAATCTGACGACTTATTAAATGTAGGTATAAAACAAAAGTAGGTATTCATAACCAAATGCCTTTTATTTTCTTATCTCTCGATTAAGTACTTATTAATTTTAAAAAAACTAATGATACATACCATTGCCAATAATTTAGTTTCTGCTATTGTTTATTCTTTGCATGTAAGGTACCTACTGAGCGTGTGTCAATAGGTATTAGGTATAGGTACCTTTATCCACATTTCATAGTTCCTAAGTTAGTAATTGTATACCTTAATTTACCTTGGTATAAGGTTCAAAATCCTTATTTCTGTGACTTGTTTATTTTATCAAAGCAAGAATCAAATTTTGCATAATCGGTATATTTATTCCCTTTTGATTTTTCTGAGTGCGGTGGTCGATGAAACCGGTCAGTTATTAAAACTTTTAGATTTATTATTTTTTCTACCTACCTACGTTTTATCTTCTTTGTGCGATGAACATGCATGCTCGATCCTAATAAGATTAGTGTAAAAGCTTTACGTTTTGCTCTTATTTTACTTGTCAAATAAATATAGTTATTATAAGTTATAAAGGTTTTATGAAATTGGGTCAATACTTATAGCTATTCAAACAGCTCTACTTATGTGTGCTCTAATATTATTTTTAAAATAATAAGTATCTCATCATCATCATCATCATTATCAGCCCGTAGATATCCACTGCTGAACATAGGCCTCCCCCAGAGAGCGCCACTTTGAGCGGCTGCTCGCCTCCTGCATCCATCGGCTCCCCGCGGTTTTCACCAGGTCGTCGATCCACCTAGTGGTAATTAGTGACTACCTAAATGTAACTATATTATGTAAATAACATAAATATTTTTATAGTTGGTATCTTAGGTAATATTATGAAGTAGTTTTGTATCTAAGTACTTTATGCCCTTGATCACTAAACTAAACTTTATTGATCACTAAACTTTGTGAATGGCCAATATTTCGCTAAAATAATATATAGTTCTTAATAGTAACGTAATTAAGATATTTATCTAGCAATCAATTTAATAATTTTGTTTTAATTTGTTAACTATTTATTATTGCTCTTATTTTCTCAAATTGATTTATTATTGATATTAATGTATTAATTAATTGAATTCTTATGCTTTTCAGTCTATAAAAACTTATTAGTGAACAGGAAACTATTGATTTATTGCATAATAAAAATGTTGAATGCTCTTTCTAAGTAGGATTAACACTTACATGGGTTGCACTAAAATTTTAAATATACCTGCTAGTGCTTAGAAATAAATTATAAAATTTTGACATCTTTATTTCGTGATTCTTTATTAATTAGGCACTATCTCACATCTTATAATTACTGAATGTTAATCAGCTTAAATAGCTTAGAAATATTTAATTTATATGTACCACTATTAATACCATACCACGAATGAGTAAAGATACAAAATTAGATAAAGATTGAGTAGAAAATAATAACTTAATTTAATGCTCAATGATCACAATATCTTCAGTTTCTTATATAAAAATGACGGCGGCCCCTTAATATAGTATAATAATTAAAATATGTTTATGTATAGAAAAAAGTATAAAACGCGATTAAATCTGATTACATAATTTAAAATACCCTAAAATCTCTCAACTAACAAACAATAAAAGCATTCAACCTGTATTTACGTAGTATCTGCTTAGACATCAGACACCTAACCCTATGTATGTCAACTTTATGTTACAAGCCAAACATAAAACCTATAGACTTATGGCCGATTGACCACCAAATAGACAAAAATACATATCATAAAGTTAGACTTGTCGAATAAGTGTCGCCGCAAATGGAAAACCGAATTCACCTTTATGCTAATTAAGAAACCTCTTCGTAAAACGTAGAGGCATTTGAAACAAGCTAAGTTCATATTTCGGATTTAGAGATGGCGTAGGCGTAAGAATTAGAAGTTTGTAAAAAGATTTTAATCTTTTCCGTATGTGGGCAGTGACTTATAGCTCTTTTTATTTATTCTGCTTTCCGAGCCGAGTATATCTAATAATGAGTATGGAAACTCGGTTTTCTTAAGGTCTAATCTACTAAGAAGTCGGTAAATCAAAATGACACGGTGTGTTACATAATTACGAGGACTTCACGCTTTGAGCGCTCAGTTGGATTTAATATGATGTTATTTATCGCTGTGTCAATTAAAATTATTTAATAGGCAAATAGAAGCGGGCAACGAACTTCAAATAAAATATAATTGGACTTGTGTATTTGGCAACCAAAATCGCATTTGTCAAAAAAATTATGTTTTATCTTTGAAACCCACACCTTTACAAAAGCCGTATTAACATATTTTGAATGAACAAATAATGAACGCAAATACTCGGAAAGATTATTATTATCTTGAATATTTTCACGTTATAAATAAGGGTATCACTCCACTATCAGATATAAGGCTGGGTTTACATGGTGCGGGTGCAGCTGCCCCAACTGACAGCTTTTAGATTAGGCCCCCTCCACACCCCGCGGGCCTTGCCCCACCCAAATTGAAACCTTCATGCCGCGCCGGCTAAATTAGTAACGATTACTAAATTGCTTTTTAATTTCATATACGTTATTAAGTAGATGAATTCAGAATATTCAAACTTTTCATCTCGTTGATTAGGAAGATTTAAAAATTGTTTTCATTCGTGAATATTTTTTAAATTCCTTTTTTGCTATGTCCATCGTTGTAATGTTTGTGTTAGTTTAAATAAATGGCGACATCAAAATCTCAATTACTAACAAAATATGAATAAGCAAACGTGTAAAAATACGTTCATAAACCATTAAAACACTTGAGTACAATTCAAATACCTACCTACATAATTATTTAGTTGCACGTGTAGCCACGGGCAAAGCTAAGTACACATTTAATGTCGAAAATAATACTAAATTATATTGAGTTACACGTAACAAGAACAACATTTGGACATTGAGAAATATCTCATCTCATCTGTATCGTTGGCCGGCTGTTATTCATTGCTGTTTTCGTTTTTTTTCGGTCGTGAACCGGGCCGGGCGCGGCGGCCCTGCCCTAGTCGCGGGTGTAGCCCATCCCTAATTTTAATGGCTGCTCAGTTGTAACATCCGGATAACAAAGTATGGAGAAGGATTGGGCAATTTATATTAGTTACCTGTTCACAATGATTATATTATTCTTGTAAACCACAATTATTTGTAAAGTAACGCACATTGATATTTTAACTCATGTTCATATTTTAAAATAACGGAACTCTGTTTCTACAACAATATTTTTTTCTAATTTATTTATACTTACTACTTACTACTTCATTACTTCAAATTCATTTTGAAAAACTGTTATATGGTAAATTTTTTATTCAGCAATCGAAATACCCTCCACTTCGGTTGAATAAAAATGATGGGTAGGTAATGTTGGTATATGGATGTAACTTCTGTATCTGTAACGAATAGCTCATCATGTGTTTTATTTATCAAATCTTCTTGAACCAACAATACTTCAATCACCAATTTTAACATGAAACAAAACACTTTATGCTATAAATTAATTATTTCGAGTGAGATTGGGTTTCTGTGTTGGAAGCGTATTAATACAAACTATAAGTCATCTGCGCACCCGACAACCCTTCTCTGCAAGCTGATGCATGAGTAACGACCTGGGGCCTTTTAGACCCATCTGGTCCACCGGACCAGTGAAATAATTTACATAAAAATAACAAAAACGTTAGTAAAATAAAATATTATAGATATTAATATTACACATATTACTGTCTTTTATAATCAGTGTCATCAAAAAGTGATAGTTAAATTCTATACTTATTAGCGTTGTTATTGATAAGATATTCAAGATAAAAATTAAACTTAATTTGTTTCAAGCTTATGAATATATTGTATTCTATTATAAGCCTTCTCCACGTTTTCATACAGCAAGCTATAGAAGTCTATCAAGTATTCATTTCAAAATCGATGAGTCACAACTGCTCTACTTTATTATATTCGATTAGAAATTCTTATAATTGAATCAATACAAGTTCAATTTTTCTGCGATTTTCAGCAAGTTTGTAAAATACTAGTTAAGTTTGTGAATGTTGAATTAATTAAGCTGAGATTGAAAGTGTGATGCAAACTATTACTCATGGACATGCAGTCGCGCAACCCTTTCCCGCAAGCTGATGCATGAATAACGACACGGGGTCTCACAGACCCCGTGTCGGATCGACCAACGCTTTTTGTTATATTCAACCCGTAATTGCTGAAAAGTTTTCACGCCGCGCCGTGGTCACGCGTATTTTATTACTATGAAATTGAATTATTTATGGCGACAACGCGACCATTGTGCGTCGGTAGCTGAATTTTAATATATATTTTACGCTATGTGATTAGTATTGGACCGTCAAAATGACGTATCAGCGCGGGAGGCTTAATTGCGTCGCCCCCGTAAAGCCTTGTCCAAGATTTATGTATATCCAATCCCGGCATCCTAATCCCACTCCTGGGCTGGGTCAATCCGACCCCGGAAAGGTTTTCCCGGTTATTTTCCGTGGAACTTTTAATCCCGCCGAATACCGACATACATCATAGAGGATTAAGAGGTTTAAATTGGAAGTTACCGACGTCCGAAATAAATTTAAATCGGCTGGCAGTCCGGTATTGTGATATCGGTTCGTATGCTAAATGGGAGCCAATTTTATCCCGCAAGTAAATCTTCTGAAGAACATGCTTAGAAAAATTGGCTTGTATATACTATGTTATGTTATTGTAACTGATTATGTTGGATGTACTCTAAAATGTTGCTGCGTAACTAAAATAGATCGCACACGATTGTTTACCTAAATTTTGAAGTGATTTGTAAACAAAAATGTTGCTCATTAGGTACCTATATATTTAAGAGATTTTTGAAACAAGCAGCGATACCAGGGATCTATGACGTACTTATTTATTATTGTCCAAAAATTTTCTATGATCAATTAGCAAACAAGAATTCAGCAAATAAACGTAGGTATTAAGTAGCTATAAGCAAATAAAATACTAATATGTATTAATTTATGTAGAAGCAGTAATTCTTGATACCTTTCACGCACACGCCATACCGACATATTGGTAGACATGCGTGCACGTATGGTACCAAATTAAAATGGGCACCAATAAGGGCGCCCTAAATCATGTAAAAGCGTCTAGCTGGCATCCCTTTGGAGTGGACCCTTAGGGGACACCTGACCTGCCACAGTTGCATACCGTTTGGATATATAGCTGAGCTATTATGTAGTATTATTCAATGTTTTGTGGGAAAATGATCGCGTTTCATAAAACCTAACTTGTAATTTTCACGTACAGTAAGTATCTGAATGGTGCCTGAATATAGGTAGGTATAGGTAAGTATATTTTTGAATAGTTTCGAATTTTCATACGTGGTTTTATTTAGTTTGTGTTTTTTGATTTTTTAGTTGTGATTGTTGTTGTTGTTGTTGTTGTTTGTTAGGAAATTCAGCCACATATTGCGTCTTAGAATGCGAGAAGTTATATTAAAAGGTCTCTCCTTTTAATATAACTTCTAGGATAATATACTTATTTATTAATGCAAATATTGTGAGTAACAGACAGGTGCTATCATAAATACTTTCTGTTCTATGAGACTTGGTCGTTCCTTAGTTTTAAATTTTTCATAAAAAGTGCACCAGATAAAATATTCTTGAAAAGATGAGTTCAGTATGAATGATTTTTGGCCGCAACGATAGACTCTGTTCAGTTTACATGGAGCTTTTTGTAACAAGCGCGAATAATTTTGAGAACATTTATTTTTGTAAAAACATGAACTGTTTTGCCTTCAATGTATGCTTTGACATTCAAGAGAAATGTGAATTTTACCAACACCTAAAAAACTGGTTTGATAAAACATAAGATACTTACCTAATTAATATGCATACAGATATCAAATAAGTAAACCTAATTATACCTAGCCCAAATGCAATAAATAACGCTCGCATGGCAACATAATACTCATAGTCCAAGGCTGGCAACACAGCACACAATTTGTAGACTGGCAACACAGTACTGACGCAGATGTGTACGTGTTAATGCAGTCAGGGCCACACATCCAGAGGCTGGACAACACGGAATTGGGTACGTAAATCATTAATCAGCCACGTCATTTGTTCGCGCCAAAATTATTAATGTTCGCGCCCGTGGTGTTGCCGCTTGTGTCGCCAGCCTCTTTAAAACGCACTAACTAACTAATGTAGGTATGTATAGGTCTGTAGACTCAGCTATTCCCTGTTTATAAGATTACAAATATTTTCCCGTTTAGATGCTCATCTCCAAAACATTACCAATACCTTTTAGTAAACATCTAATGCAGCTTATTTGCTTTAAAATAAGTTAAATGCTATGTTCAGCAGTGGACATCTACGGGCTGATGATGACGATGATGATGATGATGATGATGATGAAATTAAAATGTATTCAGTTTAAAGTTAAGTATACTTAATTAAGTTTTTGCAAAAGATACAAGTATTTATTAATCAGCAACAATTTTACTGATAATACTTATACAAGTAGAATAATAAATCCATAGATAGATACTTATAAATTTTTATTGTGTTCGGATATAGACAAGATTATTTAAAAAAGCTTCCAGATAATTATATTTATAAATTGCTCCGGAAAAAGATAAATCTAACAATAACTCATAATAAAACTCATAAATATTCACACGTCGTACTTGTCCCATAAATCATACACTTATCCCCAAAAGTCAGGCACATACGAGTTCTCGTCGAAAGTCACCGTGGCTAATCAAGTGTAAACTTGTAACTAAGTTCAGCGGAGAACTGAAAAATAGTGAGGTAACAATTATTTCGATAGTATCGATAGAGGCTGGATACAATATGATATTCGATTTTTATACACAATGTTAAGAAAAACCTAAAATTACATTGATATAGTAAACAAAACCAAAAAGACCTGTGGATTCTCACTGTCACCAACATTAAAAATTTGTTTTGAGATTCATCACAATATTTATTTTTTGAACAATATAATTTATTTTTTGATTCTACGAAAAAAAAAAATGTATTCGACAGTAATATACCTAAATTATAGCTATGTCTAGGGTTCAGTTTTTATTCTGATAGTACCTACTTATTACTTACATATCTATGTAAAATATAAACTGAAACCATAAAATAGCTATTTGCTATTTTTAAATGGTCATCTACTCCAAGTTTGTACAAGTAAATACATAGTAAGGTAATCACAAAAAATAACACAAATTATTTATAAGGACCTCTTAAAGTAAATAGCATCCAGTTAACATTGTGCTCTATATTATCTTATTTTGTATTCTGCAGAACTAAACTAAGATCTCAAGTAGGCACTTCACCGACTTAATATATAACTGATACAGTATTCACATTTCATCAATAAAATTGTAGTATCGATACTCATATCGATATTTCCATGAAGCATCTCTGTTTTAACCGAGTTTGGTGTTCAGTTCTCCCGAAAAGGGCGTAATTCAACAGGGAAGGGTTGCCGCAGGGCCGGAGGCGCAATAAACTGTCGGAGCGCCCTCTGATTAATGGATGTGTAATTGTTCCCACATAATGTACAATAACTGGCATAGATAAACGCTCAGCTGCTGTATTTGGGTGCGAATTTAGAACAATACGCTTAGTTTATTACGAACCTATCAAAAATTGGGTAACGTTACATAGTACTATATATTTTCTTAAATCTATTCCTCTTCTATACCTCTACATGAAAGTAATACTTTGTCTGTTTTTTCTCTCGTTTTTACAGCTAACCAGCTGAATAGATTTCAATGAAATTTCCCATATTGATTGATTACACTACCGCCATTAACGATAGGTACAAAATGAGAGTTCCCGCGGGAAAACGGGTTCTGGTTGCGGGTAAAAAACCTCTAGTTAATCAAAAAAACAAACTACCTACCTAGGTACATAATATTTTATCGTGTGCACTATTTTGGACTGTTGAGACTTTTGTTGATATTTTTCAATCGTTTTTTACTCCTTTTTGCTATGATATTGGTGCTTGGTGCTTTTTGGTAATGGAGCAAAGTGGTGTGCTTAATAAATAAATAATAATTATTAATTGTATTTTAATTTACAACAACCTACCAACGGTGTGTATCTAGGCTTTTTTCTAGTATTTACAATGTTGCCTTAACAATGACGCATCATTTATTTACGTTGACAGAAAATAAACTTACTCCAATTATTCTGCACTACCCTAAACTTTAAATATTTTTAACCCCATTAATAACCAACATTCCTGAACTAGTACGGGCGGGTCCAAGGGTATTCAGACCCGATGGTTTATAATGAACTCACGAATTGTTTCGCTAACTAATGTCCTTGTAATTGTTCTTGTATATGTGTCTCTTAAATTTAATTTAAATGTTTGGTCGTTACAGAGAAAACATTTCACATTGACAAATACATCAGATCCTTTATTTAATTAGATATACAAAACCAGAACTTAATATTCCTTAATGTAAATATTTTTACTTCTTTTTTCTTATTCCTATAACACATATTTTAAACAATAAAAATATTTATACACAAAAGATTATCATTATTATATTTTGTAATCTAATTCATTGGTATTTTATATATTTTCTAATGATGGACAGAATAATAATAAGTAGCTACTATTATTATAATATCCATTCCTAATTAGATCTAGATCCATTTCCCGTATTATATCACCGTTATGCAGATATATTAAATTAAACGAGTTATCTCACCCGTAATCTTAGGGCTAGGTCACGCACCTATTGTCTCGGTTCCATTTAACGCGCACTTAATTACAAGAGGTTTGAGTTTATTATCGCCTCGATAAAGGTGAACCACATTATCAGCATATCCAGCCTTTCCTAATTTAGCCGAAGATAAATAATTCAATTATAGCAGCGGTGTGGGGGGGAAATGCTGGGTGGGCAAGTAATTGCACTAATTACGTCAGTGCCTCTGTGTTATTAGTAATGAATTATTGATGGGCCGTAGCGTGTGATAAACGATCTCCACTTGTTAACTAGACAATAATTGTATTTTTTTGCGATTGGTGTTGAGCACTTACGCTTCGTACCTGGAATTACGGCTAACTCAACGATCACCTTTTTAATCCAAACCGATCTTGCAGGCATGTAAACCTACCTTTACAAGTTTACAGCTATTTCGTGAATTTCATCGTAGTTCATCTACCCGTCGGTAGATGTCACTATTTTAAACATGTTCTGTAAACGTCCGCACGAGAGCGCCACTTCATCCCGTAATAACTGTCGAGTTTTATTATTATTTTATTGCTCGACTCGGTTATCAACGTTGTTTATTGACATTCTATTACAAAGCAGTAAATAAACAAGCGTGTAACCGCAATAAAAGTGCTCGTTCATCATCCGAGAGAGATTGAGACGATAGGAGAGCGACAAACTCCACGTAGTTCGGTATTGAAATGTTAGAGGGCGTGATTTATGGCAGCATTGATGGTCGAGTATTCAATTTGGTTTAATCGACGATTATGGCGCATTAGTTTTTACGGCGCGTTTAAACGTGATTTTAATGGGCGGTTTTTCAAATATTTACATGGTGTTTGACGGTAATAAGTATTTAATGAACATAAATGATTTATAAGCGCCATAAAGAGGCGCGAAGTTTGTTTAACACTATAATTGTGTAAACAACGCGGTAATATTGGCCCAAAACAGAAGAATAATAAAATTATTAACGAAATGATATTATTAAATAGGTACCTACTTACCTTTCTAAAAGATAAGAAAATATTTACTTATGTGAAATATAATGTAAGAATGCGTTTGACAGCTATAGGTAATGGAATAGTAAAAATCTGAACGAAAACCGAAACTTCGGATCATTTTTGCTAATCATTCTATCGGTTGGGTGGTAGTGGATACTGTAACGATCCAGGGTGTCTAGTGACGTCACAAATATAAGAAATTTTTTCTCAAATATAAAAATATTGAAATAATTTAATCTATTCATTTTACATGTAAATAATAAATCAAAAATAAAGCAAATATTCGTTTGATACTGCACTAACTGGTATAGGACATAGAGATAGGTGTAAAAGTAGTTATCTAAACGTAAAATGAGGTAATATTAGAAAGCATAAAAACTCTTTAATCATATTTCATACTAAAACGGTTCATACTTTAAATCGCGAGCTGGCAGTCTAGAATGTGTCAAACGTTTTCAAATAATATTTTGGGATTGAAATGTGACAGTCTGGTTTTGGTAGTGAAAAAAACGGGCAGGGGTTGTGATTAAGAAATGAAAAAGATTGTTTTATTTTCAGGAAATCACAATGTGCTGCGAAATTGTACAGAGAGGAAAAACGGGGGATTTTCTTTTCATATGAGAAATTGCCAAAATTGTAAAAGAAGAAAGATTGACGAAGATATGACCTGCTGAAGCAGAAAGGTCTAGGAATGATGGAAACCTAACTGAGGAAAATGTGAATCAAGAAGTTGATATGAACCGATATCAACTGCGCGAAGTTATTACATTATTTCGTAGCTAGCATTTGAAAAGTAATTAGTTTCACCCAAGATTTAGAGATGTTAGTATTGAAAATTTACACGATCGGAAAATGTTCCCAGCAGGGTTAGCACGGACGGTAGACAAAATTGTTTTCCCCTGTTTTACTCCACTTGACATGTAAATTGTATGAAGAATTTGACATAAAACAGGGAAAGACAATTTTGTCTACCGTCCGTGCTAGCCCGACTGGAGAGCATAGGACTTTCCTCGTAGGTTGATGTTGAGTGCAGATGCTTATTGTAACAAAAGATCATAGTGGACGTTTACCGCTAGACAGGCGTGTTGATGATGGTAGGAGGGTTTTAATGTAGACGGGAAGCTAGTGCATTCACTGCACATTTCTTTAGCCGGCGGAAGTCTAGCAATATTCACGGAGGAGATGAAAGATTTATTCCACGCGGTGAAGTAAAACATCGTGAATATTTGAATACTTACTTATCACTTTAGTTTTGATATAATGATTATTCTTGCTGAATCGATAATTATTGGGAATTTACATTTTATTATTTACAGTGGATATATGATTAGCATTCAAAATAAATTTAGATAACAATGTATGCAAGAGAATAGATGTATTAATCTACTAAATTATTCGTGTATTCATTAGGTGTTAGTTAGGAATTGTCTCATTACTTTAAAAGGATTTGGATTACTACATTATCACAACGTACGGGTTCTACCACTTTTAGAAGACGATCACTTGGCCATAACAAATTTAAAACAGACAACAAACTTAGTTTCTCTTCAACGGTATTAGATTATGCTAGCGTTTATTTAATTCAATTTATGTTTAGATAGTTTTCGTTTTAGATAAGTATAGTTTAGATTTATTTTAGTTTTTAGTTATTATAGTTAGTAATAAAAATTAAATTGATGTCATAACTTAAAAAAAAACTTTTTTCTGACTATTTTATTGTAGCTATCAAACGAATTCTTACATTAAGTAGATAGAGTGTACACAGAGTAAATGTAAATAGGTAATAGTATCTATAAGTAGTTTACCAGTCAAATTTTTATAAAAAGTAGTACTTAGTAAAAGTAGTCTACCTGCTTTATCCTACTTACTCTACCTACTCTACCTAAGACTACCTACTCTACCTAAGACTACCTACTCTACCTACTCTACTTACTGGGTTAGTACCTACGAACGGAAGATAGATACATCGTCTTTCCCCGTTTTATGTCACTTTCTTCATACTTGTTTACTTTTCAAGTGGAGTACAACAAGGGAAAGACATTTTTATCTACATTTTAAGCATTATATTGCATTTTAATTTTATCGCGGGATATGACTGTAGCAGAAGTACTTACTGTTACTTAGTACTTAGGTGCTTACTGTTGTTATTATTATTAAAATGACCTAAATAAGTTTAGTGGATTTTAATTTCATTATAACAAAATGATAGGTACTTAATGAGTTATTTACGCCAAACGGGAAATGATGAAATGCTTAATTAATTTTTTATATCACTCCATTTCCAACTCAAAACTTTTAATCCTAATAGCCATCTGTCACCGCGCATCTTCCATCACCGTGCCGCAACACTCAATAATAATACACGAATAGGGGTAACTTACCCCTAAAATTAAAAATGGCCGCTGGCGCGAACGCTCTCGATTGGTGGCAATAACTCATTGCTCCGCCGCTAGGGGGCGCCAGCTACGAGCCATTTGTCAACGTCAACCCCACCACCCCTCGCAATCCCCTCAGAGAAATATCTATTCGGAAGATGCGAGGGGATGCTCGTGACAGTGTTTTGTATCTTTTTGTTCTTGAATGTAAAATATTGTTTTGTTATGATTATTTTATGATCTGAATGAAAAGTAAATGATTATGAAGTAGTGGACATTAAACCCTTTCATGCCTTTGCAGTTCTGAAATAAAAAAGAAACCACAATTTAGGAACCAAATTAGGATCTTTTTTGCAGTTTGTATAATTTGTATATTTTGTTAACGAGTATATTTTATTTACTCAGAAATGGCTGAACGCTATTGATACGACTTAGATCTTCTCTAGAGTGTAGTAGAGCCACAGATTACATAAAATAATAAACCAAAATTATAAGTAGACTGTAGTTTTCCAACAACTCTAGCCACGCTCTAGGTCTATGTTCTATCGGCCATGAGTCCCCTAAGTCTTAAGTAGAATTCCCTAGTTTAGGTCTCTCTTAACTATTGGTGAAAAATAAAATACTGACACAAGCTAATTACATATTTTTAAGGATCCCTTAAAGTTCAGGGCACTTTGGTGAAAAAGAGCGTTACCTACTCTACCAAATTGCGCTATAGTAATTAATTTCATTGAAATATAAAACAAAATAATTATGTTTATTACCGACGACCTGGTGAAAGCCGCGGGGAGCCGATGGATGCAGAAGGCGAGCAGCCGCTCTGAGTGGCGCTCCCGGGGGAGGCCTATGTTCAGCAGTGGACGTCTTCAGGCTGTTAATGATGATGATGATGATGTTTATTAATTACTCATGATAAAAGGTGTTTCTATTCCTATAAATAGTTAACAAGCTTATCTCGATTTGAAATAAGTACTGGTTCTTTTCCTTAACTAATTACCTATTTATTTGTTTAAAATTTCTAAACTGTATCCACTTACGATCTTTAATTAATAAGCTATTGATTGAAATCAGATTACGTGTTACAGTTGAAATAAACTTGACTTAATCTCTGATCAATTGAAGTGAAAAGATGTAAAAGTTAAAAATAAGTGCCTACAGATATTCGATAGTAATTCTAACAGAAGTCCGTGTTCATAATTTAAATAATTCTACATTCAAACTCATTATTACATGCCACTTATGCAACTGTTTGAAATTGGAAACAGATAAAAATTTCTAACGGCTGCTTCGTTTATCGATTAAGTTTATTCAAATTAAAAATAAATAATTATTACTGGCTACCGATACTCGTGTAGGTGGACTGGAAACACGGATCAGATAAAATATTTATTCCTAATTAGTTTTTTCATGTTGCCTAAACGTAACGTAATCCTTATCTAACTTTATGTATAGAACGAGCTATAAGTTAGAGGGACAGCTTCTAACACTGATTAGGTTTCCGAATAAAGCTTAACAATGATAACATCATTTTTTCAAAGAATTACGAATAATGCATTATAACTGCTGTCGCTCAAGGAATATGGTAGAGTTTTGAATGAAACGAATCTGTCAAAAAAGGTAAAGAAAAGTTTGTACTTTACCTAAAACTTGCGTGATAAAAGGCAGTTTGGGAACGCTCCTCACGCACTTCTTTCGAAATTATTTTAATAAAACCAGGTTAGTTGAATGTTTTGATATTTTCCGTATTACTTGGAAGGGAAAGTGCTTTTGCATCGTTTTCGTTTCATATTTTTAGGTTTTTAGTATCAAATGGTATCAATTTTATTTATGTACTTAAGGTTTTAGTATATATATTTGACGGTGTAAGACCAAGATAAACTAAATCCTGTACAAATCAATTAAATATAGCCATGACAAACTGTATTAAACGTTTAATACGTCAAAATCGCAACTGATAACATTTTGACTAACAAGACATCGACTTGGTCGCAAAATTTATGATTCCTCTACCCATTAAGTCCAACACTGGCTGACCAAAAATAAATCAACCATAACAACTCTATCTTTGAAACAACAAAGCATTCGCAACGATTATTATCTCTTGAACAAACTTAATGCATTTAAGGCTGGTAGCGATACGGTCTCAAGACGTTTTAACCACTTTACAACCATTATTTACACTCAATTGAACTTTAATCGTATGGTTATAAAATCCATTTCCACCTTTCTCAAACGCATTACTCTTAAGAGTAATACCACATTATATTGCAATTAAATCGGACTCTATTATCGCAGTAACAAAGTTGAAAATTGAGGGTGGTAGCGACCACCACAGTGTAAGTAAATACTAGAAGTAGAACGGCCAGTCGTGATCGAGGATCGTGATTGCGACACGGTTCTGCGTGCCCTTTGTTACACGGGTTTCGTAGCCGTGAAAAATCACTTAAACATATGCAAGCTGCCTGCCAGTGCCTTGGCGACGACGTTCTAATCCATTGTAGAGATTGCAAAACAACATTAAATTTTTATATAATTAATAATTTAATTGTCTCCAGCATTTTGGGCACGCTCCCCGCAGAAAGCAACCTAAATTCTGTGTTTTATTTATAGTATTTTTTTTTTGCGGCATACCTTTTTTGTTTTGATAGGGTTTTCGTTTTTAGTTAGGTGTATATTATTTATTAAGATAGGTTTAAAGTATATTTAAGTTGTTTAGTGTACATATATTTTTATATTCATTGAAATTATTGCACTTTCATTTATCAAAGAATATGCTCTCATTTTTTTATTGTTGCAAATTAGTTATACCTAATGCTGTTTCTTATTCAAAATATCGAACTATAATAGTTTAACAAGAACAGCTTTAGTAAAAACTACAGGCGCTCTACGGTTTCTCGTACATTTTTTATACAATATTTACACCCTTTTGACACAATAGGGGTTGAACTTTTAAAGATTTTCTCTTACTATAATTCCTACACCATAAAAAGTAGACACATTTTAAATCTGAATTGTTTTTGTACAGAATTGATTGGACTGTTTTTTATGTAGGTACGTTGTTTGTTCATCAGTCAGTCACTCAAAACAAAGCGTTTTGTTAATATTATTGAAAACCAAGTTACACGATTATAGTTTTGACAGTCCTCAAAAAGTAACTTTAAAGAGTAATTTATAAGGTTTCCTTTTTAACTGAACTATAATCCTTTTCGTAATAAAAAACAATAAATATAAAAAGCTTACAACAAACTTGCATTTACTAAGACTCGATATTATCATTGTTATCTTTTTTCTGTCTCTCCTTTGAACAATAACGTGAGCAGACATTTGGTAAAGCACGCGAGGCTGTGTTACTGTGGCACCCATTTGTACCTACTTCCTTTCTATTTCAAGGCTTTTTAGTTCCGCTGAACTTTGCCTACTTATCATTTTATGCTGGGGTCACAACTTTGTTTGCGTTGGGTTTACTGACATAGGAACATATGAAATTATTGGATGGCGGTTTTGTAAGATTGTTCTATTCTATTACTAGTTTATTACTACTGAGCCCTATACAGGGTGTTTAAATACAATAGGAGGTAAAAGGTTAAAGAGGTTTTACTTTGCTGGTACGTTTTTGTTCTTAACCAGGTCTACTTCAAAGTAAAACCCACAAAATTTTTGTGAAATTTTGAAAATTTTTGTGAAATTTTTAAAATATATGCTGGTTTCATAAACTAAAAAAAAGTTTCCCTGATAGACAAAAGAATATAGGACATCTTTTTATATTCTAACATTTTTACAGCTACTATCACGAGCAGGAGTATTATATTTTATAGGCGCCGAGCGCTTACATTAGCTGGATGCAAACGTAATTTTTTCCAACGATACTATTGCTTTCAATTTCAATAGACTTTATTTCAGACAAGTCATTTCGAAAGCAATTTAAAAATAGTTACGTCTATGACGCACCATCAAAATTTCCGACTTCATAATTTGGACCAATCGATGGCAGATCGTGTTTTGTTTAAAATTCGAACATCGACGTTGCCTAGTAAGGCGCACAAGGGATCATAAAATATTATGACTCTATTCTATTCGATACGTGATAACTCCTGGATCAAGTGTTCGGTGCATAATAATGTAGGGCTGGCCTGATAGTCCTAATGCGACTTCGACATCGTCGTACTTCCGGGAAGTAGATTGGCGATTCCCAGGTTTCGGCCCGTCCTTTTGTCAATCGATACAGCGATACGAGTTAGAAATCGATTTTTATCGAGTTAGCTTACAATCGATTATGTGACGCCGCTTGTTTACTTTCGTATTCCTTTTTGACGTTATGTCCGCGTTCTACTGGTTCTCTATAGTAACTGTTTGGAAATATCTGATTTTAATTATGTATTTTACATATGTTTATGATGTTTCAACAAAGACTATTAAGTCAGTTTTAGCATATTTAAGCCATCACTTATCGCATGGTCAAACAAACGATCGATGTGCCTGACTTTTTTACGCAAATGAGTTTATATATCATTAACTGGATATTTTGAGATAACAAATGATTTTAACATAAATTTCTGATTCTAATCTCAATACATAAAACTCATCAAAGCGGTTCACAGACACGCCTTAAATATATAATTAACTTCACCACGTGCTAAGTTTAATAGCTTTAATAAAATACAATGTTGAATGGAGATTCTGTAATAAATATTTATTACAATACATCGATTTGTAATAAATTTATTATTTCTGATTTTAACGACTGGATTTTTATGGGTTCGATGAAAAGACATTTTGTGAGGTTCTCAAAATACTGACAGGAAAAGGAATAAGTAAGCTTTGGTAATTTTTATTGCTTTTCTTAATTATAAATTGTAATTAATTCAAAAATAATATTTAAAAACATTTAGTTAGGTTGTTAGTTATTTTTTTACACATCAAAAACGATTACGAAAAATGCCTACAGCAGAATCGATTTATAATTATGATGGCAGCACTATAAATCTATATAATTGATAGTTCGCGCTTTCAGCACAGGGCGGGGACACAAATCATCACGCGCGAATCAGATTCTGTTTGGACGAATTGCAAATGGCGCTGTATCTGTGTTTGCGAAACTAACAGTGATATTGACGTCACGGGCTTAGGTGAATGATGCGTGATACATTGTCTTTGATGTCGGATAAATAATAGAATTGAAAAAAAAAAAGAAACCATACATACTGTGAAATTCCAGACCTACAGTGGTTAGGTTTTTAGTGTAAGCGTATGTGGGCTGATAATCTAGAAAACTTAGTATAAAGTCATTCTGAATCTTTTTTCTTTTTATTGGACACAGAGAGAGAGAGAGAGAGAGAGAGAGAGAGAGAGAGAGAGAGAGAGAGTGAGAGAGAGAGAGGATAATTATTATGGGTAGGTAATATCTTAATACAAACAAAATGAGCCCCTGGCTAATAACGTAACTCGCAACAAGTTTGCAACAAACGTAAATTTCGCAAACATTGCTGTCAAACATCACTTTGACAAAGCAGAGAGCGATCGAGCGCTAGATCACCATCTGTCGGACAATCGATGAACTAAAAAGTGCATTATTTTGTTTCCATCTATTGCTGTTCTATCGCTAGTGGCGTTAGTATCAAAGGCCAAAGTGCATTCAGTGACAGGCGAGCCACAGGCTTAGGACTTACGATTTCCAGTGACATCTTGCAATTGATTGCTAATATCGTTTTGCTACTGCTGTTGCTGATACTGCTATTATAATTTTTACATAATACGGCCACCAATTCTTATCTACTAACACAAGCATACCTAACTCGCTAAAGCACCCCTGGGTCCCAGCGGATTTTTGTTCGGTTTGAACATCAGTAAAAATCCGCTGGGACACAACCACACGTCACAAAATCTAAATGCGCTCAACCCATGAATAGTTTATCATTCGTTAGCATTGCAATCTGCATGCGTAACGTCCCGCGATGTCCGTATGCAATTAATAATTTCGACACTGTGTGATTAACATTTAAATCAGTGTTGGGATTGGACGGATAGATTGCAGCAGTCGTGTCGGGATTGGTTATATCGGTTGGATGGTCGTGTCGGATCGAGTGCGAACGGGTGATGGATTGATTTATTTGTTTGTTGAAATGTTTGTTATTTATTGTGCACATGACATCGGCGTTTTAAATTAGGACACGACCCTGTTGGTCAAACGACATGCGCGGGATGAACTTTGTTCCAACATTTTTAGATAAGCAAATGTTTGGTCATATATTACTTTCATGAAATTATGGATGATAATAACACAAACACAAGTAAGTAAGACTATTAGAAATGCATTATAGCAAGTAGGTGTGTTTGATAACTGTAATAGAAAACCGGTTCAAGAATCTAGCATGCCAGTAAAACATCACAAAATTAAAGGCAATTTGACTTATAATTAGGATAGATCATAATAACGAAAACACTCTAGATCTATTGGATAACACTATGTTCGTAAAGGTTAATGTTGAGTTTTGAATGAAAATAAGCCTTATTACAAGTGTAATACAGTTCAGTGGGTACATATCTTCTTTCCACTTTGCTTGTCACAATTCAATTTCAATAGCTGTGCGAAACCAAAATCGAATAACTTACTTACTTTAAAGTCTAATTACCCGCAGTGACGTGTATTATTCGTATAGTATCTAATATTTAAAGCTGGGTTCTATTAAAGATTTGTAGTAAAATAAAACTAAAACCTTTGAAAACATTGTCACTGTTAATCACTTACAAAGTAGAGTCTAATCTATCAACGTACAATTAGCACGGTACTCAGTTGATAGATAAATAGCGACTGACAGCCTGGCTAGGCGCCTGCTTGGTACTGATAACAAGACAAATTGGTATGAATGTACCTTTAACCGCCTGTTGTGACACTTAGTTTTAATCTTGTGCGTGTACATTGAGTGTTTCTGTATATGTGGTGTTTCAATAAAGAGTTCATCTATCTATATATCTATCTTTAAGTGTATAAACGTGTCTTCTGGAATAGGTAGAGTTTAATTTGCGTGCTGTAATTTTTTTCTTATTAAGAGTTAAAAAAAATCTTCTTAAAAAATTTGTTATTGTTTTATTTTTCATTGATTTAAGAAAAGTTTCAATTATAACAGCTCTTTAACCATATTAAAATTCATTTGCGTATTGTCTAATTGTAATGATTGTTACTGAATAACATATAAAAATAAAACCTTCTTAATTTTTTTTGTGTGGCCACTCTAAAATATCAAAGCAGTTTCGATCAAATTTTGCATATAAATTGCACACAACAAATGAACTTTTTAGCCAGGAAATGTAAGAATTCCGCCGAAAACTGGTTTAAAAAAATTCATAAGAATCAAATCACTGTTACTGAAAGTAGCGTGGCATATAGCTATTCAACTACTTATACCTAACTAATAACAAAAACAAACAATAAAAGCGCAACAGCAATCATTTTCGAATTCCCTCGCGGCACACCCACATAATCTGTCACACGCGCGCGAGCCTTTTTTCATCAAACCATTGGTCGCATTGATATGCGAAATGACGCCGCGATTCGCACACCGCATACATACGATTAAAAAATCGCGGCGGTAGGTGACCGTTGCGTATCCAGCTTTAATTGAATAGATTTAGCATCACACAGAGACTCCTAATTGTCTAATTTGAAGCGAAAACAACAACGAATATATTGCTAGGGATCTAGAAGGACTTTCTTTTGGTTCGATACACAATGAACTTTGAATAGCAAGTAGGGTCGACGAAGGCTGGCTTGTGCTAGTAAAATGCAATAAATGAGTTAGTGAACTTTGCGAATGCCTATGGCCTCGATGACATTTTAAAAAGTGAAATCAGTATATTTTTACTAATGTGCCCACGTAATGCAAAAATACTTCTTTCTTTTGTACTCTCTTTTTTCTATAGGCATGTGTTGTAAGTATAATGTCAATTGAAATGCCTTGAGTTTTGCTTGATGCCAGCGTAAACAAAATTATTTTTTTAATTATATCGTTTCTCACCACTAAGTTCCTAACTAGGCCTTTACTGAAACTGTACCTACCTACATTTATAACTGCTTATGACTTATTAGGTACCTAACTGCCTGCAATGCAATTAAATTCAGTGACATCATAGTTAGCGTATTCAAGATTAATTTTACATTGCCTATTTTTAAAACAATTCAGAAGAATGTTGAATGACTGCGAAAATTGGGATATTGATTGATTATTTACTATTCTTCCAATATTTTTTAATATAACTTTGCTAAAATAAAGGATTTATTTTGATACGCTGTGTTTGTTATATAGGTGTTAAAGCACATGTCAGGCTGCATCACCTTTACCATTAAAACGTATGTAGAGAAGAATAGCGATGGGTGTTTTGTATTTTGTTTCTCTCTGTTGAGTTTAAAATCAGCAAAGATAAAACAAGACAAAACATAATCGCTATTCCAATGTTATGCGTGTTTATTAAGAGTACAAAATTCAAATAAAAAATGTATTAGGAAGAACTAATGAAGGTCAATTTGGTCAAACATGTGTAAGAGCTTGTCAGTATTTCACGAACAACCCTGTATTACGCTAATTTCTGTACGTTTGCCATCTACAGTATGATTCATTTTTATCGGGCTACAATGAATTCTGTAAATCTATCCGTATTTCTTTCATATTGGATAGAAAAATAACACTGATGCAATTTCAAGTAACATACACAACTACACACCACACAATTCTACAACCCGAAACCAGTAAGGGCAAAAAGCAATCAAGCCTAGCCATTGTCTGCTGGCCTTGGCGCATAGGTGCAACATTACTATTCCTGTATTGACCGCCATAATATACCTGAAGGTATGTAGGTAAGGCATGTGGGTGGCCTATGCTAAACTGTCGATACTTCGGTTTGGAGGCCGACGAAGATAGCATACGTAAGGTGGACCTAACCTGAGCAGCTAAGGAGGTCTGAACTTGAGTGACAGTGTGAGACTATATAGGTTTTCCATTAACGTTTAGTATTCAGCCAGTATTGGTATTTGCCTTTTACAAACGCTTTATCTGGCTCGGGCACGGTTCTGAGACTTGACAGTATCAGATTTTATAGCTTTTCGAACGCTCAGTTTCTTAATCATAGATTTGAATTCATAATGCGTCTCCTGTGGTTTTATTCTACTCCGGCCTCCGGCATAGGTACCTATTTAACGAAGCAATTTTAAAATTCATTTAAACTTAATCGTAACGTATAGAAATAATTGATTTTTAGCATCGATACCACACCAATTATATGTACATTTAGAATTGTTAATGTTACTAATCTATAGGCAGCGGCAAATCATGATAATAAATCTAAATTTATTTGAGGCACAGTGAACTCTTTACAATTTAATTACAGCGCTAATAAAAGTGCTAAGTACTTTAAATTTCATAATTGTACTAAAAAATATGCTATAAAGCACCTGCTTAACTAAGGTAATATGTATATAATTTTACTTACCGTGTTTTGAGCATTTCAATAATTCCTAATTATTCATCCTTATTAACCACTTGAAAACGATAGAGATAACATCTATCTAAGTTTGGTATCTTGTTTTTTTTACCACCTTATCTATGAATCTTATTTATAAATAATTACGGTAATATAATATTTATATAATTATAATTACTATCATTGCGTCAAGAGTTTTATACTAATGGATATTGCATAAAATATTTTATATTTAATTCATTTCATTTTTCATTAATTTTTTTTCATTCTTTTCATTCATTAGTCATTTTTTAAAGTGAGCGCTTATATAACTGTGTGGAAAATAAAAGCAATTTATGATAAAAATATGACAATAAAAGATCTAAAGCGTGAAGCAATAACGCAGTCTAAACAACAACGATATATCATGACAAAAGCAATTCAAAATTATTCCCAAAAACTAGCAAACAAAACAAAAAACAACATGTTCTCGCTACACTAAAATAAAGACAAAAGACGACGCAAATAAATTGCCGCTGAAAAGTAACCAAAGCATTATACAGTTGCATAACAGTACATAAAAAGGCGCAAAAGGAGCAAAGCTGTGCACGAAACTGTGCGCTTTTAAATACGGACGACGTTCAGCGCGGGCAAGGCAAAGACATTTATGTTCACTAAACAAGTAGTAAAAGTCACTACTTGAGCGTTTTTATGGCACTCATAAATGTCAGATTGCGCGCCCGGGGTTTAGCCGCCCCGGCTCGGAACTCTGCTCACTGCTGAATAAACCCATCCAACTCTCTTACACCGATCCTTAATTGATTCCACTCATTTCTCAATTTGTGTACCTTTTTATGTTTACGATTGCAGTATAATAAAGCGATTTCTTTGCCATTTCAGGTAACCATTTCTGCTGTTTAACAGTCCATAAACAATAAGGCGTCATTAAATGGTAAGTTGACAGACTGAATGTTTAGCCGTTGAGTAATGGGTGCGGGAAGGGAAACCGTGTTAATGTTTAGTAAAAAGTCAGTGTTGCCAGAGAGCGTAATGTATATTTTTCTTCCTCCGCGATTGATCAATAAGATTCTAACTTTTGATTTGAGATTAGTCCAATACTTACTACTCCAAATTTTCAATTATACTTTGATACAATTTTTATGTATCATAAATAAAAATAAGTGGGTGGTAATATAATCAAAATGGTATTTGGTGGCATAAGATACAGGGTTACACATAAAGCTAATCCGTAATATATTTGGATTTTTCAAAACCTCCTATTTTGATTTATAATAATATAGTACAATGTGATAAAACTCGATTGTTTTTGTCTAATCTGTGGATAAAACCCATAGTTTACAAGAAAAACAATCGTTACTTTGTAATAAAACCACAAGGAAACTGTTGCTACTGATAATATAAAACATTCTATTTGTTAGCTCCAGTGTTGCAGTGTGTTTAAATATTTTTAAAAATACAAAATTAAAAAAAACGGAGATGCGAATAAATTTATTTTAAGAACATTATTAGTCCTCCTTAGTAATCTTTCATTTGACATTAATTGTGCGCTGATTAGAATAAACACCCAAGTTCCATACAAAAAAAGTCCTGTCCTTGGCTGTAAATATATTTTTATTTAATAGGAATTATACTTGACACTACATATACTTATACTTGACTACATGTACTTAAGATGTACTAAGGTCTATTGGGTGATGAGCTTATAAACTTTTGATTGATTTCTAGACAATATTAAAATTGTTGTAATTTCGCGTGTATCTAAAATTATCAATCATCAAATCATCAAATTTTTTTATTCATTTCGATTGTTGTATACCTAGTAATTAAATAAGTAATTAAATAATTTCAAACATTTTAGTAAAATTTCGAACGAATTCAAAAACTAACCTGGCAACACCATAACAAGACTACCCGCAAATGGCAGTTATAAGAGACAGACGTGAGAATAGCTCGCTTCACAACGGACGCGTATGCAAATGATTGCGTCATTAAACACCTCGTAGGTTTCGTGTTAGATTGACGTTAGCAAGAGTGGCGAAGCGGCTGAAGTGTGGCGGAAGCACTTGATTGGCGGCTAGTCAATTACTACACGCTCTTGGTTTTGTTTAAAGGAACTGCTTCTGTTACTTTGCAATGTAGTTTGAGGTAGGTTTGGTAACATAGGAAAAATCTCTGCAGCATGAAACAAATTCCATTGGACGCAATGATATTATTAGCACCAGTTATGACAATAACAGTTTTGATTCATTAAATAACTTCCAAATACTTAACGTAGATAGTTTTACGGCAGATTTACTTGAAAGCATGCTCCTGATTCAGTTGTGTAGCCCATATTTCATATTATTTTGTCATATTATGGACCTTCCATATTATGACGTAAAATCATGTCAAATGTAGCCAAATGCTACATTATAATATCTGTGCCTGTACAAAAACGCTTAGAGTAGCACGTCGACCCACACAGCTTGAACTTCAACGGTATCTGGTTGTAAATTATATTATTCCTTTTTAATGATGATTTTTTAAATAATATCCTTATACCAAACATTCAATAAAATTTGAATGAAATTTCAATAAAAGTCTCTTCGATTATCGAGACACACCTATCTTGTTTTGTCAAGACTTAATCACGAATGACTAAGCGGTCGTAAATTGGGCTGTTTATTACGCCAACACATTTGCGACTACAGTTCGACGCAAGTGTTTAAATGGAACGTAACTGAATGAATTCATGTCTTTTGATGATAATACTTCTTTGAGTGCTCTAAATTACTTCCTTAGTTTAAACATGAGCTTTAGGTTATTGAAAGCAAAGCAATGGATTTCATTATTTAATTGCGATTACATAAAGACTCACACAGTGATTATCCTATCGTCTACGTTCTCTCGTACAAACCACATATTTCCAAGAATCAGCTTCACTTCGTCCATTGCCTTGAAGTCTCATTACACTCAGTAGTTTTATTGTAGTAAGAATTTATTAGATGTTTCTTTGGCCGTCCGGAATTAATTCCTCGGCTAAACAGCGTTAAACGGTCAGCTTCGATACTCCGGTATGAAAATGCTGACGGGATCTGTCTGAATGGTATTTGCATAGTGCGTGCTATCATCTGATAGGGTTGGCACGATGGGAAAAACTTTAATTTAAATGATTTTAACCTTAGAAAGAATTATGCATTTTACTGAAGTAATAGTGTAAGCTGAAAATGTAATAAAATCATAAAATACTTTATGACACTAAAACGTTGCGTGGTATAGGGATTGGGGACCTGTATCGATAAATATCATGAAAAAATTACTACAATATCATGTAGATTTTTGGTGCTAATAATAGAATACTTCATCCGTAGACTATACTCGTATGATTTTACCGTTTAATGCTTTTGCCATCCATCTTTTTCATCCGTAACGAAAAAGAAGCTGCAGCTCCTGCTCAGTGACGTGTCTTGGAAGCGGCCTATATTATGTGCTACGTCCAGCAGTGAACTAGGGTAGGCTCATTACGATGAAGGTAACCTTCTGTAAGTATTATATTTTCTTATTAGCAACCCTATTTTTTAGCTACCCTATGCAGTCCACCTGCTAGCCACATCAGACATGTGTATGGTGGGGCCACGACTTTTATTGACAGACCCGCGTTTATTACCTACTCGCTCTTGCCTTCTTCGGGTTAGTCTGAGACAGTTGCACCTTACCTTAAAGCTTTCTGGTACAAGTTTAAAGCAAAATGATAATTCTTTTCCTGAGAACGCATATCATTATCAGCCTGAAGAGGTCCACTGCTGAATATAGGCCTCCCTAAAAAAGCGCCATTTTGAGTGGCTGCTTGCTTCCTGCATCCATCGGGTCTCCACGGTTCTGACTATAGGTCGTCGGTCTACCTACACAGCATTTTCTGGCACCACTCGAGAACCTTTCTTCCTCGTAAGTTGTGGGTTATTAATAATTCCAAATTGAATTTATTGAAGGGTTAGTGTTTGTCTTTATTTAAATATAAGCTTAGCTCAGAAATCATCATAATCTATTAAGCAAATAAAATTAAAAGACTTCATTGAAATAATGATAGGTGAGATGATATTTTTTTTTTACTTATATTAATTAAATCAAAGCTAATAAAATAATGTTGCTTTTGTATCGGATCCAAAATAATGTAGCTTGCGCAAGCAGCCTATAGCTTAAAAATAATAATCTTTAAATAGTTTTTGTTCCGCTTTTGCTTATGAATTAAGCGCAAATACAAACTTCGTTTATGGCTATTGAATTACGAATGCAAAATAGAAAATGAACCATGGGAATCCGAATCTACTTAGCGGCATTGCTTTAGGAGTTTGATTGGAATTGAATCGAATTTGTTGTACACAGATATCTCAATGTGATCTCTATTTTACTACTGTAATAAAACTCTGCTTACAGTTCCTCCTTTGCACAGATTTTATGCCGAAATCAATTTTGTTTTTTACAACCGAAATTAAGATAGAAATTTGACGTAACTTTTTATATGTCTGTATATTGTGCTGAATAGTACCGATAGCTTTTACGTTCTCTTTCATATTCCTGCATAAAATCTTTACGTCTTATAAAATTTTACTACCATTAACTAGTTTAACCTTTTGTCTACTCGCTGTGAATATCAAAGTTCAGCTTTTGTCAAGGGACGTAACTTGCCTAATTCTGCCCTCAGTTGTGACAAGGCTAATGACACTTAACGTTTTACTAAGCTTATTCTTGCCTCATACTTATTTATTGATATTAATGTTCATAAAACTTTCGTTAAATTTTACAAAAATCATGCTGATTATTTTCAAATAGAGCTATTTGAAAGCCGCTAATCACTCCACCTTATAGGTGCGCACACGTCGAGAGCGCCAATCGTAATGGCGCGAGAGGGCATGTCCGCGATCGCAGCGCCTCGATAGCATTGTGTTCAGCGCAAGAGTCGATCGTGACGCCGATTGCGAACGCCTGTCGCTTACATGTCGCCTCCCGCTCCTATCTCGGACCGCATCGCACGCAAATTATAATCGATACCATTATTGTAATATCGAGTGTAACATTCGCACTATTGTTCCTTTTCTCCGACGATAGCTACGTGCCTCATTGTTTGCACGTCACAAAAACAACACTGATATTATACCATGTTAGCTTTCAACGCTTAATTATGACAGATTTAGTATTTGTCACTTTTTTAGACGCGTATATACGCGACTTTAATTAAAAGTTATTACGGTGAGATAATTCCGAGAAGTAAGAATCGGTTATATTGACTGGAGTGGAACTGGAGTTGTCCAATTTAAGTGATGGTCGCGTTCAGCACGTAGTTGGCAGGTGATATCGCGGTAAAAAGTTAATTTGGTTTGTTTGTTTGTACAAAGCTTTTTTGGTGTCACGCAATTATTGGAACACGTCGAATTTAATCGAATTGTTTTTACTTTATGACGGTTAATAACGTTTTTAACTAGTAATGAGCCGTCAACTCTTCAACCCATTATGGCATTTCAATATTGTAATTGGATAATTCGTCCGATTCTTATCATTTCAATTAGTATCGTGTGAGCGCGGCTTTACTTATGACAAATTAGTGTTCCTTTATAAAATTCTGTAGCTTATTACCTAGATGTTCGATTAAATTTTTGCTGAGCAATTTTAATATGATAACAAAAAGTGTTTATCATTGTTTGGTGCGGAATATCTTTATGAGCGAGTAACCATTAAAAGTATTAAAACTGATAATATCTTTGTTCTTGTATCGCGAACAGCGTCGGGCGTGTTCAAAATGCCAGTGCTTTCATAAATCACATCAGTTGGAGATATATCATTTTATATTTTACAAATTCGGTATTGCTTCATGTCTTTATTTGTGAGAGGAATGGTTGATAAGAGATGCATCTCAATCGACGCCTTGCGGGCTTGTTGTGTTTGAAACATCTTTATGAATTATTGCTATACCTTAAACCTGTTTCAAAAATTAAACGTTTTGTAATTCCACGACAATAATGCAGATATCCTAGTTCCATTTCGTATAAAGAATAATAACTGTTACCATAGGAAGTAGCTACTAAATATTGTTATTTATGTAATTACATCCATGAATTTAAATTTGCAGTAGAAACGTTCATAAGTTGAATAAAACCATCAAAAATGAGTCAAGTAGAACTTAAACAAGTTAAAATGCTTCGCAGTCAATTTGTTGGTGCCTATAATATAACAATTCTATGTAAGCCTATTCCGCAGTTAAAAGGTCCTGCATAGAAATCTAATGCCTGTAAGCACAGTCATAAGACTATTATGACTTAACCTGTGTATTAAAGCTAATAAACTCATTACCAGTCGGTTAACTTTCTAACTTAGGTCACAGTGTAGTAGTAAATACTGAAGTAGTGGGGGTAGTTCTATGCAAAACATTACAGAGCATGAAGGTACGAAACAGCTGTTGTTACGTAAACCATAGTAACGGCTTTGCTATAAATTGACGCAATATAAGGTCAGGGTCCCCATAAATGTTCAGTTCGATGTGGATGCACCCGCGCCGCAAAGTGGTCATTCGTTTCAAATAAATTACCATGGTAATAGTGCGTTCATTTGCATACGGTAGCAGATAATCGTTAACCTAACATTCAAATACAACCTTATCTTTTACACGTGAAATCACTTTTTCCAAAAGATCCCTATTTTCATTCAAAAGCTCCGGCGACGGTGCTGCCATTTCGGGATAACCCGGAACTACGAGCTTTCTTGAAGTTCGGGCACCATCTCAGAGATGGCGCTAAAAGCGTGGGGTGCTAAAGTTGAGTAAAATTTTGAACCAGCATTAGTGTAGGGGTTGAAATGGTTCGTGTTTTCGCCGCAAGGGTGGTACGGTAGGGGATGAAACGTTTCTAGCGAGATTGGAAAGATGGCGCTGTGTTAATTCTTTCGATGGAGTTTTTGGAGATTTTGGAGCTTTCAGCAGTTGCACTCCGTAACAACTAGGGGGAGTTTTCGTCGACTCGTGGTTATTAACATCGCAAATGTATTATTACGTTTTGCTATGATCTATATCTATACCAACGTGCCATACCAGCAAAAAATTGAATTAAAAGACCAATAATGTGGATTTTGTGGATAGATTTCGTTTGTAATTTTATTCATGTTATCTACTTCTAATGAAGATTTTTGGGTAGGTAATTATAATTAATTACTAGCTAATATTTTGACCCCTACCAACGCATGACATGTAAACATTTATGAACTTACACATTTGAGACAATATCATAGATGAACATGAACTGAAATAAATACAGTCATTAAGTTATGAATAATAAAACAAAGGTAAGGTAACATTTTTGTTAATTTATTTATTGAATCAAGATCGGGTATCGGTTCCGATTTCCGATTTATTTTTTACACCCATGTACCTATTTGTCTTCTATGAAAATCAAACAGTATTTTACAGACTCCTTAATTTGTTTGCAAATGATCTGCCATTCTAACAACAGTGGGTACCTACATGTATAAGTAAAAGTGTACAATAAAATTGGCACGCCCGAGTTTTAGTGAATAACTCTCAATAGTATCCGTTTACAAACATCCGTATTATTCCAATCGCAAACAATGAAAGGGAAAGTGAAGCATGCAAATCTTATTTTGAATTTTGTCGACAACTTGAACCGACTTGGCGAAAAAACTGGAAAGCAATTATTGCAATACTGAAAAGGGGTTGTCTAGTGAAAAAATCTCACAAATATTGAATTTAAACCATTTTGTCAAAGTAATTTAATATTTTGTGAATGACAAAATGCATGATCATTTTAATTTCACCAATAATAATTGATTTACTTTAGAATTTCACCAGATTAGTTATTTACCATGGAACCTTTAAGTTTATCTAGATGTAAAAGTAAGTATTCTATCTTAGTCTCGGAAGTGTAATCAATTCTAGGTATGCTAAATTTCATCCAAATCAAACTGGTTTCGCGTGCCACACAAACAAACAAAGAGATAAAATTTCATTCGTATAAATTAAAGATGGACTAAAGATTTTTAATTCACGATCTGCTTGAAAGACAATTATACTTATAGACATTCAAAAATATATCTAAGGCTAGGAACCTTCATTTAAAATCTAAGGCAAGAAGTATGCAAAAAGTTAAGTGGCAGCTAGGATAAGAGCGACTGATGGTTATAATCACTATTTAGTCGTTGTTTAAATACGTTAAAATACTACATTTTTATTATTCAGACTGTGGGTCTATACCCACAGTTCTGTGTAAAATAATTCTGAAAAACAGTTTTCAAAGCGTATTGAAAGAATCAAAGCTTTTTGTCTTACTATACTTCCTTACTCTTTAGTGTCATTAAATTGAAGACCTACAACTACGCGTACCTACAGTGAATATTTTATAGCTAATACAGTGCAAATTGTATTGTAGCGATTGTAGCTATTCACCTTAGGTCGTTAATATAGTCGCGCTATGAAGTGATTGGCATAAAGCTCTATAGTGCTAACTGTAAACAATTATTTTTAAATACTCTAGTGTCCTGCTCTACTTTCTCGGATAGCTTCAGATATGCGACTAGTAATAAAATATACCTAACTTCTGTCACCTTTAAAATTGCATAAGATTTAGTTGACAATAGTTGTTGTAAATCTTATCCCAACTACAAAGAGTTGTCCAAGAGTTGTTGTAATTCCTTTTATGGTCCGATATTTATTTACCTGGGAAGATTTGACTACCGCATTCTTTTGAATTATTTGCAAAAACGGTAGCGGTGTGCTTTAGACTGGTTATCTTTGTGCAGAAAATTTAATATAAGCGCTATACTTGTTTTCTAATTCTTATAAATTAAAATAAATTAGATCTTCTTACCTCCTCTTACCTATATTTGCCTACACAGAATTTAGTCGCGCTAAAAACACCATTTTTATTTACCTCAACCAGTCTACTAGTCGTGATGTCGGTCAAATGCATTGACTATCAAATGTAAAAAAAATTGTATCAAAATATCATTTTTAATCAAATATTATTAACCTTTAATAATCAACCACCGAATATTTTCTGAATAGTTTTCGATGGCCACTTTTTACAGCAGTTATTAGAGGCGTTTTATAGTGCTTGCTCGGCTAGCTAAGCTGTTTTCAGTACCTTACTTAAGAAACCAGTTTCTTATAAGCGTAGCTTTGACCAACCTTTGACCGTTCATAACTCCCCTGAGGCTGATAGATGTGAAAGAAACAGAGCCGACCTATGATAAAAGTCAGTACAACTGATCTTTGTTATACGGTGATAATTAAACAATTTACGACAAAACTACAAGTAAATATCATCTGTAATAAATAAAAACAAGCAGAAATTAAATCTAAATCTTACGTAGTACAACTTTGGCCGATACATTTGATAAACTTATTTAGGAGTAATAGTACAAACAGCTTGAGGTTTATTTAGAAGCTTTAAATTCTGGGTCAAACAATTAATTATAATAATATCACTTTAATGTTATGTGTGCTTTTACTACACAACAAATTTCGCTACAAGTATTAAATATTTATATAGGTTAGGTACTCAAACACAGTCATAATAACCCCAGTAAAGTCCCCATATAGAACGGAAAAGCTCAAGAACTTTTATTATCAACTGACTTCGAAAGAAACGAGAAAAAGTTATCATTTAAATGTTTGATGTTGTAGAAACAAAAGAAGATCAACAAGCTTATGACATGTCGCAGAATGTCACAAGTCAGCACTATCTTCAGTTGAAAACGTGTGAAGTCAGCTGAAACAGCTAGTTTCACAAGTATAATTGCGTGCTCACGATTCGTGTAAGCTGACCGTCCGTGAAGATAGTGTGCCTGCGTGCTTCTTTATCTATCAGAAGGCAGGACCGGTGCGGTCAAAGCGTTCTGTTTGGGATGTGCTAGAACCAGCTGGTTATGGTGGGCTAGATAGTGATTTCTACTAACGCGTATTGGAAGATTTTAGGGCTTGATTACTTTGTCAGAATGATTCCGTTCAGCAACTAGGTAATTAAATACATAATTATTTCAGTAGTGAGTAGATTTTCGGTCTAATTTATGAACCTCTCGTTATAACTAGGTAATATTTTATCTCATGATATTCTTAGTATAATAGTGAAGTAGTCTACGCACGTCACGTGATTTCTTGACTCAAGCTGCTGGATGGGAGCCGTTTCAGTCCTCCACACGATGCAATTCGCTGGATGGTTCAGACAACACGTCATCGTACGGTGCAATTTGACTGACTGAGTCAACAAATCGCGTGACAGATTGAATGTTGCGTATCGTACTTTAATGTTGTTTTATTAAGAAACTGTTTAGCGATATTGATCACGGTATCAAAATGGTTGGTAGACATTTAATTCGGTTACTAGATACTTAATTTAAAACTTCAGTGTCATCATCATCATCATTAACAGCCTGAAGACGTCCACTGCTGAACATAGGCCTCCCCCCGGGAGCGCCACTTAGAGCGGCTGCTCGCCTCCTGCATCCATCGGCTCCCCGCGGCTTTCACCGAGTCGTCGGTCCACCTAGTGGGGGCCCGGCCTACGCTGCGTCTTCCAGTTCGTGCTTCAGTGTAAAAAAAGCTAATCCCACCGCCCATAACCAACGTCACCACAAAAAGATCCAAAATGACGATTCCTGCCATAAATTCACATCGACGAAAGCGAAGATTAGGTAGCAAGTGAAGCCAAAACTCGATATTGGGTGAATAATCGTCGCCACTACCGGCGCGGTGGCCGGCCGGATGTGCCAGATTTATACCCGGCTGTACCCGGCAGGGTACCACGGGGTACTCGGGTATAACCGGTGTGGAGGCTGTTGTGCATTTCGTAGACCAGATTTGGTCAGCTTGACCAGATTGCGATCAAAATTACTTACTTCTTCCTTAAAGACATAGTACATCAAAAATGCCCACGTCGGCACTAACTTTACAGGGTGAAGAAAAATGCAAAAATGTCGTGGTTTATTTAGCCACTTCCAAAATTGCAAAAATTTTTAGTGGTACCAGAAAAAAAATCATGATAAAAAATCACAGCTTACAAATTAGCATTTACAATCAAGATGATTTAACTATTTAGTGAAGGAGTAATACTATCAGGTCTCTTAAATATTGCTGAAAAGCTAATGTAAGGCTTTAGCAGGATAGACTCTTTAACCTCTGGTCCACACATTCTATCCCACAGAATAGTGCGCCACTACCTCACTGGCATCATACCGTTTCCGTACTGTCCTCGATCTCTTCATAAAGCACCAGAGTTGCCTTGAGGGACGCGATTTATGGTGTGGAAACGTCATAGGGCCCGGTGTTTTGGCGTATATCATATATGTTTGCACGCTGCATGACACGTCTTCCTCGGTGCACGCTTGGTTGGTTTGTGGCCCCAGTGTCTTTATCGGGGCTGTGGAATCGATGTTTGGTTTGTTTATGTATAAGGTTTTTTTTGTTTGTTCTTTGATTTTAAGTGCTTTGCTAAAGGGTGCATAAGGATTTCACGTAATAGCGGTCTAGAAATATAAGTTATCATAAACACACTTTTTTTGGGGTTTGTGGTATTGTTGACATACGCTGAAATTTGTGTAATACAATTTCCATTTCAAAATACTCAAAATATTCCAACTCTTTCAATTGAAATGTCGACAATATTGGTTATACGAAAATGACTAAATAGCACTTCAGTGTTAATTACCTTATGCCCAACCAAATAACTTTCAGCACAATTTAAGTGCCGAAACTCAAGAATTTCGTTGAAATTTCTTGCAACACGCCACTTTCAATTCAGCGTAGAGTCGAACCGAGTTATGACGTAATTGCTAAAAGCTTTCCAGCGAATAAGAATAAACCCTAAATCAATGTCTGTTCCTATTAGGCTGTGTGCACGGGCTCGGGGGTAAACAACGTACCCTTCGACTACCGTCGGTCTAGACGCGACCTTAATCACCTGACATTGTTGTAGGCCTGACTTTTTCACTTTGACTGAAAATTCAATTGCAAATGTACATAAACACAGGACACTTCGCAGGGGGCGAAGTGTATTTTTTCGGGCTCTGTGTACATTAATCATAATAATTTCATGTAGTAATTATAGAGTAATAGAATAGCATAGTATAATAAAAACTACGAAAATATTTTCGAAAGTATATGTTTATTAATTATAATAAAAAAAAAATTATAATAAATTTACAAATATAAATATAAATATGTGTGGACATTTCACACAGCGCCATCTAGCCCCAAACTAAGCACAGCGTGTACTATGGGAACCAGATAACTGATAAAATACTATACTTTTTTGTTTGTAAATACATACATAGAATACAATGTAACACCCAGACACAGAACAAACATCTATGTTTATCACACAAATGTTTGTCCTGGGTGGGAATCGAACACACAGCCAGAAGACAGGGATACTACCAACTGAGCTATCGGGCCCGTCGTCTGAGGTTATTTATTTTATCTATTTATGTATTCATCATAGAAAAACTTGCAGCTAAATATCATTTATTAAAACTAGAATCTTGCATAAAAACAACACTGGCATTAAACGAACTGATAATGATAAGCAATATTGAAGTAATCAGCCAAAATATAACTTATGTTAATAACTACTAACAACAACAATAACTGTAGCAGAGTACGAGCTAACAATCGAACTCAAAGGTCTAACAATGCCTTACCTTACCATTTATATAAACCTATTATGTACTTGTACTTATAGTACATCTATGCACACCCATTTTTCCACCGTCCAAGCCCCAAATCAAACACAGAACAGCTAATTCACTGGCCTTTGTTATAAATCACCAAACCATTTTTGTTTTCAACGCACCGATAACTCTTTTGTCATTGTGCGATGGTGGTGGGGGCCGATGGAGTTATTTATATTGTCGTATTTTCCTTTGGAAAGAAAATTTCCTTTCTGTGCGCTTCATGGGTCAGTGGGTAGGTACTGGCGCACCAGGGTGCCTATTGCGGGGCATAAGGACGTAGGTGCGTTTTCTAATTAGTTGATTTTACAAGGAGTTAATAAATAATACTTTATACTTTCATAGTTCTTCAAGACTTAGTTAACTGTTTCCTAAAACGCAACTTACTCTAAAGCTCTAAAGTATTGGTAATAATTTTGTAAAGTATAAGGTTTAATTATGAATAAGTATTAGATTAATACTATTATTGCTTATTCATATTAATAAGGTAAACTATAAACAATTTATTCTAATAATCAGTAGGTACGTACAGTACAGTAGGCAATACTGCCTGCTGCCACAGTTAGTTCAGTAGAACAGGGGTTGTTTTGACTTCTTATTTTTATTTTAGAAGCTTCCGTTTGTGGGTCCTGCCAGTCAAAGTATTTACATAATCGGCAATATCTTAGAAAAATCATTATTTGCAATTCCGCCCTTCTGCCTCAAAGTCGTCGGCTCCCCACAGATTCGCTGTGGCCACCGTTCCCCGAGAAATAATTGTTTATTTTCGACAGCAGCACTTGCGTCCGGCACTAACGATCATGTAGCGTGGTCACCCTCTTCGTTAGCGATTCAATTATTTAGATTCATGGGCTTGTTGTAGTGTCTTCTTGAAGAGCAGTTGCATCATATTTATGGAAAATTGTGAACCTGAAGACCTGAAATTGAAATCTAGCTTTCTTCATGACCTTTATTTTATCATCGAACTTGTAGCTATGCATACTAAAGCTTACTTATTTACATACAGCTAGGTTTATAATTTACATTCGAGCTATTAAAATAATAATTATAATAAGAGCCAAATTCATATAAATTCAATTTCTCTTAACAATTTTAAATCTTTCATCCATTACCCAAAACAGTTACTTTATATTACCCAGATTTTCAACTTAATACCTACAAGGTACGTTACTTCACCATAGCACATAACAGAAAAAAGTTGTAAATATATAACGTAGCTGGTGTGCCAAAATCAATTATGGCGAATCCTCAAACATCAATTCCAAAATTCAAAGCTTCCCTAATCATCTTCCACTATTCCTTATCCAGTCCTTACATCTGTAAAGGCACGTATGCACGTCGACCTTACCCTAGAACAGAACATAGGCATAAATAACACATAGCTGAAAGCTTGTGCCGAGAACAACAATGGCAAATGTCGGGGCTCACTCGCGAGCATTGTACCGTGGCGCGGGAGGCGTTACGAATCAATGGAGGGAATTATCGGCACTGGGCATGCTGTAGAGACGATTACTGAAAAAAAAAAGGTTAAAGTGACGTTTTTGACAGCCTCTGTGATGTGTAGTTGAGCAGGTCGGAACACGGAGGCGGCGGGTTCGATTCCCGCGACAGGACAAGTATTTGTGAACAAAAAAGCACAAGTACTTGTTTTGTGTCTGGGCGTTGTGGTGTGGGACCATTACTGGTTTTCGTAGTGCCTGTGTCCTCTACTAGGATACTAGGATCCCCTGTATCTAGATACAGGGGATCCTAGTTAGGGTACACGCCAGGATGTAAGTATGTATGTGATCGTTGGGCAACAATGCCCATCGATCACATACATGCTTAATTGCTGACATAATGTCGTGGTCATAAGCCAAATACATGGCTGATAGTGATTCACAGGAAGAGAGTGTAGGCCATAATCCAACACGCTGGCCAAATACAGGCTCGTGGATGACGTCATGTTCTTGAACTTGTTGTGATTCTTAAACATGCAGGCTTCTTCACCATGTTTTCTTTCACCATTGTATGGTGTGCTAAGGCATTTTATACTGTTTGCCTGGCTAGCTAAGTACCTTAAGTTAAAACTCTGGAATATTATTGTGTGGACACCGGGAGCACTCACGCTCACTAAAAAGCTTCTTACGGCGGCGTCGTGCGTCGGGTCGTCCTCTTCCCTCAAAAATGGTTGAGAAGGGCGATAGCTGGCGCATGCGTCAAGATCCTGAACGGGCGCTGCTTGCGAGAGCTGGTCTGCTTGCGGTGTATGCACAAATCGAAATCCAAAATTATATAAAACAAAAAACAACAAAAGAAAAAACAAAAAAAAAATATGTTAAGTATTTAATTGTCCTCTCGTGTATGGTTATTTTTCAATGAAATAAAAATAAACAAATGAAAATAAATGATAACAAAGAGCACGGACCCAGGTGTCTGTGGTCAACATAGACATGTATATAAGGACAGGCCTAATGACAGATTAAACCGTCGCTTCAAAGAGGGAGTCAAGTTCACAGATTGACATCCACTAGCGCCCAGTCTGTGTTGGAAGTGAGAAGATATCGGTCGTGTGTCTCAAAGAAAATATGCCAAGTTGTGTTGTGAAGGGTTGCACAAACTACACCCTAAAGTGCAATAAAAAGAAATACAAAATTTCTTACCACAAGTAAGTCAATATTTTCAATATTACACTCCGTTTTGTACGAAAATAATCGAATTTATATTTGGGATAATCATTGTAAACAAACATTGACGGACATAATGGCAGCGTTTAATTTCCCAACTCATCGTAGTTCCTGAGTAATCTAAGAGATGGCGATGACTTTTCCCCACACCATTTTGAGTAAATAAAATGTTCCTTCGGGCATATCCTGATATATAGATCTATGGTCATCATCATCATCATCATTAACAGCCTGAAGACGTCCACTGCTGAACATAGGCCTCCCCCAGGGAGCGCCACTTAGAGCGGCTGCTCGCCTCCTGCATCCATCGGCTCCCCGCGGCTTTCACCAGGTCGTCGGTCCACCTAGTGGGGGGCCGGCCTACGCTGCGTCTTCCAGTTCGTGGTCGCCACTCGAGAACCTTTCTTCGACCTATCTTTTCGTCCAAAATACCACAAAGCCTGAAAACAAAAGTTTTCAATCAATGTGTGTTGCCAGTGATGACTTATGGAACTGAGACGTGGTCTCTAACTGTTGGCCTCATTACTAAGCTCAAAGTCGCGCAACGAGCTATGGAGAGAGCAATGCTCGGTGTTTCCCTGCGAGATAGGATCCGAAATGAGGAGATCCGCAGGAGAACTAAAGTGACCGATGTAGCTCTTAGGATTGGCAAGTTGAAATGGCAATGGGCAGGCCACATCGCTCGTAGAACTGACAACCGATGGAGATCTATGGTGGTCAAGCATAATTAAATAAAAATAAAAAAAAACTCTGGAAAACTCAAGCTGGTATAATATGATCTGGCAGCTTCACTTGAGGGACTACTGAACGAATAGCTCCCTATCTAGGCGTAGCGTTCATATTACCATCACCTAAACTGAAGCGAAATGAGTAATCCTGTATCATCATCGTCACTCATGACTACTTAAGTTTACTGCATAGAACACAACTTTGAATGGCAGTTTGCTTCTTGCATCCAACGGCTACTAGTGATGGATTAATTAGCATTCGCATTAATTTTAAGCATGCGAAATCTCAGTTAGCATTTAGCATATGAAATGTGGTTGCGAAATTCTGTGAAATATGAAATTTCATTTCAATTCATTTGGTTGATTTTGAATTAATTTTTTTAATATAAAGTTTTATTTCATTTTTAATTTATGTTCTTAATTTCTCATTTCCTTTTTCATTAAATTTTTCATATAAATTTTCATTTCATTTTTCATTTCATATTTCATATTTCATATTTCATATTTCATTTCATTTTTTATTTCATTTTAGCAAATAGCATAGCAATAGCAATTAGCATGCTAAGACTCGTGAATTAGCATGTTTATGAAATTTACGCAAAACCGCATTAATTGCCATCGCTAACGGCTACCCACGGCGTTGACCAGTTTGTTGTGTTTTTGGAGGACCTCATCTAAGTTTTCCGGTTTGTTGTAGCCGCTTGAGAACCATTGTTTTTGCTTTTTCTTTCTTCCCTTTTTTATTTTCTTTATCGTAATCTGAAAGAGGGAAATGTTTTATTAAATATAAATAACATAAAATTAAATGCTAATTACAAAAAGAATATAAAAAGAATACCTAAAGTACAAATACAAAACTTTGATTCATCTAAAGACAGAATTTGTAAAGTCAACAACTTGTTATCAAAATTCGCGAATTATTGAAAACACCAAAGCCTCTCCACGAAAATGCTTGCTCAGACAATTTATATCAACGCAACAGCAACTCCACTGTCAATCCTGTGCCAGATTAGTTCGTCCCACGCTGCGTATCGAGAAGAGGTAAATGAAATGCTATCCGGAGGGGAAAAGTTAAATTACTGAATTTGAGGGTCAAAGATATAAGTCTTCCGCGGACATGAGCGATACGCCTATTGGAGTCAGACCCGATTTAAAACGTTTGTTTTTAGTGTGAAAGAACTTGAGTGCAAGTGGCGATGTCTTTATTTTTTGACAATAATGTTTAATGACCTAACAATAGTGTGACCATGGTCCTCTTGGTTCTTGACTTACAGCGAGTTTGACGTAAGGAGTCGAACCCGTTCCTGGGACCCTACCCTAGGTACAGGGAATCCTAATTAGAAACCAGTAGGTATCTAAGTATGCGGTTGATGGGTATTATTATCATTATTGTTAATTAGAGAAACTAGAATCTAGCTTTGCTATTTAAAATAAGTAAGTTTCTTTTGTTTTAATATTATTCCATCTGTCAATCTAAGGAACATCGAGATATAATATTCTGCATTAAAAATGTGCCGTGCATTTCTTTTTATGGGGCTTCTGTACATACATAATACATCAAAAATAACGTTTTGTATTTTTCCCCAGCGTCTTCAGATTACTCAGGGAGTATGCGTACCTGTATGTATTTTTGTATTAATAATTTTTATGAAAAAAAAAAGATATTAATTATTTAAACATCATATTACAAGCCATGTCATATATTTTGATCTAAATAAAATAACGCTTACAATCATTACTAAAATTGATGTACCTATTCGTATATGTCGAAGTAAATAAATAACTACATTTCTATAAAACTTTACGAAACACTTTCAGCAATTCGATTAAAATCGTTCGGATTTTTAAAACGCTACGCTCGCTTTGATTGACTTTGCCGAATTTCCCCTTGTTTCGAAATAAATGGAGGTTCATATTTAACAAAAACTAATCTTATCACTTTGTTTTACGGCATAATTTCAATTACCACACAAAGTTTTTCGTTCTTTTCCGCATGTAAGTGGTCGATTTTGTATTTATGGGAAAGGAGCTTAGTAGAAACCCCACAGGGGCTTCCCGCTCTATTTCTAAATTGTCCTGTATTGTTCGCTTGAAGGGCGGAGTTCAAATTATTCTTTTCCTGTCTCATTTATTCTAAGTACATATTTAAATGAATGAAGTTATTAAGTAATTGAAAGCAATAAAATAAACGACAAAACATTTGAAACAGTTCCCTCAACGCGTTTGATAAATGAGTAGCATTATTTTAAAACTCGAACTTGGGTAGGGTCGGTCGGTAATGACCCCAAAGGTAATGGCTACCAGAAACCCTCAATTGCCGCCAAATTTAAAATTCGAACGTCATAATCTAACTTATTTTTTCCTTAAAAAAGTTACACCTTTTTTAAATTTTATCCATCTTCCATATCAAATTACACTTTATAATTTATCAGTAAGGTTTTAAATCGATTGCAAGTGTGTGTTGAGAATTTGTGGACATCTGCCGTTAGTCTGAGGTGACTTGCGCGCTTTCGAAATTTTGAAAAAAGCCCGACGCCAGAACAGATGCGACATGTCGGATTCCAGCAAGCAGCTGTTTATTAAATACCCTCATAGATTAAACTGGACAATTCCTTTGTTTTTGTGGCTCGCGGACAATATTGTCTCTTAAATGGTTCGACCCTCTTTGAGATATGCGGGTGAGATAGCTTAATAATTCGTATCGTCTTTTGTCATTGCTATACTACTGATGTTTGATATGAAAATTGTTTATAATTGGCCACTTGTGATGCCACTAGTGCGATGCGAATAATCTATGCATTTTGAGCGTAAATAAGTATTTTATATTGATTGAAATAGGATCAATTTTACAAATTAATAAACCATAACTAACCTAGCCATCAGAATGGGCTGGAGCATTTAATAGACCGTGATTGTGGTCAGCTTGGGGCAGTATACATACAGTCCAAATATTTTTTGTAGTAGGTAGTGTACATTTAGTAGCAATATTATTGCAGTAGTCAACTTAAAAAATAAAGACGAAAAATTATTGATCTTTCTAACGTCTGCTTCTTTAATAAATAAAAACAATTGAAAACGGTTTCAACGGCCAATATATTAACGCACTCGCATATCTAACAATTCTAACCGAGTCGTAAAAAACATATTAATCGGTTAAAGACGATAGTAAAATACAAATTTATAAAACAATGTTTTCCATCGTTAAAAACATTACAAAAAATACTCTAACGAACTGTTACAAACTTTGGTTATATTCCCGTAGCAAAAGCGAAATTTCATGGTCAATTTTTATATGTTTCGTGGAAGTTGGCACTGGTTTAAATTAAATCGGGGTTTAACTGTTGGTTGACACGCGAACGTTGCGTGGCTCAAATTAGACAAAGGTTTTGAAACTATTTCCCAACGTTTTTGGAATTTTGAAGCTGTATCAAATTGGAATTGTTAACATATTATTTGTTTGCTAGGACGTGTGTATCAAATGAAAAGTGTACGAACTTTGGAAACTAGGATATAATTATAGTAGGATTACGCTAATCCCAATATTTTTCATACACTTAATTTGATATTGCTGTCATACGTTTATTATAATGTTCGCATTGCAACTACTCAGTTCATAATTACCACTGTTTGATATGGAGTGCTACCAAGAATAAAATCCAGAAAAGCATTATTATAAAACTTACGTTTATTTTTCTGTTTTAAATCGTTTAATATTCCTAACTTATGCAGTAATTACATCAAATTGAAGGGATTTACTCGAACAAAAGATGTTATCCGTTGGAAATTATATAAATTAGCAAAATAAAACAGTTAGCAACTTTAACGAGGTAAATTAATTATGATGTGCTATTAAAACGCCAATTTGTAAAGTAATGACTTGCTAACGAGGTGTCAAACGATTCGGTAAATGATTTTTTGTGGTTTATGAACAATTCTGAATAATTTTAGAACAATTTGCAGAATTAAATAAATAAGTAAGTGCGCCTTGGTGGAATCCTAACTACTATTTAAATTGCGTTTTTTACGTTTACATGCAATATTTATTATCAATGCAGCAAAAACTCTAATAAGATAATAAAAACTGGTGACATAAATATATTACGATACATGCAAGGAAGTTATACGTATACTATATATATATAAGTTCCTTGGATACATGTTAGACTCTTCTTCTTCTTCTCGTATAGCCAAGTGGTCAGCCCTTGTGTCAGAATTTTTAGGCCGCCCCAAGGCTTCGATTTTAAGCTATGTTAGATTTATTTAAACTATTGAGAAATTGTATAGTTTATTGCAGCACAAAAAAACTTCAAATATATCATTTAAGTAATAAAATGTTTGAATTTAAGTAATGTAAAATATAATATATTATTGACACACTGAGCAAATTTCATCAGCCCAGTTCCATGTCGAAACTACAAAGCGAGTCCCACAAAAAGCATTCCACCATGACCCGTTGTCGGCAGCTTATCTGGCCCACCTACTACAGTGAAGAGGTCATAGCATGAATAATACTCATATAGAGTATTACGTATACGTTATTCTTATACATTTGGACGTAGTGAACCGGACCATCAAATCGATCGTTGGTAATTATAGAGTGAAAACGTACCCCTCATAAATATTATATCCTTGGTAGAGGGCGCGGCCGGAATCGCCCATGGCGTGCTTGATATTGTATGGCAGAGTACTAAGTCTATAGTTTTGTGAATAATTTAGTTTTTTACACACGCTAGAGTTTTATAATCATATGAATTATATTACATGATTTTGCGCATAGGTTACTATCTTCCTCGACCATTAATATGGTAAAATAGGTGGTAAATGCTCGATTCAGCCATTTGTTCTAAGGGCGTTTTATGTTTTTGTCAATTAATTAATAGTAGATATTTTAAAGGAATATTATCTGACGTCCTTGAACAATATCAAAAGATCAATGCACGAAGATAATAACCGAAAGTGAAAGTGTACGCGTGATTGTGGAGTCCCGTTGGCACCGTACCTGTTGCAGTCTTATTTACGACCCAAAACAAACGCTTTATCTCTCCGTCCATATAATGCGACCATAAAACGCTACTTTACAGACGATTCAAGCTTTACAACCTCTTGCATAACAACCTTTGTTTATAAACAAAACATTTCAAGGTCTTGGCTACCTTAAGAATTACGCATCCAATTTTAAATTGAGTGTCTGTTCTTCACTCGTCCCGCAAAGAGCGAATGCAATTTTTACTCAATAAAATGCCATTAAAATTCAGCGGGCACGCCGCGTCATTACCATCTGTTCGATATATTGCAGTATTTAAGAATGGAGTGGTCATAAAAACGGATGGGTTGTAAATAAATAATAAATTATGTAACGCACCGCATCGGGCGATAATCTGCGATTTCCACAATCTATCTCAAGTTTACGAGCTATATTTACGACGCGTGAGTGATACGATCAAAGATGACTGAGTGAATAATTATTCCGTGCTTAATTTATTAAGTGATGACGACAAACTCATTCAGATTCCCGAGGTAAAATAAAATTATTATCTTTTCAAAAGAGATCAGTTTTGTGGTATAAAAACGTTGGGTCGCCGAAATCTGTATAAAAAGTGCTGCGAGCGCAAGGAATGGCGGCCGAAATTCAACGGAGGGGAGAATCAGATGAGAGGAGTGGGGACAAAAAACTAATAATAACAACGTGTGTATGTCACCCTATCACTGTGGTATCCCGTTTCTGCCCGACCGACGTCACTGGCTGTGAGAAGTTGAGAACCATTTTGGATGAGACAGTTTTAGGAAGTCATATTGCTCGGGTGGTCTTGTTACACTGAATTGTTTTAATTAATGAAAGTCATACTTTTTATACAAAATAATTTTATGAGTAACAACTTCTACTTAACCTTTTATTTTTAGGTGGGTTTTTGAGCCGCAGTGAAATTATGTGTGATAAAATAAATTGTCAAAAGTCTAACAAATTCAAAAGGTGAAAATTTGTTAGGACCTGAGTTTTTAGTTTTTTTATAACATGATTGCCCAAACTACCTAAACGGATCAAAACACTCGCCAAGTGCTCATTTTATATTTACAACTTAAAAGACATCAGTTTTTTTAAGGGGTAAATACAATAAAATATTTATATAAATTAATTACGTAAATGAGACTTTTTATGATAATGTTTTTTTAGACTTAACTAAATACTATTTTTCTTAATGTATTAAAAATATACTGTACACTATAGGTATAATCTACTTATATTTACAAGAAAACGTTTTAACAACTTAATACCACCTTACAAAATTGCGCCAATTTTAACCGCCGATTAAAAAGGCGGCTACATCCGATAATCATTTTTACCACGGATCTACATCCAGGTCCACCTATCATTACCGGGGCGAGACTAATCTCCCGTGTAATCTTACGTAATTATAACATGCCTGCGCTAGTGTAAGTCACGATTTGGGACTATCTAGCCGTGGACTAGTACAGTTTGACTAAGCTGGCATATTACAATTTATGCCTTAATTCAAATTATTATATTTTATCGCATTTAATGTTACAATAATAGATGGTGTAGTTGAGAATTGAGGTCATTATCTGGACCCTGTTGGGCACAAAATACTATTAGCCTATTATCATGCTATATTGATACTTCTCTTGTTCTTTAAAGTTTCATCAATGATGAGTATTGCGACTAGGTACACTTGGTGTTCTTCCACACTTTGTAATCTTCCGTACTATTACAAGTTGCCACCAGTCGCATTATTTACCAATGTCTCTTTACTTTACTTACTAGGGGTCTAGCAAAGATCCCTTTTCATTAGCGTAAACGCTAAACGGATCTTTACTAGACGCCCTGATGCTCTAGCTGAAACATATTTGCATTCGGATTTTTACCATAATAAAATTCGTAGTTTACAAAAGTGGTGACCTCTCATACGGCTAAGCGTGGTCAAACTGTACAGGTTTCGTGGTGGTAAAACTGTTGGTTTTGTAGGTTATGTAGGTATAGAATGTAGATGTTGACGTGGGATCTGATAATCATCGCGGTCGAATGTAAGGCTGTAAACATACAACTGAAATGGGTTGCTTTAAATTGTTTCTGCTAATACATTTACTTTTAAAAATGCTTTGTTTCATTTTACGTAGTCAAGCAGATTATGAGAGGTGAACAAGTAAAGGAACTGTTTAAAATATTGTAAGTGGGCACCATTGCTTGGGGCATAATTAAGACAGAAGCAATTCGACTTTTTAAGAGTATATTTTACTCAATATGACCAGTCTCCTACTAAATTTATTTTTTCAGTACAAAACAGTAACCCCATTATTAATAGACCACTTGCCTACACGAGAAGAAGAAGAAGAATAGACATTGTGTAACAGAGGAATAGTTATAAGTAATTAAATATATATAGGTAGTGTTTTGTTTCTCTATACTTAATTAAGTTTGAAATAGGCAACGATAAAACAAATGAATTTATTTATTTTCAAATAGGTTTATTTTTCAAAAGATTGCAGATCAAATGTAAACTAACCCTACTTTTAAGACCGTGAGTTAAACCCATAGATAAACCTGGATGTAGACACGCGAAACACGATCGCCTTCCAAAGCCAAGTTCCTACTATTAGGTACTATCGAACCAAAGTATATGGAAACTACCATTTTCAGTTCCTCTTGCTGCAACCCGCGTCTTTACCTACGTTATTCCAGATAATATATGACCTATCAAATTCTTCGTCTACTCGTTATATTTCCACTGTTGAATCCCAGACCTCTCAGGTAGATAGAATGAGTACCTACCGCAGTCATAATATTGCTCGTCTATTTATACTGACCACTGGGAACAACCCTGGCTATCGTACCAAAACTCCGTACCAAATCTCGCGTCTCCGGATTTTCGCGGTTGCCTTCATCATCAAACTTTCACTGCTGAACATAGAATAGACCTTACACCGACACTTGGACAGCATACTTTCCTCATCCAAAATTTCCCCGTGGGATTCACTGGATTGTCGCCCATTTAGTAAGGTTTAGGTCTACGCTACTTCTTTCAGTTCGTGGTCACCACTCAAAAAGCTTTCTTATCCGTAGAATAAATTGTCTTCCGGGAGGCATTGGTACCTACTCATTAAGTACCTTTATTCAGCAGTGCGTGTTACGCAAGCTGTTGTACCTAATGTTGTAAATTCAAAATTAACTAAATCGAATACCCACCTATTTTAGTTGATCTTTGAAACACGATTAAGCCCTTAAGCTCTTATTCCAATAAGTTGATTGAACGCAAAACGATTTTGTGTAATAATCGACTACAGTGTAGGATCGATCGTATTTCATGGATAATTTTCTTTTGACATTGATGGAATACTAAAAGACTTGTAAATTTTAAGGCTAACGACAAAATTACTACGTCCATGGTTTTTTTTATTTTCATTTTTATCATTAACTCTACAGATTCTTGGGACCGAATTCTGGTAGAATCTATGTTAGTGTTGTATCGATGACCAAATCGAAATGTTATTCACACGGAAATCCTTACGAGCGAAACGTTGTCAGTTTGCTGTTTGTTTTTATAGTGTGATTTTCACGCCAAACGCCTCAACTAATTTCATGATTGTTAATTAGGTACTATCTTACCTAGCATTACAGTTTGTAATAAATTACTGTATAATGTTTTTATACGAATATTAGCCTGTATTCAACATTTCCTGAGATTACTTCATAAATAATGCTACTTTATAAAGAAAAAACCAACGTTTTTTTTTAATTGACAAAAAGAACAATGCCAACTCTAAATTAAATTCAAATATCGAAAGAGGAAGTCTACGCGCCGCCCTCGCGTCTTACGAAGATTTATTATATTTGTCGTACGCTTATTTCATTATTGGGTGTCGCAGGATTTCGGTGAATATTTTGAATAACTAGTTTTCACTCGCGATTAAATGCCAAGCGATATGCGAAAAATGTATTATATGTAAAAGCTTCTTAGATTATAACTATAATAGCTGCATTACTTACCTATTAATTATTAAGACGTGTTCATTATTTTTTGTAGAAAGCTTTTAATAAAAAAATGGATTTGGAATTGGCGCAATTTGTAATGTCAAAAATCACATGTTTTACCGAGACGTGTTCCGAAACATCAACACATCAAAAGCTACACCACCACTAATAAAATAATCATCATCATCATCATCATCATTAACAGCCTGAAGACGTCCACTTTTGAACATAGGCCTCCCCTCGGGAGCGCCACTCAGAGCGGCTGCTCTCCTCCTGCATCCATCGGCTCCCCGCGGCTTTCACCAGGTCGTCGGTCCACCTAGTGGGGGGCCGGCCTACGCTGCGTCTTCCAGTTCGTGGTCGCCACTCGAGAACCTTTCTTCCCCATCGGTTGTCAGTTCTACGAGCGATGTGGCCTGCCCATTGACATTTCAACTTGCTAATCCTAAGAGCTACATCGGTCACTTTAGTTCTCCTGCGGATCTCCTCATTACGGATCTTATCTCGCAGGGAAACACCGAGCATTGCTCTCTCCATAGCCCGTTGTGCGACTCTGAGCTTAATAAAATAATACTTACGTAATAATTCTGTAAATGAAAAGATAACCTTTTAGGTTTTGACCTTTTTAATTTTGATAAAAAAACAAACCCGTTATAATTTGTTTGACGCTCGTTAATCGTTTTGGCCTATAATGTACCAACAGTAAGAAATGTTATTTTTTTGTTTCAGGTAATTCTTCAAACTATCTTTACTTCTTCACAAGAGTTCAGCAACCTGTAAATGCTGCCACTACCAATATTTCGAGAGACACAAAAGTTCACAAAGTAAATGGTTTGAAAACAGAACAATACTGTGGAGGGTTAAAGCGCTATGTAAATACAAGTAAAATCGCTTTCTAACTGAACTGGTAACGCGCAAAAACTTTTTGATGGTCTCTCCTGGTGAGGTAGGCATGCAGTATATGCAAAAGCTAAAGACTCTTCGAAAGTAAAATATTTACCTTGTACTTTTAATTTTTTATATAATTATGTAAGTATTTACAAAACAAAAAGTATCTAAGTATTATATCATTTGGTATCTAGTTTCCATAGTAAAGCTTTGCTTAGTTTGGGACTAGATGGCGCTGTGTGAAATTTTTACTACTATTTCTATTTCTTGATTTATATACAGAAGCCCGTTTGTATAATCTCATTACTCTTGTAAGAAGCTACAAGTAATCAACCAATACTCTTTTAATACCATAATATTTTGCTATCCCTATATTAGCAGTAAAAAAACTAGTTACTTTTTCTCCATTTATTCAAAATAAAGGTAAAAATCTTTATTTTTTTTTAACTAAATAAGAAATATACATTTCTTTACTTAAAAAAGTACTTGATGACCCTACTTTAGCAAAAACCGTTGCATTGCACCCAATGAATGATCAACAATTTTTGCGTTTACAATCACTTATGAATAGAAAGCATTGAATGAATATCTGTCTCGTTCACACTTAGGTATAACCTTATCAATCTAACGTGAATCGAACAATAGCATCGCATGTTTGATTTATATAGTCGCTTAGTAGCATCACTGGTAATTATAGGTCGACCGAGTGGAGTTAATACTTGAGAATGCAAAATTACAAAATAATATATTGTACTGATTAATAATTTTCTGCGGAACATGCATAGGCTAAAAATCATACTACTTATAGGAATGATTTACGAGTTTTTTTTTAGAAATATGTATGTGGACATTTTACACAGCGCCGATTGATACTGATTCGTTCATATTCTTATAATCACACGTAAATAAAAACTTAACTTGTAAGAGCTTTAAAGTTGATAAAAATTGTTTACCACATAATGATTAAAAATATAGCGAAGTGACATTATTATTTTCAAACCAAAAATAAATTTACTTTTTACACAATAAATTAAAGAGCTGAAAACTTATTCGAAGCATTATAAACAAAACTTGAACTCCGTGGCTCACCCGGCAACCTTTAAAAAGTCAATTTCAAATTTAGAACTGTCAATTGAAGCAGAAACAAATCCCAAGAGGTCTCGCGCGAGCTACACCTCCACAAAGCCGAACAGAAGTAGGAGCTCAGCTCACGAGCTTTTCAAGGGTGGTGGTTGCTTTCGGCGGGAAAAGCAGCGGCTTGAAGCGGGACCCCCCGCTGGGGTGGGGGAGGGGGCGTGATGGCTCGTATTGATTTAGTGCCGTCGTCGACGAAGCTATGTAGTGTAGGTAGGTAAGTATCGCTTGATGCGCTTTCTTTGGAGGCGATACAGCGATGATTGTAGCGAAAATTTTGATGCGCAAAACATAACACTAAGAACTTTATAGCCTTTTACTCATTTTGTTCCTTCGTTTTTATCACTGTTTTGTATTAACGTTATGTTTATTGTAATATTATAATACTTGTAAGCAGTGATGCGCTCTGATTGTAATTCATTAAAAAAATAACTAAAGCATTTTCTGCGCGAAGCTTTTAGTTCTGTCTGAATTTTATCTCTATAAACAATTTTTGACAAATACTTATAGAAACAAATAATAACATAAAAAATGTTATTAGGCGACCTGACCAGAAAATTCAGGAACTACTTAGGTTATGGAAAAAAGACTAAATTACCTTTCAGCAGCTTTTTTACCTATGTAATTCAACTTGTTATTAAAATAACAATAAAGCACTTCAATTAAATATAACATTTTTGATACTTTTCAATTAACCATTAAATGACATACTATATTATACTGAGTACACCATCTACACACATAAATATAGTCTTAGAAGTTCTAGCACAAAGTCCAATAAAGCGCTTTTCACTGCTGCAACGCTGTTTCCCCAAGAGGGCAAGCATGGAGGATTTAAATGGATATTTAACTTCAGTCTCAAGGAACCCAAAGTCTATTGCCTCGACCGTCCATGGGTAGAAGGCTTTTTCTTTAGAGAAAAACTTGGGCTCTTAGCAAATGGCTTAAAAGTGTCTGGAACGAGTATCCGTTTAAAAGTTGTAAAACGCTTTATTTTTATCTCTTGTTTAATGTTGTCACTTAGTATTTAAAATGTATCAATGGAACGTTCTTTTGTTTAGACTAAAAGAAGTTATATATATATAGATAGATAAACTATTTATTAAAACACACACATTATAAACAAAAAGTACAAATTTAACGGAAGTGTTACAAGTGTTGAGTCACTTATTCGAATAAATCTCTTAACTATAGTATGTACAAGAGTATGTACAAGAGTATGTGTAAGAAGATGGAGCAAAGCAACCCCATCAGACTGCCACTGGGAGCCGCAAACATTAATACTTTTTAATGCTTATAGGTAACAAATAATCGGCCAAGGACTCGCGCGCGAAGGGTTCCGTACCATAGTGTATAAAAATACGGGAAAAAAAATGTTGTATGGGAGCCCCTTTAATAAACATTTTATTCTATTTTTCAGTATTTATTGTTATAGCGGCAACAGAAATACATCATCTGTGAAAAATTCAACTGTCTAACTATCACGGTCCATGAGATACAGCCTGGTGACAAACAAACAGAAAGACGGACAAACAGACGGACAGACAGACGGACAGCCGAGCCTTAGCAATAGCGCAATAGGGTTCGCTTTACCCTTTGGATACAGAACGACAAATAGCAAACGACCTGGCTAATGGGAAGCGGTAGTCTGTAGCACTAGACGTGCCACATGCATTGCATACCGTTGGTCAAAGCTTATAAAGTAGGTCTTATTCTTATGTTTTTACGACTTGAAATAAGCCATTTGAATATTTGTTTCTTAGGCATGCCTTAATTCACTGTAAATGATATCCCGAAATTCCAATAAAGCCGAGAACGATTCTAAGGAATTTCCCAAACATAACAAGCAAGTTTTGCAATCAAATCTCTGTTTTCACGGAAATAGAACGATGTTATAAAAAGTTTAATTGCCGTATCATAAAACGGTGTTATAGAATGGTAATTGGAGAGTCTCATATCTACATTTTATTAAGTCGCGGGATGTAGGCGGTTTGGTGAACTTGATACAACCTTATTAGCCCGACATAACAGTTTATGGTAGAGTAGTGTGTAGCAGAGACTTCTTACGAAACATTCTTAACATTAGAACAAGGTATGTTTAAGTATCAGGTTAAAATTTTTGTTTATTGTTTTAATTGTTGTATCTACATTTTTTAAGTTAAGTATTAGTATTTATATATTATTATTATTTTTAACAGTGGTTTCATAATTTCAACCGCTTGAACAAAAAATAATTTTGCCTCAGTTCCACAAGAACCGATAAATTTTTCAATAAATTAGCACCTAGATAATGTATCTAGATAGGTAATTATGAAATTCCACCAATATGCGTTTTTCTGTTTCTAAGCTAAGCGGTAACAAACTTACATTAATACAGGATTTTGAATTTATACTTCTAGTAAGTTCGGTAGGTTATGATAGTAGTCCCTCCTCCTTGCTTCGTTTTCCTCAGTGCTGAGGGTCGTGACCGCGTCCACAGATCACTTCTGTCTCTGACTGGTACGCTAACGTGGTTTCAGCGGCGCGGCATGTATGGCCTTATGGTCTTCGATGTTGAGGGTGTGAAGTAGGTAATAATATGATATTTAATCGTAGGTACTTATATTTTAATAGTTACTTGTTTCGATGAGAACAATAATATTTTTAATCGAATATAAAGTGGTATTTAGAAATAAAAAAAGCTTCACTTAAAACTATACTTGCATAGTACTCCAATGCAACTTAACTTACTTACTTATTAAACACGTTATAGTAATAGTTTAACTCAAGAGGAGAAATGAATTCTCTTACCATTCGCCTACTCTGTATAGAGGCATAAAGAATTTTATGGTTGTTGCGGCTATGCCCGCGCCTACGTTTTACACCCGGTTTTGTGTGCGCTTCCTACTTATATTTAATTACCATTACGAATGCTATATAATACCAGTGATAAACATCTACTGGAAATGTCAGAATAAAATAAAAAGTTCGCACAAAAAGTATTTTTTTTACTGCACGCAATGCAATCTGCCAGTTAGAAACATTAGAATTATAATAAAAAGTCCGGTAACTAAGTATGAAAATATGAGACTGTAATGCTAAGCTCTAAAAATATAGTAAGTATTATACAAAGTAAATTATAGAGTTTAAATAAATATGGATTGTTTGTTTTTAGTTTTAGCCGCTCTAAAAGTCGTAAAAACACGCAGAAGTGACTTCTTTATCTTTTTAGATCTCTGAACTTCAGAATTATTTATTTTGATTCATATTTCTTGAGACATATGACTTTCATTTCAGTACCTCCGTTCATTTGAAGGTTAGTAAAAATCATTATGCCTTCTGAATTGTTCCAAAAAAGGTGGTATAACAAAACTTTTACGCTTAAACGTTTAAGTTTATACAGTTTAGACAGTTGGTATTTGCAATTCACGGAGTGAAGACGCTCAGCAGGACTTTGAGTTATCTTTTATTTATAACTATGTAAAGAACCCTCTGCAACTTACTATGGGTTTATGATCGAGTTTCACTGAAAAATTAATAAAACGCAATCGAGATATTTACCTTCTGAAGTTACAACACTGTCATACCAATTCATTAAAACCTTATTTTTTAAAGTAGTTTTGTATTATACTGCGTGTAATTTTTTTTTTCAGAAGGTGTAGTAATATATCCTCGATTCACATAGTGCTATATATCGCAACTTTAAAACACTTTTTTTTTCTATTTGTATGATTTGTTTCATAGGAAGTCCAAAATAAATGTGTGCATGAAAACTTAAAGTTATAGTGATATTGATTTTTTTTAAATCACACGCACGCTTGTTCCGTTTGCATTCACATCTAAATCACTCAAAACAGTTACACTTAGAACATAGTAGGGGCTACGGGCCCGGAAATCAGCGGGTGTTCTCCCATAATTATATTCACTGATATTTTCGAACTTTCACGAGTTTCACATGAGCTCTTTATTTCAACGGTTTTTTCTAAACTCGGTGATTTACGTCACTTTTGTCTAAAGTCGGATCTTGAGGATGTCGGATTCTGTGAATGTCGGCGCGTTGAAAGCTTTATGCGGTACGACAAAAATTTATTCCGTTCCGAACGAACTTTAAGCTTCGTCTCTATTATTTCTGAGCTTTTATGTTTTGTTTATTTTTTGTAAGAGGTTAAGGTTTGGTAAATTGAGGGCTAAGCTTTGTATAATTATTTATTAATGTTTAAGCACGTTTTTTACAATACAAGATCAAAAAAAGAAATCACACGAAAAGTCCGGTACCTAAGTAAAGTGTGGGTATGTCTACAAAATAAAAAAACAAAACACAAATGTAACTTTATTTTCACATTTTCACCCATGTTAATATTACCAATACTCAAACAAACTCCAAGCCCAAAAACAATTAGTTACCTCAAGTGTTACAGAAAAAGAACTACCTTTTTCCTGTTAGTTTTCGCCCCCTTGCACTTTTCCAGGCCAAAACGAACAAAAGATTTACGTCCACCGTGTCTGGCCCTTTAGAAACTATACCTACTGACGTTTCTATCCTATGTAGGTACTTGAAATAGTACTGTGGCTTGGCGGAAGGTGGAAAAAACACGACGTAAGGTGGAAAGAAAATTCTTAACGATAGGTATTTCTTACCGTTATATAAGCTACGTTAATGTAAAGTGGTATAGTCGCATGGTGGTGAGAAAGCGATTGTTATCACGATCTAAACGAAGGGGTAGCTAACGATGTTGGATTTTCTGTAGCTTATTTGACCCGTAATGCGGTGCAAATGGGGTTATAGAGCAGAAGCTAGTTAAAGAAAAGGAAATAAGTAAAAAATATTTGTGAAAAAAAAATTAGTAAGAAAACCATCATCCAGCGCCAGTGGTCATTTAAATATCATCAGGTGGGCCGTTTGCTGGTTTCCAACTTCCACTCATTGTATAAAAAAGCAAATGTTTAAACAAAGAAGAGTTAATAATCCAACAAAGCTATATAAGTAAGTAGATCTTCTTTGAAAGACCGTTCGCATTTAGTCTTATGAACAAAGTTAATCCCGTCAAGGATCCGTTCCAATCCACTTAACAGTAAGTTCATAATCCAATTAAATTTCTCTTCGCTTGTCCTGGCCCATGTTTCAAATTCAAATAAATCTCTGACTCGAACTCGTCCTACGGAAATAGCACTCTGCCCGTCCATAAATCCAAGTCTATTTAAGCAATCTCTAAGGAAAAATCTGAAATAGGCCGCATAGCATGTCACCTTGCACATGACTTAAAACTTAAAAAAAGAACGACAAAGCAACCTCCTCGTATTCGATTCGAAACGTTACAAAAAAGTTAAGTATGAATTCTGTATTCAAAGTTGTATTTCGTTGTCTCGAGTTCTTGTATGTTCTCGAAATTTAAATCTTAATCATAGTTTTGATGACCCATAGATCACATGGATGTTAATTTCTTAATTATCAGCATCACGATCAATGCGAACGCTAGCGGGAGATACTCATCGGGTTAAAATAATTAATGCAAATTTATGGTTCGCCGCGCGGGATTCAGAACGCACTACGAGTCTGCCCCACACTACCTTGTTGGTACTCTACGTCTCCAACTTTGATAAAGCCTCAATGGTATTCAAATTTAGAACCTTCCACATGTTTTATGTCAGTATCACATGAGAAGTTACTATGAAAACAAAAAAAAAACTCTAAAAGACATCGCTTAAAACTACACAAAGAATAAAGTTGAAATATCGTCATGTGTGGCACGATATTCCTCGTGACATTAAGTGAACCTGACATTATCACTTGAGTTCTTATTCGCACACTTATCGCAACATTAACTTGACTCACCGATGTAATTAGTCTCCGTAAAACCGATACATAAATAATTTAAACGCGCCCGCATGTTACAGCTTAAGAAAACAAGCATTGATCAGCTTGCAATCTGGATTCGATGACGGGCTTCTGGAGTTGACTTGTTTATACTGTGGTTTATACCAGAAACACCTTTTTAAAACACATACCTATAAGTAACTTATAGATGATATCATAAGGCATAATTTATTTCAGATTCCTTTCTAGAAGTTGTAGTTATGTATTGTGTACCTACATTGTTAAAGTTTTAATTGTTTTCAACAAACCAAAATAAAGAAAACTAATTTGGAAGTAGACATAAAATTCAAAAATTCAACAAAAAACTTAACTTAGTGGAGTGATCGCTGATTAAGGCATTACGAGTAGTAGGTTAACATAGGGTGTTATTTTAAAATGGTTTAAATTCTGTAGTCCTCGATAGCAGACTACACAGAAGAGTTTATTAGTATACTTACCTACTTTATTCTGCAAATAACGAGTACTTATTTTCGTACTTGCACACTAAGCACTCGTTAAAGAATCCCATAGAAAATAATGAAGCAACTAACGCGTTAACATTCGTACCGACAATACATTCGCTATATCTCATAATGATTTAACTAAGCCGTAAGTTGGTTATTCCATAGAATAAACCCATAAAACATTTTTTTGCGGACATAAACACGGTCTTATTGAAGTGTTTAGAGAGCAATAATACTAATTAATGTACATTAAAGTTAAGTACTACGTGTTGGTGCTTATTAAGAAACTATAATGGGGTTGGTACATAGCTATTATTTACAAGTCTAATAGCCGCTGACAACAGCAGCAACAGACTCTCAATAATGTCAGTTTTTAGTCACGGATAAAAAAAAATCTGGACAATTTATTCCGCGATGGTGAAGAAATAAGGTATAACAATTTTCATTCTTCATTATAAAATTATAAATTATAAATTTAATAACGAAGAAAAAATCATGCATTAAAATCATAATTTCAGCAATACTAAAGGTCTGCAGAAAAATCAACAGCGATATCATTTTGAGTACAATATTTCATTTTATTCTAAAAATGAATTGTAGGTAGTAGTTGGTAGGTAGTAGGTTTTTGTACTTTTATCTGTAAAGGCGTATCATAAATAGCAGTTTCAAATGAATAACTTAGTGTTAATTGTAAGCGGAGCCACGCAGCAAAACTAGTCTACAAGTAAATGTTAGTAAAATTATCGATATCGATATCAAGCTCGTATATCGATAAAACGTCTGCCGATCTATCGATACAAAAATCGTTGGCGGCACCTATTTAATCATGTTCGGCGCACCTGCTGCATACATATTCATTAGGTCAGTATCGGGTTTGTGTCAGCGACGACACGGCATCGCGTATTCGCGACATTTTAATGGAATCAGAAACTATTTTACGATTTGGGTTTTAATTTCAGGAAATTTTAGATTAATATAAAAACCTAACGAAGACATAGATCATTCTCATAAATAAATGTCTCATTTTTTATGAGAATGAATGACGTAACGAGCTAGTTGTTCACCTGATGTTAAGCGACACGGCCACCCATAACAGTTGCAGTGTCACTCGGAACTAAAATAATATAATTTCGCGTGACACTGCACTGCGCACGTCATCCTGAGACACCACAGTCTAGTAATCAGATTACTACACTGTGTAATCAGGTCATAGTCTCATTTGCCCAGTAATTTCACTAGCTACAATGGCGTCAAACCGGACACACTATTGCTTGCACACTACTGCTTGGCGGCAGAATAACTGGCAAAGCGGTGGTACCTACCCAGACCAACTTTGCAGTAAAGTACTACCACCTAGTAAAACATTAACTAGGTTTATCAACTAGATAATGTGCCACTTATTTTAAGAAACCACACCTTTTTTTAAGTAACTGATAGAGCTTAATATTGATCCCTTAATTCTTAAAAAAAGTGTTTTTAATAAAATAAAAAAATAGGTCCTAGGTGGATACAGCTTTACGTTATTATCCTCCATGTTTGTAACGCGGTGCGGCACCGCAACATGTCCGTATGCAAAACGCATGCACAGCCGCTTGATTGCTTCCAGCGTTTCCATCAGACCACACGTTTAACTGAATTAAACCTAGTTTAAATGGATATTACATGCTCCCATACTTTGTAATCTTAAATATTGGCTGAGACGAGATGGATCTATAAGGGGGTTGCAATGAATAATACTTAACAATTTTTTGCTGTCTATACTATACTGATTGGCTAAAGTATCGAACTGAGTGAAAATCCTGGTTGTTCCATGCTAAGTCAGACTTCTAAAACAAAATCAGTTAAATCGTTATCATATAAGAAAGGTATAGTTTACGATACACAATTATTTTAATCGAGTATAATCAAAGTAGGCCGCAAACCCGCACGGAAGGAAAAAATCTAATTTGCAAAAAGCTTTTCTGACTTAAAGACGATACTATCACGCAACGTTATCGATCACACTCCGTCGTATTTCTCCGTGACGGAACTATTCTAAAAAGAACAATGGCATCATGCAAACACCAAACCAATTAGAATTGTTTCAGAAACGCCAAAGAATAATGCAAAGAGGAGACGAATTCAATTTAAAATGAGACCAGTCTACGTTCCGCTCGGTCCCGCGTCGATCGGGGCGAAATTGAAAAAAGAAAAAAATCGCAGAGTGGAATAAATAAAAATAGAGATCCCGCTACAGCGCAAGTCTCCGTTGAAATGAAAATAAAACAGCAAAAAGCTTTTTGTGGACGAAATAAATTAAAAAGTGTGTCGCGATTTTGTGAGCGGACCGGCGACTGGCGAGCTATGTTACTTCGGTCTATGACTACCATATTCTGTTATTTATGGACTTTTAGATCCTATATTAGCCATTTGCTTCGTTAATAACATGTTATCAAAAGTTAAAAGCGTGTATTTAATTCCGGTAGCGCTTCTGGAATTACAAATTTCAAAAAATATTACCGTTCACTTTCTCGACACAGAAAATACAGTAAACCCATTCGGGATATTTGACGTATATAATTAACCATTTTATTTTCCGTAATGTGCAGTTACTTTTTATTTTAGCATAGTACTGTTCTCTTTATTGAGCTTGCGTGATGTTGCTAATTGTATTTAAAATGCCAAAATGCTGCATCGACAAAAACAAAATCATAAATTTTCTCTAAACTGAATGGGATCTCGTAGATTGTGTTTATTTTGTTAAAAAGTAGTGTATCTACGATTAATTGTTGTGTAAAATTGATAGTGTTCGTTCGCTGACATTTTTACGATCGCAGCCGTCAGGTTTTGGGTCGTTACCTCACGCCTTCGGTTTGAGAAGTGATACAACTGATGGATGTTGTTACGCTATGACGAGATGTGTAATGATTAGATGAATCTTAAAACATTTATGTTATGATCTCTTAATTTGGGTTGCTTTGGAAAGGTTTACGTGAATGATTAATGTAATTTATTTTAATTATTTAAATGATACTTCTTATTGATGGATGTGTATTTTAATCGTATATGTGATAGTAGACTACAGTAATACAATTACCTCGATTATAATGGATTTCATAAATATAATTATAACGTTTAAAGACGAGGTTCATTTCTAGATCTTGGACTCTATGGTCCCAGTTTCTAAGGACCAAAGAACTACGAAAATCTCACAAAACCGACACAGAACATTGTATGGGTGTTATATTGTATTCTATGTATGTATTTACAAACAAAAAAGTATATAAGTATTGTATCAGTTATCTGGTTCCCATAGTACAAGCTATGCTTAGTTTGGGGCTAGATGGCGCTGTGTGAAACGTCCACAAATATTTATTTATTATTTATTATTATTAGAACAAGTACCTACTCGTTCTATGTGTGGGTTACGTAGGTACCTACGTACGTAAGTCATATATGGTTTATTCCTAACCTAACCTCATAACGTAACCTGGTTGCGGGGTGTCAACTCAAGAAGTGTGTGATTATCATCAGTAAAATGTAATACACCTTCATTATCATTAACAGCCCGAAGACGTCCACTGCTGAATATAGGCCTCCCCCATATATAGAGCTCTACCATGAGTGGCTGCTCGCCTCTTGCATCCATCGACTCTCATGGTTTTCACCAGATCGTCGGTCCACGTCAGTGATACTTAATCATCGTCTAAATTCTCGATTTAAAACAACATAAAAATATTCTAACCTATTTAATGCGAATTCGCTGGGCATCCATAACGTTCGAGGGAAAGTTTTACCTAAAATTATATTTGTGGGTCGTCACGCTTTTCCGGGGGAGCGAGGGTGGCGATTAAGGGTGCTTTGTGCACACCGTGGATGGGGCGCCGGCCGTATCAATAGTTGCAAGATTAATTTTATTATGGAGGAAGAAAATTGCTGATTGATCAAGCTTTAACCAAGACAAAATAGCTCTTCTAAGTATACATAGAAACCACCAAAATGTACTGGGTCTGGGTGCTTCTGAGTTCCTTTTAGATACACAAAATCTTAGCTACGATCTGGATATATGTATGTAGGCATAGGTAACATATGTGATCGGTTCGCGTTATGTATTTATTTTATACTTTTTTTTTGGACATTATGATTGATTTTTCAGAAAAATGTTTTTTTTTAATTTATTTCATATCCGCTTGATTAACAAACATCCAGTCACTTTGGTGATGTATTCATTATAGGTATCCCGAAGTATAAAAAAATACATAAACAATACTACAACGACAACTTTGATTAGAAATTTTACGTTTACTAAATTATTTATCAAGCAATGAATTTTCAATTTGTTATGTGAACTCCAGTCACCATTAATCATTATTTGGACCAGAGCCCGCACTATACATAAGGGCCATTTCTAATCCAGCTAGCACTTAAGTTGTGGGGGCAATCGGGGAGTTGCTTACGTTTCTAGAAATTACACAGTTTTACGCTTAACCGCTTAAAGCTTTAACGTTGACGTGAGATAGACCTTCAATGAATCAACGTTTACGTGCTTTGACAATTTAAAATGATAATTAACGTTACAATAAAAGATACAACCTAGTATTTCATAAATACTCGAGTATGTGTTTACGGAAGTTAGAACAAGGAAACTGAGTTTTTTGTTGTAATTGTTATTGCTTTTGAAGGTAAAGAATTTTGGGGCGTGTATGTTAATGAAAATGTAAGCTTGCTCGGTAATTAAATGAAAATATCAAGTTGTTTTGGGGAAGTTTGGCTATTTCCACACATTTTTGTGAAGGTTTAGAAGCAATGAAATTCACAGGAATGGTATTATATAGGCTGCCTGTTTTGTTAAAAAAAAACTTAAAAATGAACATGATTAAAAATTTTAAATGCCTAAAACCTTTATGGTTAAAATTACTGCCTGAATTTTCTGTTACCACAATTTCAGTTTTAACACTGTGATCTAAAAAGATCGCGTATTAACGTTAAAAGCTTGCATGTAGGCCCGAAGGACAGCGTCCAGAAAGCGTTTAAATAGGGGGCTATCCCGACAAAGTTTGGTAAGAATTTTTAATCAGGCGTCGTCTAGCGCCGCGCGGGCGTGAGGGGCGGCGTCGGCGTCGCGGCGGCGCGCGGCAGTGTAGGTCGCGCGGGCAACGCGCCGCCCGCCCAGTCGCCGAGCCGCCATGCCGCGCGAACCCGCTGCCACGCGAACGCTCGCGCCGCCCGCGCGCTAACCAACGCGACGCGCGACCACCCGACCGAAACTGAATAAGTTCGACAAATCCTCCTCTTACCTGGACCACTATATAGACACAGTGACGCACAGTGATACTTTACGTTTTCTTTTATTAGTACAAAATCTTATATCTCTTGTAGACAGATAGTATTTTTTAAAGTACAAATATAATGTAAATAAATTTAGCGGGCACCGTAGTTTACATAATTATACAGGGTCAGTTTTTGTATGAATTCAATGTGATTGTAGTTTAAGACGGTACAAGCAGCTGTTCATACCGCTTTTAGAATACCGACAGTGATTCATAGGTAAGTTTGTAGATGTTAACTGAGATGTTAATTTATTTATGTTTCCGAATTTCTGCGACTAAAATAACGAATTATTTTTAACACCTACACTTTTATCAATAAGTCTATCTCGCGGCCAAATATTACGAGTCGGTTACTCACGCAGTGGCCATAAATCAAGTCAAGGTGGTTAGGTGCTATTAACCAAATTAATCGGCTACCTAATAACGCTCATAACCGTCTTGACTGCAAATTATTAGGGAATTATTGACTACCAAGTTCACGTAAGTATAAATTAACTGGCCGTATCGTTGAGTAACTGACGTTGAAACAAAACCAAAACAAACCATAATTCTTTACTCGCCGCGCGCTAAGTGACGCCCGCCGCCAGTGCAACGGTGGCTAAATTCAAGCTTTGTGAATGCAGAAAGCATGCGTATTCCGGTCTTGAAGACGACACAACTATGATTTAAGTCCAACAGAAAACTCCTAAATCACGCTAGGTGGCAGAGGCGAGTGCCGGGCGACAAGACTTCGTTGCTCGCAATCCGCAAATTGTTTGTCTCGAGCTTAACAATTTAAATATAGAACGAACAAATGCCGATCGTAAATCGAACGCTCGGCAATTGTTTTGAATACATCCGCGAAACTTAACAGTGTCGAACACAAATTCAAATGCAGTGTTCTCGCGTCGAAAGTTTGATTAATCGCGCGGTTTTCGGTTCTCGGTTTACATTTTGGGATTTACCTAATTCGATGTAAGTGACGGGTTTGACGGGCCCGATAGCTCAGTTGGTAGTACCCCTGCCTTCTGAACTGAGGGCTGTGGGTTCGATTCCTGCCCAGGACAAACATTTGTGTGATGAACACAGATGTTTGTTCTGCGTCTGGGTGTTATATTGTATTCTATGTATCTATCTACAAACAAAAAGTATCTAAGTATTGTATCAGTTATCTGGTTCCCATAGTATAAGCTTTGCTTAGTTTGGGGCTAGATGGCGCTGTGTAAAATGTCTACACATATTTATTTATTTATTTATTTTTATAGATTATTTCATGAACCTGCCATTGTTTTCAAAGCCTGTATACACTTACATGAGTAACAGTTTTCAATAAACGTGATTATGACGAATACACACAATGTAAACGCATTTATATGGCAATTAATTTGTAGCCTGGTAGAACAATACACAGTATATAGAGGCTGCACATCATGACTTGGAAAATGTATTAAAGTTTTAATTCTCACATACATATTACCTAATTTGCAGTTTAATGTAAGATTAGCTGCGTTCACGCCCATGGGAATTCTCTAACGGATGAAAAAAGAATACCACAGCATCTCTTACAAATAAACAACAGTTTTAAATTCGAAACAGTTTAACAGAGAACTTTAAACTATGCGGGAAACAATCTCATCGTAATTGTTTTTTCTAGATACGCATCATGGTCAGAAATTACGAGAATTATTTAGGACTTATTCACACAGATTAGCGCTTCTTTTGTTTTATTTAAACAAAAAACTGTCAACGAAAAAATATTGAACAACGGGCAAAAAAATTTAAAACCATTGTCGACGCTAACTGTAAAACACTGCAGGGTATTTCCCAAATTAGCTTAAAAAGATGTTTCTTTTTTGCGTGAAAAGAATAGGAAACCACTAAATCATATTCGCCCTTTGTTCGGCGCGTCACAAAAGAATAGAAACTAGTCTAGTTTTTATCTTCGGACGCGTGGGTCTAACGGTACGCAGAATTACAATATTACGAAAGCCCAAAAACCTTCACAATGGAGATACGTGAATGGTCTTGCGCAAGACAACTTTTATATTTTTGTTTTTGTTCACGATTTTTCGTGAAGAATGTGATGTGTTGGCATTTGAGCCATTGTTGCGGGGTGGTCGGTGAAAGCGAGACTTATTGAGTTTTTACAATTCTTTAGGTGCGATGTTAGATTTCACCTTTAAGGATGCACTTGGTTTGTTTTGTTTGCTTTCAAGGCATCTTACATTGTCAAATTCTCTACTGCTAACCTGGTAGGTACTCTACCTGTACTTTTCTACATAAAATGCTACCTACAAACTTAAAATTTTTCTAACCAAGTATAAGTTAACAACGGTTAAAATAGTCCAACTATTTTGTACAATAGTAATACTTAGGTAGTTGCATTTAGTTATGGTTAATGATAATGTAGTACCTACATATTTTAGGTAATTAGTATAGGTATGCATTAATGAGAGTTCACACTATCTATTACCGGTAATAAGTCTCTAATATTATGTTTTGTGTTAAGGTATGGCATTTTCTCTATACGTATTCACAGAATGCCCTAATTTACAATATCACTATCTCACTGTTGAACATAAGCCTCTCCCATAAAGCCCAATTTCGATCGGCTGCTTGCCTCTTACGGATCCCAACTATTCTAAGTACCAGGTTCTGATCCACTTAGTGAGGGGCCGGACTGTCCTGCGTCTTCCGATCCGTGGTCACCAAGTGGGTGGGAGATCTTTTCTTCCCCATCTGTTATCGTTTCTGTGAGCGATATTGCAAAAATATTTTTCATTTTTCCGAATAACTGTAGTTTTGATATTCATACTTGATGGTAGCAGAATTTTCGTCATCTTATAGGTAGCCATTTTTTTTATCATATTTTCAAAATCACATGCCTACGGGAAAATTACTATGTTAATATGTATATCTAACGTAAGCTTTAATTTGACTCATAAATATGTTATTATCAAGAATATGGTAAACATAACTGTTTCTTGATTTATTAAATGCTCATTAAAACGTGTTTTCTCATTATTTTCATTTACGTTCATTCACAATTTTGTGTGCATAAAATTTTATCTTCATAATAAATTGTTCCTATCTGTTTTATTTCAAGTTATGCTAATACAATGATCTCATTTCCAAACTCTATGCTAATGACATGACGATTCTCACAGTCACAAATGTATTAGGCACGTGCATGTTTGTAAGTAGACCAGAAACTGCGTCAAGTGTAGAAACGTGTGACCAGAACTTCTTGGTCTATTTAGTTTTATTCATTTTTTCGGTAACGCATTTAAGTATCATCTTAGTCAAGTCCATAAACAGTACTTTTATTATTTTTTAATGATTACAATTCTATGTGGAAGACCACAAGAACTGAATTCCCGCACATTTTAGGGCTATGCGAGTTGTTCAATGACTAATGACACGATCGCTAATGCAGTCGTCGCTCGGTCTACATGTACAGCTATAGAACATATGCATATATTATCAAACATGTTGAGCAACCTTCGCAGCCTCTGTCTGAGAACGTTTGAGCCATGACCTCGTTTTATTTTTATTTTCTAGTCCAATTTCCTCTCTGGCCGTGTCTCAACTTAATAAACTTTATACACTTCCATATTCAAAAACTGTTTCGAAACACTTTCGAAACGATCACGAATTTCGCACGCTTTTACCAAAACTAGATCTGTGCAGTGCGTTTTGATGTAAACGAGGTTGTAATGTGCTCTATTTTAATCGATTTCATTTGTTAGCTTCAATCTACTTTCAATTTCGATAGTAATCAAGTGATATATTGAAAATAGGGATCAAGAAAATGGGAAAAAAAACCGTAGTCCAGCACCCCTATTCTCAACCTATCGAAAACGTTTCGATTCGAAATCTACACTCTCCGTCTCTTTCATTCCAAATGTAGATGAAGGAGACGGAGAGTGTAGATTTCGAATCGAAACGCTTTCAATAGGTAGGGAATAGGGGTACATGCCACTTTTATTCGGTCAAAATTAAGTAAGTGTATAAAATAACAATGCAGTTAAAATATAAATTCTCATAATGAATGTACAACAAATCAAACAAAAGAAAAGTTTTAAGCAAAGTCTGTTGTATCAGCTCACATTCAAATTGTTTTATCATAACCTGTTTCAACGTCACCAAATAGCACAAACCATCACCAAATTCCTGCAAAACACTATATAGTATTACCAGACCCGTCAACCACATCCCATTGTAGAATTCTCGTCTGTAAAGTAGTATAAATCATCAGCAAAACAAGTAATTAAAACACTGCTGTACGGAATCGGACAGTTTCAATGTACGCGACAATTGCATGAAACTGATATTGCAAAGGTTGTAAATTGTTTTGCGGCGGAAAATCTGTTTATAATTTTTGGATTGAATTTCATGGTTAGTTATTAACACCATGAAGCAGAATTCATGTACTATTATGTACTATGTGTTTTATAGGATTAATACGTATGTATTAAAACTATGTTAAAAGACTGTTTCAAGGTGCTCGAGTGCTCGAATAGATCTCTTCATCCAAAGTTTGACTGGAAGGGATCGTTTTAGCGATAAGTTTGCCCATTTTACTATAGCTCTAGGTATGTAACTCTCAGTATATGTATTTGTTTTCTTGTCTGTTGTACAATAACGAATTGTTGTATTATGCTCTAAAAATATAACTGTTTTATTAATATGTTAGGCACAGGTTTAATCCAACCATTATGACGAGTCATGAGTATGTTTTTTTGCAGCCAGCACCTAAGCGTTTTTATAAAGCAAGTCTATTTTTAAAAAGCTCTTCATATAAAAAATTCATCGTGAATATACTATAGAAATGCATACTAAATTGTAGCAAAAAACGAGTTTTTAACTAATGTAGGTATATCTTTTATTAAAACATTTGACGCGTTCATTTTTGACGTTTTAATATTAAAAATAAATAAATAAATATAAATAAATATGTGTGGACATTTCACACCACGTCATCTAGCCCCAAACTAAGCATAGCTTGTACTATGGGAACCAGATAACTGATACAATACTCATATACTTTTTTACTTGACTTGATCATCGATTTTTACCATGTTATTATTATTAATGTTTCTGTGATACAGGACATCGGGTTCTAGTTTGAAGCCATTTTATGGAAACCTTAAGTACCTCTAGAATCAACCTGGAACAAACCTTCATCAAATGCATTACTTAAAATGTTGTGGTTATATTTTTTCCTTTCCTGACATACTATAATGCACTGTCATATTCCGGGTATAAGTGTTAATATTCAATAACAGATCTTGTAATAAATATTAATAGCTTGTAAGCAAGCAATTACAGTGTAATTATCGCAATATGCCAATTAAAGGTTAGTATAACGAGAACATAAACGATCGTCGGTTGCGGACGGCAGTAACTGCGTCGTAAAGTAGAATTTAATGGCTGTCCAAATGCCGAGGGATTCCCTTAAGGAACTGAGAGTTGAAACCGTTGTATTGTCAAAGGTGATGCTTTTAATGAATGATCATATAAATCCCCTTTTAGTAGAGCATGAGTCAAAATAATGGCGGCTTTGAAGTGCGCTGCAACCTGCAAGCCCCTCGCACGCTGCGCACACCGCTTACCTCCTCCCGCGCACTTATAATTTTACATACTGCGCAGCGTTTCGCACCGACTTCACAGCCGCCATTGAGTTTAGTTCGCACTTTATCACAGGTCATTTTATGGAGATTTCATTGCATAGCCTTTCTGCAACAATTGGGAAAGAATTGGAAAACGACGGCAGAAGCGATTTTACAAAATTAAGGACACTCCTCCTAAATTTTTTAAGTATTTCAATATATGAAAAGCAAAAGATCCATTAATACAAGTGGATTATGTCTAAGCTGTGTAAAACGTAATAAGTTACAGTTAACAACCAAAGTAGGTTAAATTACGAACTAACAAAGTTCAGTTACTCGCCTTGTAATAATGTTATTTGTATGTAGACAACTTGGAATTCGTCGCGTGACTACCGACAGAAATTTTGATCGTCAGACACGCCAACTATTTTACTTATGCTATTCACAATACGTACTTATGCCTTTTCTACAGATATCTAGAAATTCATGAGTTTACTTCAATTTTTTTTAGTTATAATCTGATATTCGGTTTATTATGATTACGTTTATTATATTAAACATGTTATTTTTATTCGTCAAGCGTTACAAATGCTAGTAAATTTATAACACGGAATTAAATTGTAAAACTCTGAGAATAATTACGAATTTTACGACGTGTTGTAAAATTTAACATGTTTAGGATATCAAGTAGGTATACCCACAAAAACGCTGAGTTCTTGCTATTTAATTTTGTGTATGTACCTAAATATGATGAGGATTTGTACTAGGCGATGGGGGGAAGCCTAAATCTTTGACGTCTTGAGGCTGATGATAATAAGTAATTTATGATGTATAATTTTAATGTCCTACCTAAATAAATATGAAGGTTAAGATGGTGAATTGAATGTACGCAATGGTGCCTGGTCTCGAGTGGCGACCACGAACTGGAAGACGCAGCGTAGGCCGGCCCCCCACTAGGTGGACCAACGACCTGGTGAAAGCCGCGGGGAGCCGATGGATGCAGGAGGCGAGCAGCCGCTCTAAGTTGCGCTCCCGGGGGGAGGCCTATGTTCAGCAGTGGACGTCTTCAGGCTGTTAATGATGATGATGATGATGAATGGTGCCCGCCATAGTCGCAAAGCGACTCAAGGTACCTAATAAATGTAAGTATAAAAAAATACGTATATAGGTTGCTTAAAAATAAGGAAAAAACTACAAGACCTACATTTTAAAACACGTTTCAACAGTTTTAGGTTATTTAGAGAGATATGTTTACCCTGTGACTTCGAACTTCTTTGATAGAGATAGCGATGCTTTGAACAATCTTTGTTCTCGCTATGGTGATGGGAAACAAACAGATATTTCACTCGCAAATATGATGTAATGATGATGTGTGATGTAATGTAAGTATGTACAAAAGTTCACATAAAAATATAGGTAGGTCGTAAAACAGGCGATGGTAAAAGTAGTACCTGATTTACTTCAATATTCTTTGGTCCACATCCGCCTAATACAAGCAAACCTTATTATACCCAAATCACAGCCCCACCTAAATCCTTCCTAAGTCCACTTTCAGTCCAGAATTAGACCAACTAATAGCGAATTCCCGTCACAGGAGCCTCGATTCCGGCCTTATTCCGTAGGCGTTAAATCTACTAATACATTTTGGTTCGAGTGTCGACACAGGGCAAAAATCAGGGCGAGCCTTGCTGCCCTGCATAGCAAGCAGGCTGAGGAAATGTTATTTCACTTGTGGTTGGAGTTCTTAAATTGGAAGATTTACCCTTTGCTGGGGTTATTTGTAAGTACGGATATGTAGACGAGAGCTTTGTGAAGAAAGACTGTAGGATCTAAACTGCCTGATAGCTCGACTGGCCTGACCTGGCTCTGCCTTTTGAACTATTAGGATTGTGGGTTCAATTCCTACCCAGGCCAAACTTTTGAGTGATGAACATAACAGCTTTTTCTGGGTCTGGGTGTTGTATTGTATTCTATGTAGGTGTAATAAAACAGTTATCTAGTGCCCATAATACAAGCTATGCTTCGTTTAGGGCTAGAAAAAAGTTTATTGCAACTGTTACATAACTTGAATCACGCGCCATTTTCAGCATATTTACAATACAATTTACACGACTTGTATTTTCTAAATTGCTAGCATACTATGCGTGACAATCCAAGCACCGTTCCTATATATTTCGGAAACATAATCAGCCGGGTACATTAAAATAGATTGGCTCCCTAATCACTCGAAGGGGCCTAATATCAAATGCAATTTCCTTTATTGTTTTACCTAAAACAAGGAACGGGCGGGGAGGCTCAGCACGCACAATATAATTGGATAAGCAGTTAGCTATTTGTATATTGGGTATGAGCTAGAAAACTATAGGTGTTGGGTACGTACTTTACCATAGTTTCTCCAAGAAAAAATATTTTCTTAGCTTAGGTTCCTAACTAAACCTAGAAATAATTTCACATTTTCATTTGCTCTTTTTGCAGTTTTATTTTTATCTCGATAAACTCAATTCAGAACAACATTTTTCACACTATATTTAGATAGTTCACTGAAAGAAATAAACGAAATTAACTTACAGTTTTATTTTACAGTTAGGTACATAAAAAGCGCATGAATATTTTTATCATCTACATAACTCTTTGTTAGCCATTTATATGATGAAATATTATGATGTTTGTGACCTATAGATGAAATTGAAACCATAAAGGAAATGAATTTTACAGTGTTGCGATGCCCTTTTGCTCTACCAAATACGTAGAACTCAACAAAAAGCTTAAACGGCAGTATGGATGAAACCGTTAGAAAGAAATTGAAATACAAAGCTATTTACTAAGCTTTTTTTTATTTTATTTTTATTAGGAAAAGTAAACAGCTGTATTACAAAAAATATAGAGTTAAAATAATACATTAACTTAGCAGTAATGCAGCCCACGACACTATTCACAAATTAACATACAAAGTTATATAAAACAAGCACGCTAAAAGCTGCTGACTAACAAAGAGATCAGATAATTTATCATCACTATATTATAAACATATGAAAATACATGGAAATCTAAAAGGTAGGTAATACGAATTAATAGTGAACAACAATTACACAGAAAAAGAATTCCTAGTAAGAAAGGGTTAACCTTAAACAAAATTGACTTATAATAAAACGGAAATATTTATGATATTTATGAACTATTATATAGGATAAAAACATAAAAATCTTTAGAAAACTGAGATTAAGCTGAAGTTGAACATGGATTTAGTGGCAAGATACAGGAGGTTACTCAGAGAGTTAGCGCAAAACTGCGCTTTTAAATTCAAATAGATTACAATTAAACAGATCAAATTCAGTAAAATTAAGGTTGTAGCACTCTGCCATTCTTCGAGTAGGAATTCTGAGTCCAGTATTTGTGCGACATGTACCAAGAGCAAACAAGGCATTAGCACCACGTGCTTCGCGCCTATGAACAGTTCTGGGCACACTGTAACCCAGACTTTCTACTAGTTCAATACAGTCAAATTTGTTATTAATAATTTTAAACAAAGTCATTACTTCTAAATATTTTCGTCTGGCTTCAAGAGTAAGCATATCGTACTTGCTGAGGAAATCAGTGTAGGACAAGTAACTTTTTTGACACCTATAGTGCATAGAGCGCATAAATTTACGTTGGACTTTCTCAACAGCTTCAGTATACTTATTGTAGTACGGGTTCCAAATAGGTAAAGCGTATTCTAATTAATCATAATCATAATCATAATCATAATCATTTATTTCTCTCATACACAAGCAGTCAACAATGAAGTAAGGATGTTATTTGATAATATTAAGTGCTAATAATTAACATTGCTACCTGCGTATAATTGTGAGCGTATTAGAGTTTTATATAAATGTAAATATGTTGAAACACGTTTAAAGTTGACCGATGACCGCATCACAAACCCATACATTTTGAAGCTTTTATTCGAATTAGCCTCCAGTCTATTAAAGGTAGGTAAATAATTCTATTAAGATTTTTATATCATATTTTTAGAGTGCTTACTCTATTAAAATAGATATATTTTTAACATTAATTCATAATAACAGTTTTAATAATTTTTTTAAAAAGACTTATTGCGGTTCCAACTCGAATAAAACCATAAATCAATATAACATATAGTAATAGAAGAAATAGCGTGAGCATTCTGGAATTGAGTTTCTGTTTGTTGTGCACTGTGTACTTGTTGTTACTAAGTGTAAGCTTGATTAAAAGACACCTGCTTGTAGTTTATACTCACTTCCAGTTAATAAACTCCTTTACTATACTTGGCTTATTATTTAGTATCATGTCGCAATAAAAAAATTATAAAGATTCTCTAGCTTCCAAAGAAATACTTCACCATTTTTAATACGACAAGGTACTATGGATTACTTTGTTATAAATTCAACTGATTATGGTCATTTAACGATTTATGTGATGACAATGTTATTAAATTAACTACACAAACGTTGGTAGTTAATGTGGTTGATAAGAACATTCACGAGTAGAATTATGCACTCACTAATACATTATTTTTTAATTTCTTTTTTAGTTTATGATCGCATTGAAGTATAAACTTTTAGATATTATAATTTAGTTATTATATAAGTTCACGGCAAATAATAATTAGGTAAGTACGGTTTTGCTAAATGTGTCTTTTTATTATATAATATTATACATGTTTGGTTTAGACAATGAAAAGAACTAGCGCGGATTTTTTTTCTCGGTTAGTAATCGAATTTTTACTGTGGTCAATTATTAATGCAGTAGACTTTTATTTTAAAAACTTAAAACTTAAATAACATAATATATTATATACCAAACTAAACTACAACTAAAAACTAAACCTAAAAACATTAAAACTAAAATATAAAACTTAAGGCACTGAATGCTCCCAAATCGACTATTTTGAACGTGATTATCTCAAAACATATACCGTTTAAAGGATTGAAAAAAATGCATTTTAATACTGGTCATATCTTCTTTCTATCTGCCGAAACCAAAACACGTTTACGAAAAGTTTTCTCGATATAAAAAAATCGTGAAATGACCTCTAAAAAATCATTCAAACGTCCTAAAATGTTACATTATAATAAGACACCTCATTGAAATAAATCATAGTGATAAGCTATGTTTCAATGGATCCGTCTATAAGCTTATTTTTTTTATAACAATAAGCATTTCTTTTATAACTAATTATTTGTACCGAAAAATGGAAAAGTCGAAGTGCAACGCAACGTAATCGCCATATTTTTGCTATGCATAAAGCGACCCTATATGATACAAAATAAGTTTCAAGTTTGTCTGCTGTAATAAACGTGCTCGCATTGGGTCCTGTTAGGGCCTTAATAGAGTATGCTCAAATAAATATCAACTTCTTTTAAAAAGCATTGTCACTTAATTTTTACTACTGATGTGGAACTAAAAGAACTCAAAAAGCGATCGAAATGGAATTGCAAGCTAGTGCTGGACACAGTCCTTTGGGGGACTGACTGTGCTAGGGGATTAAAGAGGAAGTAGCGAATGCAATCTATTTTGCAAAATTATTTTTCATAAGCATGTACAAAACAAATACAACTGAGGTCACTCTTATAAACCCGCCCTTTATCAAAACAAAACCAACTTAATAAACCCTTTCAACCTCCACGTGAGTTCCCGTTACGAACACCGGATCCAATGCTAATTGACAGGAAAAAATCGTCCGCACAAGTCGTCGGAGCACTCGGAACATCCGCACACGAATACGCCCACGAGCTAAAACTCGTTAGATTGAGGATACGATTGTCCTACCGCGTTTGCGATGCAATCAGTCTGTAGTCGGGATGTCAAGTTTGGAGTTGTCTTCACTTTAGTTCTGTGGATATGGTTGTAAAGCTTTATTTCTTCTAGCCTAAGCTCTACACGGATTTATACTTATTTAAAATGTGCGGCACGGGCAGCATTAGCGTAGAAATTGACTAAGGTCAATTTAACCACATTTTAATTATTCGGAAAACTATGTGTTTTTCGTGTACTTAGATTAGTTTTCCAATAAGGAAAATTAGAAATTTCAGAGTTGAAAATTGCCATCTTTGGAATACATCTAAGTACTAAAAATGTCTCTGTCCAAAATCATAAGCTTACAGTAAATTTTTGGCTACTTATAAGCAACATTACCAAAGGCACAAGTTACGTTTTTATTACTACGGGATCTTTGTTTTAAAACAGTGTAACACAAGTCAGTCACACACCGCTACCTTGAAAATTATTCACCGGTGGGTATTCAGAGTGATAGACATAATCGAGGTAAAAACTAAGTTTATGACTATAAAAATATTGTTATGAGTCACATACAGGTAGTCATTTAATAGTAGATGTATTTTAGAAGTCTAGACGAGTTTCATAAAAGCATTAAAAATTTTTGCTCCATTTAGAATTGTTGCGACAAAACTAGTTTCAAAACATTTTGTAACGGTTTTTTTTGAATAAAAGTCATGCCAAGAAATACATATTTATATGATTTGTGGTTCAACTGTAACTCTATGTACTGCTTCTTGCAATGTTATAAATATAGTGCCTTACCGGGAAGCATTATTTTTATATAACAACAAATATTGTACATAAGTCTACAAACAATAACACTTATTAAGTTCTTGTTTAGTTTTTATTATTGTAGAAGTTAGCTTGAGTCATAATAACAATAAATAATTATATCGTGTCATTATATTCAAAGAACTGACAACCGATGGGGAAGAAAGGTTCTCGAATGACGACCACGAACTGGAAGACGCAGCGTAGGCCGGCCCCCCGCTAGGTGGACCGACGACCTGTCCGAGGCGAGCAGCCGCTCTGAATGGCGCTCCCGGGGGGAGGCCTATGTTCAGCAGTGGACGTCTTCAGACTGTTAATGATGATGATGATGATAATTCATTTATATGGAAGACTATTAAAAAGTTAAGATTTACAAAGTCACTAAGTATAGCTCCTATCAATTATTGCAGCCTACTGCAACAATACTATGAACTTACGCCTTCCAACTCACTGGATTACCAACCGAGCTACGCTTTCAGTGGTATATTATTTGTGCATTTATACACTGTTAGTGCGGCATACACATTAAAAATCCATTCCAAGAACCTTTTTTTGCTGCCATTATAGACAAATTGCGTTGTGATTTTGCTTACAGTACTTATGACATTAAAAATCAAAACATTAATAAGCCCAAACGTTTACAAATTTGAAAACTTTTAATAACTTAATGATGACAAAAACCAGTAGCAAGCGTTTTATTCTTTCCACAGTGTACTAATGCGATGTTATCAACGGAAGAAGGGTCTGTGCGGCGCGCTTTGGCACTTAGAACGAAGCTATTTATATCTGTGTGGAGAGACCCTTTGAAGCCCCTTGACTATGTCGATTGAACATCTGTCTTTGAGCTTTAGAAAAAAAATGAAATTCTATATTTTTCTAGTAATTCTACTATAAATTTGTCTTTACCTATTTTACAATTTTTCTATTATATCCCTTTTTATTGTCCAATTTTTAATAATGAGCGGAATTTATTAGAAACAGAAATAGGTAATACTTAAATCGTCTTATACAGGATGTAATTTAATTCATTAGCATAAATTGAGCCTATGATACTATATCATTTATAGATGATTATTAAAGAGTAAAGAGTGAAAATGAAAATATTTTTATTGAAGATTGCCGCGGCGCCTAACGCGGTTGGCACGGATGATTTTATACATCTAAACGTTTTTATACCTTCTATGCACTAATTAAAAACAATACTTCATTATTTTAATTAAATCTTTGTATTGTAGCATTTAATTATGTAAGTTATTCCATTTTTTGATGTTTTTATTATTACCAAACCAATGTGTTAGAATTCAAAAATTTTGGTCCACACGTGACCGGAATCAGGAGTAGGTACCTAGTTTCAAAGGATGCTAATGAATTCAATTACACCCAGTATAATACTGGGTTAGTCAATATTATCTCGTATCACACCAGATACTTTTACTCATCAGTAAATAAACTGTTATAAGTTTCAATAATGTATTTGTAATGAAAATATGTCATACTTACTAATACATTTTGTGATATTAGGTACTTACTTATAGGCAGTGATTTTTTATGGTAATCCCATAACTTTGTGACCTTGATTTATCAAAGATTTTATAAATTATATAATATGATCAAATGCCTATTAGGTATACTTGCATATTCATACTAGTTCAAAACGTTTCCAATAAATTATTGGGTGTTATGAATAATATGAGTAAATATAAAAGAAAAAGTAAGTATATTATTTCATGAAGCGCTTGACACAAATATCACAATGTGGGAATGTTTTATACTTAACACTTATTCCATTCATCCAATGAAGTAGCTATACATTATCATAGAGTAAGTTCATTTATGAAAACCAGATGCATTTTAACTTATTAAGCACACATTACTGAGCTCTTAAATAATATTATGACAGCTTATCTATATTTATAGACCACTTAGTGTTATAAAATAATAAACTAAATGAGAATTATTAAAATAAAAATGATAATAAAGAAGAACTAAAATAATTAGTTTTGCTATTATTATGTTTTATAAAGAATGGAATGAAAATATTTATGATTTATAAGTAGCAGTATTATGAATGCTGACCTTTTCCACTGATTAATTTTAATTGAAAAGAAATCAATCACGTTCAATACGTTTTAAATTCCAATTTTTCCATTAAAATAATAGATTACAAATTTATTGAGTGATATATGCATATCCGCTATTTACATTCTTAGGTGGTTTACATCACCTATTTTGTTTGTATACTTAATTTTTATTAATATCATTACTTAATGCACTGTTTTTTTTTTCAGGTAATGTCCACGTAGGGTCTTTCTTTCGTCAAGTTATAAAAAGGTATTCTTAAACGCATAGAATATACAGGAAGACTTTTTTACTCAATATACCTTAGAAATGATTTATAATCTGATGAATTTCCTAGAAGTTTTTAAATATTATGAATAAGATTTTTAAAATAAACTCACAAAGAAAATGTATCACAACTCCAATGCAACGTGCTAACTATACGATAAAAGCCAATACTGCAAAAAAGACACGTTGAACTTTCACACAAAAGCTCTCAGGTAAGTACAGGAATAGGTAGTTTCCGCCTATACAATCGTATACAGTCTTATCCGTAATGAGACACAAATAGCTCAACTCGCTAAGTGCGAAAGAGACGGACGTATGCACTCAGTTGCGACCCTGCAAAGCTTAGAGCTCAGCTGTCTCGGAGCGGTGATGTTTGAAACACGGGACAGGCGGAGCTTAGCTACAAATCACTCAATGTCACATTTTGACATTTGAGATATTAGGTCTTTTTTCTATAATACCGCCATCTCTTATTATTAGCTATTGCCACGTTCATGACATTTTTTTGCTTATTACATAAATCTGGCTGTAAAATAACATAATCTTAAATTTTATAACACAAAACGTTCGGTATTCAAAGACAATCCGTATCAATTTATCGTAAAGTTAACTGGCCATTAAGAATTCACACGGCTCATCACAACAGCCATAAAGTTTACGATCTCACAGTCGCTCCCAATTTTAAATTTCGAGCACAACGGAACAAAGTAGACTTGGCCTTTTAGTGGAATAGAATTAAAAAGTTAGAACCATCCAGTGTTTCTAGAGCTATTTTATTGGGAAAAAATAGGTAATTGATGGAGGAATATAGTTTGGGTTGATGGAGGTCTGTCGTAAATGGTCGTTCATGGTTCAAGGAATCACTCCAAATTGTTCAAATGAGGCCATAAAAGTCCCACAGAGTGACGTTTCAATACGGGCTGTTGCGCTTATCATATTTTTATTGTACCCATAAATTATTTGAAAGCGTTCAAAGCCGAAGTAGCTGTAAAAGCACAAACATGCCCACAACTTAGACGACTTTGTTTTGCACAATTTTGCTTATTTTATCCTATGTTCATATAAAAAAAAGAAACAACAACTTTAGTTTTAAATTTTTAGAATTTATATTTATTTTGATGGGGAAGAAAGGTTCTCGAGTGGCGACCACGAACTGGAAGACGCAGCGTAGGCCGGCCCCCCACTAGGTGGACCGACGACCTGGTGAAAGCCGCGGGGAGCCGAAGGATGCAGGAGGCGAGCCGCTCTAAGTGGCGCTCCCTGGGGGAGGCCTATGTTCAGCGGTGGACGTCTTCAGGCTGTTAATGATGATGATGATGATGATATTTATTTCTAGAATTTTTTAGAATCATGTCAATAATTTAAAACTCTTATTCAGAGTCTTTTTAACACAGTTTCAGGATTGTGGTGCAATTAATTGTATCTATATACTGTACAAACCGATTCCAACGAACTGAACTTTTCCTATTACTGATTTGGAAAAGTGCCAAAAAAGCGTTAGCAGAAAGTTCTTCGGATACTTTTGTACTTCACAAGTCATAAGTTTTTCAAGGACCATAGAGTACCACAGAATTGATAATAGTAAGTACTCTATAAAGTTATTACCGTTCGTTTGAGTCTATAAATTCTGATTTTTGTTTGACAAATTGTTTAAGAAGGAAGGCCATTATCACCAGCAAAAAATAAGGAACAGAATACTTCAACATGTGGCGTATTATTATGTTTTGTTCGCAAATTACGCAAAATGTCCAAACAGTTCCGAGAGTCCAGAGGAAACAATAACTGGTGCCTTTTGTTTGCATAATTAATTCTTACTCAGAGTCCGAAAAGTTCGACCGCACGATCCCATACCGTTACGTCATAAACACAGCGGTATCCAGAATACGGACGCACTTGACAAACTTAATAATGGAACTTTTAAAAGCTCTTATTGCAAACACGTAAAGTCGATTATCGGCGGTTTCAAGCTGTATTTTTAACTTTGCATTTGCGCTTCTTTGTTTCGTGTATTTAAATTCTGACATTTTTTCACATATTATTCAAAAATGTTATTGTGCACTTGGAAAAAAACTGAAATGTATTTTACGTTTTGTAAAATTAATATTAACTGTTAGCAACAATTTATGAGTAGTAAAATTTTATGTCTTTTTACAATAGGAGATACAAAGTGCAATTATATTTATTTTACTGTTAAAAATTTAATTTACCGTATTGAGTAACTTTATGATTTTTCTTTAATTCACGTATCTATAGCTAAGATTTACTCTTATTCTTACCTATGTTATAACGTTATAAGCTTTTGTAGAAATTTTATTTTTAATTCTGCTTATAAGTCTTACTAATATCACATATTTGCCGTTTTTGGTGGACTACTTTATAAAATTGAGTCTTTCAACTTCACTTATGAACTCTGTTTAAATAAACGTGTTACTTACGAGTGTCTGCGCTATTAATGGTCTTAGAAAACTGTTAGCAATATGCGAAAGGTACGCTGCAGAACACAGCCTAATATATAAAGTAGCAAAGACCGAAATGCTAGTTCTTAGAGCCGGAAGAGGTCCGGAGAAAATACCGAGTGTGTTCTTGAGGGGCTCGCCGGTGAGGGTCGTCGACCATTTTAGATATTTAGGTCATGTAATAGCCGAGGATCTTAGTGACGGCAAAGATATGGAACGAGAGAGAAGGAATCTGTCCATCAGATGCAACATGCTCGCACGCCGATTTTCTGGCTGTAGCACCGAGGTTAAAGTAACGTTATTTAAGGCCTACTGCCTATGCTTATACACATGCCAGCTATGGATTAGATACACTCGAAAAGCTTACCATACCATAAGGGTGCAATACAATGATGCTTTTCGCACCCTTATGCGTAAACCAAGGTACTGCAGCGCGTCGGGCATGTTCGCCGATGCAAGGGTTCCGGACTTTTTTGCCGTCACTAGATCTAGAGTTGCCGCCTTCTGGGATGGGCTGAGGAGTTCGACGAACGGTATACTTAAGGGGCTGGGGGAATACCTCCACAGCCCGATTATCAGGCACTGGCTGACGATGCACCAGAGTGCGAACCGAAAATAATTTTTTTAGGATCAATCGTAAGACTGATTGATATGTTTTCATATCGATTTTAATCTGTGGGTAATAGTGTTTTATTTTATTTTTAGTATTATTTTATCTTATATGTATCTTTGTGTATTTTTGTATTTTAACATAAGGGTTTTTTGCCTGAAATAAAACGTTTTATTTATTTTATTTTTTATTTTTATTATTTATACAAAAATATAGTGCACAACTTACATCATTTAACTTAAAGAGGCGGTTAAGTCAGGCTGTTAGCCTAGCTACTTTCAGTTGGTAACTGCTTTATTAGTCTATACATTAGCATATTGTTCACACCTTGTACGTATCCCAGGCACCCAAGGCACATAGGGTTGCCACCTAAGCAAGGTGTAGACACATCTGACGAGCGTTTTCTAATATAGTCGACCCCTGCTGTGCTATAAGACTTCTTGATCGATGGTCACTTTATTGAACGCCGATACAGTATGATGTAGCTGGTACGATCTAATTCACCTGTATTCTACGATGTTTAGTCACGCAAGTTTTAATAAGATTACTCTATGTGGGGGGTGGTTTGATTAAATTATCGGGATGTATACTTACAAAGAGGTATAATAGAGGTCTTTGGATAGATAAGTGATTGATCGTGGGTAAAACGCTAAGTAATGATTAAAATGAGGTAACTATGTATACTTAGTTAAAATAGAAGGAGGCGTCTGGGGTTAGCTGATTTGGTAGTTAGTAAGTAATTTATAATTATTATATGGAAAAAGTAGAAACAAAGAAAGAAGTTACATAAAATATGTTATATAAGAAGAAGACGAGACTTCAAATATTCAACGAATGAACTCTCAATACTTTAGGACTTTCAAATATTTCAGTTTTTCACCGCGCAAAGTTTTGGCACATCTGTGAAATCAATTGAACCCTGCTTTTTAGAATATTCAGAGATCACAAACATTTTAAAAAACATCTCATTTGGGGTTAAGCATAATAAGCAGATTATAAATTAGCAAATATTTATAAGCATTCTATGTTTGAAAGTTGTGTAGAAAACCGATAATAGCGGGCGAACGTCTCTTCTGTTCTTAGAAAAACAAAAGAGATTACTCATCCCGATGCTCGAACTCTATCTGAGAATTCCTTGGAGCGAGCCACCGCGCCTTGATGTTTGTACCGTCAGCAACAAACGATCACGCTGACTACATTTACAATTTTACACTGTGGTTACAAAATATATAAAGCAATATAACGACCGTTTCCGTTATGATGTAAATAAGTAGCCCACAAAAAATATCTAATAGAAAAATGCACAGATTGTGACAAGATAAAAACCACATTATCGGTATAATGCTTAGATAAATAAAAAACTAAGCATTAAGAAACCTTACAACCTTCCAGAGGTTGTAAGGAATAAAAATAATCTTAACTAACTTATCTATCCATTCCATTATATCTACTGCTCTACTTGGAATCAAAATAAACAAAATGTTTTTCTGTCCCTACTCATCTTAGTCAGTTTCAACATACCTACGGCCTTACTACGCATAAACGCGTAGTAGCTTTGGAATGGTTACTCCAAGTTATTTGTCTTTTTTTGTTATTATTGAACTCTACAGAAAAGCTGGTTTAACTAATCCAAATTTCATATTGAAAATGTATATAAATTTAGCTATTACTTGCTTAATTTACACAATGAAACAAGTAAAATGCAATATACATATTATAACCCGCAAAAAACTAACCAGACATTATACAAAAAAACCTAAAAACACTTGCGTTACAAAAATCAAAATAAACTGGCGGCCGGGTCTGTCCTTACCCACCCTAACCGTAAGACGGTACAGAGAAAGTTTGAGTGACGTGCCCCCTCCACCCGCGTCCCCCTCGCAGAGGATTTATGGCGCCATATTGGATTGGGACAAGATGACACGAGGGCCGGATAATTTGGGCAACGGTGGCTATGACGCCCGAATGGAATGGCACTTTAATTATGATATTCAGGAGTTGATGCTGCAGCCTGTATATTATTTTGAATTCCGAATGTTAAGTTTTTTAGAGTTTGTATCTTATTAAAATGGTACCCTGTTTTCTTGAGAAAAATGATAAAAAACGCTCAATGTCCAGATCAAGGATAATTGTATGTTGATAATTTTTAAAAGTATTAAATTATTAATTCATTTGTAGAACATTGTATTGTAGCCAGTGTGGGTGGCAAATACCTACCAGAGAACAACCTACTCTAGATAGATTCTAGAGTCTAGAACACACGCCTTTTATTTCTTTACTCCAGAAGCTGGCTGGCTATATTAGGTTAGGTTATGTCGCGTTGCTTTTTGTCATGGTGTGTCATTCTTCAAATTTTCACATCACTTATATATACCTAGGCCCTTTATACGAGTATTTTATTCAAACTACTGCAATTGGCAATGTAAACGAATCTTGGCTTTTTGTGGTATACTGCGAAATAGCTCGAACAAAAGTCAATAAATAAACAATAACATATTCATTGGGTTTTTGTAGTTAACCCTCAAATGGTGGTGGTGTATAAACAAAGCTAATTCATCGCCGGGGTCATAAATAACCCGGCGCGGTTGCACGCACTCGCGCGCACCGTCTGATGTCTTGACACGCATGCGCCGCTCAACGTGCCAAAGAATACACGTTGCGGTTCTAGTTAGGTCTTTTTATACACTTCTTGGAAGACTAAAATAGTCCAGCAGAACGTTATTAATCTATTCCGGGCCATTCTGATCCAATAACCACCAGTTTTGCCATTTGCGAAGAAGTATCCATATTACTTACTGTTAGGCTTTGCATTGCGCAAATGCCCTGTTCTGTCTAACTAAATTTACACGAAGTCACATTATAACTTTTCTTTTAAACATGATCATGCCTGAGTCGATGCTATACATACTACCAGAGGTTAAACACAGGTGTCTTCTACAAAAGCAAAGTAATACGAGGCTGAGGTAAAATCCATAAAGTGTTTCCATTCAAAAACCGCTGACATAACAGGCCTGGCAATGCGAAACGAATACGTCACCAAATTGTTAGTAACCAAACACTCTAGGGCGCGAATGCTGCAAAAACAGAAACCTCGTTAAGATGACAATTTATGGCTTGTTTTTGCTAAATGAAAATAGTCGAGCCCGTGAAGTGAGCAGACCTTTTTTGATTTTCTTAATGGAATCTTTCCGCTTGGGATTTGTGTCGAGCGATGCTTTAAGCTCTTCCTTTTCCTCGCAATACCCTGTAGCATCAGATTTGTATATAAGCCTATTATTTTGTTTATATTTTTCTTGGCAGGGTTTTCTTTAGGCATCATCAGTGTAACGACTAGCACCGCTGTAGAGCGTGCCAAACTCACAAACCGATAAATGAAATACGACTTCCAAGGTACACAAACATCATAAGCATTTCTGTAATTAGCTGTCTCTCATTTCTTTGTGTTCTCTAAAAGCATCGCGGCATTGATACAAACTTTCTTTGTAATAAAGCAACCAGGCGGAAGCGTTTCATGATTTATGACAAAGCAAATTTTTATTTCCATTTCTCTTCGTTCATTGTTTTTTTATTATTATTTTTCCACAATTCCTCGCAGCTTTTCAGTGGAAAAAAGTCACCGTGGAAAGTCGCTTTCGTTTCACTGGAAATGGAAAATGGAGGAGAAATAAAATAAAAGATCGCATGTGTTACGAGTTACTGTATGATGGCTAACCAAGCGGAGTGCTTTTAAATTTTGTAGCTTTTTACGTTGCAGCTTGAGCCATACGTTTTGTAATCTCTGTGTAGATAAATGCATGTAATATATAAAAAGTAACTCGGAGAAAATTTTATAGTACCTAGTACCTACCTCTATAATATTATCTACTATCAAACCAGGATCCTGGCGGGCTATTCACCCATCAATTTCTTTTCATGCATGTGCTGTGTGTTAATAATTATCATGTTTTCAAGTACTGCTTTTAGATCAAAATTTTCATGTATCTGCAAACAAAAAACCAATATCTCACAATATCGCTTGCATATACAAATTCCAAGAACCGACGCAGATGCACTCTTACCCTCAGCAAAAACGCTCACAAACTCGAATCTAAAATCATTTTCGCCAATGTCGCGTCGTACGTAACGTCACCCACGTCCAGTCAACCCCCCAGAGGTTGGAGCGAGGCGAGTACACATCGGTCTTTTTGTCCCGGTTTCCTGTCACGCTTTCCATTTCGGATGTTTCCGTCTCCCTCTTAGTATGAAAGGTTTAGAGATGCACTTTGCCCATTCATTGATGTCGATACTTTTAATGTTGATTTGGTTTTATTTAATAACATTATGGACAAAGTCCATTTCAATCAATCAATTAAACTTAATTGATTTGAGTTTTTGTGTTATGTGAATATTATTAAGAATTTTTATAGCAGTGTCGCCTGCTTAATAGCGTTATCTACAGTTTAATTTGTAAAGAAATGAAGGATGAATTTGGACAAGAGATCACTTGTCACGATAAAGCATGTCTGTTCGTGATTCAAATTTTTCCTTTACAAATTAATCTACAATGTATGTTATTATGACTGGAATAAAAATCCACGCATTAATTTGTACATATTCATATAAGTGCCTACACATACCTTTTTTGGTCAGGACTCGATGTTTTATTTTTAGATTGTTTACGTATAGCAATTTTATATCATAAAAATATCTAAGTCCTAAAATGCAAGTAAAAATAGCAAACTCCGCAATTTCAGTGTAACGCCAAACACACGTCATTGTATTCTCTTTATTTTGCTTTGTTTTGCTACGTCCCGCTGCTTCCGTACCGCGGACACTTTGGTTAGTTTGCTCTGTTTTCCGTATAATAAATAATAAAAACTTTTCTCTGAAACTCTGAACTACTAACATTATTTTCGCATTAGATATATTGCAACATAATTTGAACACTTATCGATTTAAGGGTTAATGGCATTAACCGAACCGAAGCGTTGATTATAAATTAACAATATGTTAAAGCATCCAAAAAATCGGCAGCCGCCGATCATCATCATTATGTATGCAGATAAAACTTGAATACGATCGCAATTTGATGAATAGCAATTTAATATTCTATTAACCGATATTCAGCAATATATTAGCAAAGTGACTTTTAAAATTACTGCGATATGATTTTTATGAATCGCACGATAAATCATTATTGGAATTGAGGGTAGTCCTGTCAATAGATAGTACGGTTCTTCACTGATCAATGTTGGGCTTGGCACGCGCGTAGTTTTATGTATATCTGATAAAATAGCCCCATTTAGTGATGCGATGCCATTGATACCAATTGTAAACTGAATGATTTATTCGTTTCCGAGTAATTCGCTTGATAAAAACAATTTTTTCCAGTATTACATATAGATCAATAAAATTCAATGATTCGTTGGTGATATATTTTTCAGTTGACAGCGAGTGTAATTGATCATCTATGAAATTAAATTGTTCTTTAATTGTTTTGAGAGATTGTGTCGATAAAAATATTTCGCTCATTTATCATTGACTGAAAGTGATTAATGTCTCTTGAGACATAGTATTGTTCTGAGTAACGCTTTTATTTGGCGTAGGGTTTGGTTTGGTACACTTGCCTGTGTAACATTGTAAGAAGTTAGCAGAATAACAATAAATCAATGCGTGGTAAAATTCTAATCATTTGAACTTTGCCATCATCATCATAAGTTCTGATTTTGGCTGAATAAATATAAAAACAGCCACAAACACAATTCAAACGTCCATTTCAAATTTAGAATACTTTCAAATCGAAATCTTGCAATTCGAAATATTTACACTCATCTCGCTCGTGAATTGCGAAAGAATCAATTTTATTGGTAAAACAAGCAGCGCCGGTGATTTATGTCCTCCGAACGTGGCCCAACGATAGCGTGTCACCGGCCCGGCGTGTTCGCGCCTCGCTCTAGAATTTGCTAGAATATTCTTTTGTGTTTACAAGTACAATGACTTTTGGCGAATCATTTTATTCGTTTGGTAATGTATTGTACCCGTATTCTTTGTATGGTTATCGGTCATAGATGAAATGGCTGGGGGTACCTAATGTTGCTGCAGACGTATGTGTCAATGATAGACCTGATACTTGTGTTTTTTTCTGTTAAAATACAGTTCATTAATCAAAATTACACTTTCATAAGATGAACACATATACACACATATTAGACAAGTCGATGATAAATGTGTTATTCTTATTTATCTAAACGCTTTCCAAGTTAGAGAATGGCTATTTCTAGAACTAATAAGGAAAGAATATTTATGAAAAAGTAACAATGAATGTACCGATCTCATTGACCTTAACGCAGGTGTAGCGATTAGAATCTAAACACGCATACATACTAGGTTCTAAATTTGCATTATCACTATTTCAATAGCGAAATTACTTATTGTTTACATTAACAAATGCCGTCTGATGTAAAAAAAACAATAGAAAAGAAAATACTTATATACTAGACAGTCTTCGAGGTATTAATAAAACTGTTATGCCAGACTACGTCGCACTAGAGTGGTGTCGAAGTAGCGTGAATTTGAACCGTAGTGATTCGCAACTCAGTGTGTCGCGCTTTGATGATTCCAACCTCAGTTCTTCGCATTAGCGTAGGGCACTCGGCATCTGCAAAATAAAATTAGCAGAGCAATAATGAGTACATAGAAAATATAGTTGCTACAATTTGGATACATCTACGTAAAGCTCCACAATAAATACTTTATACTGCAGCCAACATTACCAATAAGCAGGTGTAAAATTATCATAACTGATGTTACGCTAATCCACGCATTAAACACCCATACGTTTACATTGATCACTATTGACATGCCTCACTACTAATTTACCACGTTCGATCGCCAATTAGACGTATTTTTTGATCATTTGTCATCATTAACGAGTTTGGCATAACTCGAACGAAGTCCTTATTGTTCAATGGCTTAGACAACATTACGTTGTGTTATAGCTTTATATATGGCAGCTTTATAATTATGTATGTCGCGGTCATTTAATTTTTTCACTTCGCATTATGTTCGTTGTTTTTGCTTGCTTTTTCATTTTAATTCCGTCGATGAGTATCGTAAGTCAGAACTAATGGGTTGATAGGAAAGGTTAAGGTGGCGTTTAACAAAGGCTTGTATGGTATCTTCGACTATTTATTACAGGGAAGTATGTAAACTAAATACTTTTAACTTAGTCGTCTAGCTAATTAAGGACTTGGCTACTTTTTAATTTACCGTATTTGTTTATTTTTAATTCATTTTGCTTTCAATGGATGTAATTTTAACTAAAAGTTTCGTAAAGTACCTGCGAATTCCACGGTCAGTAGTTAGGTTAGATCGAGTTTAATTACTGTAATATCTCTAAAATAGCAATTTTGTAGCGATACCAATCACCAAATTGCAGTACAGTATGTACTACTTACGTACTGTCATCCGTCGGAAACACATTTTTGTCATTTTTGACTCTACCGTCAAATTCTCACAAAATACAGAACTGAGTGATTTTATTCTATGAAGTCTTTAAAATAAAAGTTGTAAATGTCAAAATCGGTTTGCAGTTGGTGCACATATGAAATAAAAAAAATACAGGCAGAATAACCATCTCCTTTTGTAAAAACGTTTAAAAATCAGTCTCTTGATCTTCTCTCTAAGCCCATTCATTTTTTTTGTCACGCACCAACCGCGTAAATCCGAAATCCACACACCATATAAATTTTATTACGAATCCATAAACTCCGTTCGAAACAGTTCCGTTTCCGTTTGGTTTTCTTGTAATCTTTATATTCTTGAAGATATTGGTGAAATATTAATAGCTACTAGCTACTACTACTCTATCCACCATCTATTAATACTATACGAGAACCGAGAACAAAAATATCTCAGAAAACCTGAGAGAGGCAAAGGATTGTGATCACGTACAGTAGATAATATTAAACGGACACAACTATGTTGTATTCGTGACTTACACCTATAGCTATTCTTTTACAGATACTATTCGTTCACAGATTAACAAGCTTGCAAAGAAACATATCTTTAGATCCCAAGAATGCTTTGGGAGAATTCTTTAACAGAGTATGAATTTTTTATAGTTAGATAGATAGATAGATAAACTCTTTATTGAAACACATAAATTATAAACAAAAACTACAAATTTAACGGAAGTGTTACAATTGGCGTGTTGACCTATAATCCTAACTATTGGGAGACTAGCTTATTGATTTCATGTCTGTAAATATGAATATCATCATCATCATCATCATCATTAACAGCCTGAAGACACTGCTGAACATTGGCCTCCCCCCGGGAGCGCCACTTAGAGCGGCTGCTCGCCTCCAACATCCATCGGCATCCGCGGCTTTCACCAGGTCGTCGGTCCACCTAGTGGGGGGGCCGGCCTACGCTGCGTCGTCCAGTTCATGGTCGCCACTCGAGAACCTTTCTCCCCCATCGGTTGTCAGTTCTACGAGCGATGTGGCCTGCCCATTGCCATTTCAACTTGCTAATCCTAAGAGCTACATCGGTCACTTTAGTTCTCCTGCGGATCTCCTCATTACGGATCTTATCTCGCAGGGAAACACCGAGCATTGCTCTCTCCATAGCACGTTGTGCGACTCTGAGCTTAGTAATGAGGCCAACAGTTAGAGACCACGTTTCAGTTCCATAAGTCATCACTGGCAACACCAATATGAATATGGAAAGTATTAAATGGTTGGTATTATTTACCGTTAAAAAAGTACAGATTTTTCGTTTTTTGATTATGAAAACACAACTAGGTACACGAGTGAATAAAAGAAGAAGTCAATGACTTTACATATTGATTCATAATTTTAATATCACATTTCTAAAAGTAACTGGGAAATCCAGTGAGTTAGCAGTCAAGCTCACTGGTTTCGTGGGAAGCAAAGAAAATAAAGTCTGAGATACTTAGTCAAGGTTAAGAACGAAATAAATTTATCTCAACTAACTCACATACCAACACAATTTGCTAAGCGGATGTAAGATAAAATCTCACTATACCTACAATACAGGAAATCTCAGCTATAACCAAAAAAATCAACATAATATTCACGCTCATATTTTCAAACCAAAGTAATCATAAATTAGCCGCAAAACGTGCGTAAATTCTATGGCAACGTAATGAGGACCACCTATGGCGACAGCAGAGTTGAATTAGTCGTACATTTTTCATGTTCTAATTGGTTTTAAATGACAAAGTATTCTACGCTTACGTTTGGCTTCAATTTCTAATGGTTGGTGTTTGGGAAGTGTTTAAATTACGCGCATGAACTGAAAATAAACTGCGCGAGATCACTCCTCCGTCGCGTCGTAAATTCTCTGCTAATTTACAGCCCCTCAATGTTATAAATAAATAAATATGCTGCGCCACTTCATCCACTTTCGAACGCGTTGTGTCAACACATATTGCCACTGGCTGTATGGTGCTGTCATAACAGATCCTTCATTCAGGAGTTAATGGATTGCCGCGAACCCTATACCTTTGATAAACTCTTCTGCTGCTTTTTGGACAGTGACGTACTCGACGTGTTTTATCTTTTTCTGACTTATAATATGTGATAGAGACAGTGTAATTGTTCAAACCGTCAGTAAAACCTTCAAAGTCGCAGTTCCTGGTTAAACAATCTATATTGTAGAGTACTCGTTTGTCACACTCAGACATTATTCACTCCGCATCTACGTCACAGAATTTTGCTGGAAAACCTAATCGATCATGTACAGAAATGATGCTGCCGCTATAGCGTCGCTGATAATATCAAATGAAAGTTATTGGATGCCAAGTAGTGTGAAGCCAAGGAACAGCCGTTGTGTCTCTGTGCCAGGGATCACTGGGCTGTGGCAGCCATTGTAATACAAATTCCCCGCCGCTGTTACAATCTGTCTCTCGAAGCTGAAGCATTTGTCTAGAAGAACTGCTACTACGATTAAAATGTATCGCAACCGATGTACAATCGATTATTTAATTCATAAAAACTTGGTTCAAAGACGAGGAGTTCTACGTATCTGCGTATTTTATTGTTTATTTATTCGCACCTGCGACAATTTACCTTTCTTAAAGCTTGTTTTAATGCCGTTTTCACTTCATCGAACGCAATTTATCGTAACTTACATTCTTAATAGATATAGACCGACGATGAAATATTTTTTGCTTAATTCTATTAGCCTTCGTACTATGAGAAAATTGCCAGCAATAAATTTTAAAGAAAACTTCAATATCTATCGCCTTTTTATTACTACTTTATACAATGAACACTTTTATTCATTAATCTTATCATCACATAATGTGACTTTGATTGATTTCAATTAAGCAATTTACGTGAACAAACAATGAATAATAAGCTCATGCTTATAAAACTGCATAATATTTATGCAATCTTTCAATGAACATGAAATCGCTATATTTCAAACTTTGTTTAATTCCTATTTTGCTTTCTGATGTAAGTCCTATTGTCAAGAGTTTTGTTAGATGAGGGTCATGGCAAACTATTTGTCTGTTATCAATACTGGCTATCTGGCAAAATGTTTTATCGATAGATTGACGTACTTTATCCATCACTATTGATATTTAGTGATGTGCGACGGTTGCCAGCGGGCGGGGTCTGTATGGTGCCAACTATGGCGAGCGCGTTAATGTAGCGTCAATGCTTACGCGTTTTTATTGTGCTCTGCGCAAGAGTCTGGCTGTTACATCTATGTGTTCATGCCACACATGGTGAAAATGAACTTCAGTGTTAAAGGTGCATTCTGTAATTATGTTTAACATTACTTTTTCAACAAAAACTAACTCTCGATAATTCTTGATAAGTTGTAGAGGTAATCTTGAAGTCTGAAGGAAGAAGTCTACAATGTGTCTAGACATCGAACAGGAAAGATTCATTTGGCATCGCATGCTGGCGGCATCCATTGACACGGGCATTTATAAAATGAGAACTGCCCGCGCCAAGTTAAGGAGCTGTCAATCTTACTTTTACCTTTTTGCGTGCGAGCAATACCTTTGCGCCTGTTGCGCCGCATCTTATTTCTGTCCGACAATGACGCCGTCAATTGTTTCAATTAAGTTTGATTAAAATCTCTCAAGGAAGTCTGGCCTAAACTCCACGACTAAATTACAGGCCTAAATATAGAGCATTGCTCTGGTAACGATAGCAACGAAGAAAGCGCCTCAAATCACATAAAACCGAATCCAGAGATGTTAACATCCGCAACACATACATAAGCAATATGTGTATGTACGCGAGAAGGGCTCATCATGTTTTATTTATTCGCGGCGGACTCGTAATAGAGTCGTGCCGTGAGAAGCGATCGCTGAGTTTTTTGCTCAACGTAAGTCCGGACAAGTATTGAGACGTCTTGGATGCTGCTGTCTTGTTGCCTGTCCTCACTATACTTTCGACATGACATCGACATTTATTTTTCATTTATCACAAAGCTAAAACCACATAATGTTTGTAAGAAACCCGATTTGCACTTGGCGCCTTCGAACAAAAACCGTCAGCATTTTTCATGAACCAGACAGCTGCAAGTGGATATTAAAAATCCATTCATCAGGCACGTTGAAGCAAAAAATAAGAATTCAGATTCACACTCGAACACGGACTGGGAAATCTGGAGAGACGAGGTGGTATTTTCCACCCCCTAGCGATCCGTCAGGGTGGGGGTGGAACCTCCCTTTTGACAGGAAATGATTGTCTAATATTAGCTTTGTTATAAGGTCCCTCTTCAGGGATTTAAGCCTGCCTTTTTCGAATATGCTTCTTATCTATCTTTCTAAACGAGGTAGTTATTTGTCTTTAGTTAAGTTTCGAGTTTTGTAAAGTACCGTTTATTGAGATGTATTTTCTTTGCATCCTGAAATAGGACATTTTATACAAAAGTTTTATGCAGCCAGTAGAGAATGCGATCATAGCTTAGATGGCAAAGCAGATGGCAGATTGAAATCCCGCTGGTATATAAGATTTTTGGAAACAATGGAAATAGTTATTAGCTAAACTCTAATATTTCAAATTGGGGGGCCTTCTTTGCACATGGTCACGATTCACGATCCTCATCAGTTAGGGTACAACAAGAAAGAAATAAGAAAAAACTCTAATATAGGTAGAGTATAAATCACAGAGCAAAAAAAGCGCTTAGTTTTTTTTTTTGCTCTATGGTATAAATAAATTGCGTCTATTATCTGCACCAAAATCATAGCGCAGTCAAATCACTAGACTACTTAGGTATAGCAAACTATATGAAGTTAATAGCCGTGATTAAAAAAATTATATTGACAGTACAAATTATGTTCACGTGCTTACAATCATTTTTATATCGCCCACATCTTTGCTTATAAAAATAAACAGCAAAAACTTGTTAGATACAATCGGAAAGGCGGGTAGACAAAAAATGTACTGCTGAATATAGTTGACACACGCGTTTGATATATAAAATTGGAGATCAGTATATTACGTCGGAATTTCAGGTCAACAACCTAGAGATTAGAAAAAAACTACAGCTCAGTAATGCAGAGAAAAAAATTAAACGAGAAGTGTTTTAAGAGAAATTCTACTAAAATAAAGCTGTGGATTTAAATCGAAATTTATTAGCGTTACTTCTATTTCTATTAAATTTTTGTTGAGCTTGAGTGGCTGGGCTATGAATAGGTTATCGTTGGTTATTCCGCAGTGACAGATTTGTGTCTTACAAATGAATGTTTCGGATGACTATTTTTTGAATCATTTAATGATAGATTTAGTTTATATTCTGTTTGTAACATTTTTATTTCTATCGGTTGAGGGAACGGTCATCCACGTAAAAATTTTATGCCGAGAAATGATTTTGTAATTATGTGTGTAAGATGAGGAAATCCGCAGGAGGACTTGAGTAAGCGATATAAGCCTTTAAAATTAGCAAGATGAAATTGCAATAGGTAGGTCACATCGCTCGCAGAACTGACAATCGATAGGGAAGAAAGTTCTCGAGTGGCGACTACGAACCGGAAGGCGCAGCGTAGGCCGAGTCCCCCACTATGTAGACCGACGACAATCTGGTGAAAACCGTGGGCAGCCGATGGATGCCGGAGGCGAGCAGCAGCTCAAAGTGGGTAGTGGTGGGTGGGAGTGGGTGGTGGGCACTTCGGGGTGAGGCCTATCTTCAGCAGTAGACCTCTTCAAAATGTTGATGATGAGTGTAAAATTTCCAAAATCAAGCACTAACGTGTTCATTTAAGTGAATAATTTATTATTAGATAAATATTTGATCAGGCTTGCTTTCTTGTCTGTAGCTAGGGTAACCTAACCAATGGTCAAAGCTTTATCTTAGCCATGGATCGAAAAACCCACCCTTAGTGATGTTTGGCACCTACGTTTATAGTACAATGCATAACCTATATAAAGTATTTTTTATTCCGGTGCACACAGATAAATCTACGTTAATTCAATTTTGTTTTGGTAATCCTATTTTATTCTGTGCATGTATTTGTAAAATTTTTTGAATGAATTCGAAGTGCGTCAACTATGGAGATGTATAATCTATACCGTAAAATTTTTACCGCAAACATAAATCACACAATGTTAATTAAAATCTAATAGTGCTTCCATCGAATTTAAAAACCGATAACCGATAATTTTAACCAAAACAAAAACAACAGAGCATCGATTTAAATCGCCAATATCAGTCCAATCGTCACCGCAAAATACTCATATTTTCACAAATGCAGCAATATACGAAACTCGCATATTGGCCGATTCGTTCGTAGATAACAGAAATAATGGGGTTCAAAAATGAAATTAATTCCAGGTTGATGATTTCAAATTGAAAAGTCACATCGGCTCGGGCAATAATTCATGGAGCTGAAACGTGTCCGGGCGGCTGTGTCGGACGCGCGGTAGGGTTGCCAACAACGGCTTTTATTTTTGTTTACTGCTGTGTTGTTAACAGGGAAATGTAGTTTTAGAATTTGGAGGAAGTTGGGTGCGGTCTCTGGGAGTGACGTTTGTAGGTGATAAAATATTTTGTATGAGTTATAAAGGAATGTACAGAATGTATAATAATAGCAAAACATGCATTAAGTCTAGTGTAATAAGCTATATTGAACTAAAAATCTGCATTGTTTGTGTCATTTTCATATATAATTATGTATCTACTATTAAATTGACTTAATTTTATACGCGCCTAAATATCCTATAATATTTTTGTTTTCTTTGTTATCATCTAACGCGGATTACAAATGCAAAAAAACCTTATTTAAATACCACCCCTTTGGCAACAATAGATGCAACATGTAAGCCCACCGTCATAAAATAACCATAAATAACATAGGAAATGCAAATATTTACACGTTGATAAAATTTACTACTGCATTTCTTATTTATTTTTTATCGAATTTAAAAAAAATATTTGTATAAAAATACGTTTAGGAAGTAACGAATAGAAGTATAAGCAATACGCTTTTTCTGTTACTATTACATTAGAGTTTCGGTGTTATAGCAACATTAACAACAAATCGAGAAAAAAAAATTTGCCTACTATCTATAACCGTACAATTTCTCAACAAAATGGCAGCTTAACAACAGTTGAATCTAACTGGCAACCCTACTCGGCTCATTGTCGTGTAGTCCTTTGTCGGAGGTCTCTTCCGCTTCACCAGACGCGATATCTGTGCGGAGGTGACGCCCTCTCATGCGAATATTCATGATATAATATTTACATATCCCTAGCTTAACTGTGTGTGAACTTACGCTTGCAAACTGACAGAGGTAAATAATGAGAAACTACTCGACCGGTATTCAACGTAAAGTTTGCATAGCGTGTACGAAGCTTTAAGCACATACGCTTTGTAGGCTTATAATTTTTTGTGGTATTAGACAGCCCTATTTATTATCTATTAAGCAGTTTTCAATATCTTTTACGAAATAAATAACATATAAATAAGTAATAACAGGTAGTATTAATGGTGTATTTGGATCAAATACTAATACTAATGATATGATTTTTAGATGATGTTACAGCCCTAAAGAATACCATAAATCTGTGATGTGACCATTATTTAGGGCCATGTCCCAAAATTATGATTCAAAAGTTCATAATTTTTTTAATGATGTAACCGTTAGTACTGGTTATAAAAAAATATAACCAAGTATTCACAAAGATGTATAGAGATATTTAAGTATGTGAAAATAGTAAGTTTTTATATGTAAATGCAGGACTGTAGCAGGTCTCATGTTTAATGCAACCGCTTGTCATGAACATTTGTCGGTTGCACTATTTCAGAGTTGGTATTTTGAGTCTAAAAAAATATTTGTATTAAATTTAATTTTCGTTTAGGCTTATTACCTACCTAAAAAGAGAATATTGTGATTTTCATGTGACAGTACCTACATATTTTGTCAAAAGTGACTTGAGAAAATAGTGAAGGGATACAAAAGGTCCTTCATCACATGACTAGTCCTGAGTAGACCTGCAACAGAGCCTCAAATACCTATGTAAACAAAGGAATGGTACCTTACCAGCGTCATTTTTTTCTGGCAAATATAATCTGCGATTTTTTAAGGTTTGTAGACCGGTACCGGTACTTTATAGGCAAGCATGCTCCATCGTCGACCGCGTCCTCACTTACCATCAGGTGAGACCGTAATCAAATACTAGCCTACCGATGATATAAAATCTGTTATACTCAAGTATCTATCTACTAGTAAATTAATACTATAAACCTATATTATGTGGGTGTATACACACACTGACATTTATCGTTTTTGTGGTGTTTGTAAAATAATTGATTATTTTTGCAATCTAACTTAAAGCAGGCAACGTATTGTTAGTAGGTACATAAATATATCACGATTAATAAATAAGGATTATAATGTGTCAGCTCATTAACCAAAAGACGTCATAAATAATAAATTAAAGGGCTTCCGGGGAAGCATTAACTTTTAATTACAACTTCGATGTTTTAATAAACTTAGGCCGACTTGCGCGTTCACTCTAACCTCGTGTTACCTGAATAAATGCCTAACTCGGATTATTTCTGTATTTTATCTTGCACGTTAGAAAATTGACCACTTATCCCTTTATATATTTAACCCGGGGGTAATTTGACATGTTGATCCTTAAGCGGCTTTCACATACTTGGCAAACAGCGAACATCAAATAGCAAACACGAACTTGAGGATGGGTGTGTGTATTTTTATTTTGGTGTTTGCCTGTTTGCAAACACACATGTATCACTGGCAAACACCAGTGATCGGTATCAGTGTCGGAATTGTGCATAGTTCTAAGGATTTGACAAATACGTTTGTCGAACGACAAAGCTGTTTGTGATGTATTCAAACGTTTGACAGTAGTACGCGCGTAGGGTTGCCAACCATACATTAATATATAGAACTGCACTATATTTCAAGGCTGTGTGCTAAACGCTGTGCGCAACTAGTAGGTTCTATATATCTCTTCGAATACTGCCCGCGAATAATTGAGATTATTCGCTGCGGTTTAAATAAAAGAGGTAATCAGTATCCTATGTGTTCCAGTATCCAGCATAAAATATAAGCTATAGCTAGCATGCTACACCTTCGATCGCATCATCACTTTCGATCAGGTGAGAAAAGTTAGATAAGTCCAAAGTAAAACAAAAATTTAATGTCATCAAGACTTTTTCAGTAGTTGCGGAGATTAAAGGTAACAAACACAAATACTCGCAAACCTTCGTAGAATATTTTTATGATTAGGGGCAATAATACGATATTTTCAATGCGATCAGGAGAGCTCGCAATTAAAAAAAAAACAAGGTAGCGGTCAGTAGCTATGCCAATATAACCTTCTTCATTTAGGGCCTTACTTATAAACGCCGCTTAAAGTTAGCCATTGCTTAAAACCTTCTGTCAACTTTTGACTGATTTGAAATGTCACGCGGGAAAACACTGACTAACTTTAAGCGGCGTTTATAAGTAAGACCATTAAAGTAATGTCGTTCCTGCTTTCTATTCCCGCCATATTCGCACGAAGGAAATTCCGATATGAATTTAAAATGGCGGAGAACAAAGAAACAGATAGTAATAAAAATCCCTTTTGATTTTACTTAATGCATATTTTATGATACTTTTAATTTAAAAAAAGACATTAGATAGTGTTTATAAAAATGAATATTTGATAAATAATATATTTGTTTATCTTTTGTTTTTTATTATATTAAAAAGATGCTATATATTTCTCCGAAAAAAAACGTTGGCAGCCCTAACACGCTCGTCGCCTGCCATTTTTGCCCATCCATACCTAGCACTTTTGACTATCCTGTGGATGCAGTGTATGTGTTGAGTAATTTGTGGTCGGTGTTTGGGGTACTAGGTGTTTGTGGCAAACATCAAGCATGTAGAGGCGGCTTTAGGTATGTACGTTTTATAAGTTTTAAATTGACACTGGCTGAAAATGTTCTATTGATACCTCTCCAAGAAGTTCTATAATAGTACTTATATTCCATACTAACTGGAACAAGCACTTCGAACAGAAACGATAAGTTTTTCGAGAAGTTTTTTTTTGTGTCTCGAGTTGTGAATGAGTTTAAAATAAAGTAGTAGGCCCGCAGTTTCATCTCTTCAATCACATAAGAACCGTGTGTAGCATAGGATGCTTAAACAGCATGTGCTATGAATACAAACAACAAAGGTACATTACATACATAGACTGCTAAAGGCATGCCTAGCTCTTCCTCCGGTAGGTGGTATATTCCCAGTTGCCCTCACATGGATCGCCCCCAGTTTAGTACATGCATGCTACAGCTTCTAATTTTACTAAATCTGATAAAATTTAGTTGATTAATTTACGAAGTAACGGTATTATGCTATCCCATAGAAAGTATGATTTCTGTGCGATTGACTACTGTATTGTTTTTTAGTACAGTTTTAGTAAAAGTAAGTAGGTAAGTCAATTTTACCTAATTTCATTATTTTACATTCGTCGAGAATTTACGAAGTTGAGTTTATTATGCATGTAGAATCTGGTTGGTGCTCCTGAAAATGAAACGATGGGGGGCTTGAGGCAGCAAAGTCTTCTATATTTTCCGACAAAACTATTTTTAATTATTAACACCGCAGAAAAAAACTCTCACGTCTTCCATTCACATCTTGCATGTCTCTCTTTCTTCCTTCGTTCATAAACTCTCACACCTTTTTTACATTTAGATTGTCCGTTCATAAACTTTATCAGATTTTTAATCCTACATGTATTCCCATGAAAACAGGTTAACTACCTCCGATAATAAGGCATAAGAAAAAGACAGACTACTCCATGGGTACACAACGTACTATCTTCCTCAGACCACGTTTCTCTCCAAACACGATAGTCTAATGTAAATTTTACGGCATTAAAATTAAAGTTTAGTTTTGTATAATTTACGATGCTATGAGCTTATTCCAGTTAGTATAGAATATGTATACCTTGTACCTTTCAACTTCAAATACATAAGTCAGGTGTAATTTTGTTTTACTCTGTGCATTGAGCCGGAGGTTTACCAACTTAAAGCCCGTCACACACGTAGCTATAATATATATTAATATATTTATAGCTAGACATATTACCTTATGTTTTCTATACAAATTCTCAAGGGACCGCACACGCAGCTATAATATATATTTCTGTGACCAACCTATTCCGTAATATATGTTATGGTATAGCGAGACATATTTTGAATGTACAGCATGTTTCAACATATCCGACGCGCTCCTCGGACGCTTCTCCCCTCTTACCATTCCTGCCGCTTTGCCTGGGGGTCTAACAAAGATCCCAAATGCTAACGCTATCTCCAAAAATGTATTGAAATGACATTAATCGCTTACTTTTCCACAAAAGTAAGCGATTTCCGAAATGTCATTCCAGTACATTTTGGAGTTAGCCCGAAGCTTTTGGGATCGTTCGGGAAAATTTGGCGATAGCGTTAGCGTTTGGAATCTTAGCTAGACCCCCTGGGCCGCCTCCGCCCGACCAGTGTGGTCAATTTAGGCGATATATCGCCATTTAGTCTACTCGGGACTAGGCATCGGCGATGTAAAAGTCTGATTGGCGACTGGTCACTTTTTATACTACCTCAGGTACAAGTCATTTAAATTAGCCAAATTATAAATAAACTACTTTTCATAAAAACTATATCCACCTTATTAGGAGTGTGTAATATTAATCGGAATGGTCGTCTGAAGAACTATCAAGTAAATCCAATAAGTAAATGCACTTCTTGTTGAATTCATAATTACCTACTGTGTTTTGAAATCAACCTTTATTACAAAACACGTGTAAACGCTAGGCCAACCATCAATGAAATGAATGAAAATATATATATTATAGCATCGTCTCCGTGTGTGGTAGCTTGCTATAATATATATTATAGTACGGTATATTAATATATATTATTGCTACGTGTGTGACGGGCTTAACCCCTGTCAATATTCCGAACGTGCAAGAGAAAATGTCTGGATATTTCTGTTTACCAACTTAACTCGAATTACTAGCTCTGGGTTAGGTATTCAGTTATAATTTTAAACCGAGAACGTGCAAGAGGGCCTTAGTGACGTTGAAAAATATGCATCCGTGCTAAACATGTTAATCCAACTAATTGTTGGACGAGTAAATTAGAAAAAAGGTCGTAACTCATTTCATCCGCAGTCCATGGCTACGTAATGCCGCGAGGCTTTCAAGGAAACACAAACAATATACTTGTCCTTTTCTAAGGGCAGTTTTTGATAAGTGCAAGAACGAGAAACCATCATTCACAGGGTGTATTCACGAAAAACGAGGCCATAATTTGCCTGCACGAAAATTTGATAATAAATCATAATAGTTTTAGACAGAGCATAGGTAAAAAAATAAACCAATTTTGAAAGTGAATTGTAAGGCACGGCGGGCACTGCCGCTCGCTCTGTTATTAGAGCAATTATGTTATTATGTTCGCCGTATCTAATCCGAAAAACTAAATTGGAGTCGGCCGCTGCCGGCGAATGCCCGATAGGTTCAATCATTTCGACTTTTGGGTCGCACGAAATTTGTTGCGGAAGCAATAAGAAACACGAAAATTCCAAACAAAATAGTCATTATCCTATAATAATGCATGCCTAGAATGCGAGCGAAAATATCGACCGATCAACAACCGGCTACGCCTCGTCTTGTTTCAAGACCCTATTTCGCTACGGTCGATAGTTTAGTACAAATTAAAAAAGGGTGCACTATTACAGTACATATTTCAAAGTTCACATTTCATAAACAACCCCGCGTCGCCCTTTGATATCCCTCACTTAACTCATATTTCATTCAATATGACCATAATTGAAGCGATGGAACCGCCTTCGTTTGAATAATACGCTTATTTCTTGTGTGCAAGAGCTGAGAATAGTTTGTACGTAGACTCATGGAAACATCGAATGAACGATTGCCTCTTTCACAATTTGTACTTAGCATGCTCGCGAAACAGGTTTTTCTCGTGTAAGTTACGGACGTTTTGTGTTTTCATTTCAAAACATCGCTTCATAACGCTTCGTCCCTTTGTATTATCAAAGTATCAAATATGAATACCAAATAAGGGTTGGGACAAAAGAAAACTGACAACTTTTTTAATTTATGCGCAAGCGAGTACATGAAAATGTAATAATATAAGCGTGGTTGGTAAATATAATTATGTAATAATTCTTTGAGGGCGTTCAGAAAGTTGACGGCTGCTATTTTCTAAAATTTCACGGTAGATACATCATCCTTGGGCTCATGGAAACTTGTAACATCTTTATTACGAATGGCATTATTATTTAAACCATGAAATGCCCCATCATAATATATATATTTCATATCGTGAACTTGCACGTATGAACTTCTTTTTCTTCGGACCAGACGTCATCGCGTGTCGTCACAAAAACATTCATATAGACAATAAAAATACACAGTGTAGGTAAGTGTTTATTTTTAAATTAATATTGTTTCATACAATATTGGCATTATTTAATCTGTTTACATTACACCCACTTCCCGCCATTCCATAGAAACCGTTCACCTTTTTGTTTACGGAATTTTTATCTACTATTATTTTAAACTCGTACGGACTCATGCGGACTTTACTGATATAAAAAAATGCAAACAGATGATAATAAATAAATTATTATTTACTTCTTTTACTGACTAGTGGGATTTTTTACATAATTATCAATTTAATTAATGTTTTCATATAAATTGTTATTATGTTATCAATAAAAAAATAACACGTTATCTATCTATTACTGTCTAAGTTCAATAGTTTACCATCATTGTAATTAATTACATTCTTGCAAATAAACAGAATAAAAACAATAAACTTTATATCATTATCTTAATTAAAAACAAATTAATTTAAATTTATCTGTAGGTACTAAAAACAAGCACCAAAGTAGTATCATTTTCAAGAGTTCCCTATTGAACATTTTTTTTCATATTCGTACTATGTACTATTGTAGTGAAGAAGAGACGCTGAGTCGGGAAAATATACCCAACGAGGCCACCAATGACCAATTGTCCATTTGAGTACGGAGTCGGACTCTCGTCGTATCGGAGCGGAATGAACTTGACCATTTAACAACATCTTTATTCATAGCTGCACTGACTGGCACAGTTATCATACTCTCCTGACCCTGTGGCCATATCTCCGAAGATAATGCAGGACAGTTCAACCGCACAAGAAGCCAACGACTTTTTCGAAAATATTTTTTTCCTGATTTCTGATAACGGGGAACAATGATCGCTACTGTTAGACAATGTTTATGTTATAAAAATTAATGATCGCTATAATTCACTTTAATTCAATTAACACAATCTATTCTACATGTAAATTATATACCTACTGGATCGTAAACTTTTATGATACCTACGATACGAAATTTTATTAGATTTAAAACATTTAATAATGTTTTTATTAATGTTTATTTTTTTTGTTTCAGGTAAGGCTGAATTCTATAGAATCGGAAATTGGAAACAACGAAAAGGATTTCGAAATTCAAAATGTGAATTTATCCCTGTATATTGATAGAGATTGTTTGTGTCGACATGTGATCGCCATTCGATTCGCAGCTCAATCCGTATTAAAATAAAGCCGTAATTTAACTTCGGCGATTCTTAAAGGAAGCCACGGCCACATAAACGTTTGTGTTGTGAATGCAATTGTGTGTGTTAGTAAACGACAGCTGAAAATCTGATGGACGGTTTATTTTTATATTTTTAATTTTGTAAATGCAATGCGTTGGTTTTTCACCAGAGACGATTAAAAGCGCTTCAACTCGACGATCCAGTTTATTGATTGTAGTAACTCGTAAGTAGATAATTTTAACTACTCCGTCTTCATTTTATTACCAACGATTTCTCACTTTTCGCACCATCTGATCGTAAAAATGATGCTACGAGTTGATAGATTGTAAAAAACCTACAATAACAATAAAAGTATGAATATCGCGTAGGTAGAGTTCGTTTAAAATATTATCGTAAAATAGAGGGTGACCATAAGTTTTAATGAGGCAAGTGTTTGCAAAACGCCAAACATTATACATTTTTTATACTTTTATAAAAAATATTCCATAATTTAAAAATATTAGTGACCATGTAAGTTTCATAATTATATTAATAAGTCTTGTTTCACAATTTATTCATAACAAAGCGCAAATTGAAAATTTGAGAACTTATTGGTACAGTAAGATGTGGAGTCTTTTTATGAAAGGAAACTCGCCAACAGCAATGTTCATCTTTGCAGTGTTCTCCGTCCATCCATGATAGCACCACGCTACATGCATTCACACGCATTCAGCTAATCTCTCATTGTGATCGGCTACATAGTCTCGCATAACCGGCCATTTTTAAAATATATACGGTCCACGCTCCGTTCTGCAGCTAGGCATCATTTCGTCTGGTCGTGTTAAAAGCACGCTGCATGTTCGCACACTCCCACCAGCCGCAACACAAATGCGTTTCATGTATGAATCACGAGGTTTGAATGCGCGGGTGCCCGTACGATCGCACGGCCCGCTGGAAGCTGCCAGTGTGTTAGTGCTCATGCCGACACGAGCACGTGCGCCTGTGTGCGGCCTCACTCATGGCAGCGGACTATGACGGCTCGTAGATTTGACAGCTAGCTCAATGCGGGTTCAGACGTTCATTAAACGTAGATCGACGTAATTTCAGTGAAATACCTGACAGTTAAATGCGTTTGGTGGTGACACTAGTGTTGTGATTATATCGCAAAGTTGTGACAGTGATTCTGATGTGAACTCAAATTTTCGCGCGAACTTGAACTTGCGTATCTGATTGGATCCTGCCCAATTCACCGATTGATTTGTGACATGCTCGATCTCAAGGATCGTTTATGATGTTCACAATTAGATACGCGTCGTTTGAAATCTGTTTGAGGGGCAAGAAAGTGAATCAAAAATTACTCGTAGCTTTATGGTCCCAATTAGATGGATTGAAAATAGAACACTTCGTAAATGTGATTTATATTTGACATAAACATTGAAATTTAATGAAATCATGTAAATTATTACGATATAGTGTTTCATTTAAGCATTTTATTTATTTATCGACTGAGAAAAGTTTAGATAACATATTATCTTTGATTAGTGAATTAATTGTGATTTATATACTTAGTGGTATATAATATAAGTATATATAAAATATACATATGTACAGCTATTTAATACAATTGGATTACTTTTATGGAGAAAAACATATCATTGGTGAGTTATGCCGCTTTATATATTCTATTTAACAAATATAAAAGTACATACATACATACCATATATACTCAAAAAAGATTTAGGAATCTTACGTAAAGCTTTATAAACTGTAAATTTATAAATCGATTAGTGTAGTTTAACTTTTTTATTTTTAGTTTAGTATATTTTGTATGTACATTTATGAACACACAATTCTTATATTACATTAGGTATATTTTTTTAACGTACCAAGTCGTACATTAAGAATACTATATCTAGGCACCTGTTAATATATTTATTATGTACTAGGTATACTAGGTATAGTATTCTTAATGCTTTCCAAATTATTGACAGAAAGTAAAAGTACTACTTCATTAATACAGTCAAAGAACGGGTTATAACATTTTAATACGATAGCAACATACATAATTACAAAAACGGAAATGCCTATAAAAATTCAAATTAAAAAAACAGCCGCGTCGGCGATTCCAAATATGTATTAATAAAATAAAAGGTGCACATGTCACTAAGATTAATAGAGACGTTAACAAATAAGTCAGTATATAACCTTATAATATATCTACTGATCTTTTTGTAGGAGTTGCCGAATGCCGAAAGCAGGTACAAAAGGGCTTAGAGATCATTAATCAAAATCTTGGTGTTATCCTTATAAATGACCCAAAGGAAAGAGCGCGATAGAGATGTTCTATTTTAAAATTGTGATGGACTCGAGCAACGCCCGAAGGACGGCACTTTTTCTGCAGTTTCTAAGATTCTTATATTTATTCCATCGCTGTCTTATTATGGCTAATTTAAATAATCATATGGGGATTTATGATTATTCATAAGATTCTTATTTGATAAGGTAACATTTAGTTTAATTAAAAGATAACAGTAGTTAATTTAAAAGATACTTAGCGCTTGTTTATAAGCCAAGTTTAATATACCTAGGTAAGGTATATTTACTACCTACTATATTTAAATTCATGTTGTAGTTTATGTATGAAATTATGAATTCATAATAATATCAAGCTTATTTGAAATCATGTTATACAAATTCTGTAATCCATTAAAAAAAAACTATGTCAGACACCTGAAAAAGTTATGTGAAACCATAAACTACGAGTAACAGAATTTCTGTCCTCTAAATCAATATCGTAAGATTTATAACTCTGAATTGCAAATATAGGTTTGAGAATATCGAGATACAGTTCAAATTAATATCTTACTACAGTTTTAACAGTTTCGTTACAATTGAGCTTGCTTGTGATGTCATGGTCGAATTCGGGTATTGTCACAGCTCTATATTGTCTCATTAAATAAAGAGAATCATGTTTACCATATGCTTAAATATATTGTGCGAATGAATGCGCCGCGCATTAATATTATTTGACAGTTTTACGTGTAAAGTATTATATGGAAATTTTCATTCAATAGCTCCTTTCAGCTTTTCCAGTATTATGTCTACGACTTATGGAATGTGTGACCGAACGGCCCTAGTTTTTTTATGGATGACCGATTGGGACTGCGACCGATCGGCACTAACTCGTACATACGGACCAAAAAATTAAAAGATTTATAATTACCCTCTTTTTTTAATTTTGAATATCACTGCAAGCTCAAAACGTCATGTAAGTACTAATTATTATGAATGAAATCCTTAATCAACTGAAAGAACTTCAAACTACTTATTATACTCGTTATATATTTTATGTCATAAATCGAACGGTGGAAAAAATATCTTATAGGTAAAAATAGTTCTACCATGAAAAGTAATTAAGAAATTTCCTTATAAAGTTACTAAAAAGCAACGATTAGTCTGTAAAAGGTCTAGAACATAAAAATTCCATAGTAGTAATCTAGTAGGTATATTGGAAACTCTTCAATAAAACTAATGTCATTACAGAGAAAATATATAAGTACCTAGTTTTTCTGTGTGTATTAGTTATGTAGAAACAACCTGTAATGAAATTTTCCACAACTAGCTCTCATCACGTGCGTAATATGTAGGTATGCAAATTATATAGACTTAAGTAAAATTACTGATGTTGCAACTTAAATCTCATAAGATTATAATCTAAATCTAACTCGTATAATATTAATTACTCCATTAAAAGTATACAATTGCAATCCACAAAATAATAAATCAGAGGAAAGGTCAATGACAAAATTGAGCTGTCAAAAACTGGCTCAATAAATTGATCCAGAAACATGGTCACCGCAACGCCGTTTTAAATAGGCGGAGAGTTCTAGTGGCTATTATTCTAACGGTCCCTTTCACCGCTATCTGCTGACCATCTGACGAACTGCTTTTTTTTAAATGCCTTAATAAAGCGGGCAGCATGTAAGATTTTAATGTGCAGTGGACGCCGAGATTTGGTTGATGTGATAATGCGGCATGACTGAGCGCGCACGACTTTCTATGCGCGGACAAGCAGAGAAATCTCATGGTATGGCGGTTTATTTATGTTCAATTTGGAGTGGTCTGCTTGTCTGGAGATTGTGTTTGGCCAATGGTAGCTGATTGCGTGAATTGGATTTCAGGCAACTGCATTGCCCTAATGTTAATATTTTTAAGCGAAAGCTACCAGAAAGCACACGACCTTGCTGATGGGAAGAGGTCACCTATCTGTAGTCTATGGAAATTTACACTAGACGTGCTACTAAGTCGTTAGGTTATAAAATACTTTTTAGATCCTCCTTGCTGTTTAGCTATGGAAAAAGATCGCTGGTGAAAAGACGCTCATATCATACCTTACAGGAGTACGGACCAAAAAGTAGATTTAAATTTGGCTACACAAGTCTTTATAAATAAGTATTTTGTTTACCTACTGCTTGGATACAGGAAACAAGCAACCGCTCAAAGTGGCACTCTGTGGGAGGGACCTATGTTCAGCAATGGAAGTGTTCAGGCTGTAGTTGATGATGATGATGATGATACTGCATATTTACTTACCCACCTGGCATCTATATTAACATAAGGTTTTGATTTTTTACAAATTGAGTTTCTCCAAGTGTGAAACTCCCAGTACATTTAAGTTACAAAAAGCAATTCTTTTTGGTATAAAAGTTTGTCAGTTTTGAGTAAGAATATAGTTATTTTAAATTCATTAATACACACCTAAATTTCAATTTACATTGAAGAAAATTTTTATACTTACCGACTGCTTATTTCAAGTAAGTAGATATTATAGCGTATTAAACCGTATAGTAACCATAATATTGACCTGCATTTTACCACTAATTGACTTGATAAGATAATAAGCGATGAAGCAGCTGAAAATATAGATAGAGTAATCTAGAATAACCTTTGTATCTAGGTACTTTGCATTGAGGCTAAACAATAAAAATGTTATGTAAAACATAATTAACCATTATGTTTTACATAACATAACATACATCGGTACAGAATAAGTAGTTCGCTATGATCTCAACATTTATCCCAATAAAATGATTACGCCCACCTTTGTGTTCCGTTAATTTAATATCATTTGTTGTTGTCATCGGCTTCCACTAACATAACTGGCATCTCATTAAATATTTTAATTAACTTTCGACGTTCATGTAAATGTCAAAAATAGAAATATGTCCTGTCGGACGCGTGGTCACATGAGTAATATTTTGACATGGCCTTTTATGATCAACATAAAATTAGTTTTATTATTTATACATGTATGTTTATGTTGCTTATTAGGTAATTAATGACTGTTATTATCATATATCACACAGTTGCTACCTGCTCTGTGATATTTAGGATGTGTTTAATCTGTAATCAGAGAGATGAAACAGGCTGGCTAGTAATTCGAATAATATGCAAAAAACAAGAACCTAACCTATACTAACATTTTTTTTTTCATATTCTTTTTTTGACTTCACTGCTGAACAAAGGCGCCAATTTGGGCGGTTGCTTGCCTCTTACATCCATCGGCTTCCCGCGGTTTTGACTTGGGTGTCGTTCTAACCTAATGACCACCTAGTAAAGTATTTTAAATGAACGTAGCTGAGTAACTAGCTAGCTTTACTAGGTGGGCCCTACGGTATTAGATGCGGAGAAAACTACGCTGCCCCACTGTAAAACCACATAATTTTCCGGGAAAAGCCAGGTACCCTATATGTATGTTACTCCACGACCTATGAATAGAATATCTATAAGTACTTACTCTAAAATTTAGAGTCATTGTTTAGAGTCTAAATCCTACCAAAATCCGCTGTTTCAGCGTTCAGTGAGTGATACCATACGCAGACATACAAAATTTCGCAGTTGTCGTAATACTTAGTGGCAATGATAAGTAATCATCGAAAAAGCAATCATTTTGTACAACAGCAAGTATTTACGAAGTAGAAGTAAGCTCGTCTTCCTGCATGAAGAACTCTTTCAAATCGAAGTAAAGTCCGGCTCAGCTCCCATATTTTATTAAAACGTCCAGTTTTTCCTTACGTTGATAAATGACGGATAAATGAAGATAATCACAAGCGAATTGCTGGTTTGACATGTGAAGCCGCTATTATTAATGTGTATTATAGGGCGCGGAACACCCGCTCGTTTGGGAGGCGAATTTGTAAAATTATCGATCGAACGATTTTGAATATTAATCTTGCAATGGAAAACAGTATTGTAGGTACCGATAATCGGACCGATGTGATCCACTCACACACGGACGGTGGTATTTTATAAATTACCACTGAATTACGCTGAATGAACGTCACACAATATGAACGTGAACACAATTTAGTTACTAACTATCATAGCCCACTGTTGGGACACTAGCCTTCTCTACACTGTCATGGAGTATGTAGGCCATAAACCATCAAGCTATAATGAATCAAAACAAAGCTAGCCAAGTGCGGGTTGCTGGATGTCACATCTTCTCTAATTTTGTGATTCTTAAGAGCGAGTGAATATTCCGTACATAAGCCAGAAAAGTTATTAGTGGAGTCAGAAGAGCGGGATTTGAACCAGGTTGCGTTCGTATGTAAGTCGCAAGGGCTACCTCTGAGGCACATTTGATCTCATGGTATGGATGGTGATATACTTAATAGAAAATTTTAATTCGTGGAAAATATTAATGACACAGGAAAAGGACGAATCTCAGTTCATTTTCTCGGTGATTCCAAATGACAATAAATCGTTATGCTTATCTTCCTTTTTTGAACGGATAATACGTACTGCGGTTTCAATGACCTTTACATATTCCTATTTGAAACATGGAAGCACAGCTTAGTCAGTGTAGTAAAGATCTTATGTACTGACAATATAAATACATGGTAACACCGATGCGCGCGCGCAGGCCGGTCAGTGCAACTTGTTAGATTATGACCTTTATCCTTTGTTTTTGTTCGATTTTTCAAATTATATCATCGATCTTGTCGATTTTAAGATTTTATTTTTCGATAAATAAAAATGATATCTTATCTTTTTCCTTTTAAAATAGTTCATATCATTCATTAAACACTTAAGTAGGTATACCTATTTATGTAAACCGATTGCCTGCGCAATATGTTCCCTGTTCTGAATTGAACGTAAATAAAATATAATCATCATCATCATCATCATCAACAACAGCCTGTAGACTTCCACTGTTGAACATAGGCGTCCCCCAGAGAGCGCCACTTTGAGTGGCTGCTCACCTCCTGCATCCATCGGCATCCTCGCACTTTTCACCAGGTCGTCGGTCCGCCTAGTGGGGGGTCTGTCTGCCTACGCTGCGCCTTCTGGTTCGTGGTCACCACTCGAGAACCTTTCTCCCCATGAACCGGTTGTCAGTTCTGCGAGCGATGTGATAAAATATATTGCTCCATAAATCATCATCATCATCATCAGCCTGAAGTCTTCGACTGCTGAACATGGACCTTCCCCCATAAAGCACCACTGAGCGGCTGCTTGCCTCCTCCATCCATCCATATCAATTCACCTCTCTACACCTTTCCTGCGAAAATAGCTTTTTCATACAGTAAGTTAATCTAAGAGTAAAGTTAGTTACATTCATATACTTAAGTACATAGCTTCTCAAATTATGTATATCTAATACTAATTAGGTACGTTTAAACGTCTCCTAAACTTTGAGTTGGGTAAGACAAGGACACTTTAAGGGTCACCGCGCACTGTACCGAATTATAAACAGCGTGCTTATAAATTCAAATGTTTGGAACCCTTCTCATGCTTATCGATGTTCTCACATTATTTTTTTTGTTTTGTATTATAGGCCGGTCGTCTTCATTTTTGTCGGTCGAAAAAAGTTAAATGTTTAGCATAAATCGAATTTAAAAAAAAGAATTTTTGGTTTAACTCACAGACCTAGAATAATTTTGCTTCATTATAATATTATGTCCATGGTTTAACTTATATTACTATAGTAGGTAAGGCGATAATCGATAAGTATTTACAGCCTTTGCTAAACGTACTTAACTCGTGACATTGTGATATTAATACTACCTTCTCCTTTATTCCACTGATTAGGTTGAATCAAAGTATTTGAAAATCGAATAGTGTTTCATTTGTTTTTATTTATTAGGTACGCTAACAACCAACGACAAAGACAATGAGTGGGTTTTTATCCCAAACGATGCCAATAAATTAGGAAAAAAAAGCGGTTCATATTATATGGTTTTGTTTAAATGAATATTCAAAATATTGAATTACATAAGTTGAACATTAAAACTGTCGAAAATATCGAGTAGCCCACATATCCATAACAGGTTTTTGGATTATTTGCATTGGATATCTATTTATTGATTTACGAACTGGTTTTGTAGCATCGATCCAGTTTTTCTTGTAGTTTTTACTTTTCAAAATTAATCAACGCCTGCTGTTTTAGTCTTAAAATTATTTATACTATAACCTAACTTTAGTTAATTGAAATATTATTAAGTTGGAATTGATTGTAAAAGATAAGATAAAGCAATTTATTTGCCTTTGTATCTTTCTAATAATTAAACGCGAGTTATTAATCCATCATGTATATAAAATGAAATTTATCAATTTTGACAGAACGTAGAGTGTGTGCTGTTCAGAGTAACGAAGTATTCAACATCTGTCGTGGATAACGAAGCTGGGGGTCTACTGGGTGTAATTGAATTCATTAGCATCCTTTGAAACTAGATACCTACTCCTGATACCGGTCACGTGTGGACCAAAATTTTTGAATTCTAACACATTGGTTTGGTAATAATAATAACTCCAAAAAATGGAATAACTTACTTTATCAAATACTAAAATACAACATTTAATTAAAATAATGAATAACTGTTTTTAATTAGCACATACAAGGTATAAAAACGTTTAAATGTATCAAAATCATCCGTGCCAACTGCGTTAGGCGGCGCAGCAAATTTCATAATTTTCAATAAAAATTATTTCATTTGCACTCTTTACTCTTTAATAATCATCTATAAATGATGTACTATCATGGGCTCAATTTATGCTAATGAATTAAATTACATCCTGTATAGCTAAGATCCCTTTCCATTAACGTTAACGCCAAACGATAACTCTAAATGTATAGGAATCCATCCTCCTGCGGAAAACTTTTCCGCAGCTAATGTCAAAGCTAATGTCATTCTCCATATATTTTGGGGCTATCGTTTGACGTTAACGCTAATGGAAATGAATCTTTGCTAGACCCCTGCGCTACGAAACATACGCGTTAGGTTTCGATATACAGAATGTAATTTAATTCATTAGCATAAACTGAGCCCATGATACTACATCATTTATAGATGATTATTAAAGAGTAAAGAGTGAAAATGAAAATATTTTTATTGAAATTTGTGAAGATTGCCGCGGCGCCTAACGCAGTTGGCGCGAATGATTTTGATACATCTAAACGTTTTTATACCTTGTATGTACTAATTAAAAACAATACTTCATTATTTTAATTAAATCTTGTATTGTAGTATTTAATTAAGTAAGTTATTCCATTTTTTGAAGTTATTATTATTACCAAACCAATGTGTTTCAAAAATTTTGGTCCACACGTGACCGGTATCAGGAGTAGGTACCTAGTTTCAAAGGATGCTAATGAATTCAATTACACCCAGTATAAGGGTGGGTTGCACGAGCTTACTTTAACTGCTAACTGTAACCGTCTACGCTACGCTAGGCGGGCTTATGTCAATATCTGACAGTAACTTTAACTGTGATTATGGTGCAACTCAGCCTAACTCATTCGAAATGACCCGTATAATCTTTAAAACGATTTCCAGCAGTTATTTCCTGTTTATCTATCTATCTGGCTATCCGGATTTTAGCATCTATAATTAAAAAAAAATATTTTTAAGAAATGCTTTTTTAAATTGTTACTAAAACATATATCTCTATTAACTTCCGGTAGTGGCCTAAAAAAATGTTTGTCTAGTTAAATTACTAACACTATTATAAGAATTCTCGAATTTTACCAGTGATTTAAATATACCAATGCACAAATGTACCTACAAATTTATATATCTATTATCATCCACAGCGCCTAAGGCAGCGATCACTGCTTACCCCACACTATAATCATCGTAGTTCTTTCATTTTTTTATCTGTTCGATCTTATTTAATGATCCTTGGAATTTACCTGTGATGTGATGATTTATTATCGATATAAATAAGGCAGTTGGTTTGATGTTCTTATTAAAGTGATCGAGGCTTGGATTTGTAGCAGTAGCTGGATGGTGATACTAGATACAAAATAATAGAGCTATCTGATACAGATATTATTATCTAGTACCTGTATTTGTTTCTTTGTTTGCAAATTGGAGTATCGTTAAGCAGTGTTCTGCTACTTTCATCATGCGCCTATCCTAAAATGAGGCCGGTGCCGAATAAAAAAAAAACTATAGGTCTATTAAGTATTAAGTCTATTTTTATATGTAAGACCTGGGGATTTCGGAAATCGCTAAGTTTTCCGCAACTTATGTCATTTCTATACATTTTTGGAGTTAGCGTTTGGCGTTAGCATTAGTTATGGGATCATGGTTTTAAAGAGAGTTTTAAAGTTTTAATGTATGAAATCTTGTTTAGATTAATATAATTTTTTTGTTGAAGATTTGTGACGAGTAGCTGCTCCAGGTGGCACTTTCTGTGGGAGGCCTATCTATGTTCAGCTGTGGAAGTTTTCAGGCTGTTGATAATGATGATGATGATGAAGTCACAGTTTTCATACTTCCACAATGTAGACTTCACTTACGCGATATCAAACATTACATAGTCAATGTTACCAGAATGATGCAGCAGATTACAGCATAGTGAAAACCAAAAAAAATACTACCAAGTTATATGAAAACTGGTAAATTAGGCATCCTTTCAATTACTGTTAAATGAGCAACTTCCAATGCTGGTGCTCATTTCATTAGGTATAGACATTGGCCCAATGTTTGAACAGATGTGCGATGGCATTGGCATAGTTGTGTAAATTATGCCTACTTTGGTGTTGTTAGTTGGTGCGTGTGGCAAATGACCTGCAAATGAAGATATAGTTAATAACCTTTTAATTAATTATAATCCCAATCCAGATCCTATTACTAATATATAATGTATTTTTTATTGTGTTTGTTTCTAATAGATGGACTTAGGCACTTAGCTATAGTTTTCATAACTGTTAACGGTCATATATGAAATCTGTGGGCAAAATTTGATTCAATTTGAGTTAGACGTTCAAAGTGAATAGCTCACAAAGAAATAGAAAAAATTACGCCTTATAGTAGGAAAAAATAGGGATATTATGATAGGTAGGCAACCTGTGCGATGTTTCAAATTGACTAAGACATTTTCTTATGAGGGATTCACAATAAAGCAGGGAACGATTAATATTTCAAATATTTTTGCCAGTTACCTACTTTCCTATTTTGATTTAACCAACAAACTCCCAGATTATTTTTACAAAACGAAATTGATTTTGATGACCTTTTCATGGGCTAAAAGAATATCCTTTTAAAAAAATTGTTATCCATATCTATTAATAACAATAACGGAACGGAACGGATTATTAATGACGGATACTTGAGGTAAAACATAAAAATCGTCCCCTTTTCTTTACATTCGGTTGGAAAATGGGGGCAGATCTTCGACGGGTATTCGAGTAGGTAACACGGTAAGAAAATACTTGAATGACAGCACTACTTTTCTATTGCAGTCCCACTCGTACTACGTGTTCAATAAATGGTAGAAAATAAGAAAAACTAAAACCTCCGACTTACGTTAAAATTTCCGGTGGTAGGAAATTTCACCGCGCGCTGTACCACGGTTCCTACCACCGGAAATTTCACCGTAAGTCGGAGGTTTTACGGCGGCACGGTGGTACGGTGGTGTCGGTGGTACGGCGGTTTGTTGAATCCTTAAATCCTCTACCTTTCGTCTGAATTGCATTTCCAATGGCTTGCATATTAGAGTGAGGCAGAGCATGCAATCGGAAATCAGTTTATTATTTTTGTACGATGTTACACAGAGACCACCTGCGTTGTCTCAGTTATACTTTAGGTACACATAATATGAATATACGGAGCATTATCCTTTATCCGCGTATAAAACTATATATCGACCTGTATCATGAACATAATTGACACCTCTTAAATCCAATCTAAGGGTATACCTATCTACTATCTACCTACACCCATCATGAACTTGGCCTGTTTGGATGTTTTCAAGCTCTTGGAGTGGAAAAGATGTGGCATCAACATAAATGGCGAGTATATCACTAACCTTCGTTTTGCCGATGATATAGTCATAATGGCGGAGTCGCTCGATGATCTCAGCACCATGCTCAACGACCTCAGTAGAGTCTCCCGACAGGTTGGTCTTAAGATGAACAAATGGAGATGAGGGAATTAATTCCTACCTACCTACTATCTGCTCCCTTTTTGCTTTATTTTCATCAGCGTTGATGGTCGTGCGTGACGAAGCAGAGATCACTTTATCTCTGACAATTTTACGCCATCGCGGCCTGTCCTCAGTGGCGTGGCGTGCTGTATGGCCTCGTGGACTTTTACGTAGAGGTGCGAATTGTATACCCTAGGACGTATTATACGTCCTAGGGTATACAATATACCTATAATAGGTCAGGAACGGTATAGATGCCCCTTTACCATCCTCCTCCGTCAGTCAGTCCGTATTATTAAAGTAGGAAAGGAGAGTTAAAATGTAGAGATTCGTAAAATCAAAAATGTTAATAGAGTTTCAAAGATCTTTGAAAACGGATTCGATATTTGAGGCTTCTGCTATCACGGTATCACGTCTATAATAGACATTAGACAACCAACATACATTGTGTATAATTTACTTGCTAAATTTAAAAATTCAAATTTCGAACGCTACCTACCAACATTACAAACCTCACTCGGAGGCGTCGCTAGTGATGTGCCAAGCGCGAGGTGTACCCGCGGCCACGGTAACTGCGCGGTGTCACGCGACTGCCGCTCCGCCCATCCGCACGCACGCCGGCTGATGAGTGCGGTGACAAGGAATTTGACTTATTTTCATAAATAGAACTCATGCAAAGAATGTTTGCTTTTGTTCGAAACAACGCTCATGAACTAATTAATTAATTTACCTCGCAATACATGCATAATAGAAAGCGGAAAGATAGAGGTATTTTGATTTGGTTTTTAAAATGCCTATATATTTATATTATAGCCGCCTGCCAAGCGTGATGATTATAGCAAACCCCGTGGAGCGTTTTTTAAACTGTGTGATGTGCATGAAGTGCGCAGTGCACAGTGTCACACGAAACTTTGATTTCGGGTTTCAAGTAACATTGCAATATGTTATGAGCGGCCGTGATGTTTAACACCAGGTGAACGACGAAAGCGTCACGTCACTCGTTCCTTAAAAAAAGTTGCGCTCTATGGGGAGGCCTTTGTTCAGCAGTGGATATCTTCAGACTGATGACGATGATGTTTCATATCATAAACGTTCCTTAGGCTAACTAATCTGCTGTGTACATTTACTAGTATAGAGCTTTCACGCATGGCTATTGCTCACCAGCAACCATTTGATAGATTATTTTAAAGTCATAAATTCACATTGTTAAATGAGTAAAATCTTTAAGACTACTTAACTAAAGGCACATTTTTAATTCAAACACAGACTTTTATTAATTCAGTAATAAACTTTAACACCTCCTAACAAATTAAAATAAACACATACTTTTGCATATCTGACAAAGAAAATCACAAATAGTCCCAAGTGCATGGAGCCAACACTCATTCTTGATAAACGGCGGCCATCACTGCACGCCACGGCCTATTATGAGAGCATGACGTCACCGCCCCGCCCCCCACCTCCTTCAATCAAACCGGGGAACCCTCGTCAGGCCCCCACCCCACGTTCCGCTTTACTGACTTCGCATTTTTTTCTCATAATAATAACGTCGAAAAAATCGCACAAAAAATCTTGACAGACACGGCCGCGTCCCATCCCTACCGAGCGGTTTAGTACTTGAAACGATGGAATTCTAAATTTAAAGATTGTCGTAGATTATGATAATCTATTATTGGTCATCACGCCTCTCAATAATTATGTAGACATTATTATGAATGTTACAGTGATGGAATTAGTAACACAAATACTTGATTGATTGATTGATTTGTTCAGCAGTGGACGTGTTCAGATCGTTAAATAGGTTTTAAATAAAGACATTTAATCCCTTCGTTCCTAAAATATGTGTACTTAGAAAAATAGAACATTAAAAAATTGGGTAGGTACAATAAAATTACATTATAATTTTAGATAAACGGTATTAAAATGACGGAGTAAGACATAAGTAAAAGGTACTTTTATCATACTTATTCAATAAGTTACTTTTTGAGTAATATTATTTGAATTTATTTAAATTACATTAGTAACCGAGCTAATCACAATCACCTAACCAATGAAAATCTTTCAGAAAAAAGTTCTACCTACGTAGATTTCTTTAAATCATATTAGTATAAAACATTTTCAGATATATAAAAGCAATAATAATTTAATTTAAATCAACAAAATGGTTAATCAATTACGTTGGTTACAGTAAAATTACAGCAGAAGGTCGCTCCAGTCGTCGCAGGTGTTCGCAACAAAAGACAGCAAACAGTCTTATTGGATTATTATTGCCTACTTTAAAATACACACTCTTGTAGAGACGTTTACAGTTGGCAGGCCGATTACCAATTACAAATTCAGTCAAGGTTTTAGGACAATTTTGTTTCTTGATTAAGTATAGATTTAATTTAGATTTAATTTGTATGTGGAAAATGAAAAAATAAAGCTTTAATTACTATGAAATTGAATGAAAAAAATTTTTATTAGCAGTAATTTTAGAGCATTACATAATGATTGTGTAATTATAAATTATTGTAGAAAACTTAATGTTATATTTATTAATTAATGCGGCTTCTTTGCTGCTAACTTTGCCATCTGTTATTGAGTAGCGTGTGGGACCGAAACTTACAATTTTTAATTCTGCTACCCATCACTAGAGGTCAGACATAAAATTTTGATTCACTATTCATCAGGTACTTGCTTACGTAGTCCAAGCTAAGTTGAATAGATGGTGCTATATTCAATTTAAAATGTTGTCATTTTATAAGGTTTTATTTGTGTTATTTTTACTTTTTTTTTTATCAAAATTATTATCATTTATTAAAAATGTATATCAAGTAAAATAATAATTAAATTATTTTGTCAGTAAAAAAAGATTGCTTTCGATTTTGATAATAATTTTATCGCTTGTTTGTTACGGTACATTCACAGAAAAAACGCTAAATGTTAATTTTTATTGCAGTAATAATTAAGCTCGATATTAGGAACTTGATTAATACAGGTGTTTGAAATAAACCCTTCAAACGGAATATATAAACACGTTTTCCGCATTAAATTCTACTTAGAATATCTACAAAGTAGCTATGTAGGGTTATGAAAATCTAAATTCCATAATCGCAAGCTTAACCCTTGTCAGTTTTGTTTGACATATTTAAATTAATAGTGCGCGAAGGTATTTTACAAAATAGGTAGGTATAGAGTTAACAGTATAAGGTTTTGTGACGGAATATGATTTATTACTTCGCGATAATTTGGAATACTGTACTTAGTTATTGTTTGTTAGGTGTTTGAATAAGGGAGAGGTGAGTATTTCATAACTATTGCAAAAGTGTTATCATCGCAACATTAATATTATTATCATCATCAGCCCGAAGATGTCCACTGCTGAACACAGGCCTCCCCCAGAGTGCGCCACTTTGAGTGGCTGCTCGCCTCCTGCATCCATCGGCTCCCCGCGGTTTTCACCAGGTCGTCGATCCACCTAGTATTATTATAATTATAGCGAAATGTTTCAGTATGATTATTGTCATTTTGGCATTTAAACCAATTGGACCCTAAATCGTTCCAACTATTTATATTATAATCATATTAGAATCTGGCTTAAACCCGAAAAGGTGTATATGCCATAACCAATTACTAATGTTTCATAAATCTCTGTGTTGCAAAACTCAACTAGACCAGAAACTAAAATAGCTTTCCCCAAAATTATGACTTCAGCGTTCAAACGTCAAACCCTCGTTGAAAGCGGTGTTCACCGATAGGAGCATGTTGTGACCAAACTGTGATGAATGGCTTTCATCGCCGCACTACCGGTTGCGAACCGGAAGCTCTCAGATACCGCCCGCCCAGTCGCCGCGCGTAAATTAACCCATGCCATGCCACACTTCCGCTTGACATTTCAGTTCTAATTTACTTCATTACTAGGCTTTAACAAATTAAAACCACTGTGATGAACAATGTAAAAAAAAGTAAGGTGGGTCACGTGCTTTTTATTTATTTATTGCATTATAATTTTATCATTTGCTAGGTACATAAAATTATTTAAATAAAGGACCCAAACCAAAATATTATTTAGAAATTCTTTATAACTTAGTGTATAAGTATAATAACCCAGTGTCGAAAATGCGACTAGCACACTTCTTTTAGCCGGAAACTTTTAACACTAATATTGTTTTGTTTTTTAGTAATATTTTACTTAAATAAAATATCCTATCTACTAGTATTAGACTTAATAAATTTAGTTTCAGTTAACAGTTGTAGGTTAAAGAGAAAGGGAAATGGCGTACCAGTATTCAGTATGCGTCTCAAAATTATTCAATGTAGCGGGAAAACGACTGTGCATAGAATTTTAATCAGAATAGACGTTTCGCTTTTCTATTCCAACCTTTTCTAGGTATTAGCATAACTACAACGAATAGAAGGTATTGTTAGATTAATTATCATTGTGAGCTATTTTATACATAATTATTATGCAATTGCTAGGTACATCATATTATTATATAATTTTAATTATAAAGCTACTATTATTAGTAAAAAATAAATCCGATAAAAAATCTATGTTAAAAAATTGTATTCCTAACAAAAACTATAATGCCTGAACTGTGTGCCCGACTGTACCTGCACGATTCCTTTGACAACTTTTTCAAACTGGAATGGTTGAGTCAGTCAAGGTTCTTAGTAGTTTATCAAAAAAGTAACAGATGGCGCTTTTAAAAGTTCAACTTGTAATTGATAGGTGGCGTCTAACTAAATTATGTAGCATAGCCAGAAAAAAGGAAGAAAATGCATTTTGGTGTTAATTGATTTGATGATAATAAGAAAAATGGTTAGCTAAAAGATATAAGTTCCAGCTCATAAATAAAGATTAATTTTACATACCTAGCAATAACTAGCTGCGTAGGAAACCACCCACCTACTTATTGCAAGCTGCTCCACCCACGTCTATTGTTCTCTCACGTACGCATGCAATGTACAAATCACGCGTGGCAATTACAAAGGTGTCGGCGTTTCTATCTCGCCATAAATCAGCTCTGCACGATATAACAATTAGCTGGTATGTGTTAATTAAATGCCTATATTATAAACGCGCTCGCAGCGCCAAGCAGACCCGCGGTCGGAACCAGAACTAAAGTCTACAATGTTTGAGTTACGGGCGCACGAGTTCACCAACATCGGCATACGAATCAGCGGTGTTCTAAAGAAATGTATAATCATTTGATTGCTATGTAATTACAGTGCAAATTAAAATTGAGTGTAATGAATGTAATTACTAATTCAATTAGCATTTCTATTTGAATAATATCACGCGATAACACCGAGGTGGTAATTAGGTTGAAATCGTAATCTAAGATCTGGATTTTTATTTAATTTTTCTATGAACATTATTTGTTTTGGTTGAACAATTATTATTTTTTTCCAATGGCTTATTTATTTTTTCTTTATAGGTATGATGGAAAATTTGAATAAATTTTAAACCGCTTTTCTCGGCCGCAGCTGAGAGAATGCAATGGTGATTTATGTCTAACCAACTTTATCTTTTTTTCTTTTCTTTTTGTGTTTCTTATAATAATTATTTATTCAAAATTGTCAACATAAAATTACGTATACCTATTCAACGAAACTAAACAGGGTGGGGCCGGCGACATCATTGATTATAGGATTTTTATTTACGTGCAGTTGGGGAGCTAGAGCTAACCGTGTTAGAAGGTTTATACGTATACTTACATATATGTGCTTCAATTTAAAGTTTTTGTTGTTCGCCATGGCCCTAATTCCATCAACATTAGGGGCATTGTAGGTACTTATCTCATGTAGACCGATATGGACCGGACCAGCACAGCGTTACTTTGAAGTTGCCCTATAGCCCGAAGGCCGAGGAATGCCAGCCATTTTGATTGCATCGCCAGTAATTGATTGCGCCCGCTTTGATTAACAGATTCCTGGCTCTGCTATACTGACGTACCTTACCTACCTGCCAACGTTTACAATCTACCCGTGGTTTCTGGTACGTTTGTTAAAGTTACTCTTGCCAAATTTGAAATACCAATCGCTCATTGGTTAACTGTTTGAATTTAAGCTAACATGAATTTGATAACGGTACGAAGAAACCGGGGGTAAGGTTTTCATTTTCGCTTCCAGTTTTAAGAAGCGCTTTACGTAGAGTCGTTCTTTAACGATATTGAGTTCATAGAATTCGCCTTTTAAGCTATAGATCATCAAATAAATATGTGTGGACATTTCACACAGCGCCATCTAGCCGCAAACTAAGCACAGCTTGTACTATGGGAAACAGATAACTGATATTTATGCTTTTTGTTTGTAAATACATATATCATCATCATCATCATCATTAACAGCCTGAAGACGTCCACTGCTGAACATAGGCCTCCCCCAGGGAGCGCCACTTAGAGCGGCTGCTCGCCTCCTGCATCCATCGGCTCCCCGCGGCTTTCACCAGGTCGTCGGTCCACCTAGTGGGGGGCCGGCCTACGCTGCGTCTTCCAGTTCGTGGTCGCCACTCGAGAACCTTTCTTCCCTTTCTTCTCGCTCTTGAGTCATGTGTATAAGCTGTTTTCGAGGGTCATTACGAGCCGTCTCGCACGCAGGTTTGATGAATTCCAGCCTCCCGAACAAGCCGGTTTCCGAAAAGGCTTTAGCACCATAGACCACATCCATACGCTACGCCAGATTATACAGAAGACCGAAGAGTATAATCGGCCGCTATGCCTAGCGTTTGTGGACTATGAGAAAGCCTTCGATTCAATCGAGACTTGGGCGGTGCTGCAGTCCTTACAGCGATGCCAAATTGACTATAGGTATATCGAAGTGTTGAAGTGTTTGTACAGTAAGGCCACTATGTCAGTCCGACTGCAGGACCAGAGTACGGAACAGATCCCATTGCAGAGAGGCGTGAGACAGGGAGACGTTATTTCTCCGAAACTGTTCACGAACGCATTGGAGGATGTTTTCAAGCTCTTGGAGTGGAAAAGATTTGGCATCAACATAAATGGCGAGTATATCACTAACCTTCGTTTTGCCGATGATATAGTCATAATGGCGGAGTCGCTCGATGATCTCAGCACCATGCTCAACGACCTCAGTAGAGTCTCCCGACAGGTTGGTCTTAAGATGAACATGGACAAGACGAAAATCATGTCAAATGCCCATGTTCCACCTATACCGGTAATTGTTGGGAACGATACTCTCGAAGTTGTCGACAAATACGTCTATCTAGGGCAGACTGTCCAATTGGGTAGGTCCAACTTCGACAAAGAGGTCGCCCGAAGAATCCAACTCGGCTGGGCAGCGTTCGGGAAGCTTCGACCTATCTTTTCGTCCAAAATACCACAAAGCCTGAAAACAAAAGTTTTCAATCAATGTGTGTTGCCAGTGATGACTTATGGAACTGAGACGTGGTCTCTAACTGTTGGCCTCATTACTAAGCTCAAAGTCGAGCAACGAGCTATGGAGAGAGCAATGCTCGGTGTTTCCCTGCGAGATAGGATCCGAAATGAGGAGATCCGCAGGAGAACTAAAGTGAATACATATATAGAATACAATAAATAAATAAATATGTGTGGACATTTCAAACAGCGCCATCTAGCCCCAAACTAAGCATAGCTTGTACTATGGGAACCAGATAACTGATACGATACTTATATACTTTTTTGTTTGTAAATACATACATAGAATACAATATAACACAAAGACAGAGAACAAACATCTATGTTCATCACAACAATGTTTGTCCTGGGTAGGAATCGAACCCACAGCCCTCAGTTCAGAAGGCAGGGCTACTACCAACTGAGCTATCGGGGCCGTCATGGGGTTAGTAAGGCCATGATAAGTATAGTCTTTCTTGTCACACCGTTTGTTGAGTTCTCAGACAAGTTTATTCAGTTATTTTTTCTGTTTCTGTAGCCAATAAGGAAACAAAATTCCAATGTTTTTGACCAACGAGCAACTTTTTATATGACTGTTTTGTATTCGTATAATGAGTAAATTCATTGTTTTGAGTAATCGCGTGTTGATATGAAGGTTAAATCGTAGGTAACAGAGTCCTTGCATTAAGTAAATATAAAAAAAAACGAAAATAATATTCATCATCATTAGTCAAGCAGTTCAAAAATTTAAATAGGTGCCTATAAGTACATAGAAAAAAAATTGGGAAGACCTATATTCACTAGGTAGGTACCTGCGTATTTTACTTTACCATGCTGATTATAGAACAAGAAAAGGTTTAGGAAAGTATAGGTACCTACCGAAGTATGTAATATTTATGAAACTGAAGTCTATAGAATACGAATACTGAAAGACAGGTTTTGAGTGCTCCAATTTATTACTGTTCATCAAAATAAAATCATGGCGGTACATTTAAAATATCAAAAATGTATCTTTCCATCGAAATTGAAAGATTTATTGCTTCCTCTAAACTGATTTCTCAGAAAAACACGAGGTATTCTCGGAATGCAACTGAGCTCCATCACTCAGTGAACTGCATTTTATTTATTTGTTTATGAGTTTTGTATATAAGCAGTTAGAATTTTTATCACAAATGCACCCGTATTGAGTGCATGCTGGCACTGTAATATGTACCTACTAATCTGTCCAATCTAGAATTTATTGAACAGTCGGTCAGTCACACTCATGAGAATTTCAATACATAACTTTCGATTGCATAATATTAGATATAGATTTTATTATCTTAGTTAATAGGCTTCACATAGGCCAACGTGGTACTTATACCATCGAGGGCATCGCCGCTTAACATCAGGTAGACTAGCTAGCTAAAGCTAAAGGTTAAAGGAAAAAAATTAATACCTAAGTAAGTATTATGCATGCATAAACTAATTTAGATATTTTTTTTCATTGTAAGAAAATAAGTTTAAATTAAGACGTTTGCACGCAAACTTTAACTCTGGACAAGAATCTGAGATGAGCTTAATATTTCCTCATTCGATCCGCGCTATCTGCACCTAAGTAACTACACGTAGATATAAGTAAGGCAAAACTTCTCACATCTACAGGTACAAACATACTCCATTAAACTTTTAATTAGGAGTAAATGCAACACACAATCTTACTCACAACCGAGCCGAGTGACACGAAGGCTGTACCCGCCAAAATGACGGCATAAGGACACGCCCTCATGAAAAATTATGGGCCCGCAGCGAAAATTACCAACTTGTCTGATTAAATTTAGAAGTTGGTTCGCGTAATTAGAGCAAACATCGCATTTCACTCAGGGCCCGCTTAGCGACCCGGGATTTGCACCGGGAGGGTCGTTAGAGTTTTCACGACACAACACGAAAAATGTGGCAGTGTTTTTCGATTTGACCGTGTGTGTCCCCTGCTTTAGGGAAAAATCTGCCACAGGTGTCGTTAGAGTAGAAAAATGTATTACCATATTATTTTAGTAGGTAAGTATACAAAAATATTTGAAATGATTGAAACAGTATCAGAATTCATTAAAAAAATAATTTGTATGGTCTGAAATGTCAGAACCGAACTTAAAAGGTAACAAAACCGTTTAAAAAGCGCATTTATGAAATGCACAAAATTATTCATCATCATCATCATCATCATCATCATCAACAGCCTGAAGACGTCCACACGCTGAACATAGGCCTCACGCAGAGAGCGCCGCTTTGAGCGGCTGCTCGCCTCTTGCATCCATCGGATCTCGTGGTTTTCACCAGATAGTCAGTCCAGCTAGTGGGGGGCCGGCCTACGCTGTGCCTTCCGGTTCGTGGTCGCCACTCGAGAACTTTTCTTCCCGATTGGAACCAAATAATTATGTGCTTCTAAATGGTTTCTTGAAAACATACGAATCGATTTGTCAGCAAACTATTAGACAAAAGAAAATCAACCCATGTAACGACTTGTCAAAATGATCATTGGATTAGTGAAACAACAAACGCATGCAATAATTAGAAGATCAGAAGGATGAGGGAGCAGATTAATGATGACTTCTGTTGTAATGGATGCCTATCTTGTCATATCTGCGTGTGCATCGGTGTTGCCAGTTTACGTTGATATAAAACGTTTTATTGCAGTTCATACCTATTTGAGTACCTACATAAGTATCTTTACGATCTTTACGATATAAATCTTTGTTTTCCCAGTAAACTTATAAGTTTTCGTGAGCAAAATCGTATAAACAACATGTAAGAGCCATAATAATTGAAGGTTTGTATTAAAATGAGTACTAAGTATAAGATAAGATCCGAAATGAGGAGATCCGCAGGAGAACTAAAGACAACTAAAGTGGGCGGGCCACATCGTTCGTAGGACTGACAACCGATGGGGAAGAAAGGTTCTTGAGTGGCGACCACTAGGTAGACCTACGATCCGATGAAAGCCGCGGGGAGTCGATGGATGCAGGAGGTGAGCAGCCGCTCAAAGTGGCGCTCCCTGGCCTATGATCAGCAGTGGACATCTTCAGGTTAATGATGACAACGTTGATTAAAATACTGATCCCTTAATTCAGTAATTTTAATTGGAAATGCAGCATACTCCATACCCAATACAGGACACAAATGTATGGCCTTTGTGGGATCAAATCCACAACCTACAGCACTGAAAGTAGAGCACACTAATAACTGAGCTGATGTATTGTACCTATAGATCAGTCTATTCCAGGTCTTGCCATGACCTTTGTTTTATCTTCTTTACTTGCAGTTTTCACTCAAGGTAAATATAGGCACATTGTCCGTTAAAAAATATAAAAAGGAAAACACTATGCATTATAATATGTATTCTGGAGATTTGAATATGCATGTGTAGAAAACTGTGTGTAAGCGAACAATGCTAGGTCATGGGCATCACGATAAAACAAAAACAATAAAAGCGAAACATTTATCAAAACCACATTTTGCAAATGTTTATAATGCCATCCGAAATCATAATAAACACCCGAATTACAATAATGAATGGAACATTCCAGTAATTTACCGGTACTACAAATGTTTTATGTAGGTACTAGCCAAAACCATTATGATCAGCATCGTTATACATCTCCACGGATACTTATATTCCTAATTATTAGACAAATTTACGACACGTATAAAATTTTATACATCACCAATTTTCCGAATAAATCTCACAACTCAAAACTACCGCTTCTTTTCACGCTACATCTGTGTAAAGCCGATATAGGAGGAATAAATCAAGCTACTTTGTTCTTTAAATAGATCTCTAATTGACAAATAGTGAAAATGATAAATATGCGCTGGGAATTTTCCCAAAATAACGCTCTTTGATCGTCATTTGATTAACAGCTACCGACCGCAACACGCGAAATCATATTAATTTTGTTTTTAATCTGGTTCTTTGTAACACTCGTAGTACTTACAATGTATTTTGGTATGATTTATTCGGCATCTCGTATAAAATAGTATATTGATCGGCTTCTCGGTAGATTTTTGGCAATTTTCACGTCGGAAAGGCGATTGTGGATGATTTATTGGAGGTGCTTGTTTAAATGGCGTTCATGAAAGTTTGACGGAGATATCAACGTAAATAAATTGTGTGTAAAGTTGATAATTCTATTACTAAAATATCACCAATAGCCTGAAGACTCTGCTGAACATAGGCGAAAGCTATTATTAGCTCCATGGGCGAGAGCGCCACTTTGAGCGGCTGCTCGCCTCGTGCATCCATCGGCTCCCCGCAGGTTTCCCCAGATCGTTGGTCCACAGTGGAGGACTGGCCTACGCCAAATAAAAATCTTCCAACCAAACAGCTCTTCGTACTAAAGAATGTAGCTAAGTATACAATTCCTGGATTAAACTATAACCCATGACTTTATAAGATTTTCTTTCATAAAGCGAGTATAGCATTACTCTAGACTCTAGTAAATAGAAGTAATTCTTTGAAAAGATGAAGTGTTCAGATTGGGACCACCTTTGAAAATGCGACAGCTTACAAGGCTTCGTTTTCTAAAAAATATAATTTGTGTACCTACCTATTTTCAAAGCAAGGGTGAACAGAATCATCACGTCAGAATCACGTCCACGTGAACATTGACCTTCCCTTAGAGCGCCACTTTGACCGGATTTGCCTCTGCATCCATCGGTTCCTCGCGCTTTTGACCAGATTGTCGGTTCTCCTAGGTTGGTCTATCGTTGCATTTTGTGGTGCGTATACGAGAACCTTTCTTTCGCAAGTGTTGTAGTGAACAGGTATGTTTTAGTTAAGTGTGATCGTTCGCTTACCCTGCCGACACATGCGGTGAGACAACGGTAAATTACAGATATGGGAAAAAACAAATGACCATAGGTCAAATGCAAGCATAGACAATAAAAGACACTGCTCATACCTAAATAATACTTTAGAAAATTTTGTAGTACTTCTGTAGGTGTACCTAGGTTTTACTTCTAAGTATTTTTAGTTTTATATGAGTGTTTTCTCAAATTATTTATCTTTTATTTTCAAACCTACCCTGAACTTTAAGCTTACGATATCTCTAATCTGACCAAGAAGCGTTAAGCCACGCTCTTATTACACCGAACATACATAATAGCCAGGACTGAGGCCAGAAGGGCATGAGAACCGAACGAGTGACTCAATGAGTCAGCAAACCGGTTCAGCGTTGCCTCACAAAATAAATCAACGTTTAAACTCCGTTATCAAATTATCAAAGGCACGTGAGACTGTTAATTTTCAAGTCGCGGTCGGTCAGTTTAAAGACATGTTCCTTGAACCGAGATATCTCCTAGATTTTTATCTTACCTGGTAATTGCTAGCTAGAACATTAGCTGGGTACGAGTGTAACAGATTCAACCTGTAACTATGAGATTACAAGTTAGTTAAAATGCTTTCCATACTTTTTAATTAGTGTACACTTTTTATAAATATGCATGTATTGAGTTAGTTATGTATTACTATTCCTATACTACATAGAATATGTTTTTAATTGTGTGGTACTTATTTCTATACCACAGGCGACCCGCCCAGACTTAGCACGGATCTACTAATTTTACTCTCTAGTGAATGATTTAATTATTTTTTGGTAATTGTAAGATCTCTTTCTTGATTACCTACATCTGATGAATTCATGAAACTTATAATATTCATATAGACAGACGAACAAATATACAGAAACTTTAAAAACTTGTTAAATTGGTCATTATTCCGAGTTCACGTTGGTTGTATTTTATAAGTATATTTTTACATTTGTAGATTTCTAGATACTTTTAAAAGATTTATTTGATATTACTTAGGTACAAATTTGCCTTCAAGTGAATAAGACTTTGCTATAATAATGTTAGTTCACATATTGTAATAGAGATGATAATTCAAAGTGGTACCTAACTTAAACCCAAGTGCCCATCGTTATTAAACTAAATTGTAGGAAACACATAAATCTTTAATACAGATATAGACATAACTTTAGATTGTATAGAGCTAGTTCAGAATGCAAATGGAAATTGAAAATTAAAAAAATGCGAGGGTCGCGCCGCTGGGGGGCGACGAAATCGTAAATTTAAATTGTCCATCCCTGTACATGCAAATTTTCCGAGCATTCCTTTCAATTGTTGTAGGGACATCTCTACCTATGTTAAAAATTCATTTTAATTTAATTAAATCTCTTTCTTCTTCAGCAATACAGCTTTTCAATTTTACGCCTGTTAGATCTATAATAACAGCACTATGTAGTTTCATACATAAGCAAATAATAAAGTGATGGTTGACGGTTTATTTAATAGACCACAATATATATATATATATATATATACTACCATAATATATATACTTTTTACCACAGAGCAAAAAAACCGCTTTGTCTCTACACAAAGCGTCATTTGTTTCATACCTCTGTGCTTTCTACAATCATGTCATTCAGATTTCAGTTGCTTATGTATCGCTTATGTCATATCAGATAGTTTAGATTGCCTTATTCTTTCCAAACCAGTGTTGTGTCAACATGAAACAGTAGCATCTGCGTGGAACACATTGTTTTAAGACGCCGCCATCATTAAGTATCGCTAATGAACCTTGAAGTTTTTGGTTTTAAATAACTCCAGTCTTGTGGGGCGGTAACAGTAGCAGCATATGGATTTTTTAACATATACTTATACATATGTTTAACAAACCGTATCGAAAATATGCTGAAGTGACTTTGTACAGACGTAAAGCATTCCTGTACAAACAGCTACAGAGATAAAACGTAAAAAAACATGACGTAAGTAGCTGACCGATCATGTCGAGATGCGAAAAAGTTTCTTGTTTCTGAGGTTAATTGTATTTTTTGTTCTTCCACGTAAAGCACTTGGTAAATTCTAGTAGCTGTCGTAATAAGTGCGTAATAAATTGTCAGGTTTAAACCAGTAGAGCGAGATCTAGCGATAACACGGTGGTTGCGGTGACACTTGTCCCTCGCCGCACAAATTAACGTCGGTGTAAAGTTATGTCGTCGGGTGGTTGTCACTCATGGTCCATCAACTGCTGGGTACGTCGAGGGTATGACGTCGGGTCAGCCACATGTCGATCTCGAGACGTGACACTATTTCATCTGCCGTCTCGCTTATGAGGACCTGATGCTACCAGCCAGACAAAGACAGATTTCGATCTTGACTCGTGTTTGAATATGCCGCTTAGTTATCTACACCGAACAGGAGCTCATACCGCAGACAGGTTGTCGCTAATAGGCGTTCACTGAGAGCATTAGGTTTTATGGCTTCGTGTGTGTTCCAATTTTGGCCACGTGTCAGTCAGTGTCAGCCGTCACGTTGGAGTCGCGGGATGACTCCGGCGCGGCGGAATATCCGTGAGCATGCCAACACAAACAATCAATCGCTCAATAGCCCCTTCTACACCTGACCACATGGAAATAATTATAGATCGAACTAAGTGCATCAACCTCTTTTTCAGATTCGCCGAGGATCCGATGAGGAGACACCGTCCGTTGGCAAAGCGTGAGCCAGTGATATCGTCGCACGTCGCGTGGTGAATGGAATCCGAGGTGTGTGTGTTGTGAACGAACTGTGATATAGTGTCGGCCCTGAGGGCCGAAAAGCTGCGACGGAAGATACGGACGCGAGCCGCGCGGGCTGCGGGCCCGCGATGAGCGCCAACAACTGCGACAGCATGACATATTTCTCTAACGCTTACATGCCAGATATGAGGAACGGAGGCGGTCATGAGCACCAACAAGCGCACGCGCACTACGGCGCGGTGCCGCAGCAAGGACACGAGATGGAAGGATGCGACCAACAGCTTAGGCCGGCGCAGCACCACTACCCCGCGCAGCCGGCGCCGGGGATGCCGTACCCCAGGTTTCCACCTTATGATAGGTTGGGGTACTATCAGCAGATGGACCAGAACGGGTACCGGCCGGACAGTCCGTCTCAAATGGGGCACATGGCGGGGAAGACGGATGGGTATGGTCCAAACGGGCATCAGGCGCCAGCGCCGGCAGTGTATACGTCATGCAAGCTACAGGCGGCGGCCGTGACGGCAGGTGGCGTGCCAGGCAGTCCACCACTGGAACAGGCGCAGCAGATGCCGCACCATATGCACCCGCAGCAGCATATGGTACAGCACGGGGTGCCGCATCAGCAGCATCTCATGTACCCAGTCGATGACATGCACCAAACGCAGATGCCTCCGATGCACCAGCAGCCGATGCATGCGCAGCAGCCGCCACCTCAGCAGCCCCCGCCTAACACCAACGCGTCACTGCCCAGTCCACTATACCCCTGGATGCGAAGTCAATTTGGTAAGTTTCAATCACTTCAGTTTGTTTTACTTATAGTAATATCAATCCTAGATCCCCACCAGCATACCTGATATGATGAGGATAACCTCGTGCCTCACCTTTTGTATAAGCTGCTTACACTACCGAGACTAATATGGATTGCTCTTTATCCCGGAACATTGTACACACGGTCAAAACCCGAAAGAAACCGGCGAAAGAAACCGCAGGGTGTCAATATCTGCTACCTGCTTTACCTGCTTGCACTAAACAATCATTACTGTTGTTTTAGATTCATACGCATTTTTTGTGTGAGCGTAATTTTTGATGAAAACGAGAGCAAATTCCTGGCATTACAGTTTTGCATAATACACAGGTAGCGAAACAAATTCGACAATTTGCAAAAACACTTTCGCTCCACGCATTGACGAGAAACAATGAGTGTCAGAAACAATACCCTTCACTGTTCCTGGATTATTTATTGGCCGAAGAGGCGTTCAAAGGAATTTCACTTTTCATAAAATTTACAACTCCCGGCACAAAAGCTTCACCTTCTGTTTAGCTGACGCCAGTAGCGAACAATGAGCCTTCAAGTTGCGCTACCATCTCCTACTGTTTTTGAATTTGTCTGCGATCTAATTTATGGTCGTATTGCCCGATTTAGAGATTCCATTGTAATTGGCGAGGTCATTCTTTAGCTACTGGTATTTTGAGTTTGGAATTCAGTTTTGCATGCAATTTGCGCGAGGCAGTCCGATTGCTGTCGCGCCGCGGTTTTTGTTTGCTAAAGTTTTCATTTGCGTGATTTAGTAGTGCAGTTTAATTTCATTTGTTGTGTGTGATATTGATAATATAGGTACATCTACCTATAAATGTAGTATATTGATTGTTGTTTTAACCATTTTTTTCGTTTTATAATCGTTCAATGGTTCATTTCTTATATTTTTATTTAATTCTTTTCATTATTAGTGAATTCAAGTTATGCCATCGTGAGTTATTTAATAAAATGAACGTTTTTTGTCATACACGGCTAACAATAATTTTAGCAATGCATTGACATCAACTGGTGTTGTCTCAACTGAATAAATATAATAAAATGATTATGAAAGTATCATTTTCCACAGATACAATCAAAGTCACAATAGAAGTTAAGGTCTGTGTGCTCGTTCTAGTTAAATTCGTTCATTGTTTCTATTGAGTCTTCCTTTTTGACTTCCTGTGTCTCTTGCTCTTTGTATGAGTTTGGCTTTTATAGGCAACAGCCTACGATGTCTTCTTATGAAACTAGCTTCTTTTACATTTGAAATAAAAAAAAGTTCGTTAAATTATTTTCAGTATATACTTTTGTTGATTAGTAATAAATGATAAGTAAAAATAATCGATGATCAAACGAACTTATCAGTGAAGTTCGATCAAAATTATGTGAATGGTTTCATTCGAACCGATTTATAATGTTTACAATCGATATTATTTTAGAGGTACGTAATGCAATAATTAATACCAACATTTTCCATTTCTATACCATTAATATTCCGAGTTCCTACTATATCCTACTACTACATATTATTATAAATGCGAAAGTAATATTATATATGTTTTTTACCACCAATCTTTGTAACTACAGCTGTGCTACCACAAACTAATACAAAACCATCATGTTTCATGGCATTATTATTTCAAGGTTACAATAATATTGTTCGAATTCGTACCATGAACTTATAAAGTATTCCTGCGCGAGAACGAGACGTCTACATTTTTATATAGCGTTATCACTGTCGCACGTCAGTGTCAACACGATTTAAAAGTATGACAATATGACAGTTGTATTTGAATGAACGATTTAACGTGACGTCATCAAAACTGCTCTGGCTCTGCAACATTAAAGTATTCTTACTTTTATGTCATTTGTCAATGTATGATTGAAGTAATATTGAAGTAATAATGCTATAAAACCTTGTGGTGACCCCCTAAACTGATTTCGATGAAATTTTCGAATGTAGATAGTTTATTAGCTTATTACCTTGGATTAACACATAGGATACTGTTGTATGTTCGCGGTTCAAACGACGGAATGCAACTATTATTGTATTATTTTGGTTTATTTTTCTTAGCTATACTTACATACCTACCTGTAGAATTGAAACAGCATCTAAAATCAGCAATTATTGATGTAATAATTACTCTTCAATCCAGTTCCAATATCTATAATTATTATAATTCCAATACCAATTTATAATGTAATCCTAACTTCTTAGGGCAAGTCCAGTCGACTCGGACCGTGAAGTTAATTAATTTGGAACTTCGATACAGTTCCGTTTTGATGGGACAGAGATAGATGGCTAGCGCTAGATTAACTTTGATATTAAGGATCGTCTCTAGCTGGCATTTTCGGATGAGTAGGTGTTTGAAATTAATTGGAAATAATTAATTTAGTTACGCATTACAAGATACCTACTTGCTATTAAAAAATACAAACAAAAACGAACCGCGAGAATAATTGGTTTGACAGCGAGATACATACCTACCTCATTTATAACCCGTACGCCTCTAGGCTTTGTACCTAACACACAAAAACGTCCATCTTTGCGTTGGACGTGATGCTGAAGAATAATTATTGATTGCTAGGTTTGTTCAAGTATCAAGAACCTACGTCCGTCAGTAAGTTAATTGAGTACGCTTAAAACCCTGAGCAAAAAAGTTCAATACGAAACCCAGACCACCTCTTTACCGCATGAAAAATATACTCCACTTTAAAACATTCGGTAGCAAATAGTCGCACTTAAGTCTAACTCTCGTTAAAGGTTCTCATGTTATCTACACTAAACCGTTCGTTCATTAATTATCTTCAAAAATCGGCTGCCATTTTGAAACAAAAGTCAACCAATGGGAACCCATCGTTTGAAAATAGACCGCGTTAGGAATTGAGCAGACGAATCATTAATCATTGACAAGCGCAGACTGAAATCATTATGTGCTAATAATATGTAGAAGAATAGTAATAGATGTATATATATAAATAAAACGTCTGAACATCGTTTAATAAAGGTTTAATAAATGAATTAAATGATCATTTCGTAATATTTACAAGTCCATAGACAAAGTTCGAGCTTGTTCAATGGACTGAATAACAAATGAAAACGTGTGAAAAACCACGTGTTTTGACGAAATAGTCGTGTTCACATTAATTCAAATGACCAAATGATAAAGTATCAAAATTTATTTTCCAATGTTATTAAGACGTTTTTGTAGACCGATATATTTTTTTACAACATAATGAGACCGAGTTTTTGCCTTGTTGTAGGTACTTCCGGTAAGCAGTCAACTTTTTATCGAGTTACACGGAGAGGTTTCGTAAAAGTAGTTTATTCATAATTGGAATTTATCAAAATCTTTCTAACAGAAAAGCGATATTACTCGCTATTATTCTAACTATTTGAAGAATAGCCATCGTTGACTAACGGTATAGAAAGATAGACTCGGCTAGTCCGAGAGGTAGGCCGCGATAAGTTGGCAGGAATCGAGGTGGAAATGGAAATATAATGGAAATCCCCCTCCCCGCACCTGCCCTCGGCTCCCCTCCGCACACAATGGTGGATAGACGACTGGTTACATTTCATTGTTCAGATATCAGCCCCAAGGCCTTTGTGCAAGCCCGATGATTGAATACAAGTATTTGTTCTGTTGCCTGCCACTGATTTTCCTTCGTTTGCCGCTGAAAGCTTGAATCGTTGAGTATTAAGCGCGTATTGTGAATGAGTTTCTGTTGAATTTTCGAGCGTGTTCTGTTTATGTTTTGTTATACGCTAAAATGTAGAGTCTTTTCTGATGACTCAGGGTTTATATATTACTGAAGTTGGCAACTGTGACTCAGATTCTTTTAATTTCATGAGTACCCCTAGTACGAGTTTCGATAGTTTACTAAAACTTCATTCAAATACGTTTTCTCCCTTTTCTCCCATACATTCTCTGCAGCGCCCCTAGCGGACACGTTAATGAACTAAAAATGGCGGTTCATATTTTAAATGGATTCGCGCGTATTCACGTATTGGAAAACTCGTACTAGGAGTACAAAACCTTGTATCCTCTATTTAGTTTGTGAACAAAACTTACTGGCTGCTAAGACATTGACGTTTAAAAGTAAAGTCGAAAGCATCACCAAGGAAGTTCCATATTATAATAATGCTAAGTGCCAGTCCCAGTCAAATATTTGCTTACTTCCTTCGAAAAAGTAAAGTAGATGCCCCGCAGTTGTTTCTTTAGTTTCCTATAAAACGCTTTGCAGTTTATTCAGCCACCTGGCAGTAGTATGCAAGAACTACCAGGGGCCGTACTGTGAGCTTTAGTGCGATTCAAAATAGAGCCTGTATTGCTTCGTTTTTTTTGTATGAAGATTTTGACAAGCGATCCAATATTGGCTCAATTGTGAATCGCGCTAAGAGCTCACAGTACGACCCCTGTATTCCAGTGTGTAACGAGCACAGCAACGTGTTATGGGCAGCCGAGAGCTTTTCATCGTCACGTCATTCATTTAAATAAAAAAGATCATATCCGAAAGCTAGCTTGGCCTGAAGAAAAAAATCATGTCGAGTTCGGATGGTACCCAAAAATCTCCCTCTCAATTTCAACCAAACAATACAACACAATTTCCAAACCGTTTTATTTATTTAAAAGTTACATGGCAATCCACAGCATTTCCTCACTTCCCCTTGTATTTACACGTGCTATTATTTGCATAAAGATTTTTTCACTCACAGAGGGGTGGAGTGACGTATAAAAATATATTTCTAATTCGGTCCTCCACCGAATTTCCGGTGCCCGGACGTTGACGGATGAATTTTTGCTTCTTTTGATATTGGTTTACGAGTAAAACTTACTTTTTTGTTTGTTTTGTCATGAGATTGTGAGTTACTCTGTCTGGCAATGACTGATTTTGCATGCCTCCAAGCGTTAAGTCAGTCTTGATATTAAAATACATCAAAACTTTACCCTTTAAATAAAGCAAATTAAGTATATTATAATAATCAAGTGTGGTGCCTATCTATATGGTACTTAGCTTTTGACAAAATTATCACCCAATGACAAAAGTATGAGCGAGGGGCCACGCTACGTCTGGGTGTGGCAATTGGCTTTCAGTCTGCTGGAACTCGTCTATCAGGATTTAACTACTAATTTTTTGAACGTGGTATAAAACCTGGGCCTCTAGACAAAGTCACATTCCATTAGCGATATCGCTAATCGCTAAGTTAAAAATGTATAGGGATGACCACGTGACATATTTATCGATAGCTTATGTCATTCCGGCACCCCTATTCCCAACTTATCGGAAACCTTTCGATTCGAAATTTCCCAATTCGAAAAAGCCAATTCGAATTCAAATGATGTAATACTGCTATAATGTTTTGGCTTATTTCATCACGATATTTTCTTTCACGAAAAGCTTTCGTGTATAAATAAAGTGCAAGATTCAAATCGACCACCCACCGCAAATCAAAGTTTTTAGTAACTAAGCTGTCGTAGATTGCAAGTTATAGTTTCCCACTAAATTTATTTATTTTTAACTAAACTTCTTTTAAAGTAACTTTAAAAGTATGCATCAAAACCCGAAGTTTAACTTGGCGCTCAACTTTTCAAGGTGATGTGTGTGTCGATGCGAAAGGTAGAGCTTATAAAGTAACTTTAATTCTAAGCTCAGCCCAGAGATGGCACTAATATCAACTTAGTTTCTACTACAATAAGGATGGTATCCTGGGGTTCTTTTTTGGGTGTTAGTTGCAAAGAATTTTTACCCATTATTATACATATAACTTCCTTGGTAAATTGTTATTTTCCTGATATGTAGTTTTTGCGAGTAAAAAAAGTTTAAGAAATTGCGTAATATTAAAAATAAATTATTACAGTACCTGTCTATCTAAGGTTGTTTTTGTAAACAGGAGTAATATTTTTCCGCTTTAAAACAACCAAGTAAAAATTGTTTGGGAGCTTATTAAAAAATCATTACCATACCATAATTACATACGCCCACATCTGTATACTCCGGTGCTATTAATAATGTGTCCAACGCAGTTCACTCACACACCGACACAACCAGCTCACGATTCTTATTTCGAAAATGATTATATTACGCACACAAAGAAACACCCTTAGTATTATTGAGTTGCCAGATAGCTATTATTTGCCTAGAATCATGTAAAATTTCATTTTTATACATAATAATGAGGCTAAGTTCTTTAATATACCTACTTAAGCTGTGAAAATGCAGTGCGGCCAGGTACAGAAATTTTGTCTACTAATATAATAAATTATTTACCTACTTACCATTAATATATTTACAAAATTTTCATACAGCATTAAGTTCTTTCAGTTTTTTAGTTTATTCAAGGCTTTTAGCTTTAGGTTATTTTCACTGTGATTTAGCTTAAGGCGAAGGGTAGGGCATGCAGGGTTTTTTTGGCACATTTCCTGATGAAATTAGGACATGGTGGAGCTTTGAATTTAATACAATCATGTAATCTTGTTTGTCATGTCCACTAATATATCTCAAAAATTTTAGTTGTAAGTTCGTATTATATGCAGTTCCTACCGAATATATTTTTACAAAATAAAATAAAAGTGTATGACTGTATGCCCAACAAACATTTTCATAATGTGATGACTTCATAATTTAGAAATATACTATACAGCAATATATATAAATTAAAAACTTCCAAAATCAATTATTTCGTGCGTTGTCATTGTCGTGAGCGGCACCTGAAGTTCAGACTGAATAGATTTTTAAGTCTATGATGTTAAGGTCGATGTTTATTTGAACGTATTTCGACCTACTTATCTGGCTCTACCCTTCGCCTTAAACAATATTAATTTCTTATTGTTAATACAAGTCTGCATAATATTATTATTTAACCTCTGAAATACCAGCATTGAGATGACAATTGAATAAAAATGCATGCGATGTTCGATATCGGGTCGCTTGGAGTTTAATAGACAACATTACATTTTTCGCTAGTTACGTAAGTTGTAAGCAATGAAACTCAAAACCCATTCCGAGACTATCTTATACTTAGAGAGCTCAGCCGGTTTTTGCTACTCTTATATTAATTCCACAATATATTGATTCACAGTTTCACAACGTAAGTTAAGGTTGGTTAAATAACAAAAATCTCGATTCGTTTAAACCCTTCCTCAAAGTTTTCGAGTTCAGAGCAGTAATTTCCCGATCCACGTCTTTTAACTTCGCAAGTAACTTGCGTTCAATTAACTGGCAACACTGACGAAATAGCTTTCTCTGTCGGATCGTTACTTTTCCTTGTCTTACTCATGTTTAGCTTATTCTACATTAATTAAGCGTCGGGGTAGCATGCCAATCAAACTTTGACCACTAAGCCGATGAAGTCTTACTTATTATGTGGTATTAAATTTCCATTTGCGTTAGCTAATAGCCCTAAATTGAAACGGATACATAAAAAGATAACCGCTAATTCGATAAATGGGAGTTATTACAGCGATACCGTAATAGTACCTCTGTTATAATTATAGAAAAAATTGCATTAGTAATTGTAATATGTAACAGTGGTAGGAATGTGAATTCTATCAACACTGGGAACTCATTAAAGTTGTATTATGGACTGATGCGGACAAAAAACGACGTCACACGATGCACATGTGCGAGTAGAGACATAAATCATACTCGTATCTTGGTACTAGGGGAGTAGCCATCGATGGTGGAGCGGAAAAAAGCCCCCGTTTCCTGGCAGGGGATCACACATGACCGGCCTGTCTATCTGCCAGACCCGTGTCAAATATTCTCTGAAGCGGAGATCGCCCCCCTGTTTGGGGGGGCTCCTAGCCCCCTGGGGCTAACTGTCCCGCGGCGAAGCTCATCTTGGAACCGTAATGCGTTTCTCGTTCGGCATTATGTTGGGATGAATTTTAGGTGTCTGCTGAGCGGCTGCTGGGGTGTTTTCGCTGTAATTTTTTGAAGGATGATCTTTTTTATTTTTTTGAAATAACGTTGATGCGTTGTAGTTGTTGTTTTTTTTTTGTAATTGTGTATAGGGCTTTGATAAAAAAAAACAAACAGTTAAACAGAAACAGGTATATTTTACCTAAATACGAGATCTTGTCTGGAATCGTATATAGTGCCTCACCTGTCATTTACCCTTTGCCCCTCATGAACTCTCAATACGTTGATATCGATAGTTTAAGCAGTCTGAGTACAAAATTGCAGCCAAATTGGTTCAGCAGCTTTGCTGTTAAAATAAGACAACAAAAAGACAACGGTTCATTTTTATATAGGTGTTAATAGGGATAGGAATTTCTAAATAGAAGGCAGAAAAGTGACCAGTATGACCTTTCACATACGCCAGATTGATGGCATTATTACTTTTGATGTGGTAGCTTGATGTCTCAACAACAAAGTGCATGCGTAAATTAAAATCGACGCAACCTCGACATGATTGAATATTTTCTTTTTCATTAAGATTTTCGCGTTCGCTTGGCAGGCGTTGAAAAATCACCCGACCCGGCACCTTTCATAACTTTTCACTTCGTGATCCAACGCAATTACTCACTTTCTATCGCCTTCTCAAATATTCATTCGTGCTTTTCCTGCAGCAAATTATAGTAATGGCCTGAACAAAACTGGTAATTAGCCTACGTGTAGGGAAGGTTAAAAAAAGGAACGGCTTCTACGGTTCGGTACGGGTTCGTGTTTCGGTAAATTTGATGGGTTTTAAATGAAGGTTCATTTTGTAATGGAAAAATTGGTGGAATGCTTCCCAAATTCAGTTTTTCGTGTAAATTAAATGTTCAAGTTCGAATATAGATGGTTTTATGTATATGCCTATAATAGAGGCACACGAAGTTTTTACCTTCGGACTCTTTGATCATTGAGTCTCAAAAGTTCCCCTTTGTTTCCTGTGGCAGCAGCAATTTGTAGCGGCAAACATGTAGATGTTCTTCAGCCGAGGTTGGGTAGAGGTAGTCGTGTTGACAGGCGGAGCCAGGCCCAGAACAAAGCTTCCAGGGCCTAACAAAGACGTCACCGTCCGTGGTTGCGACGCGGAGTTATGGCGCCCATTGTGCGCAACAATACCCCAACAAACGAGTTTGTATAAGCTATTAGGTACGCGCATTAATATATATTTTTTGTTCGCCCGAAAATTTAGCATTCCATTACGAGGGAGAGAAATGAAACGCCCGCCGCATGAATTATATTAAAATATATTTGAATATTTCATTTGACACCTTTTTTGCGGCGGAATTCGGTTCAATCCCGGGTGGGGCCGAGTAATTTTTAGCGTAGCGCCGAAGCGAAATTTTTGTGAATAACATTCCATTTCGGATGCGGAACAGGACGGAAATCACCGTCAACAAAACACTGAGTGATGGCTCGCACCGCGCTCGCAATGGAAATTCTCTTGGAAACGCGACTGGATTTGATTTGCCAAAAAATTGCAGAACTTTTTATCTACCGAAATAACATAGCAAAAAACAAATAGCAATAACATAGCACAATAGCAAATTGTTAAGTAAAAAACAAGCTCTACAGTAAGCTCTATAGTTGTTATGGCACTCTGTAAAATAGTCCCAAAAACATTATCAAAAACTGAATCATTATTTTAATATGGGGTGCATTATTAACATTTTTGATGGATTTATTTGTAGAATTCGTGAAAATCATATTTTCCAATAAGCTTTAGGTAACTACTACTACTAGCATTGTACTAATCACTGTTCTTGTGGTCGAAAAGGAAAATTCAAGTAGTGAGCTCATTGAATAGTCGTAAAACATTAAACCTGCCTGCTACTTCACTTTTCACACATAAATAATTCAATGTGTCATTTAAAAGTCTATCTGAAAAGGCTATCTGATCGTTACTACATGGTTTTTGTTCAGTAGATGAGAGCTATAATATAATATGTAAAGATAAATGCCCGCCAAGGCCCTGCTATGATTAATGAATGCCAGAACTTGAGTCCGCCATGCTTTTTGTTTTTCATTTAGTTGTGTTTCTGTGTTTTTGATTTGATTCCAAGTAAAAACATAATTGGATTTATAGAAGTACCACAAATATTTTGATCTTGCGTAGGTAGAATAGGAACATATAGACGTGTTTATGAAAAAAAATAGTTCGTGTTAGTATGTACAAGCTCCTTTTGAACTACAGTAAAATCAGAAATGAAACCTACTGGTGATCATTCTATTATATTATAATTATATGGAGTATGTATTTAATAACTTTAATTTCTGGCCCAATAAGATTCAAAGTTTTTGTTATATCTGTGCTGTTTTCATTCACCTCTAACTTCTTTAATACCTTGAAACCTTAGCTCAAGTTTTAAGGTTAACTTTCAAAATTATTTGCATGCTTACAACGTTTTCATGATTTTGTTATTGTTATATTAGTGGGTGGTATATTAAAAACGCTTGCTAACGCATTTGCCCATTAATCATATATGAGGTAGCCATAATTATGGTGTTGCGTGTTCTGTCATCCATCGTGTTTGGGCCCCTGGATGTTATCAACGGTGTACACAAATTGCTTTGTATCATTATAGACTAATGATATTTTATATTGTAGATGGAAAAGTTTGGTAAACTTTGGTGGATTAGAATTTATGGAAAAGTAAAAGGTAAATACCATCTAGAATTCTAGATCGATATTATCCAGATTTTGTTAGCGTTATGTTTTTCTAAGAATATTCTTATAAAGTTATCATACTGAGGATACTGATTTTCTTCATCACATAAGATAGATTATGAAGTTTGTGAGAAGTTTTTTCTTGGGAGTCTATCTATTGTTGCATCTTAATAATTGCTGTTTCTGATGTAATGTAAACAAGAACAATAAAACACAGAGTCTTGTTTTTACGTAATTGCTATTACCACCTATCAATTAATGTTTTTCTGAAGATTGACCTTCGCTGCAAGAGTTCGCCGAGAGCCAGCTATTTTATTTACGACGTGTAAGCGTTTAAGAGAAATTGCATTAATCTGAATACCGGTTTGATATCGTGTACGATGTTGCATACACTGAGTGGTAATCCCGAATCCAAACGCCACATTTTAAATCCAGCAACAATGGATATGACACTCAAGTGTAAAGGAATAAAGTTACATTTTCAATGATAAATCAGATACAAACATGACGATTGAGGCGATGGGTTATGTATGAAATTGTAGGACATGAATTATGGATTGTCGATATCGCTTCAAGCTGTTGCTATTTTTTTGTTCCTCTGGCTGGCGCGATACCGCAACGAATTAAATTAAAAGCTCTTTTCACTTGTCATCCCTTGATGAATTTGGTATTTAGGCTGGCGAGCCTGCTGGCTGTTATTATTTTGTAACGTAACATGGAGTTTCAGAATTGGAATTCGGACAGGCAATATTGCTTGCATTTGTTTTGCGCTTTTATAGTAAACCAATCACAAACTACTTACTAAACCTAGCAGAGGAAAAATTAGCTAAGAAGGTTATTTAACAGAATAAACGTCAATTTTCTTGGTGAAGAGATTGTGTAGTTTTGCTCTTTTTACTAAACTTCTAATTACGATTACCTATCATTAGTAGATCATACATAATCATTTCTCTAAACAGACTTAATTGGTTTTTTTCGTATTTTAATTTTTTGATCTTGATCTTGTGCATTGCACAATCTCACAATGCTAGTAATCAGTACAAATGTGATTCGCGATAGTAGCGGCGTTGGTCAATATTTTATCAAGCACTTATCTGGATAAATGGGGTTCGACCTTTCAGATCTTCGGATTAGAATCACCTTGACCGCTGCAATGCATGCATCTGCAAATGCCAAATTTCGTAATGTTGTTGCGTTATTGGAATTAGATGTTGATATTTAAATCAGCAATTTAGCTTGAGTCTTGTTGTTGAAGTAACAAAATATTACACGCTTCATTAAAGAAAATATCTGAAAATAGCAGATATTCAAATGAAATATTCAATACAAAAATTAAGAAAAGCCTATTTGTTGTTAAAATAATGTAATGTATTATAAAAAATGCTTTGTTTTGACTGACTGACAGACAACGTAAGGAAGTTACAGCTCCAACCACTGGACGTAGATTATCTATATAGCAATCACAATTCACATCTCTCAATGACCCATGAATTCCTAAAGCCATGTCCACATCGATAGCCTCACTTAGCTAACGTTACGCGTGTGTCCACACGTCGTATCGTCGTGTCGTGAAAGTAAGCCGGGGCCCTGATTTTGTTGCTCCCCCCTCGCCGGCGATGATTTATGGGCTTCCGACGACACATGCAGCGCTGCGCCCGACGCTTCAAGCTGCGATTTTGCTGGAAATCAAACGGGCGAGCTTAACGCTACGGTTTTGACGCTGGTCTGCTAACACAAAGTAAATTAATACTGTGTATGAAATACAAAAATAATGTTTTGCCTTTAGTGAATTTTTCTTTAGAGAAGCATTTGGGCAGCCTAAAAAATCTGGCACCATGGCTGATCATTTGTCTATAAGAGAATAAGAGGAATTGTCTTTTCGATTCGATAAGTTAATTAAAATTTGTACTGCCTGCTATCACCAATGTAGTAGGTAAACCTATATAAGTACATTACAGGTAGTAGCCTACTACTACCCTAGGTCCTACCCTACTTAAAGAAATTGCCTTTTAGAGTTACAAACGTTCTCTTCACATTCCAAAAGGAAAACTAAGGATTTTTCAGTAATTGAAATAGTACTTTTGCTAATCTCCTAAACTTCACAATGTTTGTGATATCACAAACATTTTGAGAACTCCAATAATAGTGACACTATTAAATTAAGCATTCTCTCTAGGCGTCTTCACCGCTTCCCAGACTTGTCCTTAATGCTCTTATTACGTACGGTTTAAATCTGACGTTGGGATCATGTTTTATGCATCTGAGTGTGCGATGAAACCGCCAGTGTAATATATAAAGCGAGCTTGGAAGGGGATTTCATGAGCTATATTGCTAGCAACAATTTTGTTGTGGGAATTTTCGGAATTGGAACTAAGATGGACAGTGGAGTTTTGAAGCTTTTCTCTTACTTAGTCAACTCTTTTTGCGAAATGAATCAGCATATCATCGTCATTCGAAAGACGACCACTACTGAACAGAAGCCTCCACCATAAACCATGACTTTGGATGCTTATCATTACCATCCTTGACAGGCATCTTTTTGATTGCAGAAAGTTTTAATGTACCTACCAAGCACACTGCTGCTCATTCCCTGTTTTTTTATGAGAATGAATGACGTGACGATCTAGTCGTTCACCTGATGTTAAGCGACACGGCCGCCCATAACAGTTGAAGTGTGTCCCATATACCCGGTTCTTGCGTCTCCCATGAAGAGATGAGGTGGTCCTATTCTTGCGCCAGGACTACACGCCTAAGTACAAGCTAATATGTGGGTTATCTGTAAAGATCTATCATTACTGGTTCTTTTTGTTTCACATTTTACATGCATCCAATAGCAAAAGAACTACATAAAATTTTTGTATTTCATATTAAATCACATGTAGTTTTGTCATTTTATGTCAGTACATTCCACTACATACTTCTAATCACTCTAATCATTGCCGTCATGATCTTTCAAACACCTAAATTTTGTCAATTAATCATGTATCCATAAATTGTCTACCTTGTTTCTTTTACTGTCAGAATTCGAAATGAATATTTAATATGCTTTAAGTCACCAGACAATAACATCTGCTTCTGCTTTCTTGAATGCATCCCAAAACCGGCGACGCGATGAGGCTGTTATCAATTTCCTGTGCAACAAGTGGCCGATAATTTTGGAACCACTGCACCAACCCTAGCTCTAACCATTCACTCTTTTACATCGTACTGTTGCTTCAACTTCAGCAGTAATCTTATGGGATGGGTGTACTACTGGTCAAAGGTTATCCTTATTGATGATGTACAAGTCTTTGTCTCTTTCTTTACTATTTACATTTTCGTAGAAGTTGAGGCGCCATTTGCAATGTAATCCCCATATTAACGTGTTGGACAATTTCTCCGAAGTTTGCGTGTTATCTTGTACAGCGAGTTATTTCGCGTGATACAGTTCAACCGAAAATAATCGACCAACTTTGCCTTTGTTTGAATTTGCGCAACTTTGACTGTTTCAATTTCAATTTGTATATTCGTGCGCAGTATTCATATTTACTTCATGATTTTCCATTTTGGGGTTAATAGAATTTCCCTTATTGTCTCTAACTTTGCTCTATTTTGATTGGAATTATTTTTTGTTGATATTTAGAAATAAAATCTTCAATACGATTTCCTGTAATTATTTTGCTATTAAGTTTTTATTCTAAATGTAGTCTATGATTTCGGTTTAATCAAATGTTTGGTGTTGTAGTTTCGCCAGCATTGGTTAATACAATAAATTACTGTAGTCAAAAGCTCATCTAAACCACGTATAATAGCCTCACATCTTCGTCCAAAAATAATGATTATAAAACGAAAAGGCTTGCGGCGTCTTAAATTATTTTAATTGGTTTCGGTAGCGCTTCGGATCGACTTTTAACGTATTACATGTACGCATTTGACGTACCTTTTTAACCACACACATGCTCAAAGTCGTCGATCTTACAAGAAAATTATTTCATATTTGCTTTTAATCCGGTTATTTATAACTGGCGTCTTCTTATAACTAATGTATTACTGTTTTATGGAAATAAAATGAATCTACGTTGCAATAAAATACATAGGTAGGCATGTGAGAACTGTGTCATAATGGATACAGATCACTGATTAATTAAGATATTAATGTAAGCATAACTTGAAAATGGATAAACGATTTGGTTAATTTTTATGTGGTTCAATTTTATGTGAAATCAAAGCAGAACCTACCATCATGTAAATATTCGTTGTACTAACAGGATATTAATTTTGATTGATCACTTTTGTTTTTGGCACAATCTTTCAAGATTATATCCACAAAACAAAGCCCTCAGCATTGTTTCCGATGAAACTTTGCTACCCGCGACAGCCGAGAGAAATGTCCAACAAGCAAAAACAATTAACAAATTGATAAGCTCAAAACAATTTTCAATTAACTCCGCCGGGAGTGTTCGCCGTTTACAAATAACCACCATTTGTCAGAAATGCCTATGCAGTTTTTAACGTCTGGCATCGGTCAGGGCTGCCTCCCGTTTTATATTAAAACTTTTTGTATCGGATTATATTAATTGCTGGTATTATATCATTTCAGAACGGAAGCGGGGACGGCAAACGTATACGCGGTACCAGACGCTCGAGCTTGAGAAGGAGTTCCACTTCAACCGGTACCTGACGCGGAGACGGAGGATCGAGATCGCGCACGCGCTCTGCCTCACTGAGAGGCAGATCAAGATCTGGTTCCAAAACCGGCGCATGAAATGGAAGAAGGAAAACAAGACCAAAGGCGAGCCTGGCTCTGGAGACGAGCCGGACAACATGAGTCCCCCGACCTCGCCACAATAAGGCCTCTAGGTTTAGCCCCCACGGCCGCAGCTCCCGAACACACTGTTTCAGGTTCAATCGACCGCATTCTTTCACTCGGTTCCATTTCTATCGAATTTTACGTTCGATCAGTTCGGTGAAATGACAAATCTGAAACAATATGTTTGGAGGCCGAAGTTACTAGAACAGTTTAATTTGTATAAATTGTATGTTGGACTTTTCATGATAATACTACATTATAACTAATACGTAACCTAGTGATTTCGAATAAAGAGTAATGATAGTGTGATGAAGAGATTTTTACAGTTGTTAAGTATAAATTAATTTATAGAAACAATCTCAATACCAATAATTACCAAAAAAGCAGTAATGTATGATTAATAAACTGCGTCGATGTTTATGTGATTAAATAGTTGATTCTTTTATCTTGTGAAAATTAGAGTAACGTTTTCATTCTTATAAACATTTTGGAGTTGAATCTTAGCAAAGTGCTTGGTGTGTTAATTTATAAAAAATAATTTATTTACGCTATACATTAATTTTTAATATGTAAAATAAATATTGTGACGTCCAGTGTTTGTAACAGTTTTGAATATATCCGGTACCAAGCACTATGCAAGAAATTATTTAAAAAGTCTTTCATAATAATTTTAAATCACAAAACCATAAGGACCTCTTATAATTAACCATTGTTAAGAAGGCAATTAGTTTCCATATTGTTATTATTTAATATATTTGAAGTTTTATTTCTAATTAAGCTATTTTTTACTATTCTGTACATACATATAAATGATAGTTTTTAGAACTTATAATGTACAATTGTTTTAGTGTGAATAATATTATTATTGAGATTAATTTGGTAAACAACGATTTTTTCGTGTTTTGAATTTTGCGTAATGAGTGTTTATTTTGCGATTATTCATCTCTGGTTTGAATAATAACTATGCATAGTTCTAAGCGTGAGGCCAGTTAATACAAGTGCAATGTATACGATTTTTGATGACACATATACGTAAATTAATACTGATAATAATCGTAATAGGAAATCTATTATTATTATTGTAAAATGTTACGAGAATGAAGCTTATAATTTAGATGAGAATACTTATCGGGATCGTGAAAGTATACCTTTGCTACTATTTCTAAATATTTGGTGTAGTGCCATTCAATGGAGATACGAAATTAAAAGACATCTTGGATTTGATGTATTTAAAATTTAATACTATTGTTATTTACTGTAATGGAACAAAAGTTACCTTCGATCTTGTAAATGCAGATAATGTCGAAAGTTAATTTCTCAATAATACTGAGCCTTTAGTGGAAAGTAGGTACGTGAGTACACAGTATACCAAAGTTAGGAAATAAACTGCTGGTTGTTCAACGTTTGTATAAAATGGTATCTTTGAATGTAGATAGCGAGTAGTTGTGGTACAAAAAATTACAAAAACTGAACACGCTTTAGAATGCCTATTTATGTTACCTATTTGGAATTACGCAACCATAGAGATCTTTGATATGAGTTACAGTAGTTACATTTTTGTTCTGTGTCATACACCTCTAAGATTTGAACATCAAATTTTTTGCTCGTATATACTTAACTAAAACTTTAATCTACAATTAATTGTTTCTAAAACATGGTTGTATCTGGTTCTGCTGTTTATAATAAATAACATGTCTTGAGAAGAATTTTTATTGATTTATCAATAAATATGTATCACAACTACTCACATTTACATTTATTTTGGCATCTGTCACTAATTTAAGTATCAACAAAACATCATTATAAAAAACGTATTTTTATAAAATCATTGCATAATAAGGAAACCGATATACGTAAAAATATCGATCATTGATAATATATTTACTCGTAACGCGATAATTAAAAATATAATTAAAAAATTGGAGTGAACCCGAAAGGTTGAAATGTCAGGAAACATGTTATACGTTTTCGTAATAATGTAAACTATTTGTAAATTATTTTTCATAATATAATTATGTAGTTGTAACTAGTGAATGTTTTTCTTTACTCAGAACTCAGTGAGCCGGTTTCAGTTTTATAAATATTTTCGTTTTGTGCTGTGTTCGTAAATATAAATGTAAATTGTAATAATTGTATAGTGTCGATATATTCAATATTTATTTATTGATTCGCTTGAATAGGTTCGCTTACTTTACTTTTGTATTGGGTGATGTTTTTTTTACTCTTTAGCTGTCTGGCTGGGATGCATTTTCGTTGACATTATTCTTAAAGTTTGCTCAAGTGTCTCATGTTTGTGTTGTAAATTTATTTGTAGCAATAAGCATAGTTTGTCTCGTGTAACTTTTGACAAATAGTTTTTACTCCTCTAAAATTTGATATAGGTATGAAAGTAATTACCAGCCTTCAAATTACTGTTAGTTTTTGTGCAATTTTGTAGAAACAAATCTCATTATCCCTCGCCAGATAGAAATCTCAAATTACCTTTGAGTTGTACAATTTAAATTGAGTAAAATTAGGTTTATGTAATACTTAAATTAAGTTTCGATTTATTGGCTCTTAGAACTATCTTCAAAATTTCGAAAGTTAGGTGTAGAGAAATTTGGGAACCTAATTTGAACGATTTTATTTACCATTTATGTCCTATCGATTCAAATTTATGAAGTAATTAGTAACTTAATAAGGTTAGGCGAGACGATATTGTCATAAATACCTATATAAATACATGAAATTAATAAAGCATAATGATTGTAACTTTTGATTTTTATTAAGAAAGCCCTTATTAAAACCTCTCTGATATTATACGGTTTTAAGGAGGGAATGTAGAAAACGAATGTAAAATATTAGCTATACATAAATTAAAATACTTAATGCATTATGTTTATACGTTATCATATTTAAGACTCGCTCAAATCATAGTAAAAGTATGGCACACCCAATTTTAAGGTACATTACTAGCGTATGTACGTATCTGGCTTTATTTATAAGAAACCAACGCTTTCATTTCCCAAAAGCTTAGCAAGAAATTCTATGAATAGGTGAAAATAGTAGAAGAAAATACTGAAAGGCCAAGGCCGGCTTTCCCGCCAGCTGCTAATGCCCTCGCATCTATCTCAACTTTTTCCACGTACTGAAACAAAAGGTTTTCGCCGATCGCAGCACAAGATATCGTCATTATGTTTTGCCCTAACGACAAAATAATGATTCGCGTGATAAAAGCCGGGTCCTTCCGTGTCAGCCTCGACTGATTGGTCGGCCCCACCCGCGGCACAAATCTCGAAATTACTTTTTTCTACCCACATAACTAGGTGTGTTCCTCGCTAATGACTTTTTAATAATCCCCTAGCATCCAATGAACGCTGAAGGCGAATCGTTAATCTCCAACGCGAGGTGAAGTAATGCGATTTTGACAAGTTTGAAATTGAGGCAATTATGGTTTTGCTGGCTTTTAAATAGCCTCATATTTTGCTTTGTCGTTCCGCTCCGGAAGCTATTTATGTTTTGTTTTGATATAAAATATTTTTTTTAACCACACTGAAAAACCAAAACAGTTGTTTCAACCTTTTTTCAACCTAAATTTTAAGTTAATATAGGACCTACCGAGACGATTTGTTGAATCAACAAAACGAAAATTGTTATTTGAAAAAGTTAATTTAACAACTGTCACTTTGGTTGCTCCAAGACATTTTTAAAATGGTATATTCAACTCTGCCTTGTTCCTTCAGTTTCGTTTATTTGACTAAGTTGTGTTGTTGATTAGACTTAGGCAATATGCTGATCTAACTAAATAAGCAGTAAAATTAACCTGGATCTGACCGAATATACAATGTGGTGTTAGACTAACCCCTTTTTGTGGTTGAAATAACCTATTTCAACATAACATTTTATTTTTTGTTAAATCAATCTTCACACCATGTTTATTAGAACATAATTTTATGTTAACTCAACTGAAATTGAATCAACATTTAGAGAATCAACTATTCGGTTTTTCAGTGCAAGACTATCTCTGTATCGGTACCTACGGCTGAGACTGAGAACTATTTTTGTAAAAGCAGAGGATGTACAATGAAATCTTTATCAATTCCATAACCAGCCAACTCAGACCTTTTATCTAGCTGCTATTTTTGAAAGGTTTCTTATATTGTAGAGATCTCGGTTTTCTGGCCTGTCGTTGGTCTGAACCTTGTATGATAAGTGTTATTTATGAGCTTCGTCAATGTGCCATTGCACTTGGTCCAGATTGAGTTCATGGCCGCGCCAAGATAACATCTGTGTTGCTGACAATTGGATCAATAACTGATGCAGTTTCTTTACTCAGTATTTTTGATCAATGATCAGGCAAAATATAAAAATCGGAATTACATTATAAGATCTTTTACAAACTCGCGAAGAAATATTATGTAGGAAAAATCTTATTGGATTTAGTTTCCATTTCTTACAGGTATATTCAGGAATCATTTACATTTTACAAATCCACCACCACCACCATCGCCGCCACCACCACCATCATCAGCGTCACAGCCAGTAGGTACCTACTTAAAACTCATGTTTTCCAGATGCACGTAATATTTTAATCATAAATTAGGTAGAACTTAAAATAAAATTGAATGGATCAGTTTCAGTTTCTTCCAGTTTTAAAAAAAATCCCCGCATCAAATAAAACATTCAATTATTATTATTATTATTATTATAAATTTAAATAATAATTATATTATTATTTAATTTTTTAAACTATATTTTAAATTATTATTATTATTTTTATTTTTTATTTCATTGTAAATATCAATAAACCAATACACATTTTTTTTTATCAAAAATCTATTCCAAGTTTAAACAAAACATTCACACTTGACGTAAACACAAGAACCGGTCCCCAAACACCACATTAAAACCAACTGTCCCAAGATAAAGACGTAAATCACTTCAATTTTTCACTTGCGACCTTGCCTCATAACGTTCAATTTTATTGACTGCCATAAAGCAAAGCAATGGTTAAATCAACGCCGATGTATCGATACAAACACCTCGTAAATATCTCCCCTCTTTATCACTCATACCAGAATTGACGCCAGAGTGAATGAGACGAGAGAAACCGCTCTTCATTTAGCTGTTACTGAAAATAGTTTATGATAGCTCTAAGTCTGTAACCCATTTCAACGCATTTTGAACTTTATGTAATATAAAATAAAAGCACAAATAGCGTGTTTCAGTTAATTTATAGCTTTTAAATGGGTCCTTAAATCGCAATAACGATTTGTTTATAGATTCTCTTGTAATGTCGGCGTTCCTTTGTAGGAATAAAATTAATTTATTACTTTTGGTTGAGTTATGATGCGGTTATTATTTTAATTTTATTACTTGTTATGAGTTGTGATAAGGTTTCTGTGGTAAATAGGTAGGTATGTAGTGTTGCGGCGATATCTTATGACATAATTATTGTTTCAATACGTAAGTGTAAGTAATAAGTAGTAGGTAGTGTTTAAATTTTTATTACCGAAAACTGTTAACTGAAATTAACTTAAGTATAATTAACTATGTAGTTGTAGGTAGGTATTGTGCTACACCTACTTACAGTAAAATCTTAAAACATTTTCTCAAAATGATGGCAATTAATTTAAGTATTTTTAGTCTACTTATACGTAGGTATAAGTATTTTTCTTAGATGGTAAAAAGTACTCGTGCTCTATAATTTAATGAAAATATTTTATTCCTTAAATTAGTTTTGTTATGTAGTGTTATCAATTGTTTAATTTCTTAATTATTAATAAGTTGTGATAATAATCACTATCTCTTAATGACTACTTACCAACTAAATGTAGCTACAGGATAAATAAAATATGTACACAAAGTTTGCAATCAGAAAAATCGCTATCACATTAATTGTAGATAGGTATCGTTATTGGTAAGAAGTAATGAAAACAACAGTACCAGAGTAATAAGATAAGAAATATTTTTATTAAAATGGAAATAGAATTCTATTCCTAATTCAAAATTCAAATTTGGCGCGCAAAACGCCGCCATTTTGTTTAGGGCGGCGCTCCCCGCGTGGCCGCCCCTCGCGGCGACACCCACGCCCGAACCACTCGGACGCAGCCCAACTCATTTGTTATATGGTACACTCTTCCGCACAAGTTTTGGTTGCTTGGTAAGCATAAAAGTAATAAACACGAATATTTTCCTATTGAAAATGTTTTATCACTCTTTTGAATAATATATTAAAAAAGAAATTACTTAGTATTACCATGGGGTCCCATCAGGTACAAACGAAAAATAGCCTGACCTTGAAATAAATGTAGTAATAGTGTCTAGAGGGTTACTAGTTAGGTTTCAGTGTATTCATTTGGCCCAATACTTCGCCAACACGCAATAAATGTCGCTTGATAATCTTGCGTTATGCAGAAATAAAATAATTCGTAAAATAGCCCGCGTTATTCCGTTGTATGGGATGAGGCATCTGTACTGTAGGTATTATATTATCTGGGGTATTACACATTTTATATTAGCCAAACAATTGGTAGGTAGTTTCTAATTTTGATCATTAGGGTAATAAATAAAATTATTATCATTTATCAAAGCAGTCACTAATTTTTTTTGAAATAACGTATATTATACAAAAGACTAAGACTAAATGTAATTCATAGGATCTATAATGAATTATTACATATATTATTCAGTACAGTAACAAAAAAAAACCTACCTTATATACTTACCTAACAATCTATGTAAAGAGGTAGGTACATGTGTTACCTTTTGGCCATTTAAAAGCACCATCTAACTACTAATTAATAGTTAGAAAGAGGTACAATAAGATATCGAGGTCGCTATTTTATACAAATTTATTTTTATTTTAAAACCTGCTCATTTATAAGCAACATTAAATATAGTAGGTAGTGACTGCTTAAAAATAGGTTAAGTTAAAGATGATGTAAAAAATGTAATCATCCTTAATTATTATCATGAATAAGTACTTGCCCATAAATTATGTTAATATTAAGTGTAATAGCACCTGATGACACCTGAGTAATTTGCTTCATAGTAATTATAACTATTAAAAAATATTTTTTATAAAATATTTATGGAGCTCCAGCGGCGAAACCTGTTGTCAGCGGGTACACATCAAGCATCGCCTTCGAAGATGACACCGTTTGAACTATAACCGTCCTTATCCCATATAAGGTAATCTACATCTATCTATCTCTCTTAATCAATATTTTTTATCAGTTCAACTTCAAATTGAACGGTTTGGCGTTGAGGGAATTGTTACGTCACGTAGCAGAGGTCTAAGGGTAGATATGCACAGAAAAAAGCTATAGGTAGGTATAAAGATGTCTGCAGATGTCTTGCTTCTGAATTTTTTAAGTGGTAGAAATGAAAATGTTGCGCCAGCTGTTTAGAGGGCGTTAGTGGTCCCAGCAATACAGTAGGTATTATTGGTTTTTCGTAGAGGCTCTACGAAGTTACTCGTAGCACTAAGTAGTGTAGGTATTTTTATATTTAATGCTATAAAATTACAGGTAGGCTTCATAGGTAAGTGAGAAGGAAATCTATAGCTTTTTCTTCACGCACATATCATTAGCCTGAAGACGTCCACTGCTGAACATAGGCCTCCCCATAAAACGCCACTAAGGACGATTGTCACATGATTTTTATGAGAAATAAACCACTTTTTCACAATTGAAATAGATTAATATTTATATGTAAAAATAAATATATTGTGTTGTATTTCTTACCTATAATATATCTATATCTAGGTGAGTGAGCGAGTACATAATAGTATTACGTAGGCATACCTAACCAGTAAACTAGTGGCAAGTATAAACTTACCACTATCTTTTTATCATAAGTTTAATTATTGTTTTTGAGACTTTCACTGCTTAAAACGTTTTATTCCGTTTTCGCTGAAAGTTTACGTCAGTGCGACTATACTATGATTTCAAAGGGTTTTTTTTTAATTTGGATAAACAAACAGTACACAACAAAAATAATCTTAAAATAATATGGGCCAAAAATTTAAGTGGTTGATGCACCAACATCGTTGACCACAGATTGATAATAAATTTTTAATATATATAAAATATATATGAAAAACAGAACAAATGTTGAAATATTGGTAGCTGATTACTAACTATTGCCTAAAAGTGAGTAAATTTAAGTAATACTTATATTATTGTAGTGTCTAAAATTTACAAATATAGACAAACGAACACAGAAATATAAATCCAATTGGCAGGCATACCTACCCGCCACTATTTGTTAGATTAGAATCGCAACTCTAGTAGATAAGTTCCTATACTTATAGATATAATAGTCACACCTTATAAACTATATTTAACTAAGTTTGGCGATTTTTTGAATGCTATGTCTTTTCGTCACTATAGCAATTTTCTTAATGCTGATATTTTAATGATTGTTCACATCTAAGTATCAAGTGCTATTCTGGTGCGGCGAATTTATAACACCCAATGATGAATAACGTTGCTAATTTTATGCGTTATTATAAAACGTTATTTAGATGATATACGACAGTTTGCACAATTATAACTTCATCAAAGGTAAGATAATGTGTCTGGAGTAATGATTATTACGTTATAATAGCCCTGCACTATGTTTTAAAAGAGAAAATGCTACTAAATTGTACAGGTGTTATTTTGAAAGATATCGTGGTATGGGGTATCAAAGGTGGAGAAAAAGATACAAAATGAGACATCTTATCAGATAGGTTGTTAAAATAGTATGGTAGATTACTGGTTAGTTATTAAGTAGGTAAGATGTTTTTTTTTTTTAATTTGGTCGTACAAAATTTACAGAAAATATTGTGGAAAGTGATAAAATTAGGCAAGTACCCATCAGCATCACTCACATTCCTTTAAAAATTCTATAAGAACATTTAAATTTAAATTCAAAAGCTTTCTTGAACCAAGCAATAGGCATGATGACTACTATTAAAAATGAACAAGTAAATATTACTTTCATGAAGAAGATTTAAAATGAATGCAATAATTGAAAAAATAAGCAAAGTCGGTAAATAAATCACGGAGTAATAAGCTTTTAAAGTTTCTGCAGGAGGCATCTCTTGTCCCTTTCTCGCGAAACAGAGCGCCCCCACAGTTGCTATGCAAAATCTACTCGTGACATCACATGCCAAAGAGATTGTATGAAAAGCTACCACAGCTTAATAATGAGGTACTAAACGACCTTCCTTTGACGTCACTGGCCGTTTGAGCTATCTCTTTCTATTCCGGTTCTTAAAATGCTTGTAACTTGATCATTTTTTGAGATATTAAATTTTTGTTTTCACAAATGTTTATTCTTTGAGTAATATAATTAATTTATCCAAAAAAAAAAAATTCTGTCATCATGCTTATTAATACGGTAGGTTATTTTAATTGATAGACTGTGCTAGGTCTCTACTGTTGGCAAAAACAACTCTAAAATAGCAAGAATTTTTACAGTTTTTATTAATAACTCCAATTAATTAACTTCGCTACCCTTCAACTGCTGATAGTATAAAGTTGATTAAAATGCTAGCCTATTACTACACACGTTTTAATTAGCCTTCTCATGTAGGTGTCATATATTTATCTTTTGTCTGATGTCAGTTCTCATACCTCGCACCACAACCTTGTCGCTGTTAAAAAGCTCCAAACTTCTTTGAAAAACCGACGGAACTGGCAAATTTTTTAATGTGACAAGGGACTAAGTAGTTAAAATAGTTGACTTTACCACGTCAATTTGTTTGAAAGCGTGCCAAATGGTCAAGTGTCTGTTGTGATGGGGCGTAACGTCTTTATGAAAGTGCTCAACGCCGGAAATACAGCAGACTGCTGGACGTTAAGAAAATATTTCATATTTTTGTTTCTTGTTCAAGAATCCTGACAGAAGTTTCAACGGGTCACTAACGCTACAAAGAAGCCGACGGAACGAAATGACGCCGACGGCAATGGTCGTAGAAAAATTGTGGGTTACGGTAGGTATATGTTAATAATAATACTTATTATAAAGGTAGTCAGAAGTCTGTTTCGTGTCACTATAAAGAACTCTTGAATGATTAAAAAAATGCTGAATTTTATTTAATGCCTACTATAATAACAATTTTATACCTATTTAGATAATAATATAAAATCTATTCAATACCTACCAACAATCTGGTAAAAGCCGTGGGGAGCGGATGGATGCAGGAGGCGAGTGGCCGCTCAAAGCTCTCTCAGACCACGCTGCACTTTGCAAGATGTCTACTGCTGAACAGAGGCAGAGGCCTATGTTCAGCAGTAGACATCTTCAGGTTGTTGATGATGATGATTTAATAGGTTTAACTTATTATACTGACAAGATTTTAACTAGAGGTTATAACTGTCTGATATTATATTTTTATAATTAGGCAAGTTATAGCTATACTAAATCTGCAAGAGACAGATATAATTACTAACAAATATAATTTCACTGAGTAAATATTAGGTAGCTATCTACCTCCAAAAAATTTATGTAAGTATTAGACGCACACCATAAATCATAATCTGCGCGGGCGCCGCATTACAAATATGAATTTTATTCAAATGAAACTGTATCTATTATATCAACAACCTTGCGCAAGAGTTTTTAATAAGCAAACATTTTTAGTAAATATGAAACTGAATGGTTATTATAAGTATTATAGGTAGGAAATAGAGAGTTTGCAATAAAACTATTCGGCGTAGTCTGTATAACTTTACAACACTTGGTCATACATCATGACACATCAACCTGTAATAGTCCACTGCTGGACATAGGCCTTTCTTAATGAACGCCACTGATTAGTGATCTTTCGTTCTACTCATCCAGCTGCTGCCCAATCGTTTTATGCATAGCTTCATACTACTTTATACTTACAATTACATGTTGATCGAAGTTTTAACAACTACAACACAGTGCTGTGGCTGAGTCTCCCCAATTCAATTTGATATTTTTGTGGGCTACGTCGGTCACATTACTTCTTTCTCAGATCATCTCGTTTCTGGTTAAATCCCTCAGATAAATATTGAGCCATAGCCATTACTTACAATTACAATTTTGAAGTCTCACAGAGAGCTGTGCAACTCCAAAATTGATGTTGTAAGCATCTACTTAAAAACAGTAGATGCACAACATCAATTTTGGAGTTGCACAGTTGTAAGCCTTCGATAGAAAGCTTACTTCTGATTCGTAAACACACTTCTTTTACTTTGATAATAACCAAAACACGTTCCAAAATTCAATGTTTAGTAGCCAACCTAAATACCTCTTAGACCATTCCAAATACTTACCAGCATTCTTTCACGAAATCGGATCACGGAACATCGGCAACGGTGAGAGAGCACCATTCTCCAGCTATGCAGTCTCGTGCTGAGATCAGCGTGTGGTAATTCAATAAAGATAATCCGGGAGATAGCCCAGCTGAATATGTATGTATAAGAAAGTATAGAAGGTATAGTATAAGGATTTAGTTGAGCAGTGGGGAAGTACTGGTATAGCCGCAAGTACTGGTCGTAGTTCTGGCTATATACTATATAAGAAACACTGTGTACAATGTATAATTACTCAGACTCAGTGTTTTCTCTATGCCTATCTTACTAGGTAGTAGGACTTTTCTGCAAAGATCATCTAGGCTCTAGGCAGGTCGCGTAATTAAGCCGCGAATTAGTAGTGTGCAAGCACTATATATGTTGTGCCGGAATCGTTCTGTCGGTGAATCGTACTGTGGGGCTGTGCGGCTGATAGACAGAGAGCTTTTGTTATGCAGAGCGAGCAGTGCGTGCAATAGTCGGCGTACCGAACGACGTCTCATGCAGGGGTTTGTTTAAACAGTTCAAAATCCTCCCACTACCCTGTGAACTCATCTATGAAATAGCTCTGTACACCCATACGCACCTTTATTTGTTCCGGCGTAGAGGCATTGACCCGTCCCGAGCGTTGAGGAGTAATAAATACAAAGATTTCCTTGTGACTCCCAGTCATAAGCTGTCTAAATCTGAAAGGTCTGTCTTTATAATGGGCCCTTCGATTTATAATAGACTACCAAAATATGTACTGGATGCACCTTCCACCAGCTCCTTCAAGGCCCGTTTAATTAAACGTTTCTATTGGAGCACGTCTGTTATGGTTTGGAGGAATATTATAAATTGCCAGAATGGACTATTTAACTTTTACTACGGAATTTATATGACATGTAACTTTGGGGTTATCAATAAATGATTTGTATTTGATTTGTATTCATATTTGTTCGTAGTTGAAAGGTTCTGTTGGTGAACTACCCATAAACGAAACATAACTTTCTGTCGGCGGATCATCCGGCAGAGAAACATTTGTCGGAGGTATGTTTCAGAATCGGTTTGAAAGGAACAGTAGCTAGTGAAATTACTAGGAAAATGAGACTTATGAAACGATTTCACAATCTAAAAAACTTTTTAGAATGTGTGATGTCTCGATGACGTGCGCAATGTAATTTGTCATGAATGTTGATGACCGTCACTATCCATGAGAAATTCTGATCTGATCCTATTAATGATCAAATGCAACAACTGTGATTAATAGATTACCTAACATCTTTTGTGTATGTTTCGTTCTCTCTGAATTCAATCGATTGCTTTTTGCCCTTACAATCTCGCTTACATTTTTGTATTATTATTCTCGGAGAATAGGTACGTGTATACAACAACGGAAACCAATCTCGTTTCAGCGTAAGAGCGCCACAATGGGAGGTAAGTTCGTCTGTCACTTGTTTCCTGACTTTCACTCTAACTTAGGGGACGGGGGTTTCACTAGATGGTATATAGTTACAACTAATAGTTCTCGAAGGGATTTCATTCTTACAATTTCTTTGGTAGATTGCTACATAAATGATTTTGATTACAATTTTTAAATAATATAACAATATCTGCCTGTTATCTATTGATCATCGGCTATCGTCAATCAATGAACGTTCTGTATTTTAAAATTGGGAAGGGTTTAACTGTAACCAAAAACCGGGGGTTAGTCATTCATAAGTACCTACTTAGTCATTAATAGTACCTAACATAGCCACACATATTAGCACATTCAGCGGTTTATTAAAATGAGTTAGCTATGAATATAAATAGTATCGACTTGGCAGTGTATTCGAAAACCAGTGACTTGCTACCAGTATAAGGGTATTTATTTATTTATTTATCTTTGTCGTCGATCTTTGTAATTATTGCTTATTGCCTTTAAAAGTCTTACTTACTAGGTGGTAGGACTTTTCTGCAAAGTTCGTCTAGGTAGGTACCACCGCTTTGCCAGTTATTCTGCCGCCATTAAGCAGTTGTGTTCAAGCATTACATTAGTAAGCGTATGTACCTATTATAGTAGTATTTAATTGACATTGAGATAATAGGTTCTGATAATAAATTTATTATGAGGCTGACATTTTAATTTGATTTCAATATTTTGTGTGTAATTTGTAAATTTATTTGTAATGAGTGACTGTAATGTATTTAAATAATTAATTAATGTGACTGTCCCTTTCAATGAATGTGTAATATTGTATGAGTCTAAGTTACTTGAAATAAATGAATTTATTTATTTATTTATTTATTTATTTATTTATTACTGTGTTCCGGTTTGAAGGACATTGTAGCTAGTGAAATTACTGGGCAAATGAGACTTTATGACCTGATTACATAGTGTAGTAATCTGATTACTAGACTGTGTGATGTCTCAGGATGACGTGCGCAGTGCAGTGTCACGCGAAACTTTATTATTTTAAAGTTCCGAGTGACACTGCAACTGTTATGGGCGGCCGTATTGCTTAACATCAGGTGAACGACCAGCTCGTCACGTCATTCGTTCCCATTCGTCAAGTCTTCACGAAGGCGAAAACTATATTACAATTACATAATACATAACCCTTATTAACCTACCCGTATAAAGAGGTGACCACAATTTTGCCAATGTCACGTGGACTAAGAACATCAAACGAATATTGTTCAGTGAGAAGTTTGGCACAAACTAATGTTTACTATGATTCAATTTTCAATAATGCCAATGTAAAAGTGGAACAATGACAAGACAATGTACTTAATAGAGGGGCGTGATAGCTCAGTTGGTAGTATCCCTGCCTTCTGAACTGAGGGCTGAGGGTTCGATTCCTACTCAGGACAAACATTTGTGTGATGAACATAGATGTTTGTTCTGCGTCTGGGTGTTATATTGTATTCTATGTATGTATTTACAAACAAAAAGTACATAAGTATTGTATCAGTTATCTGGTGCCCATAGTACAAGCTATGCTTAGTTTGGGGCTAGATGGTCATGTGTGAATTGTCCACGCATATATATTTATTATTTATTTAATGATGTTTATTTATATATTTCAAATTAAATTATTAACATGTCATCATCTAAAACTAAATTATAATTGAATTTACATGTCAAATTATACTAATAATACACATTAAAAAAAAATCTATTCGAATAACCCACCCCTAACTGTACCAGGTGCAAAGGTGCCCATCATACTTTATTTCATTGTTATTTTTCCACTTTTACATTGGCATTATGACACTGACAGTACCACTAAAACAAATGTTTTTTAAAAGAGCAAAATAGAACTCGTTTATAGCGACAAAGTACTAAAATACACATGAAGGTGTGGATTATGTGTAGATTTACGTATCATCTAATGAAATTATTTGCTTTCAGTGTATACGAGGGTTGTGATTCACTGTGAAGCGGTGGGGAAGGAATTTAATTATTGTGTCTGGATGAATTTCATCGCACTGAATTTGACTTTGCAATGAATTAATTTACATGGAAATTTTAGATTGAGTGGTTAAAATCTACACTACCTAGAAGATACCTAACCTACCTACCTACTTACCGAGGAACCTAGAGTGTAATGCAAACTTAACGGCGGCTGTGAAGTGTGCTGCAAGCCACCCACACGCTGCGCTAACCTCTTTCCGCAGCCCACGCCCATATAATTTCTACTACTGCGCAACGTTTTGCGCCGACTTTAGAGCCGCCATTAAGTCTGATTCACACTCTACTTAGCTAAAAACTTCGTACATAGAATGCTAAAAACGAGGAATGTACCTACTACACTGCTTTAAAAAAACTTACACAGGAAAAGTAACATTATCCCCATAATTGCTATAAGTGCTACATTTTATTTATTCACTTTTTGGATATTTTTCACCATAAAAAATACTACATGTAAATTTAGTAGACACAACGAGTACTTAACCTTAATAGGAATTAACCTGATTCACCTGACGGTTCATTAATTAATGTCAATACATAATAATATAATATATTTTAGTTATATTTATTCTACATTTTGTACGAAATTTGACGTAAATACCTATATTATCCAGATTAATGTCTAGGTAAATCCAAACATTTCGCAAACTTTTTACTTAACAGTTTGAATCACTTTTCACGTGGGTAGATTTTTATTCAAACCACCGTTATAATCATCAGGGTTATAATTATATCGATCCAGTCAATACACATCACACCAAAATACCTTGATCTTTCCAACCCTTAGCGTTTACGTAGTCACAGAACGGGCTCTAATTTTCGGGGGTCTTTTGTAACTGGGCAGGTAAGTTCCCCGCAAAGTAAGCGAGCCTATTGTCACCACCAATTGATTAATACTATAGTTTATCTACCGATATGACAACAATGGGCGTCTTGCCAGAACGCCGTAATGCGTCCTGCCTGTAGCTTTTATTTACGTACAACCCTGGTTCCTGTTCACATGGTGTTTCTTGATTGACAGATCTTTAATGTTGCTTTTTAGGGTTCCGTACAGTTAAAAAAACAAATCCCCAATGTTGTTTGTCCTTATGATCTTGCAAAATTCATATCTGAAACAATGCATCAAAAAGATTTACTAACTTTAAAATTTAGTTTGATTTATTTAGTCACCCAATATTTATGTAATGTTTTATCTATAGTTGACTTAGGTACGAAAGAAAGTCTTATATCAATTTGCACTAAAGTTTTTAAGTTCGTACGTATTTCTCTAGGATGGACGTACCACTAAGGGGTTGCTTAACTTTAGTACAGACGAGCAATAATAGCACTTTAAAAGAACTTAGGTATGTAACAAGAAAAACTACTTAGTTTATTTCAGGGTGAGAATGATCTCACTTGTTTTATAGCCTAATAATGATATTAGGCTATAAAACAAGTGACAGTTGTACGGAATCCCTTAGGACACTAGTTTTATTAGCACTTATCCTCTTATTATTTTTGCAGGTAACGGTGGAGCGGAGCGATGTTGTGACGTCACCGTCGGCGTTACGATCTGTGGAATAAAGAAAATTAAAGCGTTTTATTTCTGCGAAATTCATTTATTTCATCAATGACCCGGTATTTTTGATAAAGAAAGAAACAAAATACATTTATTCGTGACAGTGACATACAACATTACACTACTTACAAGACATTACAAAACAATATACTTACACACAAACAGCTAAGCTTAATTACTATAACGAATATAATCATAATCATCATTCAGCTTAAAGAAATCCACTGCTGAACATAGGCCTATACATAGAGCACCGCTTTAAGCGGGTGCTCTTGCTTCTAGCATCCATCATCGATAGCATGCAGTTAGACCGGTCATCAATTCACACAGTACTAAAGAAAATATAATATACCACCTACCTACCCTCTGTTTCTATAACTCGTCAAATCAAAACGCAAGTCAGTTTATTCATCGTAGTTACCTTTATTCGCTTACTCCATCCGAAATACTGGAAATAATACTTATAAATAAAAAGTGAACAGTAGAAGACTGTATTTGAGAAGTCGGAGGAGGAAAATGGAAGCTGGGAGATAAGAGCTGGTTGGCCGAAGGCAGAAACTGGGTCAAGGGAGAGCTGTGAAAGCAGGAATCTGTGAGCTGCAATTTGAAACGTGGGATCTGGAAGGAAGGGTAAAAATGGGTGGTAATAGAGCTGCAAGGTGGGACCTCCATCTAATAAAGTATCTTGCAGTATGGTTATAATATAAAGACAAAGAAGATAACGCCCCAAACAAAATAAATCCAAATCCCGTAGCTTGTTAAAATTTGAGGAACTATATTATTAAAATTTAAACAGCAACCTGTATTCTATGACAGGTACCTATACAGTGTCACTCACACTGTGTGTGATAAATGATACCAAAGCCTCATCTCATTCTATGCAAATGTTCTCCCTTATGTTACGAGAAGGCTACACGCGATCCTGCTGATAAATACGTATTGATTGATCTAAATTGTTGAGGCATTCAACACAGGTCAGCAACGTGTGGTATGCAGTAGCTTTTCGAATGCTTTGGAGATGTTCAATTTGGGATAGTATATTAGATTACAATATGGGAGTAAGTATTTGAAAAATTACTGCCTTGGTGATTTTTTATTCATGATTTATCTGTTTGTTATGGAAACACTATCAGCCAGGAGCGTTGTGCGAGCGGAAATACACTTCATTTCATTGCACCAAAACTTGCCATTTATCTAAGGGAAATGCCAATCTTCTGTGCCTGTACTATTTAAGTATTCTGTGGTACTGGTTACCGTCTGTACCTATTACTATACCTCATCATCATCATTAACAGCCTGAAGACGTCCACTCATTGGCCTATGTTCAGCAATGGCACTGCTGAACATAGGCCTCCTCCAGGAGCGCCACTTTGAGCGGATGCTCGCCTTCTGCATCCATCAGCTCCCCGCGGCATTCACCAGAAAGTCGGTCCACTTAGCCGGGTTACTATACCTATTGTACATTTATGATGTTTTCATTAGTATTATTTTCAGTGTACACAGTGACTAATTGAGTCAACGATGAATTCCATAATTCAGCACCTCGGTCACTGCTTAGTAAGAAGTACCTACCAACGGCTCAAGCAAACATGACACATCTTGAAGACTCGCATATGGCGTGTGTTTCATGTCATCGCCTGGAGATACGTTGATGACATAGTGAAGTCATGACATTCATGTAGAGTTAACTGAATAATATTAATACAAAAGCGTCCAACTGTTTGTTACACTCTTAACTTAAGTCACTAACATTTCGTAGACTCTTAGCCAAAAGATTAGTTATAAAAAAAAAGAATATTGATGATTATGACGATTTTTACTATACAACTATCATAAAATTACATTAGAGTAGCAAAGGTGAGTTTGAAGCTAGCTAAATTATGCACACAGCTTTCAAAATTAGTAAGATGACATAGCAATGTACAGGCCACATCGTTTTCAGAACCAACAACTGATGCGCAAGGAAGGTTCTCGAGTGGCGACTACGAATCAGAAAACGCAGCGTACCCCTGACTGACGATCTGGTCAGAACCAGAGGAAGCCATTGGATGCAAGATGCAATAGGCTGATTGAAATGGTGTTCTATAGGGGACTTGCTGATCGAAGGTGGGAGTGGTCTATGTTTAGCAGTGGATGTCTTCCCACTAATGATGATAATACATTTTTGAGACATCCCGATGAAAATAAATTAGAGACGATGCAGCACTTAGCTTCTTGAAAGAAGTTCACGGGCATAAAGAACGGAATCAAAGAAAGAGATCGCAAATGTATTTAGTGGCTTTAGTGGCAAGAAGAGAATGACCGACGCCCGTTATCAACTATGCAATGCGGGGACGTTCCACGTCTGTCCCTTTTTAATTAGAATGATCTAAGGACTTTCCATTACAAAAACACATCTACAAAGTTTGACTTCACTAGCCTAAGACCAACAAAACTGATTCATCACAGATTAATTACCATTAAGTACAGCGCCTGAAGCGGTTTTTCTCACAGATTATTTACAAGTCAGTACCAACAGGGGGTGATGCTGACAGGTCGCACATGGCGCGTCTTCTCAACACGCGCAGACACGGTGGTGACGCTGGAAGACAAACAAACATGATTAATGTGTCATTCCGATAAAGTTTCGTGAGTGGATGCGGTGAGGTTGGGATGGGAAATATTGGAGGTGACATGGAAGTTTTTCTGATTTTGAATGTAAGGTGGTTATGATATTTTTGAGTATGTGGTAGAAGTTATTTTGCGTTAGTTTACTTGAATTGTTGTATACCATATTAGAGTATAATATGTGTTACAAAGATTATATGAAATAGAACTTTTATAACATGATCGTCATACGTTATTCTAGATTTTGGCATTATAAAGTTTCAGAGAAGAAAAAAAAACAATAAAAATATAATTCTTGTATCTCTTCGGGTTTTATATAATCAAATAAAACTTCTTAACGCTAAAACAATCTATCAACTTAATAGAGTTGTCCAAAAAACCTTTTGCTCTATCAAGGAAATGGTGAAACTAATGATTACGAGATAATGCGTAAGAAATGGACGAAGGGAACGAACGCTTTCCTAAGTCTACTCTGAAAAAGCGAAAAAAGGTAACGTGATGGAGAGACGAAAAAAGACCGAATTTCGTCTCAGGAGAGTAAGACTGCAGAACCTGACTATACGATTACGAAGACAAAGGCTCGAAGGGATAGTAACCTTAATAGAATTTGAACCTTGAATGATTGCTGATAGAAGATAGTTTCCCTTAAATAGAGCAAGAGTTAGTTGATGGTACAGCAAGGTGGAAAAACGAGATATCCGTGACTAGTCGAAAAGAGACGGCGACAGACTAAGAGCGAGATAAAAATATGGCATTTTGATTAATGCCCAGACATTGCTCAGAGCGGGCCGTGTACCATTGCTAAGTAATGACCACTCCATAAAGACATGGTTAAGGTTAAAAGAAAATTACTTTATCAACGCCTTGTTTTAAATAAATATCCTGTTTCAGGAAATATTATTGTTGTTTCCAATACGAGAAATTGAGATGTTACGAAGATGTAAAGATTTAACCGCCTTATTGATAGCTACACAAATGATATATTATTAAGCTCGTTTATTTTCTTAGTTACTTTGTTTTTCAATTGTTATTTGTATCTCTGAGAGTTAATTTTATGGCTGTAATTAATTAAACGATCGTGAATAGATAAGCTTAATTGAAATTTGATATTCTATTAATTTTTTATTTTGAATTATAACTGTGCGGAGTTTAAGAATAATGTGGATGTATTAACAAGTTATAAATAATAATGTAACTTGACACATATTTTTTAATAAAGCCATATTTATACATTTATTATAACGTTGTCGTATGTCTTAACCTTAATTTTATGCCCAACGGAAACAAATCTAAATATTAGCCTTAAAATTCTCAAGCAGACGGATATTAAAATGCAATAAAAAACCGCTTAATATACCTTAGTATAAAATACCTCAATGTAAATGTGCCTATGACATCTCGTTGGATAAAAAGGGTTAAGACAACTGTCAGATTGGTCTTCCACCAAAGGAATGAGTAATGGGCCAAGATAATCTGTGACAGATCCATCTTAGTAAAAAAGCCGACGTTTGACATGGATAAATAAGATTACATAAGCATTTTTTTAAGATTCCAGTTTTAATTACCTGGTTTCTCACAATGTGTGTCGTGAATCTTGATCTTTATTCGATTTGAATATGATATTTTAAGGGTTGCGTTTAAAATCGATAAAAAATTATTAGTAGGCATTGTTTGCATTTTTGAGTAGCTACAATATTTTGAATTTCATTCTCATCTAAGCAGATTTTATACGAGCATGTAGTATTTTGGTAATTAAATGTTTATTGATCTTGATGCTAATGTTTTTTTTCCAAAATTATAAGCATTTAAGGCAGCGCTACTCACAAGTCCGGGTTTTGCACATTTTGAGGGTGAAAATTAAAAGACTACCCCTGGTTTCTGGTACGTTTTTTAAAGCTACACTAATTTTAACTTAAAAATATGCGATGTTAATTCCCAAGCCAAGCTGCTCACCGAATGCTGTGTCATTTGCGACAGTTTTGGTTGGTCGAGACATGAGTTTCGACACTTTTTAAGAGCAAACTCGGACTAGGCTCTCTGAACGCTCATTGATTGAAGACAGCCGATGATGGCATTGGCAACCAGTGAACATCGCATATTTTTAAGTAAAATGAGTGTAGCTTTAAAAAACGTACCAGAAACCGAGGGTAGTCTTTTAATTTTCACCCTCGCGTCATCTTCAGCTTACTTATTGGTTCACTCAACTTCGTATTTGGTAGTTGGTGGTGATTTTCGTAAAAAGAATACGGACCTTTTATCCTGATATCAGATGATATCATCGCTTTCAAAGATACTGCAATCAGATAGTAGAAAAATAAATTCTATACTAAATCTCAAAACAAATGCAATGATCAATCAGCTAGGACGCAAACTCAGAGCTTCCGAGACGTTAATGCAAACATGGAAGGGTTCTAATCAATTATGTATGGCTATGTGAGGCCACCGAAGCAGTTAGGTGGAATGGTCTCGCCATTACGAACTAATTTCACGTCATTTGCCTGCGGCTGCCTCGAGCGACGGTCATACGGTCAACCGGGCTTACCGTCTATGTACTGTGATTTTCCTTTGATGACTTCAGTTACATGTGGACTGTGGTAAAGCAATGAGAGCTGGTCACTTGATCTAAAAATCTTACTGCTTGTACTGCTCTTGTTGGATTGAGGTTAGAGATACTGCTTTACAGTTCTTGGTTATGCTTCTTTCAGAATTGAAACTGCAGCTCGATAGCTTTTGATACTGATAAAGTTCAACATATTGTTTTGGCTTTTTAGATTGCATTACAGCTGCCTGGCAGTATTTTTATTCAGCGCATTCCTATGTGACCCAAGTGTAATTTTTTCAACATTTTCTTGCGTATGCTTAGGGGAGTTAGGGGACACTTGAATGTCTTTATAATCAGGTACCTGAAGAACCTACTTCTATTTTACTAGTAGTACCTAGTATTAGATTTTGATAATATTTGGGCAGAAATATTTTGTGCTTGAATTCAGAATTATGATGTCAGGTCTGAGTTCTGGAACACAAATTGTTGCAAAAAATTGCTACTACAATTCTTTATTTTCAATAGATCAAAATGACCCAGTGACTGAAACTTTCAATAAAAGTTATAATACTTGTTACATAACCCCATCCGGAAGATTCCTGGGCAGTCGACGGCCGCACGCAAATGGACGGGATTATCCAGTAATGGCGAGACTATTCCAAATAATGCGCCGGAGATACACACGGAGTGCCGACTCATCAATTCTCTTGCTTCTGTTACTTTGTGTGATGTTAGAGCAACGACGGGAGGATAACATTTTCTTTTTACCTTGAATGAGTTTGCAAAAACGGCCAGTATTCTTGAAACAATAATAGTTAAGGGAACTCAAAGAATTTCGACAATTTTAACCAAATTAGCGGTGTTATTTTCTAACATTGAATTCATCCTACTCTACTTCAAGTACTTAGAGTAGGTAAGACCCTAAAAATTATGATTGATTACTGACTCAAAACATTTTGAGTATGTTGAGAAGAAATAAAGCCTTTTTTTGTGATTTTAAGGTTCTCATTTTTCATACTGCGCAACAACAGGTACCTACTTGCCTAGATGAGATTTTTCTTCTTTACCAACTCTACCTACTACTATGCAAGGTGACCTTGAATTAGTATGTTATCCCGAAAGAGGGTAAATCTACACCAAAAGGTAGACAATGCTTCTTCTACGACTTTACTAAATTTCATTGAAGAAATGCCATGTAAAATTTACGTTCGAAATTAGCCTTAACGCAGCTAGGTGGTTGAACTTCGTCCTTGACCGAGTGCACATAAATGAGTTTAACGACCTGTGTTTAGATATGAATTTATAGTATCTTGTTAACTCTCGTAACGATCGCAATTGCAATTTTGCGAGTGGATTATTACCATGGAAGTTTGAAAACACTCAGTTTCAAGTAAGACTCTCACAACTTGTAGGGTATCATGGTCCCAGTCCCCCCATTTCGGGATAACATACCAATTCAAGGTCACCTTGTATATTCAAATAATTCAAAAAAACAACGGCAAAGAATACAACTACTATTAGACTAATTTAACAACAGCTAATAAAGTATATTTATTAAAGTTAACATAAAATAAAAATCTAAAATAAAACAATACGCAGTATCACATTGACACAAAATAAGTACAACTAAATAGTGGTAGTGGTAGTTGTAGTTTATTTTTTGTCAATTTTTAAAGACAGCAATACTAATAAACAAATCTGGCAATCGCGCCCCGACCATTTAGTATACTCGCCACCAATATTTGGTATTGGCCGTAATCTGTGTGCCAACTCCTCAGAGGGACACACACTATGCGAAAAAAATCCACTCTCACGGAAATTATATTGATATTCAATACACAATAAATGGGTGCTGTCAAAAACTTGCTGTTCGCTCCTACGGTCATCCCTAAGCTATCTGTGTCATTTGGTATTGGAAACGCAGGAGACGTCCATCTCTATCTAGCTCCTTGCAAATCGTGAGTGGGAGAGAGACGACGTTATATAGTGGGTTTAACTCGCCTTTGTCACGAGGACTGAACTAATTTTTCATCATAGGGCCCGCGACAGTTACAAATGCGGCCCGAACTGTCTCCTTCTTTAATAATACTTTTTATATTTTTTTTCAAGGGTAGCTCGCCCTCCGACGAATGAAGATTTTCATCTGAATGCTTGAGGGAAAAAATTGGAAGAAGCTTAAAAAGCAATTTGTCTAAGTAAAGTTTTAATACCAACACTATTACAAAATAAACATTTTCGAAAAGTATCTGTATAAGTTAAACAATGACGTTAATTTACAAAATGTTCTTAGACTCATTATTAAAAATTACTTATAAAAAGCTATGCATCGATTTTAGGTTGGCGTTTAATAAAAGGTAAAAAAAATCAAAGGTTTATCCACAGTTACACTTTCATTGACCTCGGTAAACAGTATCTTTAAGACACTCAGTATGAGTCCATTTAAAAGTTTTGAATTTGAAATATTTTTAGTCCATACACACGGTGAGAAGAGGTTGGTTACGGTATACAGGGTTACAGGAAAAATTGTGCTAGATCCGTTAAGAGCGTGGAGTACCCATGATTTCTGACTTATTTCACTATGAAACACCCTAGGCTAAACTAATAATATTTTTGTAGATATCCCTTAGAAAACAATACAGTTTCTAATATTTTTTTTATATCTTAACTTTCACTTGTCTACTACGGTCTATTCAATTAACTTATGTACTATTTTAATGATTGACGTCCTAAAGCATCTTATTACACATGTAAAAATGCAATAATAATAATAATAAGAAGACACAAAATATTTCAATGAAAAAATTAAAAATTGAATATCTCGAAAAGGGTAAAGTTTAGCCTTGGGTGTTTCATAGTGAAATAAGTCAGAAGTGATGGGTACTCCACGCTCTTAACGGATCTAGCACGATTTTTCCTGTAACCCTGTATAACAATTGGACCTCTGTAACTATTTAGATGTGCACCTTGCTTACTCTTTGACAATCGCAGCTTTTGAGCAAAATATTTACCGCGATACCTTTTTCGACAAAGTAAAAACAGCAGTCTGAATCACTCAAAAAAATCCATCCGAACACAAACATAGGAGGCACAAGCACCCCCGGAATTATAATTCGCCCCTCAGATCAGTTCGGTTCGCTCGATCAATCAATGTACAAATCTGTCATGTTAGGTTTACGAGAAAAATTGCTAGGATGCGCCCAAGATCCCCTACTGTAAATATGGTTATATAGTAGAAAGGGTATTGCGATGGTAAATAAATGAAAGTCGATATTCATATATTTTAGTGGGTAGTAAATATTGGTTAAGAAAAAATTGTTTTCTGATACAATTACCTGCGGGACTACTACTATTTATTCGTGTACTATTTTATTGGACAGGCCCGATAGCTCAGTTGGTATTAACCCTGCCTTCGGAACTGAGGGCTGTGGGTTCGATTCCTACCCAGAACAAACATTTGTGTGATGAACATCGATGTTTGTTCTGTGTCTGGGTGTTATATTGTATTCTATGTATGTATTTACAAAAACAAGTATCTAAGTATTGTATCAGTTATCTGGTTCCCATAGTACAAGCTTTGCTTAGTTTGGGGCTAGATGGCGCTGTGTGTAATGTCCACACATATTTATTATTTATTCTGTGGTACGGCAGTGTTCAGATAAATATAAACTTTTTTTAGCCACAGTTTTTATCAGTCATCCATCGAAGTTTAGTAATGAGCAAAATAGACGATCGGGACTAACCACAGACCAAGGCCACATTTGTCTCACCTTGGTCGGGTTGGTGTAAAAACCAACCGTGTGGCATATGACCAAGGTCAAGTGCTTGGCCGACCGAATAAAGACACTAACCACCATCCACACGGTCGGATTTTACACCAAACCGACCAAGGTGAGCCAAATGTGCCCTTGGTCTAATAATCATAACCGAAAGCAACGATGCTTATCCACTTGGTAGTCGAACTTCACTATCAGTTGTACAAAATGGAAACTAAACACTAAAAGCATATCCAGAAAGATAGTATATAAATAATTATTTCAGTAGTTATGTCATAAACAAACCAGATTTGATGAGCACGAAAAAAATTCGCATAAATTGATACTTACAAAGAAATATTTTGTAGAAAATACTTGGACATCATTGGTCTTAACATTGGAGGGGTCAATACGACTTGGTGGTTCCCACGGTAAACCTACTACTACACACCAAAACATGCTTGCATTTGAAAAACACATTTTCCAAACAAAATAGGGCTTATTGGCGAATGCACAGAGGCCACGAAATGCTTAGCCATCAGCAAAGCTAAGTTGGCAACCAGTGTAGGTATTTCGAGGGAATTTCTGCTAATCGCCTAGAAAAAATATTTGCCGAATCAGTGAAGGCTTTTTTTGACTGATAAATGGTCGGAAAATGTGCCGTTGGTAGTTAGATTTTTTTGTTCAAATAAGCACTTTCTAAAAACTCATGATAATTAGGATTCAGTCATATTAAGAGATTGAGGGACAAGCCTTGAGACTCTCCCATACTCATAAACTAGCAATATTTATTTCGTTTAAAGTTACGAAAACGGGTATGTGTGAATCAGGCATGGTAACACGAATTTTTGATAAAAATACTTGTTATGGTCTATTTTAAGTATTTTATACAGCTAAGAAACAAAGGTCACCGATTCTAGGATATCAGGGCGGATAGATATTGAAATTCAAATAGCTGCCTGTGATTTAGTATTCATTTGACGTGATGGAGGCTTTACCCCGGTTAAGGTTTCGGCGGGCGTCGTCTTCTCGTACATCATAGCGCGCCACGCTCGAAGTGTTTAGGATGGTGGTATACAATCCTCATTATGGTAACTGGCTTAAAATCAAGTAAGTACACAAACAAAAATATTATAGATATTTCAATTACTATTAAACGCGTTTTAAATAACCGGCCAAGTGCGAGTCGGACTCGCGCTATCTATCAAAACGAGCAAAAAAATCGTGATTGTTGTCTGGGCTCTTAAATCTTAATTTTATGCTGTTTTTAGTATTTGTTGTTACAACGACTACAGAAATACATCATCTGTGAAATTTTCAACTGCCTACAGCTGACAGACGGATAGACTGACAGACAGCTGTCAGTCTGTCAGCTGTAGGCAGTCTGTATCTCAAGAACCGCGATAGGCAGTTGAAAATTTCACAGATGATGTATTTCTGTCTGTACATACCGACAGACAGAGAGACAGGCAGATGCTTAACATGGACCTCCCACGTAGAACAACATTTTGAGCCGCTGATGCCTCTTGATCTAATGGCTCTCCATGGTTTTGACCAGGTCGTCAGGTCTACATAATAGGAAGTGGCCTACGCTACATCTTTCGGTTCGTGATCGCCACTCAAGAAACTTTTTTCCCATCTGTTGTCAGCTCTGCACTGCATGTGATGTGGCCTACCCACAATACCATTGCTGATTTTAAGAGCTATTACAGAGACTTTCGTTCTCCTGCCGATCTCTCCTAAGTAAATATTTTACCCTATAATATTATATTGTTCTCACTATGCCCCCAGCGTGCTTGGGTTGACGGCGGGTGTAATCCCAAAAGATTTCCACTTGAAGCGAGCATCAACTCGCGTCGCCCCACCGCTACACATTCTAAATAATAAACAGGACTTTCCTATGTACCGTCCGACCGTTTTATATACCTACACCACAGGAAAATAAAGGTTATATTAGGTACAATGAAAGCATTAATTTAAGTTTCAGTACGACGAAAGAACTTTAAGTGGTTCATAATAATTGCATACATATCATTCTTAATATTATGAATTATCCGCTGTGATTTCGAACGAGGTAGTTTTACGCCCTAACCTTTTCAAGAGGAAGAAAAAAGGTACCGGGAAAATAATAGAGGAAAAGGATGAATGGAAGATGGAAAGAAACCACCAGCACCTACCTCCATTCCGAGTAGTACTTATAGCCGAGTTTATAAAGCCTATGTACAGACTCTCAACATACCTAAAGATAATACCAGAGGATAATAACTATATCTTCGCATACAGTTTACGTCAAATTGCGGAGCGTTGACCTAAGGGTAAACCCACTACTTATACATTATAGAGTAATTTGTCCACAGTTATTGAGTCCGATAATTTTATTACACCGATATTGTATAATGTTTCTTCGGAGACTGAGAGAATTCCTCAAAACATAAACTTTAATACAAAATACCGGTATGTACCGCTACCCAAACCGGTACAAAAAGCTCTGGTTTGAATAGGGCGTAATACTTAATAGTATGTACCGTACCTACTTTAGAAAATTATTCACCCAAACTATTATCTAAGGTCGTTAGAGACACTAGAAAAGTCGTAGTGCCTTGATGCATTAGCTCGGGGCCCCTGCGCCCAGGATTGATTCCACTTCGACTGCCGACGTATTGCAATCGTTATGCACCTAATGTCAATACGATCCAGCTCCGTTCTCTGTGCTCGTATGTTAAAGGCGTTTTATTTCTGCATTGAATTGATGGGCACTGTTGTTTCCGTCAGTGTGTCTTTTTCGTTCAGTTTTAGCGCAACCGTGAAGAGTTCGATTGGTTTCCAGTTCAAATCATTAATAAAAATAATTGTAATATTTTAGTTGATACGTATCTTTTTTCAAGTGCAGATAATATTTTCAGCAACATTTAAGCAACTTAAGTATAGTTTTTTTAAGTCATAAAAATCCTATTATTTTAGCTCATTAAGAACCTGGCCAAATTATACAGGGTGTTGTACATACAAGTTTAGTGTCAAAAATGCCACAAGTATTTTAGTTTAACACCCTAAGCCTGTGTTAAGATTATCATAATACACACAACCTGGACCTATAGTATCTTATGAAACCACTCAGTTATAAATTGTTCTTGTTTACCAAGAGTTACCTATATACCGAAAAATAATCAAAAACCGTTAGGTTGCGCATTCGGAGGCCAACAAGTTGCTCGTTTGGTCTTTATAAAACAAAAACCAAAGTTTTGTGGTAGCATAACAGGGGGCAGAAACGTAGAGTTAAATTCATGGAAGGTAGGTATTCTAACAATGACACCTGTTTAAAAAATAATGCTTTAAGGTAGACAATAAACAATATTAGCTTTGGTAAAACAATTGAAAATTCATTTTTGCTATCATATCCGCATGTCAGAAAAAGTATATATGCTATGTATCATCAGGGCTCTAGTTGCCTCTAGCTGTAATTAATTTTAAGTACCTAATAACATTTTATTGACATCTTAACAACTTTTCCTTAGCTCTACTGCTTACGTAGAGCAGCATATTCTGACATATCTGACATATTTTTTACATACAATATCAGTATGAAACTTCACCAAATTCAGGGCTAAAATCTAAAAGGCCGACTAAACCCTTCTAGTAAACGGTTTTAGGTCAGCTAAAACTACAGAGGAAGCACTCACAAGACTGTTTGAAACATAAATCTGAGTCGGCGGCTCGGTCGCGCGGAAACTTTTTGAATTATTAGTTTTAATTTCCGCCTAAGATCCGCTGCGCGTCCCCGTATCTGTCAGAACATATACACATAGGATATATTATTATGTGAACTGGAATATGTGTGGATTTAACTCGGATTTCATTGGATTTGATTAAATTATTAAAGCAAATGGAAATCTAAAGATTAAGATACAATTCAGGAAGCCAACAAAATCGTTTTCTGTAACTAGTGATTTGAACTGAACCCAAATATACAGGATGTAATTTAATTCATTATCATAAATTGAGCCCTTGATGCTACATTATTTATAGATGATTATTAAAGAGTAAAGAGTGTAAATGAAAATATTTCTTATTGAAAATTATGAAGATTGCCGCGGCGCCTATCGCGGTTGGCACGGATGATTTTGATAAATTTCAACGTTTTTATACCTTGTAGGTACTAATTAAAATCAGTACTTCATTATTTTAATTAAATTTTGTATTGTAGTATTTGATTAAGTAAGTTATTCCATTTTTTGGAGTTATTATTATTACCAAACCAATGTGTTAGAATTCAAAAATTTTGGTCCACACGTGACCGGTATCAGGAGTAGGAACCTAGTTTCAAAGGATGCTAATGAATACAATTACACCCGGTAATCATCCATGGTTAGTATAATGAGCCGCTCGAATTGGCACTCTGTGGAGAAGGCCTATGTTCACAGTGGAAGACTTCAGGCTGTTGAAGATAATGTGAAGAGAGAAAGCTCGTGTCGTATCCCAGTTGTGGGCTAGTTGTACATTTTATGCTTTCCTCGATTAACAATAATATTTCATATTGAAATCAAGTTTGAAAGAAAAGAATCTTTAGTAAACTAAAACAGTTTAATGGAACATGAATAATTTATAGCGCCTAATATCTTATTTAATTTTATTTCTATGTTATATATTAATATGTACTTGATTATTTACTTAGATATTTGTAATCAATAGTTTCATTTTATATAATATTGTCACCAATCATCAGTAAATATAATTAACAACACTGTTTTATAATTATGTAAGAATGTTTAATGATGACTTAATTATTATTGTACCTATCTCAGTTATTATAATATGCTACCTAATAATAGATTGCAGTATTAAAACCTGTATGAAATCGCAGAATTTTCTACTGCAGAATCTAGAATACAACGCTAACCTATTGATACTTATACTTAAATTATGCTGCGATCAAATTGTAAATGTGGATAAATAAAGATTGATAAAAAAAATATAATTATAATACTAATTCTAAGTTATTACAAAGTTTACTAAATTTATACTAAACCTACCTCATTTCCGTACTGGCCCGTTGCGCATCTTCGTCTATCCGTATCTGTCCGTAACTACATTAATTTCCGGATATGACACTGAAAGCGGATTTAATTTATGCAGTTACGTATCAGTGGCAGTAAATCAATGACCGTCTCGTATTTACTTTGTTTTAATTAAAAACCTTAATGGACGTATCGTTAAAATCCAATCTTGGAAATAGATTGCTTGTAAAGTTGATATCAAGTTAACTTATTTTATATATTTAATTATTTGCTGAAGGTACCTTAGGAATATTTATGAAGTAAGAACATAATATTAGTATCGTTGAATAAAATAAAATATATACTGCGTATGGTTAAAATAATATATTGGTAGGTAATACTAATCAAAACAAATTTTATCAAAGTGGTATCTAATTTCCGCACTAGTCCATTGAGCATCTTCATACGTCATGGTATGTATTTAACGTTACAATCAGAAAGTAATAAAACATTGTACTTTGCACGAAGTGAATCCAAAAAACATTAATATTAAATGATATCAACATAATACATACGTGCCTACCTATATAATTATGAATGTGAAATCAGAACAGAAACCAGTTCCCAAAGAAACCCATTGCCAAGCCCTGCAATTGCATAAACATCATAATCCCCATATCAGATCGGCAGCATTCTTAGCACTCTATTAAAGGTATTATTGAATGGTAGTAATTACATGACGGGATCGCCACCGGGAGATGATGTTGATTTTGTATGATTGCAGATTGAATGCGAGATACGTGATGTGCGAGAATGGGTTAATATAAGGATGGAAGCAAGAGAAATGTTATTGGCAGGAGCTTTTTATTTAGAGACTCATCTTTGATTGTAATGCCTCAATTTAAACGTCGAATAAATATATTATGTAGAGCGAACACATTAGAGGCTGCAAAGTAGGTATAATCATAATACAAACCAATTCTATTTTTGCTTTGGTTTTTGTACATTTTGCTACAGTCATTAAAGTTACAGAATGATATAGAAGAATTTTTAATTCATGAAATGCAATCCAAAGTATTGAACTTCTTTGTATTTTTTGTTGATTATACGTAAATTGATTTTGCTTATGCTATGCTTAGTATAAAAATGGAATAACACCAATTATATTTTTTACCTTTTGCCAAGTACCAACTCACTGAATAACATAGTTTTTGATTTACACAAACAATAATTGTATATTGCACTCGATACAATATCCAAACAACGCCATCCGAGCCGATAGGATTAATAAATTTGTCTAGAGGAAACGCCGCTTTCACCGTCCTCCCTTTTTGCGTGTGTTTCCACATTTTTCACGCTATAAATCATATTTTTTCACCGGCAACGTTTTTGCGCTCGCGTCCTTTCGGTTTGCCCGACCGTACAGCGGACCTACCGTCATTTTTTTCACTCGGACATTCGAGTTTTGTACTCTCTCATTTGGCTCCTGTTTTGTACATGTTTCTGATTAATTCGCTAGTTCGTCGAGTTGAACGACCTTCTCGTTAATTGTATCTGATTGTACGATGTGAGTAAAAATAACATCCTAATTAAGAGCGAGTACGCGTTAATTGATTACTTCATTACCGGTGCTAACAGCATTAAGCAAATTCTTGTTCCCTTCAACGCTTTCATGACAAATGCACCGCTCCGCTTAAAACCTCTTGCCGCTGTAAATTTTAATTTAGCTACCACAATGAGAACAGTTTAATTTAATTGCCAAATCATTAAGTTAAGCACGTAAATATTAGTCGGCACTATTACTTCTGAATTAATGTTCGCCTGGAACCAAATAAAGAAATCAGTGACGTATCTATCTTTCGAGAGAAAAAATGGCGGACAGTACATTAATGCGTGTCCATAAATTAAAGCGTGGCTTAAAATTAAGACAACAAGCCTCTTTAATCTACAATAAATGGTGGTCGTCGCTCCGAGACCGGTTTCAGAGATGGAGGCGTAAAAGAAAAAAAAGAAATAATCCGGTCCAGAGAGCGGGTCCAAAATATGATAGGCATCCATAATACAACATGGCCGCTAAGCTCCTATGTCCCTCTCTGTCTGTTGTGTGGATTTTATGTATGGCTATCGCACTTTATTAAGGTTGACCACATGTGGAGTGTTCCGCTAAGCCTAACCTTGATATCATACTCTCGCATATACAGGACGTGCGTGAGTAAATTGTATAAATAATTAGTTTTCCAGTAGAGTTGTAAGAATTAAATAGAAATTGGTCTACATTTGGGACGTTTATGAATAATGTATTTTAGCTATTTCTAAGATTTTGTCACTTTTAACTACTTTGTGTATAATGTTAATTACTACATCAAACTTTTACGGTTTTATTATAACAAAATTTAATTTTAAGTATTTGATTTTAGATGTCACCGTGTTACGTCGTCGGTGAGATAGTGGTAAAACGTACTCTATTCTAAAAAATACAATCGTTATGATATGACCGTAAATTAATACTTATTTTATCTCACCTTTTTACACATTATCTAATATTTTAAAATAGAGTTTCTTTTTACAAAAATAAAGCTGCATACACACTTGGTATTCATAATCCAGTAACCAAAAAGGAGACATCCTATATACTAGCCGGTCCCCTCACACGCGACCGAAGCATTCCATTATTGAGGACGCACCTTATAAATAAGCCTTATATGCGTACCTGCCGATGCCACAAAATAAAAAGAAAAAATATATGGTAAGTAGATGCGGCGGCGTGTTGACATCTCTCTTGGGTTATTTATATGTGTCTATGTGTGACAGTATTTTTATTGGTTTACCTTAGCTTTCTAAATTAATGTTGTTCGTTCCGCAACAAGCAGGAAAGTGTGTTTCCTTTAATGATTCATCAGCCGCAGTGATTGACGTGATTTATTTATTTATATATATTAATTATTATATTTATTAAATCTGCAAATCATAATATACACCGAACTGAAAATAATGCTTGAAATACACGCTTGTGCATGAACAGCTTAAAATAATGATTGATTTTGATCCAATGTTATAGTAAACCAACTTACCTCTACAAACATAAAACAAAAACTATTTATATCTTGTATAAGTTACATTTGAGTGAAATGATAATCACGCGTTATTTTAATTTTAAAGGTTTTGAGAAACTTCATAATTCTGAACACCACTTCTAAAGCACTGAGCACACCAAAGTATACCAAACAACTGACTACGAAATTATTGAAAACGAAACCAAACTTTTGTTATTGCGAATAATATGCAAAACTAGCCTTTTAATCAGCAGGTGGTTGGTCATTGTCCAATCTATTGACTGTTGTTCTATTCAACTGTACAATAGCCGACACTTTCGCTAGCATTTTTGCGAATGTACTCACACCTTTACTTTCAATTTTTTGCCGCAAATACAAACCGGCATAACAAAGCATGATTTGAAGATATTTGCTTACGATTTTTGATTGTTTTTTACTTTTTGCTCTTACTCTAAAAGTCGGTTCACTTTTGAGTATAACTGCCTAATGTTTTTATAAGCATTTTGTTTAATGTTTGCGGCCTTAATGCCCTTAACGTGGTTGTAAATCAATAAACACTTTCTTTTGAATTACACGTGAAAGGAAATTACCTGTTACAATTTTGCACAGTTTTATTCTAATATTATGGGTTAGATGACCTTGGAGAAAGTTTCGCTAGAAGGGTGACCGTAAATAATCGCTGGAAATTTTATCCGAAGTTTTTGCTTTTGTTGGTATAATGTGGAAGTTTGCGTATGTGTGTGTTAATTATTATATCAATGAACACGTTGTTGATATAATGTTCTCTTCCGTCTCAAAACAATATCTCTTTCATAAAAGTTGCATCTGTTAGTCAGACTTAAGCTTTTGCCGTAGTAAAAGATAAGCTACATTTTTAAGTCTTCCTTTTTTTAAAGCTTAGTTATGTAAAATTATTGGTAAAGCTCGATCAGTTTGATTTATTTATTTATTTATTTAGCACGGCTTTATATTTAGTTTATTTGGGACGTCATCCGATATACAGGTTGCATTTACTCTATAAATATGATTGTCTGTTTGTTAATACGCCTTTGTGGCTTAAATGACTGAGCCAGTTCGTAGAATTTATGCACACACATTTTTTTAATCTACAACGCATCTAATGGAATACTTCCTGAGAGTCTTCTGAAAAATTAAATGTTCCCGCAAACGGATAGATTGCAACTAAAACAGAAGGGCACCTCTAGTGTTAGTGTTATATGGTGTTAAAGGTGAAATATTTATTAGATTCTTGTTCTTGTCTTTATGTTATTATTTTTGAAACCAAAATTTGTAATAACAGTATACCTAATTAGGAAATGTAGACATCAATATATACGCACATAGCATGCTGCGTGCTTTTACATTGGCTTATCTAATGATTATATATCTTTTTCTATTATAGTAAACAAGTGACGGTGTTTTAGGACAAATACAAAGATAGCTTTAAGCGACAGCATAGCTTTTAATATTATCGCTTTTACACTGGAGCATTTCCTTAGCTGCAACTCATTATCGCGCCAGTCTGCAATAACAGATGTTCAGCTGTTCAGCGCGTTATTAATACGATACGAATCGCCTATTTATAGACATCGGTATTTTTAAATACCGTGTATGTGATGTCTATGAAATGATGAGATATAATAACTAATAGGTTGGATCCATTGCATTATTACCTTCAGTAATAAGGTTCAATTTTCTGTCTTTACGCTAATTTTCTTCGTAAAAAGGATTAGCTTTCTATCTTTCAAAATTTCTTTGAAAACTTTAAAGTTTTGTTATCATCTAAATTACGCGATTCTTTGGTAAGCGCATCACTTGAGAATATTTTCAACAGAAAGGCTATTTTTATTTTTAAACCTTTGCAATATAATTTGAATAAGGTTTTTTGAAATAATAATTTCTCAAAAATTAACAATTAAATGTTCATTTTTTTCAATGAGATTTTTTTTTTGAGAAATTTACACAAGACGTGTATTGGGTATAAATATACAAGTGTTATTAGTTACTAGATAAAATAATGTCTCTGAATGTACTTATTTGATTTTCAATAGCCGACAGCTTTAACACGCAATATTAGTGCAGTTTATCGCTCTAAAAAGCAGTGATCCATCCTCGGTTCAAACTATATAATTTCATCAAGGTTGATAATATTGCTTTCGACTAGCTATAATTATTAAAATGGAAATATGAATAAAACAGGCTTTAAAAACGGGTTTTTTGAATCGCTCATTCAAAACATTTGTGATCGAGGTACACTCTATATAAATTTAGAACGATCGTTTCTACTGGTGAGTTCACCCGACCGTTGCGTTACATTTGACCCGTGTGGAGGGCAAAAGAACAAAGTGCCTAAATTCTATTGAAACACCATTATGTCCGTCGCTAACTAGAAGCGGCACTGATCACCTTAATTTTTATTTCGATTTGACACTACTTGAAGATAGATATAGGTACCTACACTAGGTACTTATAGGTGGCCGTGACAATCAACACGTCAGATGAATTTACGCATGTGTTCAAATAAATTTAAAAAATAAATACCTAAGGGTCTGGTACTGGTAACGATCATTATAATAGTAATACTTTATACGCTTTTATCTATAACTTAAAGAAGAACTAAGTACTGATTATTAATTCGAAAGTCATAGTAGAGTCATTTATTAAGTAGGTGTAACTCATTGGTAGAAGTCAGTATATTTTTCAGTTATTTTAATGAAAAATGTTTACGACGTAGCTAGTCATTTTTGTAGGTACCAGATAAATACAACTTATATTGATATGGAGTTTACCTTTTATTTTTGTTTATGGATTTTTTGAACATAGTTATCTGTTTTAATTTTTTTTCTCTTCTCTTGTTTTTAAATCAAAATAACGGCATTTTTAGTATGAACAATTGTAAAGGAAATCGGAATGATTCAGTCCGTTACTTCAAAAATAGTGTTGGAAGTTTGTTTATTGAGTAGGTTCTTTTTACAGACAAAACTTATCTAATAACTGGATGGACCATCAATCACCAACATGGCGGAACACGCCCGTCTCACTTCCATGTCATTAATCAGTATCTATAAATATTATGCCGACACTTTTGTATCGAATTTTGAAGTAATTTGATCCACATGCATCTTTAATGGTTATATAGGTAAGTACGGTCAAAAATGGAAAAACCAAAACCCAGTTTCCAAAAAAAGGTAAATTGTATATTTTAATACTGTGCCCGTTTATAAAGTAAGTCATTAAACTTAAATCCAGAAAGGAGGTCAAAAGTTCAAGTTATTTTCAAAATCAGTGCTACATTATAACAAGAACAAAAAACACTGTACTAAAAAATAGTGCAACAACGCTTGAAATATCATTATTTCAAGAAAAAATAATATTAAATTACTGTGTAAGTGTAAGCCTTTCCATCTAATAGTGTTTTATACGCATCAACAAAGTATAATTTTATCGATACTACAAGTACCTAACTGCACTAGTGTCGATAATTATAACTAACTAGTATCGATACTCGAACAGCTCGTATTGATGTGCCGAACAAATATATTGCATACCTATCAGTTTTATGTTCAGACACTTTGTTTAATGCCTTCTGAAATGCGCGGCATTAGTTTGCCAGCGATTTAGTCGTTGTTGGTGATGTACTGAACGATTGATCAATCAGCAAATTTTTAAAAATATATCAGTGTTAGTTTGTGCGCGCCTAATTATTATAAATACATTTTTTATATCTACATGAATATATTAATTTTTAGAAACCACTATGAAATCGTATTGAAATTATTACCTACTAAAATTCATCGGAGGTGTATATTATGTACCTAAAATCTAAAGGACATGTTTTATAATAATAGTAATAGTTCTGAACGTAGTGTGTTTTCTTTAATAATACAGAAGTATGTACCAAAATCATTCCCAGGAAGTTAGATTAGCATCAACTTCACTTGTCGGTCATGACAGGAATAATTTTGTCCAATAATAGGGGAGACCGCCCTACGGCTATGCATGCGGGCTTTCTTAGAATAAATCAAACGTAAACTCAACCTTATTACAATAGCAGTACGGCATATAGAATTATTTGCTTGCAGTATCATAGCATGCAATTGGGATCGCGTTTCGTTGGTATTGCATGCCGCATGCCGATGCCGTGTTCAGATAAAGCTGAATACACGCTTGCGACAAAACGTTGCAGGAAAAAGTTGATAGGAATGATGATGAAGTAATTAGATTTACTATCATGATCATTGTTGTCATCGCTCATGTTATAAAATTAAATCGACAACACACTGTCCTCCGGACTGACGCACAGGTTTCCCTCAGAGGGAAAGCCGGCCTACCACGCCGCCCATGTCTTGAATTTTCTAAATCTTGAAAATACCCACAATGTTTTATCGAATGACACAAATAAAAACTATAAGTATTTTTGTATAACTATGAAACACAACACACAACTCACATGAAGTCACATTAATGGAATGAACCGATTTTTTGGTTTGAACACAGCAGTGTATTGAGAAAAGAGTAGGTAGCCCTCACAGATTAGAGAAAAAATAACGTAGCCCTCCCGTCAAACGTCTTCGTCTACGAAGAGGCGCAGTGAGTGTCAGACCGTCAGGCCAATCCATTTTTCTTCAATAACATGAAGTTTTTATAAAACAAAGAAGATTTTTAAAGAAAGTTGCCAACATAGCCATGTACTTTAAAAGCTATGTTTAAGTGAAATTTAGAATAGAGTCAATCATCACTATGGCGCGATATAGATTGTGTAGGTATAAAAATGTAACAGCGACTTTTAGTCGTAAGTCTAGATGGCCTCGGTATTCATGTGTCGAAATCTATTTGTCACCCGCGATCGACGTTGAAGCTTTGCTCTATTGTTGTTAGGTAATACTTTAGTTCTATTTGAATCACTCGTAGATCGACTATGAGAAAAAAGAATAGACCGAAGAAAAAAAAAAGGTTTAATAATGTTTTTTTTTAAATAATATTTTATTCAAGGAAGTATATTAGTTTTATTAGTGTGTGGTAAATAGGTTTTTATACCAGTAATGACGATAATGGCAGTAGGTGTTCAGGTAAGATAAGTACTCATAGTTTTTGACACTTTTCTTTTTTTATTTAGTTGTACAAAGTAAACATAGGTATGGTAGAACAGCACAGTATTGCGCGTATTATAATGATTATTATCGATATAGATGAGTAAACAATTTTTTTTTAATTGTTTGTCTGTCTGTCTGTCCCTTTGAACACGCATCACATTGGAACTACTGAACGGATTTGGCTGGGTATGGTTATAGCTGTGATTATGCAGAATAACATTTAGTATACTTTTTGTTTTCTAAAACGGCCAAGTGCAGGTTAACAAGTAATAAGGGTGCCATTTTTGTTTAAGATTTTTTTGTTGGTTTATTATAATTATATTTGTTTATCAATTTTAATTTCAATAAAACAAAAAAAAAATATATTCACCCTGTCGAAGGGAAGATAGAAGAGAAAGGTAAAAAAAAATAGGGGAATGGAAGGGACGGCGAAGGAAGGCAGGCTGCGCCTTCTATTACCGTCCCATCCATTCATCCTTTTCCCCTATTTTTTACCTTTCCCTTCTCTCTTACCCTTAAACATAGTGGAGACTTAAAACTAATTAACCCGTGCAAAGCCGGGGCGGGTCAGCTAGTTAAATAATATTATTGTACTGCAATATCTTAACAGTAGTGTCCGTAAATCGTTTCCTGCAAATGTTATAAGTATAACGTCAAAAAAATCAAAGCCCCTAAGTGCCCGATTGAGTACAGTGGGCGTGTATGGCCTGCATTCAATGAATAAAAGTTATTGATTGATACAGTCAATCATTTATGACACATCACTTCTGTTCTGATATTAATGACGCTAATTAATTGTACTTAGTTCATCTTGCAATAAATTTGCAGCTGTTTTTATTATATTCCGTTTGAGAGACCATATGTCGTTATGGTTGTATTGTAGGATATCTACACATATATTAAATGGTATAGAAATAATTAGAAGTAGATTTTGGCATACGGCAACTTAAACGCTTTAATAAATATGTTAAATTTATTAGTTACCTTAAACTTTTAGGTACTTACTGCATAAATTGTTTCTATTCTATTTACTTTTTTAAAACTTTCTAAGCTCAAAACAATATTTATTCTGTTTCAAAATACCCAGCAAACTAACAAGTCAATAAGTCCAACGTAAAATGGAAAATAAATTAAAATTGGATCTGTATTTTTAGATAAAATATTTCATAACAATTATCAGTTTCTAAGTTTTTACATTTAAAACTAAACTTTTAGCTTTCACTGTACTCCTTAGTTTACAAAATAAGTCTTGCATAAACACTTTGTGTTGGTAAAAACTCCCTTTGTTACCGGTTGAGTGAGCTGATTTCTTAAATAATGTCGGTAGGTAGGAGGGAGCCAGGGAACCACATAGCAGGCGGTGGCGGGCGGCAGGCATAGGCGAGCTCCAGTGCAATCAGTCTTATTCCGCGCGGACGCGCCTCGATTAGTCAACGCCGGTTGCAGAGACATCCGTGCCCAACTCCCCCCTACCTCCTCTCGGGTGGGTATCGATTGGTGGTAATCGATTTCGGTTTGCGTGGTGAAAACTATCGATCGTTGAGTTTTAATTAAATGTCGGTTGTTCAATTTGGAAATGAAAATGGAAAACTCGAGCTACACTTCTTTACTTCAGGGAATTAGATAGAAAACGAGTACTTTTTTATATAATATAACGGATATAACGAAAACTTTCAGTTTATGAGTTTTATCTTAGGGTAAGTTGAATATACTGTTTTGACGAGGAAATTTTCAATGGGCTTAAAATGGGTATAAAATCATCGCAATGAAGGAGATAACAAAGGGCGGTCGTGAGATGATCATGTCCTAACTCTAGCCCTAAGTAATAGCCCTCCACAAATTACACTTATTGTGAAGATTAAGTTAAGTATAGATTACAAGCAATATCATAAGAAAATAAAATAAAGTTTACCTCTAATATGTGTTGTACAAATATCAACGTTTCGTTGACTCTACAAATCGAATGGACTTAACTTATACTCTACTTGGCAATACCAAAAATCGACAAACATAATATGCTACTAATTTTAATGTAATATTATGTAAAAAAATAATGTCACAAGCTAAATTTTCCCTGTTTTAAGCATCACAGCCGCCCAAAACATTTTTACAGTGCCACTCATAACCTACATTTTAAGTTTTACGTGACACTGGACTGCATTACGTCGTCATTCTAACTAAGACATAATTAATTAATTCTGTATATAAATGAAACAAAATTCATTAGCTAATAACCCTTCAAAGTGGAACACAGTAAGTAGTGCTTCTCATGTATAAATATATAAGACACTATTAGGTACGTACGATTATGAAGCTTTCTTTTCTCTCGTAATAATGTAAGTAATCATTTTCAACCCCAATATACCAAAAATCCATTAACTACATTTTATTCACGTACCTGTCTTTTATCGCGACTTTTCTCACTACAGCATTATAATGAAGAGTTTAAATTTAGAAGTAATGGTTGACCAATAAGATAAAAGCGAGAGGGCTATGATCGCCAAGAAAACTTTACCACTCCCATACCCCTTATCTGTAAAGGAATAAGGCAGAAAATGGAATGCTTGGTATGTCAAGAATGGTTGGTAGATGGGTAATGACGGACGGTAAGGACGGCATACAAAGTAGTCGGCTACCAAAATAAAGTTATCTGGCGATACATCCCCATATTAATGGCCAACTCGTTACTTGAGTATTGAGATGTTTTGGGATCACAAGACCCGATCGTTAAGGTTTGGATGTTTTGGAAAATAAATAATGAAACAAGCATCACGTATCCAGAAGCAAGAAAAAGGCAGCAGCCTGCTTAATATTTTGTTAACGATTGCCTTAGCAAAATCTTGGATGTTCAAATAGAAGGCCTTATACATTTAACTTGGGGCCAGATATGGAGCTATTTAAAACTTGACATGCTAAGTAGAGTAACCGTTATGTATAACCAAAAGTCAAAAGAAGTAGAAACAGAGAACAAAAATGAGAAATAATATTTTTTAATCTTAACAATTCAATAAATCAATAAATTAGCGCCAAAAGGTGAGTAACTGAACGGCCAAATAAAATCCAAAATCACGATCGCAAAAAAAACAAAGAATTACTCAATGAAACTGCTGCATTAAAACCAGCTTCCAGTTTTAAAAATAAAGTTCGTAAATTGGCCGTTTTAGTCGACGGTTTTTGGCCACAACATAGTACATGTTTCTGAGGAGCTTTGCGGTTGATGCGAGAGACGGGAAAGCCTGCTTCCTTTTTTGAAATAGTATTTTATTGGGCTCGGCCTAATCGACGAGATGAAAGGATTTGACCGAAAGCTGGAGCTAAAAGATTTTTTTAGATTAATAGTAGGTACCTTACATAATATATTTTTTTAATATTGTGATCGTGTTATCAAAATATGTACATTCGAAACAATAAAATGAAGTTTTGCTGTTTTACACCAATTTTATGTAGGAGCTTACCACTTCCAAAATTAGACCGTCAAAATAGTTTGCAAGTAAAACCTTACCTCTATTCCTACTTCTTACTTTAGAATATTATTTGAGTAAAATGGTCTTGGACAGCAAATAATTAAAAGCTATAATATATAATACGTACCTACACCCTGTGTGCATGGAACTATAGTATTAAGGATGGTACAAGAAAGTATGGCTCAAGATGCTCTAAACAACTTATTTTATATTTTACGATGTTTTAGATTTTCGTAAATATTTATTATATTGAAATAAGGTTATAATTAATTATAGGAAATAAACGCTTGGCCAAAGTTTTCCTGTCCCAAAGGTGTCCTGTCAATGATTATTGGATATCATCTGATTTAGTTTAGCTATGTATCTTTGCAACCTATGCCTGTTTAAATGATGAAATTACCAAGTTAATACCTACTACACGATATAGTAAAATGACTAATTTCCAAACAAAAATTTCGTTACATTTTAACCAGCACAAAAAGCGACATGAAAATCATAGGCGTTGTTATAGCGATGTATAAACAATTGACAGCTACAAGCGACTGACTTTAGTTCGTAGTACCCATGGAGCTAATAAAAAAAGAAGGAGGGAATCCCGTCTGATCCGAAACTGAAGCACCCTTAGGAAGCCGGAACGCTTCGTACGTACGAGCGGAACACGCACACACTCACATCATATGGAGCCGGTCGCCATACTTTCATCTGACACACATATGCAATATGTCTGCCATTTTGGGCTTCAGTTCGATGACAATCAAAACTCAATCCTTCTTTTTTTATTTCATCCATGGTAGTACCTATACCAACTTCGGTTTCATTTTGCGACAGGTCCTATAGTCACCATAATGGGTCGCTATAATAGTCGCAATCATCTCTATCGCTTGATCCGTAAACACAATCGCGGCCAATGTCTGCGGTGTATAAGACTATAATTTGCCAGTTTTCGCCGCCTAGTTACCTGTAATTTTATAAAAACATCGACCGTCTTGAAGTCTTCATTTTGATATTTTATACCTTTTTTTGTGATACGGATACCAACCATAAGGATCGGTTTCGTAATTTTCGCTTTAAATTACGCTTGTGTTTCCAAAAACATTCATCATATTGTCATGTAAATTTTATTACAATACTCGGATATAGTATGTAATGAGTCATTTTTGTCGTTTTGTTTACACACGTAAAGTCTCGCTTCATAAAGACTTAATCTGGTAACCAAATGTTAATTATGATGCAAAAGACCTGTGGCTATGCGTTTAGTTTTTTGAAACAATCGCTGTGGGCGAGCTTCGAAATGTGCAGGACACACGAAGACTATTCAAATGAGGCGTGCGTCATAAAATGTCAAAAATGTCACATAAATCATAAAGGACGTTGAGACAAAGATCACAGTGGGCCTTGGTAGTGAAACCAGGTCAGGTTCACATGTGCTTCCACTTCTTTGTCCGGCATTGTGCAATCTTCCGGGTTTTGCGGCGCCTATTGTGAGATTTGCATGCAAATTTTTTGCAACCCAGTTTGCTATTCTTGCCCTTTTTGCACGGATGAATAGAACAGTACTCTTTTTTTGTTTTTAGTAAGGGAAATCTGGAGCTCAAAGTTATTGGAATTGGGCGATTATTTAATACAATAACTCGATATCTCACGATTAAAGGTGCCTGACCTGCAAACCCGTTTGAACACGCGCGATGGTTATTTATAAACACTATTTGGTTAGAGACATGGATCAATTAAGTTACTATTATAGAGTTCACTACTCATAAAATTATAAAAATCCTCATGATAATCTTTAGTATGCTCTACGACATCTGTTCTGGGAACATGGGATTACCATTTCAATAACGCATCGCAAATCGAATTCATGGGAAGTCGAACGCGTCCACTGAACAAATCACCGTGTCACTCTATCCATTTACTTGCAAATTTCGTGCAAAACTCTTGAAAAAAGCCCGAGATAAAGGTACAAAAGTGCTCTATTCTAGTCGCCGGATGAATAATTACCTTTCACGTCGCTCCTTTCAATCCGCAGTCAGCGATCGATCAGCGTCGCGAGAACTCTTTCAGTCGCGTCACCCTTGCCGCCACCTCAGGTAAGACGCAATTAATCTGAAACATCCCAAATCAGTATTACATTAAAAACGAAATAAAAACCCCGCAGCCTGCCGGTTTTTTCGCCACGCGTTTTCTTTCCATTCAGATTTTTTTGACACCACGAAAAATGAGGCTCATTTATTTGACTCGTACACAATGTAGGTCTGTTTGAGTACGAGTATTTGCTATAAATACGCATTTTTCTCTACATCTCCTTCCTCAGTGGGGTGAGCATTAGCCTCGAAGGGAGTCTCACGTATTCCCTTTGTTCGATTTCGAGATTTTAGGGGAGTGCTGATGCTATATTCTCATAGAATCCATCAAAATAATCGCATGCTCATGTATAATTGATCGTGGCGGCGGTGAAGTTTCGTGTCATTAAATATTGACACTCTTGAAAATAGAGCGGAGAAAACTATTTTTAAACCGAATCAAAACATTAAAATTGATGGTGTTCCTAGGAAAAAAGATAATGAAACCACTGAAGGAGGAGCTACTTCCCGTTTAGAGGCGTTTGCTTTAATTGAACCAAATAAGTCAATTTCGTTTAATTGACGCCTGACAATCTAAATCTTCAAAGGCATACATACGTAGATAGTAATTATTTATGAACCTTTATTAAAGCATCGATGCTACGAGTTGAATCATTAGTATATGGATAAAAGGCAATCGTTTCTTTATATTTTTGAGCGCAGTCTTTTTGTTGAAAAACTTGAGCGATGCTGTGTCACAGGTACAGGTGGCTTCGTCTAACATATTTACGTAGTCCAGTATTAGCATTTATATTCTAAGCTCGATTTTAAAGGTTCTTTCTTTGGCAATGTTCTCGTCTGACCGAAACATCGGGGCATTGTTTGATAAATCGCAGAACATAAATACTGTTTTGTCTTAGCTCATTCAGTTGTAATTAGGTAGCATAATTTGCTCTCTTGAATCGGTAATGAGCTGGCTGTGCTCGACTCCTGAACAATGAGCGGTAAATCAATTATGCAATGCGTTCACTGTATTTTTCACGCTCTTGACACGTGAATATTGTTATGAATAATGCGTATTCTTGACGCCGTAAATAGTATTGCCAATGTTTTGAGGTTCTGTTACTGTAAAATCTTAAAAGGTATGAAGTGTTTAGAGAAACTTTTTCTCATAAAAAGCGTTTTGTTTAAATTGTCATACGTTTTTCAAAACTACTGTCACTTTTTACATGGTTTTATTTCGACATGCGATTCATTAATTAATTTTTATCTATTCACGTAATAATACAAGAAATTTCTCGTTCCATGCCGTAGCATTATCAATCAACTCCAAAATACATCTGTAACACCACTCGGCGATTTGTTCAAATGAAAAATTTATTTCGCCGATGATTAATTTAATGGTGTACAATAAAACGTAATTGCTGTTTCGAAGTTTTTACATCTTCCTCTTGTCTAAATTAATTTGTTTGAGCAAACAGTAGCAGATTGTAATATAACTCCACTTAAATTTTAATGCTTTAAGAATTGAATTGAAATGGTATTAAAAGATAAGTAATGCGGCTTATCTTTGCATCCATTTATTTTTGCAGCCTATAAAATTACTTGACAGATAATTTTAAGTAGAAAAAAAGGTATAACTTAAATGATTACACCTACGTCGTTTATTCTCTTAAGAAATTCCAACAGACACAAATTATGTATTATTCAACCACGAATTTGAAACGTGAACTAGAAGACACCCATTGAAACCTGCGAATAGAAACAATCAGGTGACAGGATGAGAGATGACATTTCGTAAAACAATGAAGCGGGATCTCGCCGTAATAATGGGATGAAATATCTGTGGTAACAATTTATATTCTAGCCCTGTACGGGAGTACTCAGGACCTTTTGAAGGGGCAGAGAAAGGCCCCAATTCAAATCTGAACCAGTTTGGATTGGTTAGCAAAATTACAAGTGATAAACCTAGTTTGTGTAAGATTTAATTTGTAAATGCAAGTTACATCAGGTTTTTCTTTGGCTTGAAAAAGTTGTTTGGGTTTATTTGAAGTTTAAAGCTTTTGCCCCGTCCTAACTACGCTCGAGAGTTCTGGATTCAAACTTGACAATTTATTAATCAAACCGATTACCTCCCTCGCAAAAGCCGGGCCTATTGTGAAAATATTGTCGGCCAAAACAATCCTATGAATAATTAAGGATTTAAATTTTAACACAACAAAGGCATAAAACAATAAACGCCCTTCGAAGTGGACAAAGGCATTTCTGTCAGTGGCATTCCGGGAGCCCCTCGTGAAGGTTTTAATTCGGGGGGTTGAGGTGATTGCTGACCGAGTGGGGCCGAATCTACGAATGCATTAGCACGTATTTAGTTTTTGATGCAGTCTTACAACATTCGTGAAATAACAGTGCCTTACGTAAAGTAAAATGTTTTGGTTTTACACATCATGCCCAAGTACTGCAAACTTTTTTATTAATTTTGTTGTTTTAATAACATTAGGTATTTATAGCCGTTATATATACCGTTGAAAGTTTATGTAAAGCATGAAACTCTTTTATGTCTGAAACCAATTTTTCTTGATGATGATGAACGTCTAATAAAACTTAATAACTTGAATAAAAATCTGAAAAAATTCATTGAACAAAAATATTCGAACCTATAAATAAAACTAATTCTTCAATACTAATTATATAAATAAAAATATTTCGGTGATATTATTTGCGTTAACATTCTTGCATACACATTATTAATATATGTGAAAATTTTGATTCATACGGGAATCAATTAAGGGCACCATCGGTTTCGTCAGTCTCCGACACATGTCGGTCCCCACTACCCTCAGCTTTTTCCATAACGACCTGTGAGCCCCTCCCTTCTTTAGAGAGAAAAGCATAATCCATCACTGTACGTCACCCCTATTTTGGTTCGCCCCGTCCCTCTTTTACACCTCAACTTACACTATATCTTTCCTTGTCTCGCCCGCTAGGGGTAGTTTCTCTCAGTCGCCGCTTGACGGGTGATCATTTTTCTTGTGCCGCGTTCAATCATCGCGTCACTACTCTCCTCTCGCTTTCGCTAAACCTTGTTTTACTGCTTTCTCGCTTGCACATGCCCTTCCTGTCTTTCTGTGTGTCCCTTATTTTCTGTTAGCGGTGCGTGTACCACTACGTGCCTGCCGACCAAATATGGCGTCTTTTGTGTTTGATTTTGACGTTTTAATTTTTGTTAATAAAGTGGTTCTTTTTTGTAATTAAAAATCCTTTTTGTTGTGTTTTATTAAGATAATTTATCCGTTGGGCTGGTTAGGTAAGCTGATTTCGATTTCTATAGATAAAGTCTTTAAAGAAGATTTAATTGTATTTATCAATATAATTAATTTCATTTATATTAAGAAAGCAACGTATTCAGTACATATATAGTAATTTATTTGCGTAGAATAAATCAAGATTAATATAAATCTATTGGGATAACTCCAGATTAGTATATTAATCCAGCAGTCAGAGGTTTGCCGGTGTAGAAACGTATGCAAATGCACTGCATGTGCTTAATAATTGTAGTATATGCAAAAACCACACACAATACCAATTGGCGTAAGCTAAGTGGAGGAACATACCGAGTTTTATTTTCTTACTCAATGCTTAGGTTGTCACTAATTAGTTTTAAAAAAATAAAGTAGGTACTGTTTATGCAAATTTAAAGATTTTTGCTCTGATTTCTGTATCAATTATTTTTATACCACCCAAAGACTACACAATGTTTTTCACCCCTGACACTTTTTATTACAATAAATACCTACCCCTCATTTGATAAACTCCATATAAGAAGCATTTAAGTGGTGATTTTTGTTTTTTTTTTAACGGGCTAATGCTGTTGTTCTCTACCTATCTTTACAGTTACACCGGGTGGGTTTTCATACTTTTAATGCGCCATGTGTGACAACTTTGTTCTAGGAATGTATGAAACAACCCATCTATTTTTTGATTAGACACAAATCTGATGTTAAGTACTTATATCGCCGATGGTGGCGCCACGTTACGCCAGGGCTGAGAACCGAGTCTTAAATTGTCTATTATTCACACGTTTACTATTTTACAGGACGGTTCTCAGTCCGCGCGGGGCCAGAGACCGCCCGAGACACTAGATTGACTTGTCAGAATATTTGAATTTTAATCCAGTACAAACGGACGAACACTTGTTTGTTTATTCATGAGTTGTATTTGTATATTACAATTTAATTAAATATTTGGTTTGTTCCATAATTATTATTTACAAAGTTGTAAAATAATTATGTGGTGTAAAGTAATCCAAGATGAATTAAGGTTTGCATTTTTTATGATGAGAGTAAGAACCTACCTATTACGTTTCAATGATGATATTTTTACGGTTTTTACAATCACAGAGAACTACAAAAAATGACCTGGGTGCGATGCGTAATTTTTTTAGTGCTCTGTGTCATACTAAAAAACTCCACATCCGCATTTTCAGAAAATAAAGCAGGTAACGGTCATCTCGTTTCATATAGATGATGAGTATTGTAAAGAAAATAATGTTGTTAAAATTTTAATGTACTTACTACAGGTTCAGGCAGGAAGTTAATCTGCTGCGTCCGAGTTTACTGTGACAAGGGGAGCGTTTCACTTGGCGCCGAGCAGCCGTTTCACTAAGTTCGTGAGTCCATTTCGTTTCTAGTGAAACAACTACTAAGTTTAGTAATCAAATGAAATGACTTGATGACATATTACTTACAGGTAACCAACAGAAACACGCATAGAATTTAGATTCTTAGTTACTTTAATTAAATGATTAGGTACACTTTGTTCTTGTTAAGAAGTTTTTCTTTTTTTTAAATACATATATTATAATGTATATTATAATTTTTTTTTGCAGTTATACAATGGTAGCATCACATCACAAACATCGACCCTCCAGTAAAAACGTCGCGACGTTTTGTGTTGAAGATTTTGGTTGTAAGTATCTATATTATTTATTGTTGATTTTGGATAAAACACTCTAATTTATATTAAAGGTTAAAGTTAGATTATAACCTTAGAATAAGTACCTACAGAAACCCAGTACATGCGCGAAATTTAGGCCGTTCCAATGGTGCATATATGGCACCGTTGGACGTTCGCGCCACAAACTAATACAAAACCATCATGGTTCGTGACAGTAATGCTTCTAGGTTAAAATAATATTGTTCGAATTCGTACCATAAATTTATAAAGTATTCCGGAGCGAGAACGAGACGTCTACATTTTTATATCGCGTTATCACTGTCGCACGTCGCTGTCAACACGATTAACGGTATAACATGACAGTTGTATTTGAGTGTACAAAACTGCTATGCGTCAACAACATTACAATATTCTTACTTTTATGTCATTTTTCAAAGTATGATTGAAGTAATATTCTAGTAATAATGCTATAAGACGTTGTTGTGACTGATTCATAAATTCTAATAGTTACGTTTCTCTTATAAGAATATTAACTTACAGCTCTAACTGGAACATCCACGAACCTTTTCAAGTAAAAAACTTTAGGCAGTAACCGATTGGATAGGCTTTTAATAAGTTTCCATATAAGGCAGGCTTGAAATTTAATTGAATGCCCATATAAACGCGTTGTAGGCGCGAGCTTCGATGGAATGGTACTTAGCAAAAAGGCTTAATTACTTGCATACTTAATGGAATCCAATTAATATCATGAAAGATAAATACAGTAAAATTTAATAATACCCTAGTAGATACTATCCTACATTTTATTTTTCAATCGTGTTTTATTAAGTTTGTATTTTAGTTTATTTTGGCTCCTGAATCATAAAGTCTGGGTAGTTTAGTGGTGGTTGATAGGACCATAAATAAGCTGCATCCTATGGTTCGTTAGATAGTCAATTGTTTCTTTTCTAATATTTGGTTCTACAACGATAGTCATTTATTTTTTCTATTCTATGTAACAAGCTAAACGTACGAGCTGTTGGTATCAGCTAGCCTCAAAAGGTGGACCGCTAATCTAATTTTTGTTTTTTGTTTTGACGCGTACAGGGGAGAGATAGTGAGTTCCATTAGTGCTACAAGGTTGAATAAAGAGCCAGGCCAGTTGTCAGGGAGCATCCTACATAATATAAATATTCAATAGGGGTCTGAATATGTTAATATGCCGTCTCCTCATTGGGTTGTAGATTGCTACGTCGTTTTTATCTTATACGACATTTAACTCCGGTAATTCAATTTAGTATATTTGCATAATGTCGCTTGCTTTCTAAAGTAGGTAAGTATGGTAATGACGCTGGGAATGAAATTTTACGTATTTTGTTTGTAATCTTTGACTCTTATGGGTTAAGGTTTAGTTGTTTTTAATGAGAGTACTTATCTGTCGTATTGTGAATAGATTACAACATTTAAAAGATTTTTATTGGGCATAATGTTTCCTCAATTATTGATTTTCAACTTTAAAAAATTACTTAGGCCATCTTTACTAAAACTGCTCTTAGTCAGACAACTTTGTGGTTCCTAACACATATCAGCAACGTCTATTCAGGCACTGTCGCAGACATATCGCAACCCCAAAAGTAAGTACTAGAAAGTACGCGATATTTCATACACCAACCCACAAGCCGTTGTTAACATCGAATCAAAAAGGTTTCATCACACTATTCCGTGTGTTCAAATGGAGATATCTAGTATTAATCGAGCACTGAAGGCACACAAAGCCGTGAATTATGACCCGCTCGTTGTTCACAATGGCTACGTCTTCATCACGAACCCTATTGTTTTTTTTCTCTACACATCACACGGATTGTTTTCTGTTAGTTCTGTTACATACGTAGTTGGGAAACTTGTTCTTTCATCTCTTTGGTCATTTGTCTACGCACTCCGATCGTACTGGCTGGAGATAAAAATATCTTTGATGTTCGGAGTAAATATTATTCTCACTTACTCTGTGAGATATGGGGGGTTCGTTAGCGTTGAATGTGTTTAATTTTATTTCCTAGCCCTACAATTTCTATATAAAAATCTTAACCACGCGTTCTGTATAAAATCTATAGTATCTACCTTACCTACTTTGCTTATGTACTATTTTGATATCATTGCTCTCTTATATATTCGACTAAATAGTATCGGATATATGAATACAGAAGTGGCCGTAAAAGTATATTGTACTCAAGTCATTGTCACTAGAAACATTATATGCATTTTTTATATATGTGTGTTAAAGGGTAAGCCGCGGAAAGTATCTAGAGACGTAACTCAGACGATGTTTGTCATGTCCGTCTGACTGACCGACGTTAATCGTCATTTCGTCTCTTTTCCATAAACTTTGAGGGCATTTAGAATAATCTAACTGCCCTCAAAGTTTATGGAAAAGGCCTTAAAATACTTCCTACCCACGCCTCACGGTATTGCGTCTCCAAGGCACACAATGGAACCGTACGATTCATTCCCGTTATCAATCCACCGTGATGCCATCTGTGACGCTCACATTACTCAATTTCCCTTTGCGCCCAAAGAGCCCGCCTATAGGCATGTGTTTAAAAAAAAAGAAACGTGAAGAGTGAATTTTAAAATACCGACATTATAATAAAATGACATACTCTCCGTTGTACAAATGTCCACTCATTTACTTGCCTTTAGGACCACTGTCATAGTAATGTACTATTTATCCAATCATATAGTCAGAATAGCCAAATAACTGTGGAGAGCCGATGGATGAAAAAGGCAAGCAGCTGCTTGAAGTGGCGCTCTTTAGGGGAGGCCCATGTTCAGCAGTGAACGTCTTCAGGCTGCTGATTATGATGATGATGATGATAGTGAGAATGGCAGAGTCACTTAGGATCTTGATAATAGGCGCATCGTCCTTAGTAGAGTCTTCCAAGAGGTAAAAAAATTCTTTGAGACGATACTTTCGAATTTGTCCTCGAATATATTGATCTATCATTTATGATCATTTATCCAGGACAGATTGTCAAATAAGGTCCTCCTACTGAAGAAAAAGAGGTCCCACGAAGTATTCGATTCGGCTCGGCAGCGTTCGGGAAGCAACGACCTATCTTTTCGTCTACTATACTGCAGAACCTGATAACAAAAGCTTTAACCAGTGTGTGTTGTCAGTATAAGACATTACTCTACCATAGTAGTCAGAATTAATCTTTTACTGTTGGCCTCATTAGGAAGCCCAAAGTTTCGCAACGAGTTATAAAAATAGATGGAAGAGTTTCCTTGCGTGATAATATCCAAAATGAGGAGATCTGCTGCAGAACTAAAGTAACCGAAATCATGGCTTTCAATTTTGAAACTTAGCAAGTTGAAAGGGATAACAGTCTCCATCGTTTGCTGGCGGAACCGACAACCGTTGGAGAATCATCATCATCATCATCATCATCATTAACAGCGCATCCATCGGCTCCCCGCGGCTTTCACCAGGTCGTCGGTCCACCTAGTGGGGGGCCGGCCTACGCTGCATCTTCCAGTTCGTGGTCGCCACTCGAGAACCCTTCTTCCCCATCGGTTGTCAGTTCTACGAGCGATGTGGCCTGCCCATTGCCATTTCAACTTGCTAATCCTAAAAGCTACATCGGTCACTTTAGTTCTCCTGCGGATCTCCTCATTTCGGATCCTATCTCGCAGGGAAACACCGAGCATTGCTCTCTCCATAGCTCGTTGCGCGACTTTGAGCTTAGTAATGAGGCCAACAGTTAGAGATCACGTCTCAGTTCCATAAGTCATCACTGGCAACACGCATTGATTGAAAAGTTTGTTTTCAAGCTTTGTGGTATTTTGGACGAAAAGATAAGTCGAAGCTTTCCGAACGCTGCCCAGCCGAGTTGGATTCTTCGGGCGACCTCTTTGTCGAAGTTGGATCTACCCAATTGGACAGTCTGCTCTAGATAGACGTATCATCATCATCATCATCATCATCATTAACAGCCTGAAGACGTCCACTGCTGAACATAGGCCTCCCCCAGGGAGCGCCACTTAGAGAGGCTGCTCGCCTCCTGCATCCATCGGCTCCTCGCGGCTTTCACCAGGTCGTCGGTCCACCTAGTGGGGGGCCGGCCTACGCTGCGTCTTCCAGTTCGTGGTCGCCACTCGAGAACCTTTCTTCCCCATCGGTTGTCAGTTCTACGAGCGATGTGGCCTGCCTATTGCCATTTCAACTTGCCAATCCTAAGAGCTACATCGGTCACTTTAGTTCTCCTGCTGATAGACGTATAGATGGAGAATAATGTTTCTCAACTAGCGATGATGAGCCAAAAGCGCAGCATATGTCGGATTCCTACTAATAATGAACGAACCAACGTTACGATATGGTCAAATCGGCACGGAGCCGTTGGATGCCAGAAGGAAGTAGACGGTCAAAGATGCGGTCAATGTTCAACGTCTTCCGGCTGATGATGATGAGTTTAAAATTCCATCTAGCTACTTCTTTCTTATACATAAAATATACTCTTGTCAGCTAGCGTCGGGTAAAATAAAAAATAAATTCAAAGGAATATTTTTGGATAATAAAATTAAATAATTATTTTATTTGCGTTGCTTTAGTATTATTATTTATATAATCCCCTTAACATAGACTAATTTGTTTGCTATTTTAGCATACAAGAAAAGCACCCACACATGTCCGAATTAGGATACTCTTGCTGTGTATGTATCATGTATGTATGTTGGTAACACTGAATGATAATTTAAATTCATTCTCTTCGCCGCCCGCGCCATCATTTGGACAAATGTTACGTCATTTGTCTGGGGGGCTGAGGCGGAAAGCGGGGAAGGAAAACCCCTTATTTCCTTTTACGAAATTGATCCTTACTTCTATACAAACTCGATTCAATTTTCAGTTTTCGACACTGATCAGATTCCAAAAACTTCTACCAAAGCTAAATTACGCAATATCGGTCTTTAAAATTTGCTTGCTAAAGTCCATTAACGTTTGTCTACTCAAAATCTCATTTTGTAAGCTTCCGAAATTATTTTCCCAATGAAAAATGTGACTTAAAAGAATGTTTTGTTGGTCGATTTTTGATCGGCCTAGTTTTCTTTGAATGGGCATTGAATTAAAACTTGCCGTATTTGCGCTACGTTACTAATTAATTTAATTATTTAACTCATTGTGTGCATGTTTATTCAATACACAAATTTTAAACAATGCCTAAGGTTTTGGTGATAAATTTTCAGTTTAATTAAATTGAGATTAAAACTGGATTTATAATTATATTTTTAAATAAATCTTATAAGGGTATGTGTCATTTAAATGGTGACTAATAGTACTATTTTAATATCTGTGCTAAAGGTAATGAGAACAGTAAGAGAAGTTACAAGTTTGGTATTATAAACGTATGCATTATTTATTTACCTGAGGAAACACCCTTAGTTTTGCTGAAAATAATCCATTAAGGTCTCAACAGCTTTTAAAGCAGTTGTTCTGAAAAATGACGTTATAAGTATTTATAACCTTCTGGATGTCCCTAAAACTTATTGATGAAATTGATTTTGGCGTTTAATTTTTATAATATACCTACCATGCGCTTTTAACCCTTGGCTCTTCCCTAAAACAATCTAGTTTAGTCCGGATTTTTTGTGTTTTATCTAATTGTGCCCGCGGTATGCCCAAGAGATGGGGTGATGCATGCGACTCTTGGAGTGTCTGTGACCGTCCCGCGGAAACCAATTTCAAAAGACTGGAAGATTACAGAGATGTACTTTTTGTAGCAAATATACTAAAAATCTAAAATAGTTAACGCAGTGCTTAATAGGATAGACAATTTTGACAATCTTTGTTTATTTTATAATTTTTAATTACACCTAGAAAATGGGGTACTTAGTTCTTATGCTTTAGTAAATTGACTAGATAAAGAAAATTTTTCAAAAATATTTCCCTAAGTCGTTTCAGTTCCATCATCTCAAAAAAATGTCTTGTTTAAAACCTGTGCTATCAAGTGACTTTCTTATAAATTCAAAACTATTTTGAAACTTTTTTTCGTTTTGGCATGTAAATGGGTGTAAAAAAACTTATAAAGTATTTACTGATATCACGGAAAATTTATCAAATTCTCAATTAACAAACTGCCTATGTATTTAATCCATTAGGCAAACCCTATCCATGCTCAAATTATGTATAATATACCAATATACCAACCAATTTACACGCTACACAAACTCCTATACCAATGTAATACCAAAGGATAACCAACTCCGAGACTACGACCCTGGTGGAAAGCGCCCCAGTCCGCGAGTGACACTGACGAATTGGCCCACATTAGTCATAGTCGAAACCCCCCCTCCTCACCACCACACACCCCTCATACACCCTGTTTATTTACTTTTTGTAACGGTATTGATGTTTAATTATAGTGCCAGCCCTAATGTAACTCGCCTGATTTTGGCGCGTAATGTTATTCTTACAATTTTTCATTGGTTACAAATACTTTTGTTTGGTGTTAACTATTTTTATGGATGGTTATTTTTAAGAGGATGGCTTTGATATTGATTTTTTTGGATTGCTTAGTTTTATTTTGGTCGCTTTTTGGTCTTTAATAACGTTTTACAGAACTACCAGTCGTCAAGCAGTAAGATTTTATTCATAAATTGATTCTGCCCACGTCTTGGGGAGTCACTACGGAGCATTGTTCTATAATCAAATTTAATTTGGGTCTCTTTTTTATATAAATTTGAATAGGCTCCTCATAGGTCACCTAGCAACCTGCTACGCATCATCGGCATCGTTTAACATCAAGAGAGTTTCAGTCGAATAGTTAACTTAAAAATATTGTAAAAAATGTTATATTTACAAAATATAATGGCTTAAAAATAACTTCAGTTAAGCATTGTGAAAAAAACTATCTAAAATTGTCCTTGAATCGATTTTCCATCATCACCGTAACCGTACAATGCTACGCTAAGTCAGTGAACAAACTTCTTACAAAAATTGTAACTTAATAAAACACCTACTATGTTGCAAATAGTAGGTAATGTCAGAGACAATACAATGCCTATTGTAAATCAGAAACATTTAAATCACGAGTAAGAGACGATACTACTAGGTATAAATAAAAATACAAGACATTTTAAACGAACGTAAGAGTAAAATGTAAGACATTTTATTTATAATAAATAACAACCAAAACGATTGTTTGATTTCAAAATGAACTTTGGAGGAAATATTATTTTCTACAGTAGGTTAAATAAGAAAAGCAACTCAATGTAGATAACCTATCATAACCTCAGAAAAGTACAAACTTGATGTATGACTCAGAAAATTCGCAAGTACGAACCTACAGCAACTTCTATTGCAATAAACGTTACCACAAGTTGAAAGAAAGAAATAAAAAGAAAAAATGTTTTATTCATGACAACATCAGATAAAATTGGTAGATTTAAATCATAGTAGTTTAGGCAATTCGTTGAAGTTGAAGTTTAAGCACTGCTTTCCATAGTATACTACCAGGGCCATTATTCCGTATCGATTCCTTACTTCGAAACCACGCGAGTTCCTTGTCTTACATAAGAAATCTGCAAAACTGTATTCTCTATGAAACGAAAACAAAACCGCGCGAAATGAATTTGGAATTGGCGCGATTTGAACTGTCAAAAATCATGTTTTACTGAGACGCGTTCCGAAACATCAACACATCAAAAGATATGACCACTTATGTCAATATATTTTATTCAGAATAAAGATAACTCTAATGTAAAGTGAAGGTATATCTGACGCTGTGACACGATTTGAACAAGACACGATAACGACGTGGATTTGTATCGTGTGGAATCTGTGTTTCCATAGAGAATAACCACCCTGAGTAGCAAACTCCCTTATCATATAGCGGGAAGACGGATGACTTCTCCTATCTGTTAATTAAGATTTTCGCGGCATCTCACGTGCTAACTGATGCTGGCAATTTAACTTTGAATTCTGGGATTTTGTTTGATGTTTGACGATGTGAGAAATTAATTGCACCTAAAATTTTGCAGAATTTCAATGATTGTTCATGCACAAATGTCATCCTTTGCTTTCAAATTAAATTATCTACACTTTAGCTAAAAAGTAGGTCAGCTTGGAGAAATCTAGCTCCAGTTTTGCTGGTTATCATCGAAGCAGTTTCAAAGTACTCTCTCATTGAGGGGGGGCTTCTCATTGGGCTGCCTTAAAATACCCATTTCTAATTTGTCTGATGTTGGCAACTTCACGCCTAATCGTAGCTTGATCAGAATAGACAGTGTAACTCATCTCAATGGATTTTTTATACTTACTGTAGCAAAGAAAAAATTAATGCATCCATGTATTTTATTAAAAACTTGTAAAAAGTATTGCTATGTATCTACAAGGTCCTCTGAGTACAAAGTTAAGATAGTTCGCTGATCACCGACAGAGGGCGGGTCTCGAACACCCATTTGTTAGGAAAGGCTCATTAGGGTCGAATCTGGTCGAATCTCCGGGGATTAAGGTCCAACACGATACCGCGCGGTTGTCTTGCACTATTCAAGTAATTGTATTCGAGAAATTTACTGATGCCTTATCTAAAAAAATTGACATAAGTTCAGTGTTCAGTTTTAAAAAGCTATCAATGTTCCCGTAAAAATAGTTATATAAGTACCAAGTTATTTGACATAATTATCTTACCGAAACACATACGAAAATCTGTATCCAGCTATTATAAAAACATTAACTGATAGATACAAACTTATCGCGACCGCCAATCACAAACGAGAACTCAAAATAAATCGATGTAACATCCAATCATTACTCTACGTCAGGATCGACTCAATTAAAATATCGTTAATGTGTTTTACAAAGGAAAAAACAACCGTGTATCTCTTTTTATAAGTATCATATTCGAATAAATAAATTTTACTTTGCAATGGTCATTATGGTAAATGCAGTATAGTATAAAACCACGAAATCGCCGTGTCGGAATCGAAATAAAGGTAAAATAAACAGTTGGTAAAGCCATGCGGGACATGACTCTTGTATAATGTAAGGCTGCCATTAAAAATATATCATGCTATGGAGATCAAACCAACAGTATGGTTGGACTCAAGTAGGTTGTTGCATATGCAAAACGTACAACACTACAATAATACTGAAAAGGTTAAAACTACAAAACAACGTTTTTAATAAAGTAAATTTCTTTATCACCTCAGAAACCCTTAGTTTAGAATGCTGTCATCATCACAATTGTAACAGTGCTTACACAATTGCCACATCAAAAATGATCAAACATTCATGCTTTAAAAATACACACTCAAAACAGCGTCGCTCGCGATAAATTACTTGTAATTTCGTACTCGGGTGATACCTGAGCTCAGTGAAAAAACACGAGACATAGACGTCTTGGTGCGTCGCAAATGACGGTAATCATCTTCTCATCAGGGCGTGGGTAAGCGTTGATGTATAGGAGTTGAGCTCGCAGAGGGTATGTTGACGTGATCACAGAGTAATACAGATACAGATCTGATCTAAGCTTATGTAAATCTCTCTTTTATTTGCAGGCGGCGACTTGCTACTCTGACTGAGCTATAATCGATGAAATGTTCAAGCATTTTAAAGCGACTTTAATGAAATTAGGACTATCAAGATAAATTGACATTAGAATCAAATCTCTTCAAACGATAATAGTTGGAATAAACTAGCTCTTTTTGAAGATCGCAGAGTGCGTTTAGGGAAATAGTGTACGATTTCACCTAGGTAAAAGAATAGTGGCCCACACTTGAAGAGGACGATGCTTGGCCGGTGGATACTAAAAACTGTGTGGACCTATAAGATGATAAAAACGATGATATTTTTATATTATAAGTACTTAGTCCTAAAGATCATAATAAAGTGAAGATAATAATTGAGAAACTCATATTATCAAGACTGGTATCTAGTTATAATTTGTTGTAAGTTTTTCTGCTGAGTTCTCTTTATTCATAAGTATAAGGAAGTACCTAAACCTTCTGTTTTAGCGTACCTTGCTTATTCTATGACATAAATATAAGCACCTAAGAGAGAGTTGGCTTAAAGAGTAAATGGGCGTTCAGTGTTAGGTCTTAAACTCAACTAAAGGTTCAAACTCCGCAAGAAACAAATTACGAGGAAATGAAATCATCGTCGTACCGAGATGTAACATTAGGCGTTATTATAATAAAATTTGCCTCCTAGTAGACAGCATTATGCTTTTTGTGATGTGTTTACTCTTGAAACATTAGGCATAATTTCACACGAGATCTTCGCACAGATTGCGTGAAAGTACGCAACCTACCTAAATACCTACCTAGGTTTTTCCAGAGCTTTACAATTATTTTTGATGAAGAAGTAGAGCCCCACGATACGAACGTTGTATATGGTAGGATGTTTTATTTCCTGACATAGTTATGGACAAATAGGAAAGTTCTGCAATCAATACAAAAGTATGACTTTTAACGATCGCTTATTATAATTATGCCAAGTTTACTGTAATCCTTGTTACAAATATGATAAGACAAAGTATTTTGAATAACACGATTTTAAGGTTGGTACAGCTATTTCCAATGATTCCTTTTTTAAATTTTCAGCTTCGTTTGATCATTTTTATAAGTGTCAAATGACACTTAAGTAATGCCGATAGATAAGACCTAAATCGTAGTTACACGACGAAATGAATATTTAATATTAACCATTACCTTGTACTAATAAGTGTTCGTTGCCATTACAATATTAGAAAGGTAGTTGTGGCGGGTGACAGTGACAAATCAAACGGCATGCGTGCCCAATTTGAACGACGTTGAAACAATCGTTTCTATCCACGCTGCTGAGGTAGCTTGGGTGTTCACTCGACGTAGAAAGGTTGAATGGTTCTGTACAATTTTTTTAATAATAATGCATGCCTTTAGTTGTTATCAAAAGAGGAGAAATGTCACTTCTTCTTGTCATTCAAAACACGTATTGCTCTTAAAATTTTTGCACGGCAAGTCTTTTGTTAAGTGCCTTTTTTTTCCTTTTTTATCTTTTGATACAACCATGATCATGAATTCTTATAAGATGAGATCTAAGAAACTTAATTTCATTTGGAGAATTTCCATACCTAGGATACATCTAGAGCACAATTTTATAATGTCTGATCAAGTGACATGCACCTCAACAGCTAATTGCCTGTGATCTTAAGACAACACCCTAACTATGACACGAAGAGTTCCGTATGGTAAAAAAAGTTGAATCCTCCGGAAAAATCTCACGAAATTCATGGCGTTTTCTTTATTATTTCAGTGGCAATTAAACTCTACTGAAATCGGCTAGTTAATAATTTAAGTTAAATATACTCTGTTAACATTTAACTTTTTTTGTAAAGCTGGTCATGCCTACTTGAAAGTCTCAGAGGCAACGTCATTTCCTCATTTCTACATTCATATCCCTAATCCACTGTTTTGACACGCAATGCGGTAGTTGAGTGGTAAAAAAATACATAAATTACCGAAACGGATTGCCGGTAAAAAGTGGGCCGGTCCGTCAGATCATTAGTGGGAGCCAATGGTCGTTACCTAAAAGTCATTAGTATCAACTTTTACCGTAATTTGAGGTCGAACACATCACTTTAGATATAAATTCTACCGTGTGTATAGGGCAACCTACTTATATGAATATAATATATATGTGTTTAGATGCATATTATTACGTATACTCAAGTTGAGTACTTATATCAAAATGAAAGTGTTGAAGTGATTAACCGTTTGATTGTGTTTTCATTTGTCAATTCCAGACTCAAAGTACTTAATCCATAAAAATGAATGAAAACATAAAATTGAAATGAGAACGCTTATTTATTACAGTTTATAACTTAAAACTGATTACAAATAACCAACGTTAAATATTACATTTTACCGGCTAAATGTTTTGTTTCACATTCTATACTTCGTATTTTAAACTGAGTTAATAAAGTCATTAAAGCGTAACGTGAATTCAATTTTTATGCCAGTAGCTTATCATGTCTCAATAAAAATTCATGAAAAATAAGCATTATCATAATTATATTCAAAAGAACCATAATTTAGTATTATTAGTATGGAGTATGGATATCGATGAATACCTAACATAGTGGAGGAGGTAGTACTTAACATATTATATTATATGGGTAAACAGGGGTAAACGTATTCATGAAAAATACCGTACCTTTATACTTTACACTATATACAACTTTTAAGTAAACAGCTCTTGTAACAGCCTTATCTCTTAAATTATTATTTAAAGGAAAACTTGTATAACAATTCTTCAAACAATTAAGCTAAACATATCATAATTATGTTATACATAGATACGTTAAAACAGATACTACAATATAGACATAATCTGTGTTATCAAACCATATCTATCGAAGTATAAATTATAGATTCTAGATAGGACAAGCTAAACTTCGTCACTCGCACTAAGCCTATTTCTCCATTTTCAACAAACTCTTACAATAGGGAATCGTATTTATTATGGTTATCATTTTTGTAAAGTTTTTGCGGCATCACTGTAAGGCCGATTGTTATAATTACGCGGTGTCCATTACAGTAATGTCTTATAATAATAGCGATTTGTAATGCCACTGCCCGATCGCAATGAGGTGTGGAAACAAACCGTTTTGCGGCTGCACTTTCCGTGGGATGACTTGGAACAAGGTAAAAGCTCTAGCGGTATCCATCTAGGTAGTCACCCCCTCACGAACAACGTCACGTAATAAGAACCTGGAGTATTACTAAGCTTCCCTGTATCTATAGGGACCCAGAAAATACAAGGACTCCACATGGTTCCACAAAGGCCTGACACAGAACAAGTATTTGTGTTTTTTTTTATCGCACAAATAGGTACATGTCCTGTCGAAAGAGTCGAACACACTACCTCTGAGCTACGATAGCTGACCTGGGGGTCTAGAAAAGATTACAAACGCTAACGCTAATGCCAAATGCTAACTCCAAAAATGCATTGAAACGAAATTAGCTACGGAAAAGTAAGCGATTTCCGAAATGTCATTTCAGTACATTTTGGAGTTAGCGTTTGGCGTTAGCGTTAGTGGTTGGTATCTTTGCTAGACCCCCAGTACGTTTTGGAGTTAGCGTTTGGCGTTAGCATAAGCGTTTGGGATCTTTTCTAGACCCCAGGGAGTCTAGCAAAGATCCCTTTCCATTAGCGTTAAGGCCAAATGATAACTCAAAATGTATGGAGAATTACATTAGCTTTGACATTCGCTGCGGAAAAGTTATCCGCAGGGGCTGTCACTTCAATACATTTTGGAGTTAGCGTTTGGCGTTAACCCTAATGGAAAGGAATCTTTGCTAGACGCCCTGGTACGTTTGTCGAAATCATGCCAAAACGCTCCATACTACTGTATGTTTATTGGTAAAGGCAGCGGATGATCGGCAACCAATGAACGTTCAGTATTTGATGTGTTACGTTGACACGAGCTTAACAAATTTACAAGAAACCAGGGGTTATTCTCTCCAAAGACCCATACTTATAAATGTTCATTGCTCTCTATAGATAATCACAAGAGAAAGTACGTACCTATAAATGTATATTTTTATGTACACACTCTCTTTCTTACCTTTACTCAACTCTCTTATACAAGCTATTCTCTCATTCCTTGTTCCACTCCAACCTGTACCTACCTTCATTATTGTTACTGCCTGTTGCGCTGATGGTCAGATAGTCCTGCGGTTTCGTTATCGATTCTTTAAAATTTCCTGAAAACCTACTTATAAATACGAGGAAAATATAAAGGCCAACTTCGAAGCGTGTTAGTATAAACTAAACCAGGGTTAAATTAAAAACCAACGCATGAGTAATTGTCCTTTAAATATAGGCCAAAGCATAGCATGAATTAGAGTCATTGTACCTAGATTTTTGGATTGATTTGATATGTATTTAAAACAATAAGAACTCGCTGAGGTTTTGTAGGTAGTTTAGATTACTACCAAAATGTTACAATAATAATATTATTTTATAATACTAAATTTATTTATATTTAATATCAAAACAAAAATAAACCTATATAACACAAAACAAAAAACTACCTACTAACTACTACTATTACATATTATATCTACTTAAAAATAAAAATAACTGTCTAAAGAATACTTGAATTATCTATAGACTGTAAAAGGTCTATAGATAGTTCAAGCAATCTATGGAATCGGGCAACGTACCCATAATGCTGGCAGCGTTGCCCCGCTGTATAGCGAGGCTGATCCTTTGACCTAAGTAGATGGCAGCATTTTGGTCACGTGCCGATTCAACCAAACGCCCCGCCAAATTCTTGTTATAATACTTAATATTATATAGTTCAAAATCCCATATACAGTCTTAGTTTTATTAAAATAAACAAAAACACTTATTAAAAGCTGAACCAATACCACTAGCATAACTTCATAGAAATAGCTGTATTTATGAGTACTTAATTCTAAAGTTAATTAAAACAGTAGGTACCTGCAGATTTTGAAAATATAACAACTGAGTAACTTCTGGTTTAAACTTGTATGCCTTATTAGATATAATGTATCTCCAATTAGATTTCAAAGTTCAAACTATCCAGTCGTGTTGTGCTACGCTTTCTGATTGGTCGTAACTATTATTCGAGTGCTTTTTTCATGAATTAGTTTATATGGTTTTTCAAAATTAGTAAGGCAACGTATCAGCAACACTTACCATCAGGAGGTCGTGAGCTTCACACACACACACACACACCCCCACACACATCAACAACCGGAAGACGTTCACTGCTGAATATCGGCCTCCCCCTCGCAACTTTGGACGCTGGCCATTCCCTGTCAATTCCCTTAGCTGGCTCTTAGCACCCACAAATCATAACGTGTGTTAGTTTGCCACCAATTCCTTTAAAAAATTACCTACAATTCACTTATTCATAGCGATGGAACAGAGCAAGAACAGATTATTTTCATTTTTGTCCCCAAAAATTTGCGCTAGGACTAGCCGCTCCATTCAACCAACTTGCTACTAAAACTGCTCACCATCTTGCAACGACATCAAAACGCTAATCGCTCGAATAAACTACATTATGCTGTTCAGATGTTCAGTTTTACAGCACAGATCAGACGATCCTCGTCGGGGGAGCGCGGTAGGAACTTTTAATTGGCGTGCCATTAGACCGGGCGAACACTAAGCGATTTGTGGTGTACCGGCCTGGCTCTCTGGAGGTTTTAATTCCTCACCTCTGTGGTTGATTACGTATTCTCTGTATGTATTTGCCTTTATATAAAAGCCGTATCCGTTGTGTAACATTGTTATTGTTATCTAAGCGTGAAACAAAGCTTTCCATGACAGTAGTTGGTGGTCAGATAACTAGCTAATGCAGTCTGTGGGTTTGGAATAGGGAAGCGGAAAAAATAAATATCGAATCTCCTAGTGCTTTATTTTTTAAACAGCAATGAATCCCATTGATTATAATACCACCCATATTTATTTATAACATTTATAAATTATAAGACATAATATTAGTATTCAAGCCAAGCATCTAGGTACAATGCGGAGAGGTTATACAGCAAATTTATTATTCTGTATAAAACTCGGGCAAGTTGACGAAAATCGCGAAGAATCAGCGTAGGTGGGTGAAGTTTTAGCATAATTTTAGTTTCGTGTTATAGCCTGTTACATTATTCATTGTATAAAATATTATCATGAGGTTATTATTGAAGATAAAATATTTTTTGTCGGGAAGCGGCCGGTTGAGGGATTAAAGATGGGAAGAGACAGCGTCGGTTTATTTACTATTTATGGAAAGAGTTAATTATCATTTACATAGACAGTTCTCACCCACCTGATAGTGCAAAACAGTTGTAGAATATAATACTTAATCCACATAAAAGACATATAAATTGTAAAAGTCAAAATTTCTATTGCAAATTGGTTAGTTTTAGTATTTTACGTTTACTTTAGGTGGGTACGTAGTACACTGTTTTATAAAATGCTTGTCACAGAAGACAAAACATAGGCTTTTGTACGTTAGTAGGCGGCGCCGATTGATACGTCTCCTTGCCACTAAATCATCAGCTTAGTTGACATTACTTCTATTAATATTAAATTATAAATAGTTTGCTTCAATAGTAAAGTAAATATAAAAATCGGCACGTGACCAAAATGCTGCCATCTACTTCGGTCAAAGGATCAGCCTCGCTATACAGCGGGGCAACGCTGCCAGCATTATGGGTACGTTGCCCGATTCCATAGATTGCTTGAACTATCTGTAGACCTTTTACAGTCTATAGATAGTTCAAGTATTCTTTAGACATTTATTTTTATTTTTAAGTAGATATAATATATAATAGTAGTAGTTAGTAGGTAGTTTTTTGTTTTGTGTTATATAGGTTTATTTTCGATAATATACTTAAGGTAAATAAAAAAAAAATATTAAAATTAAAACTTCTATTAATTTGAATACCTTGATATTTATATGATTTAAATAATTACTAAGATATTAAAATGATTTAAAATGTTAATACTTATTTTAGATAGGAGGTAGGCTGCGTTCGTCTTAGAGTTAACATTCTCATGAAAAATTGAAACATACAAGCGTATTACTTAGTTCAAAATTATCGCACGGTTCTCACCAATAGGTACTCACAATTTCAGCTACCAATACCAAATTACTCGATGAACTCGATCGCTTTCTAAATTTTTCTAAAACAATTCTCTAAGACGTGTTTCCAGCCGGCTTAACGAGCCGTCGTTACTGCCACAAATCTGAGACATTACAACGTATTAAAACTCTTAAAGTCTGCTACGTTCGCCATTTAGTGGGAACAGAAACTTTGTTACATCATCGCTGTGATTTAAATTCGAGGAGTGTGCTCGTGGAAATGTTAACTTGGCTATATCTAGATGGTTCTATGGTCTAAAATGGTTCTGGTCTGAGACATGGGGTTTAATGAAACATGTTTGATTTAGAATATCTTGATTCTGGCTAGATCCTTGCGTAGTCACACAAGGGTGAAGATACATAAGTTATATAATACAGTTGTCAATGTCGAAACGTGCGGTTCTCAGATGAAAATTATCAATAGTCATTGTGGGGTTTTCGTGATTTAGAATGGTTATTTGATGCGTAGTTATGGTAAACATTGGTTCAAAAATCTAACAAATTCACCGACTTTTTGACCATCATTGGTAACCTATGGGAAAAAAATCCACCCTAAGTATCAAGTATTACCCATGTTTTCAATATCAACCCTGCCAATTTTTGGATGACGACACAGAGTTACTCTAATCTGTGGATGTTTTACTTATAATTATGTCTGTGGATGGATGAAGACATATCTATATGTATTGTAAACTTATTCAACACATGATGATATTAACTCATAAAATAAGAATAATTATCTTCACGTAAAAACATAAAGTAGTCACAAATAACTTTGTATTTCCCGCCATTATTCTGCTCCCCTGTTGGATTTGGAAGTGGCGCCTCTCTTTGTAGGTTTATTTTTGCAACCCCTAGGAGCGAAGGGATGCATTCAATTCCCAGAACTTCTCAGAGATGGCGCCTTCGGTTCTGTCTGGGGCTATTTCCGGAAAATTTAAATAGATGTCGTTAGAGACGATTATGGAATTGAATCCATAATTTAAAAATGGAATATTATGCCATTATGCCATATTAAAGTTGATGGCACTACCTACTTATTTATGTTTAGCTACTTCCGTATATTATATAAATAAAACAATAAATTATGCTTTAATGCTTTCCTTAAAAGATTTAATAGATACATTCTTAAATGTTTAAATAGGTACATCATTAAACCTATGTAACTAAAAAGTAAACCCTTACATAAAAATAAAGCGTTATAATAGTTATTAATCTACTGATTGACAATAAACCGAATTGACTGCCGAAAAAATACACATTCTCTTTTCAAATATTTAAACTTTTTCTGTGTGATGTTTGGGTGAACCGTGAGCGCGGGAGCACCGGCTGTTGAAGATTAGACACGCTAGCCGGAACAATTTTTTAATATCCCCAAACAAGAAAGGCGAGACTGTCAAGTGTTTGAATAGTGTGGATAAGACGAATGGCGAATCGTAATGTACTTTTCTCATCCACCCAGCGAAGGCTTCTAAAAAGCCATTTACACGATCGGGACCAACCACCGACCAAGGTCATATTTGTCTCACCGTGGTCGGGTTGGTGTAAAATCCGACCGTGTTGATGGTGGTTGGTGCCTTCATTCAGTTGGTTGGTAAGTGACTCAACGGCATTAAATAAATATCAATAAAAAAAGTGACAGTGTAAATATATTATAAAATGCATAACAAACAAAGTGACCAGCCTCCATGTGATGTAAAATTGTACATACTCGCAACAGATTGTATTTACAATGAATCTTGAGTTTTTAGAGGTTCTATAGGATCATGGATTTTTTATCATCGGCAATTTTGATTAAAGGCTTATTTCTCTCAAAAACTAATAAAATAATATAAAATAGCGGCCTGTTTAGATATTGTTTGGTAGAAACATTACAATCTAAATTCTAAGCAAGTATTTGGAATAAAACAAAAATCGGTCAAGGGGTTGTCAAAATTATAAAAGTCGTAGGTTTTGGGTTTAGTGGCCAATGTTTATCCATTTGGTAGGAACATTCGGTAGGTAGATACTCAATTCTAAACTCGGTGATGTGAAAAAAAATGGCTGCATTTTACACATTCCGCTTGTTACTCATTCTGAATTTTAGAGTTTCTTCTTTTAGTCATTGGACTCGTAGTCTTTTTGCTTTGTAGACAGTCTGATCATAATTTGACCAATTAAACGTATAACCGAATAAACATTGCAAATAGTTGATGGTCTAGTTGATACTGTTAGTAGGTATATATTATTAGTTTTTTTTATACCCTATTCATGTGACATTACTATTTTACAGGTTTCAATTAGAAGTTATACGCGTTTCTGTATACTACATCTAGACGTCACAATCCTAAGAGAGTTTTGTCTTATCCACACCGTGCTAGCGCGTAAAGGACATTACTCCGTGAGCGAGTCTGACGGCGACAATTCGTGTTGTGGCTGAAATTAGCATACACGATGCTTGCACTTGTCACCAATAATATTGGTGATACCTTCAGATAAAATATCAGAACCAAGTACTTAGTTAAATAAATAAATATGTACTTCCCATGTACAAGCTATGCTTAGTTTGGGGCTAGATGACGCTGTGTGAAATGTCCACACATATTTATTTATTTTTTAATTCCAACTACAACCCCGAACTCCATTCTTTATAACAGCTGACAAGTAACACATACACAGAATAACTAGAACCGTTACATCACCCAACCCGAAAACACCCAAAATCAATAACAAGCAACCGTTTAATTTTTAGCTAACAAAGCCTCCGGAGGCGAGTGGCACCGCAAACACGGATTTCCAATTAAGCTGGCGACTGATTGGCAGGTCGTTAGTCAAGTGCACTGAATGTGGAGCTGAGCTGCCAGCTCTCCTCCTGAGTGATGATAGGTTTGAAATTCGAACTTCGTACACTTGACTTAACCCGTTAAGAAGATGCCAAAAACTTGTAAAATGCACGTAGCTTCGGAATAAGAAGAGCCCGTCAGCATTCAGCAGAGACCGATTAAGGTCGCCAATATACGGGTAGGAACCTACGCTAAACAGAATGAACTTTTTAACAGGGTGTGGAACTTGGACGACCAAATCCGTAATTATGGAGATAGAAATAACAAAAAAAATGCTCATGTGACTCGGGTCCAATTTTGATAAAAACTAATATGGTACCTACATAAAAACTTAGCAAGATCTTCTAAAAAGGTAAATTGTTAAAAGGGATCCAACCTATTTATATTGAAAAAAAATGTATATTGCACCATCCCATAGCGACCCAAATGGATAAAATTCTTAAAATAAATGCGGCATTTAAAAGGAACGATCTTTTTAAGTACTTAAATACTATTTTATTTTTCTTACTATAATAGAACAATTAATTATTTTCTAACTGATTGATTGTTCTATAAATGATGCCCAATTAATCTATGAAAATTTATTTGTATTATGCTAACCCGTGAACAACCAAAACATTATTATTAAGCCATCATAAAAATATCCAAAAATTAACAATGCTCTAAGAAAGAGTTTCTTGAAATCTACAGGGTGTAATTGAATTCATTAGCATGCTTTGAAACTAGGTCCCTATTTAAATTTATCAAAATATTCCGTGGCAACTGCGTTAGGCGCCGCGGCAATCTTCATAATTTTCAATAAAAAATACATTTACACTCTTTACTCTCTCTTTAATAATCATTTATAAATGATGAACTATCATGGGCTCATTTTATGCTAATGAATTAAATTACACCTGTATATTATAGTACGAAATCACGAATGCACGTGCAAGAAATGTAGTAATACTTTACTACTTATAAACGTGCCTAATATGCAACTTTCGTATACAATACGTACGTAGAAGTTATATTGTTTTATGGTAAATAGATATATTTACCATGCATACAAAAATTGTAAGTATTAGCCGTCTTAATAAATCTTTGCCTGAACTGAAACATAGCTGTCTCCATCCATGATTGATCACCTTCCCTTCGACGTAACTAAATGAAGATACAGTTGAGGAAAAGAACATTAAGTGTATTCCTATGTCAGTGATATCATTTTCATAGGCCACCGAGCAACGATACTGCAGCCCTTGAATGGGTGGACAGAAAAAAGCGTGGAGACTTCTTGATATATCTATATTATATAAAAAATATAACTTTTTAATTCATCGTCAGACCGACGATCAGGTAAAAATCGCGGGAGCCTTATTTTTCTTTATGATGCGCGATAGCTCGCGCTTTATTTTGTTTGGATAAACGCTAAGTTTAACCGCCTTTATTATCATTGCTTTTTACAACTGCTAGTTAGGTTAGGTACACACGACTTTTATATTTGAGTTAGTACCTATTTTCTCAAGTGTCTAAGCCGATTTTAGAAAAGAAAAGCAAGAAGTACACTCACTGAACACAATTATTATTCTGTGACTTCTGTGGCTGGTTGCTGGAGTGATTTTAACTTTGACAGTTTCTGGCATCTGGTTTCTGCGCCATCTAGTAATAGCGAGGGTCAAACTAGGTTTACAGACTAATTTGTAAAGGAAAAAGTAGAAATGGCTTGAGGGATGGATGGATGCGGGTTCAATCCCCGCTCGTGATTCTAATTTTTCCTTTACAAATTAATCTGTAGATTACGCTGAGCAGGCGATACTGCGTTAAAAATCATAAATATCAAACTAGGTTTCTTAAGGATCCAAAGGATAAAATGAACCCTATTACTAAGGCTCCGCTGTCCATCTGTCTGTCTGTCTGCCTGTCTGTCCGTCTGTCTGTCCGTCTGTCACCAGGCTGTATTTCATGAACCGTGATAGGAAGTTGATATTTTCACAGATTATGTATCTCCGTTGCCGCTATAAACACTAAAACAGAGAAAAAAACACAAAATACAAATACAATAGTGAAACTACAACTACAAAATATAATAGTACGGAACCCCTCGTGGGCGAGTCTGACTCGCACTTAGCCAGTTTTTTTTAATTTATTAAAGTAAAACGCCTTATTGTTAACACCGGCTACTCTACATCAGTCCTGTTCTACCATACGAAATGCCCACGATATGGAAAGGCGAAAGAAAACAGAACGTTTCAATTGACTTCTCATCATCACTCTTCGTCAAATGTTTAACTCCAGAAATGTTTCATATAATACCTAAGTTTAGCAAGTTTTGTACCACTTGTGTGTTGCTATTTCAATAAAAAAGATGTTGTTAGAGATTTTGAATGAAGAATTTTCCTTGATCTTAATCAGTTCTCATTACTTACAGTTGCATAATTACGACAAAAATAGTAAAATAAATAAGTAGGCCCAGATAATATTAAGTAGGTAAGTATAGAGATACATTAAAATGAAATGTTCCCAATTTTACATAATTATTCCCAATTCAACAGATTCCAATCTCTAAAGACTTCCATTTTTACTGTTTCCCATTTCTACAGATTAATGTCTATACCTACCTACAGATTCCGATGTCTACAGACTTCCATCTTTAGAGATGCCCAATGCCCATGTCTACGATTCCCATGACTAATCTCTGGTTAGGAAATTTTCAAAAATTGGTATGTTTTGGTAATTAAATTCTAGGTCTGTGGTTATATGACAGAAGGTGTAATTTAGACGATCGAAATTAAAACAATTTCAGAATTACCATCGCCTGCTGACAGAGATTAACTAATAAAACTTTGGAATCGAAAACATCCTTAGAAACTATTCATACAATTCTATGCAAATCTATGTTAATCCGACATTTTCACGTTAAATTTTATTTCTGGCCACATTTCTCGAATGATATTGTCTCGTAAATCAGTCGTCCAGTGTTTTTCTTGGAGCAGGTCCGCCGTGTTTTGTTTAGAATCACGCACACCCTGTCTGCATTGGTTGTGCTATTGTGATTTATGTTGCTGGAATTGTTTTAGCACTAGTTTTAGATATTTGAAATTAAAATAATATAATTTAAATAGATATTGAATATTACTTATTGTATCTATATTTTATTGGTGAGATGATAAATGTTTATCTATCTAAAAGGCTCCGCCATGGAGTGCCACATTGAGCGGCTGCCGATGCTGTGTCTTCCGATTCGTGTTCGCCATTAAAAAAACTTTCTTCCCCATTAGTTGTCAGTTCTACTAGCGATGTGACCTGCCCACTGCCACTTTGACTTGCTAATTCTAAGAGCTATCGGCTGATTTAGTTCTCTAGCGTATCTCTTCATTTCGGATCTTATATCCCGAAAGAAACCACTGTATAACGCTTAGTTTTATTAAAATTATATTCAAATTATTTATATTCCAATGATTCTAAAATATTTCGTCTGCACCATTTTTGCCTATGACAGAAAACGACGTAGGGAGAGTAATTATTGTTATTGTAATGGATCGTATGCGAACATTCCCTATTGTGGAAGCCACGATCGAAGTCTTGATTAATGATCAGCTGGACAACCGGGGGCTCCGTGCAAAAACGAAAAAACACTTTTGTAGCAGCGCTGAGAGGCTACTGCTGTTGATAACATTGAAAGTATTATTTTATTAAAACTTAAATTTTGTATTTCGGATGTTAACTCATATAAGCTTCCTTCTTCTACCAGAGCAAACTTTACCACAAATGCCAACTATGTGGTCATGATCACCACTCTCGCATCGACCTTATTGACCTCCAAAAAATGTCGAAACATTCCATAGCATATCAACAATGGGATATGGATAAAATTCTCAAGTTTGCAACCCTGTATACTTAGAAATTCTTTTTTGTGATTTTCAGAATCAATGTTTCCATTGTTGTTTCAAAGTCGGTGACGTTAGATGTTTCTTTGAATTTTTTTAACACAATAATTGCAGTAAACACACTATTGTTTCATTTAAAAGTATATTGGTCAAGGATGCTCAAAACATGACTTCAAGATGTCTTGCGAATAACCAAGGGTGTGCCATAAAATTGGGACAAAAGAAAGCATGTTTTTTATCGTAAGCAACGTTCCTTTTTGCGAAATGAAAGTTTTATGTTACCGTAACTGTACGATAAAGAGACAAAAGGGTAGATTATTTACGTAAATAGTTTTTTATTACGAACATAATAGTAAACCATCATTCGATGCAGTCTTACATCTTGTTAAATCAATGAGCTTTTATTTTGGCTCCACACATAGTGTATTTAGCCAGTGTCAAGTATTATATTTTCATCGTGTTATAAAATATTTCACGTAAAGTCATGTCCTAGTCATAGTCATAGTCCAGTCTAAGTCAGGTAGTCATAGTCCAGTCTAAGTCATGCTCCAGCAAAGTGGTGGCAACTTTACTAGAAGCTTCTATGGAGTTTTGGAAGCAACACGAAAAGTCACGTTTCACCACATTATATCACTTGCCCTCACTCCTGCTCGTAATTCAGCACTTAATGCGTAAAACGCCACCAATTTTAAACATTAACACTGGAAAAAGCAAAAGTTTTGAAAAATAATACAATGCAACGACGTGAACTCTTCCGCGTTCCCGCCAAAACTCTAGATATCAGTTCTGTTTGTGCCAGTGTACGTAATTTCACTAAAATGTGGCGAGTAAAAGGTTTTTTTTTTTTTTTTTCATTTAAAGTACATACCGATATTTCAGGCTAAATACTAAACACCTACTTAAAATAAAGTCAAAGTATGAGAATTTACCTATGTAATTTTTTCCCATAAAAAAAGGTTTTTTTTGTATTGTACTAAGCATAGAAGAATAGGCATGATGACTACTATTAAAAATGAATAAGTAAATATTACTTTAATAAAGAAGATTAAAAATGAATGCAATAATTGAAAAAATAAGCAAAATCGGTAAATAAATGATGTCATAAGCTTTTAAAGTTTCTACAGGAGGCATCTCCTGTCCCTTTCTCGCGAAACAGAGCGCCCCCACAGTTACTATGAAAAATCTACTCGTGACGTCACATGCCAAAGAGATTGTATGAAAAGCTACCACAGCTTAGTAATGAGGTACAACAACCTTTCTCTGACGTCACTGGCCGTTTGAACTGTCTCTTTCTATTCCGGTTTTTAAAATGCTTGTAACTTGGTCATTTTTTGAAATATTTAATTTCTGTTTTCACAAATGTTTTTCTTTTGCGGAATATAATTAATTTATCCAATAAAAAAATTTTGGTCATCATGTCTATTACGCTAGCGCGCAACATTATTCTTCTATGGGGCTAAGTATGAAATAAAGTAAAAGGCAATCCTAATTATTGATTTTGCTCACATAATTAGGACAAGAATATAGTACTCGCCTATTACCTGTTATGTATTAATATTCTACCTAGAGTGTGAATCAAACTCAATGGCAGCTGTGACGTGCACTGTAAGCCCCCCGCACGCTGCGCTCACCGCTTAAGTATTCTGCGCCAATATAAATGGCGTGCGCAATAACTAGATGTGCGCGAGTAGAGGTATGTGCGGCGTGCAGGGGGCTTGCATCGCCCTTCACAGACGCCATTTTTGGGGCAGACTATCTCTGCCCACGCCCGCACACCGTCATCAAATTTTTGATACTGAGCAGCGTTTCGCGCAGACTTCATAGCTGCCATTGAGTTTGAACCGCACTATACCTTACTGATCTTAAACTTTTAAGCAGTACGTTTCCTGTCCCGTTCTCATGTCGTAAATCTCCAATTCTGTCTACAGTAACACAGTTGACATAATAATGAAAAAACATAATGTTTAACTAACTTACCGTGAAGCAGAAATAAGTTAACTGTTTTAGTTGGACACGCCAAGAGAGATTGATCTTTGTAACATAAAGTGCAAGTTTAATTCCACGTCACATACCTATATTTGCTGAGGTATTTTTACTGTGTACGCTGCACCCAATGACTTCAGCCACTCTATAAGAAACAGCAGTTCTTTTTTGGCAAGGTCTAAGCCTATGATTACTGACATGTCATTTAGGCTTAGCCGTAGACCAACTACTTTTCCCGTAAATTAGCCCAGACGTTTGCGAGCTTTTACCAACAATACACCAGCTGATACAATAATTAGGAAATAACTTAGAGATTTGTGAGGTACACACAACGTCATTTGTTTCAATGCTCTGTGGTGAGGTACTTGTGCCGAATATCAATAAATCTTAATTAAAATTAATTCAATTGAATATACTGACCACTTGAATAACAGCAGGCATAATATACTACTTCATGTGTGAAATGTCCACACACATTCATTTATTATTTATACCGATATCAGTCTGGTATTATATCAGTATTGGTCAGTAACAGTCTGGCTACTGATGATGCTTTAAAGTTCACAAAAGACCAAGTCGTAAGTGAACACTATATTCATTTGTTAACAGTAGGTACCTAGACACCTTTACCCAATCCACAAATTCGCAAAATTACTAAGTCAGGTAGAAAGTACCAACCTCATTTTACAACATACGTCATGCAGAAACCGGACAGCAGACGTTCGAAGGAGTCGCGGGGTATTACTTATTTTATTATCAGACAAGAAAATATTTTATTGTTTTAGCACCCTTCATAAACTAGCAATAAAAGTGTTGTTTGTGTTTTAAGAAGCCGCCTTCTGTAAGTTTACTGGGGAATGCCGACAGCGATAAGAATACAGTAGGCAATGTGAAAAATTTAATACTATGTATGTTAGTAGGTAGGTAAGCGATACTTTTTATACCTGTACCTTACCTGTACCTACCTAAGTTACCCGTACTTACCTTACTCTGTGACTCGGCTTATAGAAAATCTTTTTGCTCTTCTTATTTTGAATGGTGTTCGAATTTTTAACTAACACAAAATTATTATTTAAAAAATGTAGAACCTTGTAATTTTATTGTAAGTTATGTTGTTTTTCTTATATAAATTAAAAAGTTGACCAAATGCTTCTTTAATGTTTATTTGTGCACTGAGTGATTTAATTATTTTAGATTGTTGTTGTATTTGCTGTTATGGATTATTAAATTTATTGCTGTTTGTTTTATACATTTTTGTTAGCATTCTTTGGCTACATACAAGCTCCTTTGTATTTTTTACGCGTACAGTACAAATGCGAAGCGACAGATGTCAACATTTTTTCGCGTAAACCATAAATTAGAGAAAAAGATCCAAAGTAAATATCAACCGAAAAGCCCCGCGGTAAAACCAAATACAAAGTTCTGAATAAGCCATCGATTGATTTCGCAAGATAAATGGTTGCACATTGTCAGCTCCATTCTATGATTATGACGAGAATTTCAGCCGATATTGACAATTAAATTGAGTTTTATTGCACCAGAAATAAGAGCTAAATAAATACTCTACTGACTTTTGAAGCTCACGGAGCCATGAATGATTTTCTGTGTTTTCTACACATACAATAAAATTTTAACCATGTGTACTTATACATTGAGATCAATTTTATTCCCAGGCATTTATCGTTCTATATGCTGTTTTGGATTAAATAACAAAACATGAGGCTCGATAAAAATTAATTCTGGAATTCACTGTGAAATTGATATAATTTTTTTCAAATCACATTTGCTCTGGATCAGTGGTCGGCGCACGCCTAATCAAACTATTAAATTATTTGTTTGTTTGGTTTACCTACTTATATTTATATTTGTTTAAACTTTAACACTGGTAGAAGTTTATAGTGTTTTAGTGGTTTGGCCTTTTAATTAATTATTGAATGTATAATTAACAAAAAACACATCGTGATGTTTCAAAATAATTATAAAAAAATATTGTAAGCAAATCAAAAACAACGTAAAACAGCGAACAGGGATGACCCAATAAAATCGAACTACATCCTTTGTTTGTAATTTGTACAGAATTATTGATAAACTGTTCATACCTGTTTTTTTTTTCTAAAATGAAATCATTCTAACCCCCAACCCAAATATGCTGTATCCACGCAGTGCTCCAAATTGATTCATGGTATGGTATGGTATAGTCCGATATAGTCTGATGTCCAACCTAACTTAGATATTTTCTTTGTAAAATACAATATCATTTTAAATAATTTATTTAACGTCTAGAATCTGGATAGACGATACTACAAATCATTACACTCCCTTAGAAAAGATAACGACATTTACGACCCAATTTTAGAAAGTAGATCTTATTGTAAAGCTCAGTACACAATAGCTGCAGTATGTGGGTGTGCGCTTATCCAACAGATGTGAGCCCCGATCCGGTCGGAGGTGTGTTTAACAATGGATGCATATGTCGATGTCACAGAGAGACTGTGCACAGGGCTTTACTATTGGGTAGTCAATAGTGTCCACGTAGCGTGAGCTAGCATTTATTTGAATTGTAGGTATATTTTGTACTATATTTCTATTTTAAAACATGACTTTTTTTAGATTTTAAGTATATTATGTTTTAGTATCAAAAATATTAACCGAGCAGCTAATAATAGCTATTTTATATCACATCCTCTAGAGACCTAGAAACTACGAGTATGGTCTCAGTACACCCAGACCTAGAACAAGTAATTTACGCATTTTTCTTTCACAAATTCTGATCTTGTAGCGCGAATTGAACCCGCTGTCTCCGGATTATGGCCCCTGCTCAATTGCTCAACCAGCATTTTCAGCTCTACTGCTGCTATCAAAGATCATTCTGCAAGATGTGTCAAGTCAAAAGGTTGAGACAGACCCTGTGGTCTGTCTTGTGGTCTGTCTCAACCCTTTGACTTGACAGATTAAGCTCTCTAAGATTTTACCGTAAATTTTTTTTCTTGCATATACTTACGTTGGTTCTGATCAGTGATCAGTCACTGATTACCTACCTACGTGCTGAACGTGGCATTTTTGGTCCTGTCATTACCAAACTACTTAGGCGCTAAACGTTACCTTGAACCTTATCGCAAGAGGTTAAGGTATACATAAGCGTAATTGAAGTAATGTTCTTATTTTTGTAAGTTATGCCAAAAGGCCGTATTGTGTTAATTGACTTAATCTACGTAGTAGTGATTTTGTTTGATTAAATACTTAACAAAATAGAGAAAGTAGGTGGAGTAGGCTTAGATATTACCTATTTAACATCAATAAGTGTGTAAAAACCCCTCAAGGTTATTTTATTTACGTCAATCTGTCTATGAGTCTGTTCAAATCTTTATCTAACCTAATTCCTTTGATTTAATGGTTTCAGAAATCATTAGACTTCACCGATATTTATCAGTAACAGTTAATTATCTAAAGCGAGATGATTCCGTGTGCGCACGCGCTCACGCGGCGCTATTGTACAGTCCCCCGATTGAACTGTTACGCCACGATGAGTTATGTGCACTCGCCCTTATACAACATGATTATTTTAGTGTAATAGTAAAATAATCATTTGTTTATGTAGTTTTTTAGAACATAATTATAAAGAGTAATAATAATATACACAAAAAATCGGATCATCAAAACCTAAAACTGGGTAAGATAAAATATTTAGCTGGAATTTAGAAATAACAACCATAACGCCCAACGATCACATATATCCTGGATCCTAATTAGGATTTCCTGTATCTAGGGGTCCAGAAACTACGAAGACCATGGTCCCACAACACTCAGACACAGAACAAGTGTTTGCGCTCTTTTTTCCTGCACAAATACTTGTTGCGGGAATCGAACCCGCCACCTCCGGGTTATGAGCCGACCTGCTCAACCACCACACCATGGAGGCTGTCAAAATAACTACTTATTTAAAGCTCCGACTCCGCTGGGCATCGTTTGCGGGATGTTACGGCTCAAATTCGCGCAGTGAGCTATATAGAGACCTATGCTCGTTGTTTCCCATACGAGATAAGATCCGCAAAGTGGAGATCCGCAGGAGGACTGAAGTGACCGATATAGCTTTTAGAACTAGCAAGTTGAAATGTTAATAGGCAGGCCATGGGGAAGAAAGTTTCTCGAGTAGCGACCACGAACTGGAAGACGCATCGTAGGCCGGCCTCCCTCTAGGTGGACCGACGATTTTGGTGAAAACCGCGGGGAGCCGATGGGTGCAGAGGCAAGCAGCCGCTCAAAGTTACTTATTTTCCTTATACCTAATATGTATCAAGTTCTCATAAAGATTCATTTCTCTGTAATTATGGCATGGTTTTCGTAAAAGTATTTTTATCATCAACGTCACTCTTTTAAAACATCCTGTAGAAATGCAATCACCAAAATGCAGCACAGTGACACACATACGTGGCTTTACACTAAACCAATAATGGAATAAAATCAATCTATACCACCCTCTCTTACCCACACCAATATAAACAATCAATTCTTCAATCCTGCGTACACGCACACAGTCATAACGTATTGGAAATATTGGCATTGTAAACATCCTCGGAATATTTGCAAAGTATCCCCCAAAAATCTCTAACTATACCTTTCCTATTCTAACTCATTACAACGAATGAGTCGGAACACAAAAAGAAAAGGACGGAACATCCAGTTTAACAACTTTGCAGAGGGACAATGGCGACGCTATTGTTGAATGTACCCCTAAACTTTTTTTAGGTCACATAAAAGTATTACATTTGTTAGGGTCGTGCCGCCTGTATGCACTTACTGCATTCGTTTCGCAGTCAACCTACGAGACGGAGCACCGTCGCCCACGCAATCTAGTATCACTGAATAAATCTATGCCAGTGATAGTGCTTTAGGTCTTAATAACGTCATGTCTTCGGTCGCGGCTACTAATCGTGCTAGTGAAATGTGGAACAATAATAATGAAGTGAACAATCAAAGTGTTTCTAAAAATTATGGTCATAAGCAATACCCAATAATGGACAACTACTACAACTACCATAATAATTTTTACTCTCAAAATATTGATTACGCTACTGCAATGAATGCCGGATACTCAACAAAAGTGTATGAACAAAATCATGACAGAGCAATTGTGAAAACTGAACCAAGTAATTGGCAAAGCTATGAAACTAATCACATGAACAATCACATTAATAACGCTGAAATTATAAGCAAATGGCGAGAAATTAATTATTATTCACAACAGCCATATGGGGAATACGCGTATGATCAGAGATTAAATCCAATCGCTCAACAATACTCAGACGAAACTAGAACAATGAACTCGCCCGGACAATGTAGTATCCCTGAAACAAGTTACGGCTCTCCACAAAGTACGACAAGTAACGTTAAATCAAAAACGCCAGAAGTCGACGATTCTCCAAACTTGCGAGCTTTGCTAATAAAACCAAAGGTCAAGAAATCGGTACCATATTTTGCTAAAGGTGAGAAATCGCAGCATACACATGATGGACTTCAGCGGTTAATGATAAAACCAGGGGAGATCAGTAATTGGGAAAAAAATAATGAAACCATATTGGAGACGGAATGCAATCTATCGCAATTTCATGGTGAATTTAAAAATGAAGATCAGATGTCAGTCAAGGAAGTTCCCGTGGGTGGGGCTGCAGTTCAAAGCAAAGTCGCACCGTCATCTCGGGAGCCGACGGAACGCTGTCGGGAAGTGACAAGGGTCGAAGCAGGCGGGGACAATGCGGATTACGCTGAGAACAAGATGGCCGCTGCAACTGAGGCGCAAGGATACTATCCATGGATGAAAAGTGTCAATAGTAAGTTAAACTTAGTTTCTCTGATAAAACTTAATATGTTAAATGTTTTGGAATACATGCTAACATACATTTTTCATGGTTTTCAGATGATGAAAGAAAAGAAGGCTCAAAAAGGACGAGACAAACATATACAAGATTTCAGACATTAGAGTTAGAAAAAGAGTTCCACTTTAACAAATACTTATCAAGAAGAAGAAGAATAGAAGTATCGCACGCTTTGGGCCTGACAGAGAGGCAGATAAAGATTTGGTTTCAGAATCGGAGAATGAAGGCAAAGAAAGATGGAAAGCTCAATGCATCTCCGGATCCGTACTGCTTAGAAGATGTAGCTGCTACTAAACTAGGTAACATGGCAGAATTTACTGAAAATAGGCAACAAATACCACAAATGCCAGGTTTAGGAGAATACACGGCATATCAAAACAGTGTAGTGCCAAATATGGGACAGATGGCAGGACATTTGTCGCAGCACTACATGATGTCTCCCTATGAAAATGCGGGTTCTAAAATTTGACAATAGATTATGTATTTAGTTTTTTGACACATATTTAGCTAGTGTAAAGGAAATCATTATATTCAACTAGCTGACCAACTTCAGCTTCACGCGGGTTTTATAAACCATCCGGGGACTCGAATGCTCACAAAAACTGTTTAACCGGTCCCACAGCTGATTAAAAGAAGAATTCAGTGACATACGCGTACAAAGATGATATAGAAAAAGATATTTAAAATAAATTTAAATGTAGTCAGATTAGTTTAAAAGATAATTTTTAGTAAAGAAGGTACAATTTATATTATTTTAATGTGATACATGTTTTTTACACTTTACTAATTGGTAAACCATAATGAAGACGTATTTAATTGATTGTATGTCAGTGATGCTTGAAAACAAAATATTTAATCCTTATTCAGGTTAATTTACATACTAGCATTTAAATTGATTAAGTGGGGTAGATAAGTTTTTGTAAATAGGTACTAGTTTTAAGAAAGATTTAGTTCCTATTGAAATTAAGATTAATTAATATTTTTAAGGTTGATTATTTATAAAAGTAATATTTTGTACACTTCTCTAGTCAATTAACAAAGGCGCTAATAAATACAGAGGAGGTTAAATCCCGAATCAATATTTTACATGTTTTTATTTTTTCTTATTACAATTTGTAGGCAGTATGAAAGAAAAGATTGGTTGGGATAGGCTTATGTCCAACAGTAGACTAGTGTAAGCTGATGATGATGAAATATTGACAAGCATTTATGTTTTTAAGGTTTCGTTGTCTCTGAAACATAATATATTATGCTGAAAATAAGAAAATGGTTGTAGCTAAGTCAAAAAATACTAAAGATGATCTAATTCAATTGAGATTTAGAGTGAAAATGGGTATATTACTACTAATCTATCAAATAAAACCATATTATATAGATATTGTGATATGAAATTTGGCTAACTGTCACTCCTAATACATACTATGTAACTAATATCAAAAGAACCAATTTTTTAGCGAATTCTGTAAATAAAATCATTAGGTACCTAATTATTTTGAGCATTATGATAGGATGTTGTAAAATAATAAAACATTAATAATAATAATAGTTATTATATTCAATTAATACCAAGACCGTCTTATATAGTTTTTCAATGTAGTTTTTTATTAAAACCCAGAATAATTAAATTTATTCTGAGAAGATAAGGAAACTAAATTCTGCAAGTTTATGCTCTATTGATCTGGATACGTGATTGCTTATAAATGTTATAATTCACCTGCTAACATTTGAAAACATCAAATCATATTTGCATCATTGAACACTAAGCTACAAAAGTCAAAGCAGACACTGATCCGTTTAAAACTACCGTTTCGAACAATGCCTTAACAATGAACCCTTTCGCATAGTTTCAACCTTTCAAAGGGTCTTACCGTTAAATACACTAGTCAATATGCGTATTGCTCTCTAGGGATCGATTGTTTTGCAAACGCTGTCGGCAATTTTGACATGTTTTGACTGATTATTGGATTTGGACGGCTTATAAAAATGCTCGGTAATGCTGCTACCTGTGTTGTTTTGCTTTGTGTTTGGCGGCTTGTGAAGTCACTTTGTGGTTGTGATGATAGATTTTCTTGTATGAAAAAAAATTGGTAATGTTAGATAATTTTTAACGTTTGAGTGTAAGATTGCATTTCATCTTTGATTGATTTTGTAGTCAACTTTATTTAGCTACTAATGTAGTATGTATGTATGTATGTGTATGAAAGTTAATTGAAATTTGGATATTCTATCTATTATCTATTAATTTTTATTTATGGGCTAGTATAGTATGAACCAGTATAAAATAATTATAGACCCTAAATCTATCTATACAGGACAGGTGCTTACTTATTTGTTATTTATTAGTAAAATTAGTAAAGATCAAAAACATTATTTTAATAAATAATTAAGTATTACCTACCTATGATTATTAGTATCTGGGTAGGTACTACAGAAAAATATTTTTTTGCGTTTAGCCAATATTTTTATCTTGGACTCACTGAACCCTCGTGACAAAAATAATATAATTATTTAAATCCTCTTTACAGATTCACAACCAACTTCACACCTAACCCACCCCAGCGTTAGAAAGTTAACCCTCAGTTTCTTTCAATAGAAAATCACAATAGAGCTTCACCGAGAAGGACAAAAAATACGAAAAAGATGAACGATAGAAAGAGGCAGCCGCGTTTATCCCCCGTCTAAGGGCAAGTCTAAAATGCGCATGCTCGGTGAACATTCAACAAATATGGCTGCTTGTGTTTGGTTCGAATTTCGTTTGTTTTTCTCTTAAAACCAGTGTTTATTCATCCAATTTGTTTAAAGTTGAAAGTGTATAATTTACTTAGACATAACGTAACCTGAACCAGGTAAAAACATTTTAGGTAAGCAGTTTAACCTATTAAATGCTGTTCCTAGTATTTTTAATGGTCTATCACACAGAGCACAAAAATTTATTGCTTCGTCTAGGTGCGGAGCGACCGTCAATTATGTTTCAAAGCTAGGTCTATAATATAAAAAGGCGTCTTGAATATTTCATTAAAAAAGTAAAAAATGAAAGGTGTATTCGGAAATGATGACTAAATTACTTACTTCACTTTCTTAATAAATCTTGTATGTTGCTCCAGTGTAAGTGGGGGCTACTAACAATATACCAGATTATCTAACGATAGAAATTTCTGGGCATTACTTAATTTTTAGATACTGTAGGGCTGCGGGTCTTCTTTTCGTGTATACATACTTTAGCTTAATGTCTACTTATATCATTATTTATTTTTAGAAACTACTTAGTATTACTTAATAACTGTATATTTTTTTGCAACATTATTAAATCAAGACTATTTTTTGCGTAAAATTTGACTACTGTTATTGTCCGCAGCTGTCTGATCATCATTCTACTGACCACCTACATACATTATCAATGGTCTAATGACTTGAGGAGAGCTACTATGAAAGAACGCTCGCATCTTTTGTTTTTATTATCGTTAAAGAATTTATTTTTAAGTTACAGTTATGAGAAACACACGCTGATGATGAAATTATAATAAGGTTTTTATTCGTATTTATTGAGTCTCCACAACCAACGAGTCTGTCTTACTTATAGACAAAATATTCTAGAGGTGTGGTCTTACTGGTGAGCATATAAAATAGCATCGAAACATATAGGTAACTTTGGTGAATTTTGTCAATTTTGATTTAGGTAGCGTACCTACTTACAATACAATACTTACAATGTTTCTGATTGACTGAGACTGATTTTGGAGGCTTTGTTGTTTGATATAAGAACATGGTGGTTATTCTATGTAAATTTTGTGAAGGTTTGATTAAGACCGTCAAAGATAGATAAAAGAACTCATTATTTAATCAAAAATAACTGAAAAATTGTTACAATACTTCTCAATATGAAGTAAGTCAGACTGACTTACTTCATATTGAGAAGTAAGTCAGTCCAAACCCGTTTCTAAGGATTTATTATTACAAATAAGTATGTAACAATATTGATAAAAGTAAATCAAAGAAAATAACATAAGAAGTTTATTTATAGTACCTACAACTAACATTGCATAAATAAAGATTTACAGATAGGTACAGAATTACAGATATTAAAAATATACATATACATGGCCCCTTCTCTCTCACACCCCTGATTTGATCAATATATTCTCACGTCTCGTCTCGTTTACTCATACACCTAGATTACCTAGGAGCATCCAAAATATTCTATGTCTGCGCGTTTACTTATGGCTTTTGGATTTTCTAGTCACTACTAAAACGAATAAAAGTAGACACCTGTTAAAAACATCTTTTCTTATGGCGATGAACGTGAATTATAATAAAACGGTAACAAAAAAATGTTTATTTCAGCAGATGTGTGAAAAGCCCGATTCTGCGCGCAACTTCACCAGCAAAACTTTACGCCATCGCTACTGCCACCTGAATGAAATTCTACGATGAAGTTCCTCTGAGCGTTTCACAATAGCCCTCTCGTCGCATCCAACTTACAACGCCAAGTTTAACTTAGCCCGTTCTCGACGGGCTTTGAATAGGCTTAACCTACTATGCTTGAATGGCACTTCTAATTAATCTAATGTCGAAGAAGGCTTCATTGAACTTGGATCAAAAGAAACCACTAATGGATATTTGAATATTCCAATCGTCTATTTACCTTAACTAAGGCTGGGTCAGCGCCTTAGAAATTACCATTGAATTGGTGAGTCACACGAAACAATTCGGGCTAGTAGGTGCTTTTGTAATTTTTTTTAGATCAGTTCAATCATCACCAAAAACTAAGAAAGGAATGAGCGTGAGCAAAAAGCGTTGTTTGTTGATTGTTGTATGAATGATGATGATGATTTTGCTAACTCATTAATTACCGGGTGGTAATTTAGTTCACTTGATGAATGTAAGTACAAAGAGTACACCTAGGCCATTGACTTTGTCCTGACCTTTTGACTTTTTAATATATGTCCGAGAAGAGGTCATAATAGGGATGTATAAAACTAACACTATAGTCGCTTAGCCTATTTTATAATGTTAGATTGTACATGGATCAAATAGCATCAATACCATATGTGTACCTACACATATTATCTCAATATTAAGCTTCAGCCAAAGGCGCGTTTGCGAAGCGGCAGCATCAACAACGCGTAACTATGCGATACCCAACGCTGCCCGCGGCGAACACAGTGCGGCTTTCCACGAACGCGGGCAGCGATGGGTACCGAACAGCCGACGCAGACGCTTCGCTGACGCATGGGTAGGGCACTTTTTACCAGATAACTGCCTCAATTTATTTTGCCCAGTGAGTTAAAATTCTCTTTGCTTTTCTCGGCAATTTCTATCTGACACTGCGAGTGCGAGTAGTGCGAGAACATTCTCGTAGCTCAGCCGGGCTAGCACGGACGGTAGACAAAATTGTCTTTCCCTGTTTTATGTCAAATTCTTCATACAATTTACATGTCAAGTGGAGTAAAACAGGGGAAAGACAATTTTGTTTACCGTCCGTGCTAACCCTGCAGGGGCCGTACTTTGAGCTCTTAGCGCGATTCAAAACAGAGCGTATATTGGATCGCAATGTTTTTTTTGTATGAAGATTTTTCCAAGGGATCCAATATAGACTCTGTTATGAATCGCGCTAAAAGCTCACAGTACGGCCCCAAGTCTGCTAGTTTCGTACCGCTAACAAGACTGAATAGTTTGATTTGTCTTACTAATAAGAAGATCGATGCAGCATTCTATATCGGTGAAGGGTGTTTCGTCAAGTATTGATAAGTGGTGATATTGTAATCAACGGTTACAATACTTGATGGTTACTGATCACATTCGTTTTTCTGGTACTTCTATACGGCTTATGTACACATAGGTTGGGGGTAAGTCCACTCTTTCAATGAGTGTTGTTCTCCCTGGCAAGGGCAAGTAAGTATATAAATTGATTAGGCCGCTCAAATAATATTATTTTAATACCAAATTCAGTTGCTTAATTTAATACTGAGAAGTACTTTATGATATACTTGTTATGGTTATTTGTGATTAAATATTTAGGGGGTTTTTCGTTGTTTGTTCTGCGTCTGAGTGTTATATTAATTGTACTCTATGTATGTATTTACAAACAAAAAAGTATATAAGTATTGTATCAATTATCTGGTTCCCAGTACAAGCAAGCTATGCTTAGTTTGGGGCTAGATGGCGCTGTGTGAAATGTCCACACATATTTATTTATTTATTTTACTTTATTTAAAAAAGAAATGTATAAAATTCGTTTAGTAAACTTTATACCTAAATGAGTCCGGCAGTGCAAACAAAAAGAGATTCTCCATTTTTAAAGTCGCTCAATAAAATTTTGTACAGTGAACAGTGCGATTTCTTTCAGATTAAATTGGGATTTTATTAATATAATATATATAATTAATATAGTAATATATGTAGCTACTATCAGTAGTAAACTTTTTCATGATGTAGAAATACGTAGCTATAATTTACTCTCGGTTATCTTATTCGCTTTCTATAATTCCTTCTTATCATCATTGAAAGGTAAAACAGATGTTTCCTTTGAACGCTGTGAGTTCAAAGTGTTTCCTTATCACTCACATTAATAACAAGCTAATTAAATGTAACGATCAATTAATATCTGAGTGGGAGTGGAAATTAATAATTTGTGATAACATTGCTTTTGATATTTAACATATAATGTTATCGGTTGTAATGTAAGTAGATTATTGATGAGCAGAGTTCAATAACAATGATTCATTTGGAATTTATTACTTTTAACGATTTCAGCAAAAATGTTTTTTTTTTAATTTATGTTCGCGTGTTGTATTTTGTTTTGTGTACAACTTTGTCGTTCACCTGATGTTAAGCAATACGGCCGCCCATAACAGTTGCAGTGTCACTCGGATCTTTAAAATAATAAAGTTTTGCGTGACACTGCACTGCGCACGTCATCCTGAGACATCACACAGTCTAGTAATCAGATTACTACACTGTGTAATCAGGTCAAAAAGTCTCATTTGCCCAGTAATTTCACTAGCTACAATGCCCTTCAAACCGGAACACAGTAGTGCTTGCACACTACTGCTTGGCGGCAGAATAACTGGCAAAGCGGTGGTACCTACCTAGACGAACTTTGCAGAAAAGTCCTACCACCTAGTCCTACTGCTGAACACCAGACCTCTCTCACAAAACGTCACTGGACGCTTATAATAGGCGGTTTTCCATAATCACCACACATGGCAGACGGAAGATCGCAGAAGATTTGATTGTACAAAAGAGAATCATCAACATCATCATCATCATCATCATCATCATAATCATCATCAGCTTAAAGACGTCCACTGCTGAACATAGGCTTCCCCCAAAGAGCGCCACTTTGAGCGGCTGCTTGCATCTTTCATTCATCGGCTCCCCACAGTTCTGAACAGGTCGTCGGCAAAAGAGAACACTGCTGTTGAGTTGAACACAATGTTCTTACGGCACCCGAAGTAAGGGCGGCACTAATATTCTCACACCACCACATGGTTTTTTGTGTGTTGTGGTTTGAGATATTTCCGTCATTTGTATTCGACATTTTCATTACGCAGTTTCTTTACATAGTTACTATGGAAATGCATGTCATGCATGTCTCAAATTTTGAATAGCTATACTTTAACATACCGGTTTCCTCACTATGTTTCTTTTTCCACCTTTGTAAGAGTATGTTCAAATGTGGTGCAGGCTGAGTGAGCTTAAACGTAGTTTGTCAAATAATAATTATAAAAACAATCTGTTTCATTGTAGGTAACTGTCTATTATTAATTAGACAAACACAACCAACAAATAGAAAAACAATCAGTCATCAACGCGCATTTTATCGACCGCGTTACCCCAAAACCTTTGCCCAATCGATACAATATTACCCAACGTTCCGTCCCGTCCCGTCTCGTCAGTGTCCATACAAAAACCTGATCGACAAAAGAATCTGCAGAACGCATTGTGCCAGCCCATGGTATCATTTATCAGGAACGCTCGACTGGAGCTGCCGAGATCGACCAACGTGGGAGCGATTAAAATGTTTGCAGTTTGCTTTAGGGGCAGGACCAAGTACGAACGAATAGAATAAAATTATAAATTATAATCCTTATCAAGTTTCACCTAAGGGTTAAATAAATAAATAAATATAATGTGGACATCTCACAAACGCCATCTAATCTCAAATTAAGCCAACTTTTGTACCATGGGAAACATATGGTAGAATATGTAGTTAGATTTTTGTTTGTAAATTCATACATAGAATACGATATTTACCCAGTCAGACAGAGAAAAACACCTATGTTCATCAAAGAAATATTTGTTCTGGGTGGGAATGGAACCCATAACCTAACAGTTCAGAAGGCAAAGCACAACTGAGATGTCATTTTGTTTTATTTGGTAGTGCTCGGCCGTGCACTCGACGTGTGTTTACAAATACCGAGTACTCGGCCGAAAGCAATGACTCGCCGTTTTACTCGGCAGTTGTAATCAGGCTATAAGATACAAAAGGGTATCTTTTTTATTGGTCCTTTAGTAGATTTGTAAAATGTTTATGGGTACTTAAATCTCAGTTATACTATTTTTAGGTTAAATGCTATCAAGACATAACGTTATAGGCATTTTGCTTTGTAGCCAGTCGGATAATAAAGTCTAGGAGGCTGTTTATGGCAACGTTTTTTTAAATTAGTTTTTATTTATTAAGTATACATTTATAGCAGGAGTCATCCTGTAGTAAATTTATTTTTGCACAAGGCAATAACAGCATAATTACAGAGAGATCGTCTACCAGCTACCACTTAATAGCAGCTATTATAATCTTGCAATTTAACGCCTTTGAGAAATTCATAATAACTCAATTCAAGAGCACCGCAGTTTTTTGCACATGCATTACGCGGCCTTCCAAAGAATCATTATACAAATTCAGTTTTGAACGTTGATATTACATGAAATTGTTAAAATTATAATGCTATTTTAAATACAAAAATAACCTTTACTGATGGGCAATTTATATGGATAGAAAATGTACCGTAACAGAGCCATGTAACTTTACCCTTACAGAATGTATTATTATCTTAGCGAGCAATGTGCATAATCTAAGAAAAATAATAAGTAATGAGAAAGTAATGATAAAGTACAAAACTTCAGGTTAGATCTCAGCTCAGTAGATTCCAATTAGTAATGAAATCAAGCAGCTGCTCAAAGTGGCGCTCTTTGGGGGAGGCCTATGTTCAGCGTCTTCAGGCTGATGATGATGATGATGATGATGATAAATATCTCTATTTATTATATAGGTAAGTTGGTCTGTTACTGTATCTTGCTACTATGATAAAATATGTTATTAAAATTATTTACTGCTCTGTGACCTTTGTTTATGCAGTACGTTTCCTGGCTGTTGATGATCGTTTTTAAACCTAATAAGTTTATACGTTTGACCACATTACGCCTGTGCGGTCGAGGATGCCGATGTACTTAGTCCTTCGCTTAGAAGAAATCTCTGGATCACACCTAAGTACTTACTAATAATGACAACTTTTTACAAGTAATGTGTCTTTACCGACTATAGTTATTTACCTACATCACTCCGCAACACGTACTGCATTTACAACCAGTACCAATAATTCACTGATACTTAATAATGAACACTAAAATTGTTTTAAAACTTAACAAAGGTACATTTATAGGTTGACTGCCAGCCACAGTTCAAATCAAAACGTAACGTCATTTACCTGAACCTAACATAAATCGACGGCCTCGCACAGAAATGTATGGTGACCGTCCGATTAAACTGGACCCCTAGAGTTTTAAGACAAGTTTAATGTTTGTGAGGGATCCAGGGTGCAAGTAAAGGTGGTTGGTATCGGCGTCAATGTCACTTATGTGCTTAACCCGGCGAGAGGATGGAGGAAATGATCGATGGTGTAGCAAGCGGGCCGTTGCTGTAACGGCGTGGAACTCAAATAATTTTATAGAGTTGGTAATACCATTTTTGGGTATTTTAATACCATTTTAGCGCTTTTTAACAAATTGTCTCAAACTAAAAACTTAAAATCGGTCTGGTGGCCTGCACTCTAAAAATTATGCCAAAAGTACAAAAAAAATTTAAGTGGTCCAGGAAATTTATACAATAAATTATTAAGTATTGTATTTATTTACTTGTTTTATTTGTTCATTCAGTACAATCATATCATTTTTGAAGCTTTTTATTGCAACATGGTAGAAAGCTTTTAACAGTTTAAAATACGCGGGTCAACGGTTCAAACCCAGTTGGTAGCGACAAGAGATGGTTTTTTTAATAGAAAAACAATGGTTTTTTTTTTAAATAGAAAAACAATCATAAATGTATTTAGGGCTAAGGCTTAATAGCTCAGTCAATCAAGTTTCAAAGCACTAGAAATAACTAGGTTTCACCCGTTTGGACAATGCACCTTGCAGGAACTATAGAATTTTCCTGGATAAAAAGTCAGAACCATCACTATCCATGAACCAAAAACATTTATTATTTATACACCCATTGAGGATAAGTTTAAGTAAATACAAATTATTGTATTCTTTTTAAATGACAAATAGCTTTTCTTATTAGCTGAAGTTAGGTTTCAACCACTCTGTATACATCCAATTTTCCCACCGTACTCACCCGACCCTCGGCGCTCACCAAATTCCAAATTGTTTTTGACTGACAGCTAAATGTAAGTTAGCATTGTTTGAGCGACGCATACCAGGCTCTCTCTGTAATTATTTTTGTTTCTGTATTATGGAGCTTTTCTTAAACTTTATGCTAAGGAAGTTACACTTACATTATGGGCTAAAGTTATTTATTGATGAAAGTTTTTTAGGTTTACTCTTTATTGTAGGATTCTGATACCTTCTTTAGACTAACTGAATGGAACTGAATGCTATGCCTATAAATTATTTAAAGAAATTGACTCTATTATAACTACCTCTGCCTTTACTAGGAAATATGGGCAGGTACAGATTATTTCCGGCTTTGTTTGAAACCCAATAAAATAAAATAATACAACTATTTAGCCACTAAACGTTAAATTTTTTTAATTTAAAATATATCCGAGTTTGGGGAACTCCAAAAGATGCGTTGTAGTTTGATTTCATAATATTTTCTTTTATTACAGGTACACCTAATTCACCTGAAGGATGGACCAACTATTCATCAGCTACTTTAGTTTAAGCGTTTTTAAAATTATACTGTATTTTTAGTTATTTAAGATACGGTAGTTTTTTTACATACCTAATCATTTTATTTTTAAATTTAAATATCTTTGACATTACCACGGCCTGAAGACTTTCTCTGCTTAACATACGCCTCCCTTATAGAGCACTACTCTCAGCAGCAGCCCTATAACTGCATTCATCGGCTCCCCGCGTTTCTGACCAGGTCTTCGGTTTACTTAGCGAGGGGCTGGCCTACGTTGCGTCTTCCGGTTTGTTGTTGACACTCAAGAATCTTTCTTCCCCATCAGTTGGTCAGTTCTGCGACCAACGTGATATTGCCATTTCCATTGTTTATTCTAAGAGAAAAAATTATACTAGAAAGTGTACAGCTCTTCAAAAGTTCAGTTGGAGAGGCTTGAAATGTAACCCCAATATAGGGCACCCGTACCTATATGAAGTCTTTTAACATGGCATTGACTTTCCTCTCGGTTCGCAAGGAATGTCAATAACATCACACGCTGTCAACCAGTACAATATTCAGCTGTATTAGTGTAAGGTCGACGAAAGGGAGCTGACAGGGGGCGACGGGTTGACTAATGGTTGTAGCTCTTTTACTTTCGATGCATTGAAGAGTTTGGTAAAGGAATTGTTGAGTTAACTAAGTTTAAAGACAAACAAAAGACGGTGCTTCAAGATTTCATGATATAGTAAGTCAGTACTCAGTAGGTTCTAAGGACTTTAGGATAACATTCGGTAGTGATAACTGTTTGTAGTTTGTACTATGAGGAATAAAAATAGTAACGTAGATATAGTATATTTTAGTATCTATGTATTGCTTTATTTTCAAACATAAGGATGTAGGACCTATATATAATTCAAGCCACATCACTTTAAGGCTAAATACTAATTAAATAAATTAATGTTAGATCCGCTTTTGAAAATATTTAAAAATTTTCTTGTGTAAAGAAATTTTCAAACATCGCAACAATTTCAGTAGCTACAAGTATTTAGTATTTAATTAATTTACGTAGGTAAGAGGAGTTCGGTTCATTTATTTCCGATTAAAATAATTATGCTGAGGCCTTCGTTCTCTATATTGGAGTAAAGTTCCGAGTTGGCTAGCCACCACGTAATGTGACTTGTAACTGCAGTAACGAATTTCAGAATGTCTGAGTAGCGCTAGCCGACCCGTAAATCAGGCTGCTACTTACAGGACACATCAGCTGCCGATTAGTACGGTTAACCGACGGCTATAGCAAAACTTGTTGCAATCTCGCATGTGTTTGTAATTTATTATTATAGTTTGCATGCCACAAATACTGAGATCTCCGGAACTGTAAACACCAACCTGTTAATAACGCTACTGCTATAAAAACATCGACTATTCCTGTTTCTATTTCGAGATCAGATAGTTATGAATATCATTGTATTTAATTAGTAAAACAGTCCGCTCAGAACCGTGGAAAGCCGATGGATACTGGAGGCTAGCAGCCGCTCAAAGTGGTGCTCTTTAGAGGAGGCCTATGTTCAGCAGTGGACGTCTTCAGGCTGATGATTATGATGATGATGACTACTAAAAAGTTTTGTTCAATTATAATATGTTAAATACTTATATTATAATATCATAATATTATAATATTTTTGTTTTGTGTTGTTTTAATTATTATTATTGCATCAAGATAAAACCATATTTCAGGTACCTATAGGTATTACTTATTACATTTTCCGTTGAACTAAACAATGTAATCTAAATTCGTATTACATTCCTCATTACATTAATTTAATTAGTTGATACTCTTTTTTGTAAAGGTAAATCCTTAGCTACTTACTGTTTTTAGGTAGGGAATGAATACTCTTTAAAGGGCATCTACCGCACCGCAGCATATAGCTGGCACATAAACATGTCAAAAAAAATAAAAAACGAACCCAAAATGGCGTCACTGACAGCAGTCAGCGTGACTATTGAATGAACGAAATGAACAGTTGACGTTGCTACAGATCACCCTAAATTTTTACCCACTGAGTAGCTGATCGAAACTCTGTTTTCGTTCGTGAAACTGGGAAGAACTACTCGCCGCCTTTACGTCCCGATCAGTATTACTCACTGGCCAGCCAACTCGGAACTTTACTTGGATATAGAGAACGAAGGCCTGAGTCTCTTAGTTTGTACGCGTAGTTCTTATGAAAAATAAAGAACTTTTATCATTTAAAATTAATCAAAATCAATTATGTTGAGTATACCTACTTTACGTTGGTACTTAAATATATTTATTTGAAAAATTTCGCTAGAAAAATAAGTCATCAATTTTACATGACAACCGATAAACTTACTGAAACCCCAGCTGAAACTAAAAACTAACTAAAGAAGTTCAGGTATCGCGAAATTATGTACAGCGCCATCTATGTAGCTTTTCAAAATGTTGCCAAAAATTGTGTCGACAGTGGCGCCTTCTGCTGCTTAATTTCACTCTTACAGAACCCTTCAAACTGGAGCACAGCAGAGCTTGCACCTAAACAAAGTTTGCAGAAAAAATCCTACCACCTAAATACGTAGATAAGGCACGTCCGTGATAAATATTAGGTATAGGTACTCATTATGATCTGTAATGGCAAGTAAGCACCCATTGCAAGTCATGCTTTACTTAGATAATTCAACTCAAAGATGGAAAGGTAAGGAGATACTTCTGCGACTAGGACTTGCACTTGATACATCGCCGAAGACATGGAGAATGGTAGCATGGAGTAAATACATGTTAAGTACCTAATACCTAAGTAAGTAGTTACCTACCCAAGGGAGGAGTAGGTGTTACCTCAACGCAAAGATATGTTTATGTATATAAGCTCATTCGCCTGGTGTTAAGCGTCACGGCTGCTCATAATAGATTGCAGTGTCAATCGGCACTCTATAGATTAAAGTTAAATGAAAAGATGCCTACAATTTATGGTAGGTATGGAGTCAATGTAGGAGCCTAGGAAAGGTAGCGGAACGCCGAGAAGCATAATATGAGACGAGATATATAATATATGGAGAGATGGATATACGAGATGGATAATATGAGACTTGGGAGAGATAGTAAGTCATAATCATCATCATTAACAGCCCAAAGACGTCCACTGCTGAACATAGGCCTCCCCCAGGGAGCGCCACTTAGAGCAGCTGCTCGCCTCCTGCATCCATCAGCTCCCCGCGGCTTTCACCAGGTCGTCGGTCCACCTAGTGGGGGGCCGGCCAACGCTGCGTCTTCCAGTTCGTGGTCGCCACTCGAGAACCTTTCTTCCCCATCGGTTGTCAGTTCTACGAGCGATGTGGCCTGCCCATTGCCATTTCAACTTGCTAATCCTAAGAGCTACATCGGTCACTTTAGTTCTCCTACGGATCTCCTCATTTCGGATCTTATCTCGCAGGGAAACACCGAGCGAGATATTAAGTACTTACTACTTAATTTTGAGACCTATACCTATAGCACTGTCATTATGTTTTTTTATGTGAATGAATGACGTGAGTGTAAGTAGTTGTTTACCTGATTTTAAGCGTCATGGCTGTCCTTAACAGTTTGCAGTAGGTATCACTCGGAACTCTTGGATAAAGTCTCTCGTGACATTTGCGCAAGTCATCCTAAGACATCACGCAGTCTATTATATACTAATACATCAACAGCCGGAGGACATCAACTGCTGAGCATATTAGGCCTTCCTCATTAAATGGTAAAACCACATCTACTTTACCTCATTGAAGTTTGGGGAAGTGCTACCAAAACAAAATTAGCCGAACTTTAAGTCTTGCAAAACAAAATTGTCAAAATGCTTTTTAACTATCATTATTTAACACCAACGAAAACAATCTACACCGAAACAAAAATAATGAACATCAAAAAATTATATAATTATAACATCTGCATTTTTATTCGCAAAACACTCTACAGGGATATCCACACTAACATAACGTTCACCAAAGTAAAACAGGTTTCCAAACGCAGCAGTCGTCGCGGTAGCCTTCTTGTACTTCCGAAGCCTCGAACGAATTATGGCAAAACAATGCTTACTTTTGAAGGAGCACAACTTTATAATAAAATACCCTCACATATTAAAAAAATACGTTCATTTACCGTTTTCAAGAGGCAGTTGACTCAATACCTTATGATGGCGGATCCACTGCCGAAGTAAAGATTCTAAATTAAGTATCGATGCTAAATGTACCTATTATAATTTTAAGTGTAACTATGTTCTCATGGAAGTGACATTGTCTTATTTGAGAATAAATTAAGTATCGATGCTAAATGTACGTATTATAATTTTAAGTGTAACTATGTTCTCATGGAAGTGACATTGTCTTATTTGAGAATAAATTAAATATCGATGCTAAATGTACGTATTATAATTTTACTTAGCACGTATTTATATTGTTACCTACCTACATTATTTTATGTGACGGCGAATGTATGGATGTATAATAATTTTAAGTGTAACTATGTTCTCATGGAAGTGACATTGTCTTATTTGAGAATAAATTTCTTTAAACCTAAACCTAAATGCCACTTTGGACGCTCATCGTAAGGAGAAATTTCCTATAACCACCATACTTGGTAAGTCTAGTGACTGTGAGAACAGATCATAAAGTCTCGTCTGTCCAGTAATTTCACTTGATACAATGCTCTTCAAACCGGAATACAGTAGCGCTTGCACACTACTGCTTGCCGGTAGAATAAAACAAGCTCAATAATATTTTCATAAAAGTCCTGGGTGGTTATTCTCTATAGAAACACAGATTCCACTCGATACGAAACCACGTCGTTATCGTGTTTTGTTCAAATCGTGTCACAGCGTCAGATATACCTTCACTTTACATTAAAGTTATCTCTATTTTGAATAAAATATATTGATATAAGTGGTCATATCTTTTGATGTGTTGATGTTTCGGAACGCGTCTCGGTAAAACATATAATTTTTGACAGTTCAAATCGCGCCAATTCCAAATTTATTTCGCGCGGTTTTGTTTTCGTTTCATAGAGAATACAGTTTCGCAGATTTCTTATGTAAGACAAGGAATTCGCGTGGTTTCGAAGTAAGGAATCGATACGGAATAATGGCCCTGGCACCACATTTTATAACAGCCCAGGTTATCTATACTTTTCTGAAAACACCGACGAAGGCACTCTTTCCTACCACAAAGGCTATAGACAAAGGTAGATAGTTAATAAAGCAGGCCAAAAAAGTTGGTACAGTACAATGATGTTCTTCTAATAAGAGTCCAGGAACTTAGAAATCGTTATTAGAACGTTTACGTCGAAAACTAGTAAGTTGTTCTAATAAGTTTTTCGTTTTTGGCCATGTATAAAATCGTTTCGAGTAGGTGAGTATGTATTTATAAATAGGATTCCGTAATTTAAATTTAGTTTTATTAGATACTTTTAACCGCTTCAAAACGTCAGGTGATTTCATTTAGACAATTTCATAACTATTTATCGATGTTGGTTCTCTTTAAACTTCCACTACTTACCTGTCTCTCAAAACATTTTATAAATACTACGTATTACCCCAGATAAAATAAGACCGTGCAATAAAATAAGGCCGATACAGTACAGATGCCTCATCCCATACAATGGAATAACGCGGGCTATTTTACGAATTATTTTATTTCTACATAACGCAAGATTATCAAGCGACATTTATTACGTGTTGGCGAAGTATTGGGCCAAATGAATACACTGGATACTGTAACTCTCTAGACTTAATTACTACATTTTTTTCATGTTCGGGCTATTTTTTGTTTGTACCTGATGGGACCCCATGGTATTACCTACTTCACACCATCAGTCGGAAGACGTTCACTGCTGAACATAGTCCACGTTGGACCCTTTATAAGCAGGGGATCCATCATAAACACCACGCTTGGCAGGCGGCTCAGTGATCGCAAAAGATTTAAATCTTCCGAGAAAAATGCTGCTCCTCATCCCCTGGATTTTCCCTCAGTCGATTATTGTGGCTTCATGGTTTTTGAAGAAAATCCGACAATGGCGGTTGTGAATTTTGAATTTATTTTTCAAAACTAGTGTATCTTGAACTTTAATGTGTATTAAGGGTGGATTATTATCCGTTAAGTGTTCGTGAACGTGCACGAGTGTTGGCAAATGGTTTCAAGATTATAGAAACATGCATTTTCGTTTTTGTTTCACTGGCCTTTTTCAGAGCCTTCAGTAAAATATCCACCATTTTATTGTTGACGTTTTGACTGACAAAATATGACTTTGACTTGACATAACCGTACAAATTTTACTCACTTGACATTGGCAGAATTATTGCAAAAAAAGTGTGGAAAGCCATTAAAGAAGAAGAAGAATTGTGGCATCATGGGAAGTAAAGGAGAAGTTTTATTTGCAAACTGGTACCACACGGTAAAATATGTACCTACTGTATTGTTTTACCAAATTTGAATAGAAATATATAGGTACCTATGTACTATTATCTGTATTTACTTTATCTATTAAATTGTTTTGCACCGCCGTTTATTCTCTCTCTACTGATACTGTCCATCCAAAGGTTGTCTGGAAGAGATCGTTGTCAGCGATAAGACCGCCCATTATTGCACTAGTTCGTAAGATTTATTTTATTCCTGTTTGTGTATTTTATTTGTGAAACAATTAAGAGTTCTCTATCTATCTACTTACCTTACAAACTTAAGTTACTTACCTACATTTAGTTTAAGACGTCCATTGCTTAACATAGGCCTTCAGAGAGCGGCACCTCGAGCGGCTGCTCGCCTCCTGCATCCATCGGCGCTCCGCGGCTTCACCAGAACGTCGGTCCACCTAGTGGAGGCCAGCCTACGCTGCATCTTCCGGTTCGTGGTCGCCACTCGGGAAGCTCGATAACTTATAACCAGCTCCAAATATGTATAGGTATGATAAGGCAAAGAGAATGTACGATGCCTTTATTTTTGTAAAATACTATTAGAGTAGGAATAGGCATAGGATGCATTGAAAGAAAGAAAGAAAAGAAAAGAAAGGAAATAGCATTTATTGGGAACAATGCTTTGAAGTAAATAACGTAGCCTTGAATAAAGTTTTCTTCTCTATATTTATGGGTCTATGGAGTCTTTATTTTATATCCTACTTATACCCTGTGGATAGAGTTGCACCATTATATAGGTACACCTAAATAAACGACATCTGTAAATAGCATTAAAGCCTATTTTGAGGTTACTGAACCCAAGTTTGGATAATTTTGTCTGTTTCCTAATCATAATCTTTATCATTTTTTTTATTGTTGATGGGTTTGCGTTTGGCAACATCTCACCTGATGGTAAGTGTAGATGAAGCCTTAGGTGGGACACGCTTACCCAGAAGATACATATTCACTCTGCTCTTGAATACGCCTAGATTATATGTGGATTAACAGCCCAAAGACGTTCACTGCTGAACATAGCCTCCCCCAAAGACCTTGTTTCCTAAAACCTACGTTATATTTGATCATTTATATCTTTTTGTTATTTATATACTCAAAAACTACTGCAAAACTATGTTTTTTTTTATTTTATGAGAATGAATGTCGTGACATGGTCGTTCACCTGATGTTAAGCAATACGCCCGCCCATAACAGTTGCAGTGTCACTCGGAACTTTAAAATAATAAAGTTTCGCGTGATACTGCACTGCGCACGTCATCCTGAGACATCACACAGTCTAGTAATCAGATTACTACACTGTGTAATCAGGTCATAAAGTCTCATTTGTCCAGTAATTTTACTAGCTACAATGCCCTTAAACCGGAACACAGTAGTGCTTGCACACTAATGTGTGCGGCTTACAGGACCTACCTTTGACAACTATCTAAATTTATAATAAAGTGCTACCATCCTTCTCGTCTCCCACTGGGTGGAACGACGACCTGGTGAAAGCCGCGGGGAGCTGATGGATGCAGGAAGCGAGCAGCCGCTCTAAGTGGTGCTCCCTGGGGGAGGCCTATGTTCAGCAGTGGACGTCTTCAGGCTGTTAATGATGATGATGATGATGATCCTTCTCTTGTGGGCCAGTGGTCAGCCCTGATGTCATAATTTTTAAGCCACCTGGAGGTGTCGACTTGGCTTAATGACTGCTATTGTAGGTACGACAAAATCCGGAACATTATAGCTTAACGTAGGTACCCTCCCAGGACACGGGCCTTGCTCTCACTTGAAGAGAGTACATGCTAACATCTGGCTACCACCCTGGCCACCTGGCCATTTGGCCAGGGTGATGGATTAAGGCTTGCATACTCTCTTGTGAAATAGATACTACCAGATACTTCATTCATCATTATCATCATCATCACAGCTTGAACACGTCTACTGCTGAACATAGGCCACAGAGCGCCACCTTGAGCGGCTGCTAGCGTCCTGCATCACCAGATCGTCAGTCCACCTTATGGTGTGGTGGCGGTACTTCAATATGCAGATTTATTTGTTCTATTACAAATCCCGGGTTCTAATCCCGTCCATGATTCAAATTTTTCCTTTACATAACTAATCTGTAGAAACTACTTACGCTAAACAGGTGATGCTATGCTGTCGCCAGATGGAAAGTGATGATACGATCGAACTAGTTGAAACAGCAATGAAGTGCGTAAGGTAAAAAAAATACATTGAAAACTACCGATTTATTAAACGTCAGATATGGTAGTGGTGGTATTTTACCACGATAATTTACCTAACGTTAAGTGAAAATATGACCGAAGGCTAAGTACAGTAAAATTAAACACAAGAAAAAAAATTGAACTAGATACATAGGCTACTAGCTAGGTAGGTACATTTATTATTGTTCATTAAGTACAGTTAAAAGTAAAATACTTGTGACATTAAGCAATGCTCCACAGACTCACCTTCTTACAACTAGCAGAACTTTCTCATTGCGTTCCGTTGTTTCAAAACTCGCACTCATTCCAATCACGTCCTCAAACTACGTGGGATCAAAAAAGAAAATTTTGTATAATTTCAAAAAGTTTTCAACTACGAACTGCGAAGTTTCTTCACACCCCACCGGAATGTGTTATTTCAACCAATGACAGGGCGGGAAATCACGCAGGCAGCCGCGCCCACGGCCACTGCAATACGCATGCCTCGATGCAAAACGAACTCTCCTCGCTCGCCGTCTCTCTCCGCCCTATACTTAAAAACTCTGCGCGATAGAGACAGCGCTACATTTGCCATTATGATTACATGCAAATTTTTTATTCATTTGCAAAGTAAGTGTTGCATTAAGTAATTATGTATTATTATGTGGAATCACGATTTACTTGGTTAGGTAAGAAAGAACGCGTGACACGGGAGTTATCATGTAAGTAGAGTTGAGCTCTAAAGGATGATAATTATGTTTCTTTGTTAACAATTATCTTCGTGTTTCTGACAAATGTCTTAATATATTCGAGTACCTAATTACATAAATATAGAATAAAAAGCTTAATGCAAAATTTAGGTCAAATAAAATGGTACCATTTTATATGCATTTTGTGCTCTACTTTGTGACTCTACATTTTTTCTCTTGGGATTTAATCTTATTAGAATGTCGTTTTATGAAAAACTATGAAGCAAAGATTTTTATGCATTCTTGTGTCTTGTTTACATTTTGTGTTATAACCAGGGGGGCAACCACAACGTCTTATAGCATTATTACTTCAATTATACATTGACAAATTACATAAAAGTAAGAATACTTTATTGTTGCAGAGCCAGAGCAGTTTTGATGACGTCATGTTAAATCGTTCACTCAAATACAACTGTCATGTCATACCTTTACACCATGTTGACACTGACGTGCGATAGTGATAACGCCATATTAAAATGTAGACGTCTCGTTTACACGCAGAAATACTTTAAAGTTCATGGTACGAATTAGAACAATACTATTGTAACCTTGAAATAATAATGCCATGGAACATGATGGTTTTGTATTAGCTTGGGGTAGCCCAGCAGGAGTAATAATAAGATATTTTTCTATGATGTCTAAAAATGTTATATAAGATAAATAAAATTAATTCCAAGAACCTTCATCAAACTTAAATTCTTAGCATTCTTGATATCCCTTTCCCAACCACAAAAACCACCAACATCTTTAATTCTCGAACCCTTACCACCAACATAATTAAATACCAATAAACGAATTTTAAATAAACATATCGATGCTTCGTCTTGCTCTACAGTACAGCTTCGGAGAGGGACGGATGACGTCCCCTAAAGTCGTAAATTATTTTGGAGTCAATAAGGTGACTTAGTTAAGCTATGTGTTAGCGACATGTGTTCGCGTGACCTGCTCTTTATTAAGTTGTAATAAATTTTATGGCCCATGGGATATGAAGGTGTCTCCTAGCTGATTATGGATGTTAGTATAGGAGAAGTTATTGGTATTATGGTTCTTCTTCTTTTTTAAGAGTCCTGCTCTTGCCTGTGGAGTTGGTAATCGCCACATCACTCTTTCTCTTCAGCCAATGATTTGACTTCCACATATGACATGACATTTTTTCATTACTTTTATTTGACCAGGGGGGTCACCACAAGGTCTTATAGCATTATTACTTCAATATTAGTTCAATCATACATTGACAAATGATATAAAAGTAAGAATACTTTTTGTTGCAGAGCCAGAGCAGTTTGGATGACGTCACGTTAAATAGTACACAATACAACTGTCATGTCATACCTTTACATCATGCTGACACTGACATGCGACAGTGATAATGCCATATAAAAATGTAGAAGTCTCGTTCACACGCAGGAATACTTTATAAGTTCATGGTACGAATTCGAACAATATTATTGTAACCTTGAAATAATAATGCCATGACACATGATGGTTTTGTATTAGCTTGTGGTAGCCCAGCTGTATCTCTTTCTAGGTCTGGCTCTTCCTCTCTTCTCTTCTTTCGTTATATGATGTTTTTTTTATGGAAAATTCATGTCGTATAAGGTGGTCAAACATTTTTTCTCTTCTTGCTTCTATTGTCGCTAGTAAGTATGTTCCGTTTGTATAATTATTATTGGTTCAATGGTTTAAGGAAGCTGTCCTCTGCATATGTAAAGCAGTTGACAGATAAACCAGAATACTTACTATATCTTTGTCTTTTTATAAGGAATGACTTTCAATCACAACCAATTTAAAGCTGTTATGGTCGCGAGAGTGTTGAGCAATCTAGTTTAATTTTAGAATGAATAAACAGAAAAATGTGGTCAATAACTGCTGTATTTTTGAGATACAAGATGCTAAGTTAAGATTATGAAGTAATTGCTCAAGTCGTAAGCAGAAAATGACAGATAAATTCGGCTGGCCTAGAGAAATACGTGAATTGGCGAAAATCTCAGCCTTGGTTAACAATGAAGGTATGATAAGACTAGTTTGGTTATTAATGTCTTAGCCATGTCCCATAAAATACATTTACTTAATTTGTGAAACTGATTCTAAGCATTGAGTACCTAGCTACATACTCAAGATCGATGTTCTTGGCTGAAGCAAAAAAGGAACCAACCTTTTCAAACGTGATAAAATATATGTCTGACAATGCAAAAAGGTGTCATTCATGTCCTCTTTTGCGTGCAAAAAACTGCGGTACATGATGACTGAGCTCGTGATACAGCTCGTTTTATTCAATGATGTTAGAATAGCCGCCAAAATGCTGAAGCAAGTGACATTGACGAAGAATATTTAGGTACCTCCTAAAGATAAGTATGTACAAAAAATGAGAAGGAACTATGGTTGTTACTCCTCGTCAGTTGTATTGAAGGTTGATCACGATCTCGGTCGTCAACACGATAGATGAGTAGAATACACCCTGGATTTTCGTACCTTTCTCAACTTAACACACCAAACCCTATAATATATCATTGGTAGAAGTCGATGATGCTCCACACACCCAATAAGAGTTCAGTATTTGGTGTGTTTTGTGGTGACACAAGGTTAACAAACATGCGAGAAGTTGCGGGTAAGTCAGCTTCTTTAGCATATTATCCCAGAGGACAGTTTCATATTTTTTCCAATACTTTAGTAACGTTTCCTCCTTACCATCTCTATGAGTGTTGTCCAAAGAGGCCATCATAGTTTCTGACCGCCTATCCATTGAGTGGATGTTACAAAATTATAGCCGCATGGAAATTAACTTCAGTGGATGCAAATATACAGAAAAGATGAAAGGATCTGTAATCACGACCTTCAGTGATGAAGCCCAACCAGCGAGGACCGATAAAACAATTTTTTTGCAAAATCAAATCCAATACCGACTTTTTCGTTGATTAAGTTGTTTTAAATAAAATAGCCTATTTTGCAACCAAGTTATATTAAAATTAGAACTATTAATTATAGGCCTTAAACCTAAACCTAAACCAAAAAGATATACCACAGTTTAAAAATCATTTCTATGAAAATTAGAACTGATAATTAACTACATAAGCCACTTCAGTCTTTAGTTGTTTTGCTTAGGTTAATAGCATAACATTAACATAATTAACACTTAATTATAATTGAAGCTCGAAACGCGTGTAAGACAAATGCGCACCATTACTAATCAGATTCATTTTATGGCGCGACTTTTATAGTGATGAGCTGCGAATAGGTAGTCCTGTCCATCATGTGTCTGACAGCTGTCAATGTCAATGTCATTTTATTTTTGGACTTGGAGGATAACATGTGGTCCATTTTCTTCTTGTATTGGATAATTTTTTTGGTTTGTTTTATGAAAATAGCGATAAAAGACTTCAATCAATACCATCAATTATATGTGAATTAGAATTTCGGTATAAATAGGGTATTATAGTCATCAACCAGAGATCAGTATTGTAATTCAATATTTTGAATGTCAGAGTATTGCGCCGTGATATGCATTACTCTGAGATAAAAAACGTTCATTAGTCAAGTGAATAAATGGGTCTTCATAGGCCAGCCAACGTGCTACGCCTTTGACATCGTCGCTGAAATGCAGTTAGCAGTCAAAAGTTCTCCTACTCGTACCTACATGAAAAAATGAACGAGACTTTAGTTCGGTATCGGAGATTAAGCAAGCTGCTTTTAAATTAGAATATAGTAATTCGTCATCAACGGCGTGAAGACGTCCACTGCTGAACATAGGCCTTCCCCACAGGGGTGATTATTGCAGTACTATTTCGCCCATTCAGTAGGTCTCAGATTATTATAATTAGTTTTACTGTAAAACATTTTCATAAATCTTATATATTAATAATTATATGGTTTAATATGTAGGTAACATACCTTAGTTTATTCTAACTATTAACGGCTTTTTTTTTCAGCATAATAAACTTTCGTCCCATTTTTCTTACCATTAAATATACCTACATGTTTCCTGCAAGATAATTATCGTTTACATACAGTTCTAGTTCACCTCATAATTTTTCAACAGCAATTATAAGCTCATACATAATTATAAACAAGCAAACTCCCACGTAACCTAATTAAAACGCAGCCGTCACATTAGCATATGATTATAAAATAAAACAGAAGTCGGGTAGTACGTAATTTTTATTCCTCAGTAAGACATCCGCGTCACTTGATGCATGCGACGTGTCCGTTCCTCCGGACTGGTACTAAGTACAGCGCATGGAGAAATATAGTGCGATGCTTTTGACATTTCTGTTTATTTATTATTCGTTATTGTGTAAATGTAGATTTGGGTCGCGAGTCGTGACTCTATGTAGGTAGAATAATCATTGGATTGTGACAGAATAGATGAAGCTTTTAAGTTCGTTTCATGGTTAGTGTATGTCAAGGAGGTGATTGTTAGACCTTGGAGCTTCTGGACCTTATGAAATAGAAAATAATATTTAGAGCTGCGAATTAGTTTGATATAACCTAAATAATTTTGAATCTTGCGATATGGAATCCATTGTGCTTCAAATGCTTGTAATACAAAACGTACTTTCTAATGATACAATAATACAAATATAAAACAAAAAATATATAAAAAAAAATAATTTTATATTTTAATTTTTATCAAATATATTAGAAATTAGCAATGAATTTCTATCGTATACAAAAAATGTACTAAACTTGTTTTTTAACTTAAAACCAGACAATTACATAGCAATTAAAACTTAGACCATATATAACAATACTAAGTATAAGTCCTACTACTTAGGTCTTTGACATAAAGATTTTCACGAAATAATACTATTTTCAAAAATTAAATTGCGTTGTATAGTGCCAAACATTATTTTAATAGCAGCCTTTATTTATACGCTAATATAGCATATTATTTTCAAGATTTTTCAATAAATGAGAAATAATGATATTTAATTAAAATTTCCGTAGCGCGAGCTACGATACCGCTACGAAAGCTATCATGCACTACGGAAAAAAGTGCTTTACTAATCTTACATTCTAATCCTATCTAAGTTTACATATTAAACTTGGTTATAAAATAATACAAATAAAAATAACGTAGTTGGTTTAAGCAAAACGTAAAAAAAATATTTAAAAAAATACTCCAATAAATTTTTTCGATACAATTTTTAAGCCTGAAAACCTGCTAAGCTCGCAAAATCACCTGCAATCGTTTAGCATCCCACATGATCACCGTCAATCGGTCCATTGAAATCCAATACATGTTGTGGCGTAATTACGCTAATGACACACGCATAAGCGGCAGCGGGCGCGGGCACACGTGGAGCGGCTCAGGTGTGCCCCGCCCCGCTCGCCGCCCCCCGCCCGCCGCGCTTCACGCCGCGTCACAGCCGCTCACCTAATCGTCAGACGCGCTCTGCACTCACGCAAGAACGCCGGGAAAACACCGCGCGTTTTCCGCCGCGACCAGAAAACTTCGAAACTCAAATCGTTCGAATTTCAAGTTTCACAACACTGGACGTTCATTTTAAGAAGTTAAACGAACTGGCTGGTTTTTTCGAAAGTTTATTTTTTTTGTGAAAAGTGTACGGATTGACTAGTGCGATGTTTGTGATTTTTTGCAACTTTTCCGTTGTGATTTCATGATTTGGTAACGCTTCAGTTCCTGTAATTAATTTTTGTAATTAATTGGAGTAAGTATCAACGCATAAAAACACACGTATATTCATAAACATAATAATACTATTTAATTTGCTCATTCTGATTTATGAACGAAAATTTTATGTTCTAATTGATATAATATCAATTTAAAAGGCGCGATGTCATAAAATCAAAGCGTATCGCAGTAAATCTCTTCGGGCTTTGTGGATTCAAAGTGTCCACTTGATACGGAGCATTCACAGTTATTATATTCCGGGATCTTTTAGCATTAGCGGCTATTAAATTCGCTTTAGAGCTAAATTTGTAGCGTCGGAAATAATCAAGGTGATCAAAGGATCAACAAATGGGTAATTATTTTATTTGAAATATGAATAGTTGTAATAATAACTTACAAGTAGCTGATTTTGTTACTATTAATCGAATGAAGATTTAAGGATTTTTCTACTTTCGATTTATTACATTCTTTGTTGTCTAGCAAGTTTTTTTATGAACTCGAAACAACAACAACAGCAATTAATAGTAATTATAAAACTGATTATTATAGTTAACATTAAACACTATTTTAATTAACTACAAAAAACATTACATAAGTAAATTATCTAGGTTATTAAAACACACATTATTTTGAATAGTTTATCAATCCAATAATGCCGAAGTATGTAACTTTACCGTAGAGCAGCGAAGCGTTCGAACAGTTTTCAACTTTACGGTAGGCCCATTACGGTAGTAGGCTATATTTATGGTATGGTATGGCTGTAGGTTTTTGCTATATTATACGCACTTATAAAGCTGTAGATAGCAACAGCTAAGTGCGTATAAGTAAGTATAGCAAAAATCATAAATACAATTAGAGGCAGTTTCATTTGAGTATAATCATTTTCATTGTAGCATGTTAAAAATAGCACAAATAAGATTTTAGCCGACATTAAAAAAGGAGGAGATCACTCTAGAATTTTTTTATTGAGATATAAATGCTTTCAGATTATTTCCATAGAAATTTCATCAAAATTGGATTAGTGGTTTGAGTTTTAAATCAAAATAACTGAAAAATATGTCATCCAACTAATATACTTTCCATTATAAAATTAAAGAAATATCGGAAGACGCAAGAACTTTTTTTTTTTAAAAGGACGTTATGTCAATTCGGTTTTACATTAGTACCTATTATCGTTTTATTATGATGCTGTAACATCATACACCACACTAACACAGCTAATCTAACTTCATAAGATGCAGAAACTTAAAAGCTTTACAAGCCATAAACTGGCAATAAAACTTAAAGGAGCTAGATCAAAAGCTGCACAATAAAACTCATCAAACAACTGAATTAAAATTAAACCAGTCATCCAAACTGTGTTGCCTCATCAAAGGATGTCTGGGAATAAACACGACTGAGGAAAAAATAAGAAAACGAACAAAAAACAACGAAATTGTTCGGCCCATTTAATGTGGACCGGACGGGAGTGACAAAAATTCTAAACTGAAATAAACTGAGCACATGTGTCTTAATGTCAGTTGAAACAATAAAATGAATAAGTAGACAATGCTACATTGGCATTTTAAAGGCTTGGATATCTTTGATTATCCTTGAGGATACATACAGACATAACATACACACATGGCCTTTCCCGTCTTTTCGCAGACGATTTAAGCAGTGTCTGTGTTCTGCGGCAGACTTTCGTTGAAGACTATAATAGGCCACAAGAGCAAGCTCTACAATACTGTGCAAATGTTGAGAAAAACATAGATAATATTCATTACATACCACTTGAATAAACTTAAAGGAAGTTATCTTGGAACTAATAAGGTAACTTTAATTACTAAAAGTTTTCCGGGGATCAAGTTAGTAGGTTAATCTGTGCATATTTAGTGACATTATCAGTGATGATGAGGTTATTGACTTATCATCAATTTATACAAAAGCATACACTCAGTAATCCAATGTAATACACTCAGGTACACGTACTCTGGGTCCCAAATAATAACTATAATACTTACAGTATTACATAGCCTGAGTGTATTACATTGGATCGTTCATAAAACAAATGAGCATCTAGATTTATTTAATTGTTAGCTGTTGTAGTTTGTATCGGAAAGTATTGGATCTGGTGATACTTGTTTATGAGTATTATTTATTATATTACAATAACTTGGCATTTTTAACCTTTACTCACATAATGTCAAGGTATTCTTCTTTGGGCCATTGCAAACTCATAATAAGAATAACATCGTGAAAAATAAAAACGGATGATTTATCCAAAAACATTTTTAAGCTGAGGGTTCTTTATCCAAACAACAAGCCTTTACTTCGGAATAACGCTTTTTGGCAATTGTTGCAATGCTGAAAATTTGTGATGTGGTACTTATAGTTCAATACAAGAATTTTAAGTTATTAGGATTTCTATCCCTAAATATTATATAGCCACAGTCTAGCCGAAAACTATAAAGTATTATAACGTTTTTACAAACAGCAGTTTAAAAACAAAGAAAGCTTTTGAATTCATAGTATCATTTTAATGCGAGCAGCACTAATTTGTTTTTGTCATCGCTTTATTCTTTGATTTTACACGCTGAAAGTATCAAATAAAACCGTTATTTATTACTCCAAGATGCAAGATCACGCGATGCACAAAAATTCGCACATTTATCATTCGCCGAGTAAACGCTACGAATAAATCGAGTGCACAATGACTGCTAATTTGCTCGTAAAGATGTATGCACTGTGCGGAGTACATAAATTTGGAGAAGTCACATTCGGCCTACCGCTTACACTCATAAACCTCGGTCGACACTTTTATAGCCCAACCACGTGGCGGAGAATTTTTTCCGCACTTGACTTGACATGTGTAACAAAATTTCAGGATGTCACGACCTTCTAGTAATTTATTGTTTTGGAATAGACCCCCTGCGTCACGCAGATGGTCGGCAGTTTTTGAATTGTGCAACGCTCCTGTGAAAAAAGACAATGCGCATTTTTTCATTATGTATTATTATTCCTCTAAGATATTTATTTAACGAATCCTAGAAAACAATTTAAATAAAGTGTGCATTATTACATCATTCAATCTCCCGCCATAGCAATTTAGGCCATTAAAATTCAAAACGTTCCGACAGAATCAGTGCCTTTAACGTTAATCTTAAACACCGACATAGCATTTTAAATCAAACACTTTAGATGGTATCGTGCGATACAACATTCATCACTAATAACGAGACTACACTTGACCAGCTAATGTGTCTCATTTTATCACAGGTCCATCAATCAAGCTCCACTCCACGGGACAATTGAAGCAGACTCGCATCAGTAGCACTTAACATGTCCAACTAGACTATTCAGTGCTCGTCTAAACGATGACAAGTGTCGAGTGATCTTGAGAGGAACGGACACTACAATCTGTTATCAATGAACGACCTAAATTATAACGCCGGGATGAGCTCCTACCAGTTCGTGAACTCCCTAGCCTCGTGCTATGGGAACCAGGCGCCCGGTCGTACGGGCACGCCTGTTGATCAAACTGGACATCCAGGATTGCCAACACCCGGGGCAGACTATTATAATCCGAACGCAGCGGCATCGGCATATCCAAACGCTTGCTACTCGCCGCCGCAAGTAGGTCATCATTACCCTCAGCACCCGTATGGTACGCCCGCTACTGGAGCTCATATGCAACCGCAAAGTATGATAGACTACACTCAGCTGCATCCACAAAGACTTGGTAGTGCAGCTAGTCACATGCATCAACATACAAACCCGAGTCCCGGTGCGCTATCACCGAACTTGATGTCTACACCACCAAGCCAAGCGGCAGGAGCTAGTTGTAAATTTGCGGATTCAACTTCTACGACTGGAGTAGCATCACCGCAAGATTTATCGACGTCATCAGGACCAGGAAGAACCTCGCCTGGATTTGTAGTTGGACAGAACCCCACTGGGACTACTAGCACCAAATTAGGCCTGACTACTCCAATCGCATCTCCAGTAGAGCACAAGGCAACTGTGAACCAGAATATATCCAGTCCAGCGTCGAGCACATCCAGCAACGACAGCAACGAGGCCAACAATTCTAGTTCTAATGCAAAGAATTCGAAGTCATCTACAACCTCGGCAAATCCCCCGCAAATATATCCTTGGATGAAGCGAGTGCATCTAGGACAAAGTAAGTACCTGCTATTGCTATTTGCGTAGGTTTAAGATCGTATCGGCACATCCGTTCTCATAACTAAATTCTCAGCTACGTGAATTATCAATTTCTGAACTACGATTCACACTTTTTTACTGTTGGCAACCGTGAAATTACAAATGATTCGACTTCCTTAAAACAAACAGCGGCGTCGCAACCACGCCTTCGAAACCCGTCAGTTTTGTGTGATAGAGAATAAAACAATTCATCAATTGGTTTGCGAGGTGGAGATAGAACAAATTATATAACTATTTATAAAGCGTTAACATGCATTAATGTTGGATCGATATGGTTGGCTGATGGATGGTGTTCATAATAAGGCATAATGGCTTTGTTGGCGGGCGCTTGCAGCTACACTTCGAAGGCTTTTTCTTCTGGTATCCTAATGATGGGGAAAGCGCACAGTCACCGTGATGCTTGATTCAACGGGTCCTAACCTTCTGGTGTTACCGAGTTAGGCGTGAATTGCCTTGTTTGGGTGTTAATCTATTTTAAATTAGAATTTAAAAGTTTCAACTGCGTTCTATTTGATTTTTTATTAAGCGTTACGTTTAGAGATTATTCGTCTTCCTCTTGAACACCTGTTGTTTGTTGTCTTGGTTTATTGTTAATACTTTATTTCTGCAATAAGTACGCCATCTGTATTAAATTCTTATTAGAGTGCAGACTGAATAAAGAAATATTATATTGAAATAAAAGATCATCATGGAGATTAATTGGTATATCGTAATGCACTACTATTTAAATTTTTAACATTAAATTTGAATTTATTTTATCATACTTATAAATTAATTTACGTAAACATTGAAATAGCCGTGCGATTTCACATCAATTTATCATTTTCGCTTTACTATTTAAAGGTCGCATTTATAAAAGCTACATTATAAATACCCACAACTTTTAAAAATACTATGCGTGAAGCTCCGGTCACAACTGTCACATGTAGATGTCAAGAGATAAAGACAAGCGCAGATGTCAGCCACCGCTTCGGAGAAAACAAGGTGTGATTGTTTTCACGACACTAATCCTCTGTGACCTTACATGAGTTACAAGTGCAGTTTAATTGGTGGAGCGTTCTAAATTTGAATTTTTATTTTTTGGTTGCTTCATAAAAAAGTAAAAGTCACTGGCCGTTAAGAATTTATAGAAAAAAAATTGTTGAAACATTAAGCACATCGTTCTTTTGTTTTGTTCATTGAGTGGCTTATTCTTTATAAAAAAGTCAAAATTAATAATACCGAGTTTAAACATGCACTATGCTACTTCTACATTGATTCTGTTAAAAATTGTATTAGCAAATTACTGCAGGTTTTAAATAACGCCTAAAGACCAGTTTCTAAGCGCCATTTTGTAGGAGCATTGAATCTTAAATCGCTTTATATCAGACCTTACACATACAACTAGATATTTATGTTATAGTTTTTGAGTGCTTATTCACAACGTGTTGCAGTTTGAACTCTATCATTAACTTAACAAGAATGTAAGTTTGACTTATTAAAATGAAAAAATAGTCTTTAAGACTTTTGCATACGTGCGTTTTAATGCACGCATACATGTTCAGTATGCACAGGTGTTATTATAGGCACTATATTATTAATATAAACTTTTCTAAGCATCTTGATTTTTAAAAAACGCTATACATAAACACTGATTTTTGAGACTAATTTCAAGATGTATCTTGAGAAGCCTACGTTAAACGTTGTAAGCACAGAGCTATGAAAAATTGACGCTTGTAGAAGTGTTTTTTTTTGCTCTGTGCTGGTTGTAAGTAATGATTACTTATGTTTATTAAGAAGGAACTTGAAAGGTTTTCTTAATGAACGGTGTTAGAGGTATTATTATCTATGTTAGGATACTTATCTAACAACCGATAGGGAAGAATGGTTCCAGAAGACGGAGCGTAGGCCGGCCCTCCACTACGTGGACCGACGACTGGTGAAAATCGCGGAGAGGCGATGGATACAGGAGGCAAGCAGCCACTCAAAGTGGCGCTCTTTGGGGGAAGCCTATGTTCAGCAGTGAACGTCTTCAGGCTGAAGATGATGATGATGATGATGATGATGAGGATACCTATCTGAAGTGAGTGTGGCTCGGTGGTAATCCTTGCAACTCTCAAACTGGCGCATCCAGCTTCCAATACCACTCAGCCCTAACCCAATGACTTTTCAAGATATGTATTCATACTCGCTCATGTTAAAGAATCACAAAAATTGAAAACATGTGTCATCCAATGACTCACTCAGTGGAGGATGATGGCCTACACTAGAGAAGGCCCGTGTCCCAGCAGTGGGAACGTAGTGGGCTAATGATGATACGTATCACACCAATAGTGGAGTCTTCAAATCGAGAGTGAATAGGTATGTTCTAGGCAAGCGCGTTACATCCTAGACCGCATCTTCACTTACCATCAAGTGAGATAATGGTCAAGCGAAAGCCTATCTATAAAAAAAAAGTGACGTGTACACCGTCACAATGTCATTTTCGTCGCAATTCTATAAACAGCCTAAATGCAAATAGAACCAGCTCGCAACCCTTACATGTTTAGTTGCTATAACTCAAACGGTGGTTGCTTCAACCCCCGTGCGTGCAGTCTGACTTATAAGAATTCAATAGTGCTATTAGTAGCGGTTAAAGTGGCAATATGGATATTAAGTTGTTGGGTGATAGGGGTAGGTTAGATTGAGACGTGTGTGGTAAGGCTTATTAGATAGTCATATTTGACGACGTATTACTTGATAATAAGAAAAATCCAAGAAAATCTTTCTACATTCCTTGTCTATGCATGCATGCACTGTAAATTGACATAATAACATTAATAACACGACGTTAATGACATAATAACTGTTATGGGCGGCCGTATTGCTTAACATCAGGTGAACGACCAGCTCGTAACGTCATTCATTCTCATAAAAAAAAACCTACTTTATTTCAATTTTTAGGGTTCCGTACCATACGGTAAAGCAAACCCCATTACTGAGGCTTCGCTGCCCGTCTGTCACCAGGCTGCAGGTATCTAATGAACTGTGATAGTTAGAAAGCTGAAATTTTCACAGGTTATGTAGTTCTGTTGCCGCATTATCGACAGATACTAAAAACCAAAATAAAATAAATATTTAAGGAGGCTCATTTTATAGATAATGGTATGGAACCCTCCGTGCGCGAGTCCGACTCGCACTTAGCCTGTTTATTCATAGATGCTTAGGTAAACTTATTGCCTAATGTCCGTTCGTTTGGGACTTAAACTTGGCCCTCATCTCAAAGATATTTTGAGTCATGATCATCATCATCATCATCATCATCATCAACAGCCTGAAGATGTCCACTGCTGAACATAGGCCTCCTTTAGAGAGCGCCACGTCAAGCGTTTGCTCGCCTCCTGCATCCACCAGATCGTCGGTCCACTTTGTGGCGGGCCGACGTACTGCGCTGCGTCTTCCGCCTGCTGCCGGCTGGTGCTAGTATTATATTGAGTAGGTACCTATCTCAAATTAGCATCATTTGACTTACTTCAGCTAATGTACGTAGGTACACCCGACGCCTAACTGGTTTGTTAAATTAGGTTTTTATTATTAAAAATAGATTTTGTATTATTTAACTGTCTACAGCAGATTACAGTTGATTAATATTCTAACTAGTTAAACCAAAACTCAACTTATAAATTACTCTAATATAGTTAATTTGATGGTCAACTAACCTTTGCTTATTGTTTTATGGAATAAATCTCACATTCTTTGGTAACACTGATAATAAGCAAGATTAAAGGTCACCTGAAATAGGTGCTAAACAATTCACTAATTGGTTTAATTGGTTAAATATTTAATATTAACATCACAAGTATTTTAAGGCCAATCTAATTATATACGTTTCAGTTACGAAATGTAGGTACAATGAGCAGCGCCTGGCGGGTAAACTTCGTTCCATTTAAAACCTTGACTGCCAAAAGTAGACGATAACGAGTGCACGCAAACGTAACAGCTAAAACAAAAGCTTAGATAAGCACGTAGATTGTTTCAGCTTGACGTTTGTAATTATACATTAAAAAAGGGCCTATTATCACAGAGCTAACATTATCTCCTATCTAAAGGTTCAAAAATTATTCGAAATTAATTACAAGAATTTAGAAGTATATTGAGTCTATATTTGACTAAAACATCATCATCATCAACAGTTTAAAGACCTTCACTGCTGAACATAGGCGTCCCCCAGAGAGCGTTACCTTGAGCGGCTCGCCTCCTGCATACATCAGCTCCCCGCGGTTTTCATCAGTGGGGTGATTACGTAACTTTGACAGCAATGCAACAGGAGAAATTTCATACCGAATATGAAAATTTTCATAGTAACTATGCACATAAACTGCGTATTGAAACTGTCAAATCCATACATTTTTGTGTTTCTATTGGTTGCAATCAAGTTACATATTCGCCTAGCAGATTGTCGATCCACCTTAACGTTGTTGTCAAAGTGTAACGTTTCGCTTACATTTTGTTTTGTTTTGTAAGTTTTATTTACAAAATTCCTTGACCATTAAAATAACTGATGTATTTTGTTTTTCATGCAATTTTTAACTTTGCAGATTTTTTCGCCTAGTAGGTATAATAAGATTAATAAATCTCCACCCTTCTTTTGGGTACTGTCGAGATGGTTATTGGTTTTTGGTAGCTCTAAAAAATAATATGTTAGTGACAATAAGTAGTGTTAGTAGTATGAAATCAGAAGTATGAAATGAGAGAGTAAGATAGGATTAGTTTTGAATAGGTACGAAATAGGTAACAACAGTTATAATAATATTTAGGTGCTATACCTAACAAATTCCAACAAAATCTCCTTCCTAAAAAGCCCTCATAAAGAGGAATGCACATTAATTCATCATAATTTGTCTCAGATTTTGAAATCAGATGCGAACCCTACCTGTTTTGAGAGGCACACCAAGAACGAACTGAGAGCGATTAGTAAATAAATAACGAATTAAATTCCAGTAAAGATTAGTGGTCGAGCCAGTGTTCGCTCATAAATAAATCAAGTCTCGGCTACGGTAAATTATGACTCAAATAATATTATGCTGAAGGCACGCTCGGTGTGTACTGTGTACTCGCAACTTAAAGACTTGAACAGTTCTTGTTCAAGTAGTGTTTTGTAAAGTCTTTTGTAATTGCTGTCTCGTTTTTTTCAAACTGTAAAGATGTTTCGTTCTGCATGTGGTAGGTTACTGTGTTATTTACATAATAACATACTAAATAGTATGTTGTGGTAAATGCTATTTCATGGAGAATAATAATGATGGTGTTTAAATGGCAATGAAAGAGAAGTTATTAAGAAGTGAGAGGTATTTATTTTTTATTTTTATGTTAATGTATGACGAGCTTATCGTTATTCCCCTGATGTTAGGTACCTTTACGTACGTTACTTGAGTACCACATTTATTGCACTTTTTAATCTTTTTAATCAGTAATTATGCTAAAGCTAAGCTTGAATGGATCTCATAATAATTTTCCTTATTAATTCCTTTGCAGTTTTTCTTGACTTTATCAAAAACTTTGGATAGAGCAAGGTATAGAAAATGAAAAAAAAGGTTTTGTTATTACTTGATGGCATAATTTTTGAACATGTTTGCGTTTGGCTGCCTCACCTGATGGTAAGTTATAATGAGGTCGAAGGGGGCGCTTGCCCTGAAATAATCTATTTACTCTTCATTTGAAAACGCTTAAGGTACCTACGTACTATGTTAACCCTTAGTTACTCGCGCCTAAAAACTTACGTAAGTACTCGCGTGGGGTGCTTTACATCCCGGTTTTAGAATTAGAAAAAAACAACCAAATACATGCAAAATTAGTCTTTTATATATGATAATGTTTCGACCTAACGATTAATTAACAGATAAACCCTTTCAGGAACAGATTGCGCTATAAATATTTTCTATAATCAACTCACTATAAGATTAGTTCCTATAGTGAGTTGATTTTCTTCATTGGATTTTTGACATGTCGGAATAACATGGTCACTGCACACATATTGATGGCATTTATAACTTAATGTTTTGGATTTTTGGTTCTTTGTTCTTGGGCAGATATGGACAAACATGTAAAATTTGCATTGGACAAATATGTAAAATATGTACTGATTACGTAGTACAAATCCACGTCAAACTACGAAAATGTTAGCCTGGGGTGCTTTACACCCCAATCGCACTCTACTGCCTCAACCTTACGCCACAGAGTGATTTTTGTGATTAACAAACAAAAACTCGTTTTAATAAACTAGAAAAAAATTGGCACTGTAAACTTAAAACTCCAATATCTAGAGACGATCAAATAGTCAATGGGGAAAATACCCCAAGCGAATAATTAAGGGTTAATACCTACCGTGACCGTACATTTCGTACGTACAAAAGATAAATCCACAACGTGTTTCATGCTGTAGTATTGCTATAATCTAGCGCTTTACCTCACCTATAACTCACTTTTTTACTCACTAATTTGGCACCATTTCCACAGAAATAACAAATCCCAAGCTCCTTACATCGCTCGACTTTAAATCAAGATCTAAATCACAAACAAATGATATCTAAACAAACTAAGACGTAAATTAATTGCATAGCTTCAACTAAGAACCAGGATCATGATAAAATCGCATTGCAAGATTCCTGTAGACTCCGCCCGACGATACAAGCCTCTTTAAAAAAAAAAAAGAACAAGATGACAAGGAGTTTTAAATATGCAAGGGTAAAAAAAACAACGTGTATAAAGGGATTAGTTTGCCGCTTGCGGTTGGTTGATCCGTTTGGCAATGGCGGCAGACCCTGGCAATGATGTTGCAAAAATGTATTGATATAATGTACAGATAGGTCTGATATAGAATAGTATTATATAGAGCTGAAGACTAAAGAAAAATTGTTATAAAACTATTATGTTAGAATAATGCACACGCTGAGCCTTCATTATATTGCCTCATCAATAAAAAAAGCAAAAATCATAGGACTTTTTATAATTACTATACAAGGTGACCTTGAATTGGTATGTTATCCTGAAATGGGGGGACTGGGACCATGATACCCTACAAGTTGTGAGAGTCTTACTTGAAACTGGGTGTTTCCAAACTTCGATGGTAAATAATAAATCCACACGTAAAATTGCACGTGCGATCGCTACGTGAGTTAACAAGATACTATAAATACATTTCTTAACACAGGTTGTTACACTCACTTATGTGCACTCGGTCAAGGACAAAGTTCAACCACCCAGCTGCGCTAAGGCTATTTTCGAATGTAAACTTTACATGGCATTTCTTCAACGAAAAACTATTAATTTAGAAAAGTCGTAGAAGAAACATTGTCTACTTTGGGGTGTAGATTTACCCCCTTTCGGGATAACATATCAATTCAAGGTCACCTTGTATATTATGAGAAATGGCTGCATTATAAATATTTAATCAAAAATTTAGAGTAAGAAAGGGGATTAAAATCAGACTGAAGTTGCGCAGTGCATTACAGGTTACGTAAAAAAAAAATTTACTTTAACTTTACGATAAAAAATAACTGGCCAAGAGCATAGCGTGCCTTGCGTAATATAGGGTTCCGTAGTTGTTTTTCTACAAATAACTATTTACAGTCTACAAAATAAAACAAGAATATTTAGTGTAATTTCGCTAAAATCGCGGCTATTTTAGCGGAATTACACTAGATATTCTTGTTTCATTTTGTATTTAAGATGAACTTCCGCGAGGTCACGCCTGGTTCAATCAATTATTTACGGTCTATTTGAACTATAGAGTTATTTAACTATGTTGTTTTAATCTAGATCATTACGAATGATTAGGAAAGATGCTACATTGCATTTACATTAAGCCATTTTTTGTAAATAGAAAATCTACAACTGATTAAAGTGATGTTTGAGTGAACCTTACCATCATTTCAATAAATCCATCTAACTAAATAATTATCTACAAAGTTGCATTGGTTTCATTTACTTACGTCTGTCGTGTACGTTGTATCAGGTTTCCTTAGTCAACCTACATTACATATTCAAATAGTTTACAGGTTAAGATTGCTATTTTAGGCTAACGTTACGCATCAGGTAAGTGATAATTCAGAGCTATTAATAGTATCAGGCATAAGTATGGGTTATTGTAAATTCGCCACAAAGTAAATTCGTCACGAAAAAAAGGATGTGTAAATTTGCCACAATTCAATTTTTCTGATAAATGTAACATTTTATTAATTTTGTTTATTGTAAGTTCGTCACATTGCTTTTTTTCGCATAGACAGCAGAAAAATCGATTGACCCAATGTATCATGCGTAAACCGTCACAATGTTTTGTTATCGTGTGATCATGCATGCAACTTTGATTGCAATATGTAACAGGACAACTTTTATCCTATTGCTAATTGCAATAGTATTTAAAGTTTTGTATTTCAAATTCGTGATGATTTTTAGTTTTTTTTTAATTCTAAATTTAAAATTTGCGCAGTAACTATGCAATACAAAAAAATATATATATGGACACATATGTATATTTTACAACTGCTTAAAGAAACAGAGTTTAATATTCTAAGACTAGTTCAAAACCACAAAAAACTATAAGTCAACATCGCATCACGGCCACTAGTTGGTGATCCCTTCTCTCTGGGGATTGCAACTTCAATTATTGATGGCAACTTTTAGCTTCGATAAAATATAGGGGACGAACTCCACTATTTTTCATTTACTCTAAAACTACGTGTTATTTATTAACCAACTTCAAAGTACGTACTTGCAGGTTTATCTTACACTTTATTAATGTTACCCATTAAAAAAAGACAGCTAAGACTGTAAAGCTTTTGCAGGTGTACTGTAAAACATGAAATATTAATACATTCACCATATAAAAACTTTTTGTAAATTAAAAAGGGTAAAAGTACCTACTTACTAAAATTACTGTTATTAAACAGTAATTTTACACTGCCTAAAATTTTACCGTCAATCATTGTTTTATATCCAGTGTTCACAAAATTTCCATTGTAAAGCAAACCTACGTAAAGAGGTTCATGCATTTTCAAGAAATTACAATTCCTTAAGCACTGCAATTATGACTAAAATTATTATTATAAATGCAGTTTTTCCGCCATAATAATCCTCTTGCCGTTAATCGAAACAACCGCTATGCTTATTATTGCCATCATTCATTAATAAGTAACTACTTGAGTAATTTTTTCGTGTGATGCGTTTCTTCTACATCATAATAATTATATAACATTTTATTACCTGCTTTCGTTTTATTTTATTTTTCTTCTTATAATTTATTTTATTTGAGTATTTTTATAGAGAACAGTTTAACAACACTTTTAACTATCTTAAGCTAAACATCAAATAATTAATTGGTATAAGGTAATTTAAGACACACTTTTAAGAATTCCAATAAATACTAGGTGGTAGGACTTTTCTGCAAAGTTCGTCTAGGTAGGTACCACCGCTCTGCCAGTTATTCTGCCGCCAAGCAGTAGTGTGCAAGCACTGCTGTGTTCCGGTTTGAAGGGCATTGTAGCTAGTGAAATTACTGGGCAAATGAGACTTTATGACCTGATTACACAGTGTAGTAATCTGATTACTAGGCTGTGTAATGTCTCAGGATGACGTGCGCAGTGCAGTGTTACACAAAACTTTATTATTTTAAAGTTCCGAGTTACACTGCAACTGTTATGGGCGGCCGTGTCGCTTAACATCAGGTGAATGACTAGCTCATCACGTCATTCATTCACATAAAAAAAATTTACTTGTTTCAATTTCTTCAAAAAAATTTTTTTTAAGTTATGTACGAAATGTTGCCGATTGTACAGATTACTGAATATGTTAATATTTCGACCTACTATTAATCGGCATTAGTATCTGCAATCTTCATTTTAATTAAAATCCTAAGAGAACTGCATTACTACTAAGCCGTTTTAATTTCATTTCAATAACCCGTGTCGCCGCCTGACACTGATTAAGCTTCCAATAAGAACTGCACTGATCCTGTATACAGCTGCATATGCACAGGCTGTCCATATAACATTTGGACGTATAAATATTGCGTACGTGTATTTGCATACTCTTGCACACCAGCGTACGTAATTGTCTATTATTTTACTTGTCATACCGTATGACGAGTTCTAACAATGCGTATTTTATACGCATTTTCAAAACTCTCTATATTTTCTGTTAGTGTTTATCATGTTTTAACTACATACCTTTCAGAAACCAAGCGTGTATAAAATATGGTTTTTAAAAAGCAACTGTGGTCGATAGAGGCGCAAACGAAAACAGTACTGCGCATTTTAATAAAAACGTTCAAAAGCTCTATCAACCGATTTGAGACATTGCCCGGACAAAGCACAACACAATACCCTAACAGTGAATCAACTCAAATGAACTGAAACGTCTTCATCGAATGAGAGTATTACAAAAACCGAAATAATACAGTTATTGCTGTCAAATGTGAAATAATGGTAACACTACAATTGTTTTCGTGGCTATAAATAACTTTTTACAAAAGATCAGCGGTTTCCTTAAAAGCTAAACTGGCTGATAAACATTTTTTTTTTCTCCGTGATCCGACTTTCCTGCGGCGGTACGATGCCTATAAATATTAATACAATCAAATGTTTTGACGTGGGCCTTTTTTAAGCTTTTATCTTGTGCCTTCGCTTATTTTTTGTGGTATCGATTCCGTTTTTATTTCGTGTTAATTTGGACGGCGAATTTGGTCTTTTAGCAGATCGTAAAGAATACGGAGCAGCCGAGGCGCCAGGTGGATGGTGGAATAATTTGGGGCTTGTAGAGAATATTGAATGAAATGTCAACCCTCGATTTTACTTCATAGTTACGATCGGTACGCTTATAACTGCTTAGAAGTTGAAGGTAGGAACTGAATTGATACCTAAGCTATTTATAGTATTTTTTGATAACTTTTTTTTATTAGGTTTGCGCTTGACCACTACACCAAAATAAATAAACTTGGTTGTTTTGTATCATTGAGCTTTTTAGTGATATTTTTATAATGTACCTATATACGTTGTCACCTTGATATACCCTGGTGATTTCTGAAACTGATATAAACTATGTTTTAATAAACGAAATAAATATTAATCTCCGCGATAATTATCTATTTTAAGTAGCCGTTTACGAAATGCTTCACACATACTAATTAATAAAATTAATCCCACACAAACATTTATTTCGCATTAATATTTTATAGGTACATCATTAATGCGTAAAATTAAAATAAAATCGAATGCTCGCACACCATTAAATCCTAAATAAAAACATAAATCTCTACTTTGACTTTAAAAACTGTTGAGCAAACACCCACTAAATAACTAAGGAAATAGATAAAATAAAACTTTATTTTCAAAGTCATAAGGTTCATTAGGTAATTCTAAAACAACAGGTTGTAATTCTACAAGATCTGATCAAAGCATCTAAAATGGTCACAGTTAGTGGGTTAACCACTTTAAATTGTCATCCGCCTGATTTATTTCTGTTTCTTTGCGGTCAACACATTTTTTCTGTCAGTTTCATGGTTTTACTTGACGATTAAACTGTTTTTTGCGGCACATACCTACCTACTCAAATATATCCAACTCGAAAATTTTCTCAGCTCTGACATAGGTATTTTGTGTTATGAAACCCATTTTACGTCAATTAATCTAATAATTTTAGAGTAAGCAAAAACAACGTATTAGTTCATCTATTATTACAGATGTTCAATGGTCGAAAAGATAATGTTAAGTATTAATATTGTAAGAAACCTAAAACCTTCCAAACAAGACTAGATCAAGGCTAATGTTCCAATTGGCACTACACACATCCTCAATAACTATTACTCCCACCAAAGCCTAAGTAACTATAGTAAAAGCATGTAAAAGCTCTACCAAAAATAAAACAACTGCTAACAATTTTGCAGCATATTAGCTAGGCACTACCAACCTTAAAAATGCCAGAGGCGGATCCAGTGAAGTGGTCGTAAACTATAATCATTTGCGGAGTCCATAAATAATTGCGCAGTCCGACCCCGGTTTTTGTCGGTGGAGTTGCGCCCGCGCAGGTAATATAGTCATAAATTTCCATAACCGCCACACGATGTTATCAAACATGGTTTTAATTTGATTTCGGAGCCACACGTGTTGAGGTCGTTTTGGAGGCGAGTTATGATCGTAGGTATAATCGTCGATTTTATGTAAAGCAGGACTGCGACTCGTGTCATGTCTTAAAATTACTTATTAAGTTTTCTTAAAAAGAATGCTTCTGGTAATTTCATATTTTAGTTTTTATTAAAGCGGCGTAAATAAAGGCAATTATGTTTAAAAATATAAGTACCGAACATAAACGTAACTATTTTATTAAAATAACTGTAGGGATTGCCTTTAAACTTAATGTTAGGACGTTTTTAATATAAAACCTCAAGTTAAATTTTTAAAAACTTGTTTACTTCCAGATAATTTTCAGCATACATATTCTTTAATTTCCATTTAGAAGTGTCTTTATTTTTTAAGAACTTTTTCAAAAAATATATTTTATCTTTAGTAATTAATATTACTTATTACCTGTCTTTAAGTACCTACTGAAATGATTAAGGTCAGCTAAATGTAACGTCATCTGCAAATTCTTCGTCTATTATCATTCAATCGCTAAAACCCACGCACTTTAAAACTTATGAAATTCAAAATCAACACTGTCCAAAGGTTTTCAATTCATAGTTGTTATAAAATCAAAAGCATTACAAATTATTGTCAAACGTAATTGATAACAACGAGAACCTAAATCGACATCTAATGGTAGGTTTTAATATAATACGTCACCCCTAAATATATCGAGGTATATTTGACAGCAATATGTCATTAAATTCAAACCTGCGCTATGATATAAGAAATGAACTGCCTATGACACCGGAGCGTAACGACTTCGTAAATTAAAATTATAAATGTACAGCTTTTAAAGGCTTTTTAAAAAAAGAAGTTTCACTGGTAAAGTAGTGACAATATTTACGAACACCTCCACAAGGTTACAATTACTTGTTTCAATTTCTTATTATGCATTAAATGAACACCTTGCAAACGTTCTCTTCTGAATTAATCTGTCTCTATGGTGATGTATCTTTTTCCCTTTCACGTTTTAATTACACGTCTGTGTAATAGGTCACCGCTTAACATCTAAAAACTGACCACCGCTTACGAAATCACGATTTACAACCCACAATTCTTACTATCTAGTATCAGACTATAATCCATTTATCACGCTTTTGTTTACGATGCTCGCGTATCATCGACTATTAATTATAATGCGTTCTTCACTTCGAACTTTGACGTTCTCGCTGTGTGACAGACCAGAGATAAGAATTTTAATGTTGCTCGATACTTGTACTTTGTCAATAACTATTGCCATAGCAATTTACACCTTATTTCCAATCAGTTACACTTCATTATACATTCATCCATTCCTCTATTACTTCTTTAGCAATTTGAAGCTCTACTTCTGGTTAATTTACAGTCGATATTCCATTGAACAGGTCTAAGAATTCAAAAGTCTCGATGCGAAGCGGAGCTTAGAATTTTGATGGATGTGGTTATAATTGTTTCTGTATCGATTATGCCATTGATAAATATTTCGACTATTGCTCATTTTATTAATGACGTGGAAGCGGAAGAGCGGTCTTGGTGCTTAACGACAGCGTAACGTCACAATTATTAATAATATCTGAGCTGTCATAACATCTGTCGACGGTTACGCAGTGCAAACTTTTCATTTGCTGCGTAATTCAATTTGATTTAGTGTACCTGGTATATAGTGCGGTGATACTGTCATCTTTTCCTGTTGGTCTTTTTGTCATGCTTTCAGTTCATACATTGTTTCATGCGGCATTGTGAGATGATTCGTCTTCTATTTGCATTCATCGCCATTTTAATTAGTCTGATTTAGATCATTCAACTCGTGACATAGTGCCCGTGTGTTTGATTTCTTACTCCTTTGATAATTATAGTTGTGGTGTTACATTGTCACATATTCTCTATTGATTTAATTGCATCCTAAAATTATCAAAGGCATGCATCGGTCTTCATTTGTTTTTTTTTTATTTTCTACTTCATTTTGATTTTTAGGAATAGGCAATAGGTATGTATAATTATTGAAATCCTATAGAAAATATTTTCTAACTTATTGAACAAAGTAACAAAGATTAGTTTATTTATATCAGTGCCTTTAGGAAAATTGTGTTTATATGAACGCTTTACAATGAAAATATCTACCATGCTGCGTCACAATAAGTTGATTTCTATGATGATACCTTCACCTTATTGCTCATGGCTTGTCTCGTGAATTTCAGTTATTTTTTAATTTGTATATTAGTCATTTTTGTAGCAAATTTGCCAATGTTTCAGACGTTTTATTAAATATTTGGATTAATTTAAAATTTGCTCTTCCTAGAATCATAACCTTGAAAAATTTTGTTTTTAATTTACTTGTCAGTTTCATAACAATTTTGGATGGCATGGCGGCTTAATTAAAGTTATAAATAATTATTCTATTAATTTTCTGGTAAAAAAACATCGATACATTTGAAAATGGCAAGTATTGTATAAAATCAATACTATCCCTAATTTTGTCTAAAATTAACGGCTCCGATAAACCATAGAAGCAACGAACCGAAATGGAATTTAAATAGTCTGTAGACGCCTTTACCACCAACGTCGACGTTAAAAAGATATAACTCCAAGCTGATAATGGGAAACTAAATCTTAACACGAGAGAAACAGGGTGTGATTTAGATTGGACATGAGAAAGTGAATTTTGCGACTGTTGCAGAAAAATCATTATAGAAGTTTGCGGACGTCCGTCTGCGGAAATAGTTCTAATTTCAGTCTGAAGGGGGAAGACTAACTCGAGGCGTACTTTTTTGTTTTTTCAATGTTTATAAGTACCTACTTATACTAGAATACCAGTAAAAATGTTAAACTCATATGTGTATTTTTTTTTTCTTATATTTTGGCTCCACACTTAGTGTATTTAGCTAGTGTCAAGTATTGTATATTTTCATCGAGTTTTAGAATATTTTACGTAGTCAAGTCGTAGTCATAGTCCAGTCTGAGTCATGCTCTAGTAAAGTGGTGGCAACTTTACTAGAAGCTTCTATAGAATTTTGGAAGCAACACGAAAAACCACGTTTCACCACATTATATCACTTGCCCACGCTCATGCTCATAATTTAGCACCTAATGCGTAAAACGCCACCAATCTTTAAACATTAGCTCTGGAACAAGCACAAGTTTTAAAAAATAATACAATGCAGCGACGTGAACTTTGCCGTGTTCCCGCCAAAAACTTTAATATGTGTAATTTGTTAAAAATTTCATCATAATGTTAAAATTAATTTAAATAAAGCTAGTAGTAGTTTAGTGTAGTTAAGCATTTTTTTTTTCACTGTTTATTACCAAAGAACATATAGATACTGAAATCCACGGGCACTTGCTATTTATTGGTCTGAAATAACTATAATAAATACGGTAACTATAGCCATAACCACACACTCCAGAAACGGCAAAAAACTATCAAATTGAATTTTATAGTCTCAACAACTAAATTGCTATTTATATAATCTGTACGTTTACCAGTTTGTATATTCAAGAACATATCAAAATCTTAGACAAAGCTTTAAGAACTTCAAAATAAGGTTTAACATCGTATGGACGGTTCATTCTAGATTGTGTACGATGCACCAAGATTGGAAACAAGCTTTGTAGGGAAGGGATTAAAAATTAACTACTCGGTTAGTCTAGCTAGTACCACAACGGTGCTATGACCTTTGTGCGGACATGGCTGAGTTAAACAGTTTTTATTAGTGTTGTCATGTTCAAACGCTTGTTCAACATTTTTTTTCACCTTAGCAGTTCGAACAGGTTCTCTTTGCTGCGAGAGAGAGTGCAAAATCATATTTTGCTCAATGCGTGAGACAAAGTGATTTTTTAATATTATGACTTTGCGGTAATATTTAGCCAGCTATAAGTTACATTTATATGGAGTTTTGAAAAGAACATAATTTTTTTTTCTTAGGCTTACTATTTATATATATTTATTAGACGGGCCCGATAGCTCAGTTGGTAGTATCCCTGCCTTCTGAACTGAGGGCCGTGGGTTCGATTCCTACCCGGGACAAACATTTGTGTGATGAACATAGATGTTTGTTCTGCGTTTGGGTGTTATATTGTATTCTATGTATATATTTACAAACAAAAAAGTATATAAGTATTATATCAGTTATCTGGTTCCCATAGTACAAGCTATGCTTAGTTTGGGGCTAGATGGCGCTGTGTGAAATGTCCACACACACACACACATATTTGCGGGAAAGTAAAGTGTTTCGTTGCTAGGCAAGTACCTACCTGTAGTGATGTTCTCACTGTTGAGGTGAAAAGTTGTATGTGCTACACGAGAGCAAAGTTTTTGCATCTCGTGCCTTAGAATCCCTCGCTCGCTTTGGATTCTAAGTTAGAATCACTCGCTACGCTCGTGATTCAATACTAGAATCCTTCGCTTGCTCGGGATTCAACAACAGCACTCAAAATAAAAATCAAATTTGCTATCTTGTTGCACAAATAACTAATATCGTTCTATTTCGCTTTTATTTTTACAAATTACTTGTAGCTATTTTAACATGAAAGCATTATTATCTTTGTAGGGAAGTTTGTGTACATCACAGAGCACTAAAAAATGACGCTTGCACTCAGTTCGTGGGTAATGAAACTACTTCATTAATTTAATATTTTTCTTAGATTGGTTTTCATTTTACAATATTTTTCTTTATAACCAATTTCACTCATTTAATTTCTGACAAAAATTGAAAAATTTTATCCAACAAATATTAAATGCACCAGAACTTTACTTTTTTTATTCAATCGTGCCGAATTTATTTTAAATCCTTTTTAAAGTTTTTTTTTAAAACGCACAACTTTTTTTTTAATATAATCGAGAAGAATTTGAATTTATGGAGTAGGTACACATTTTTTAAAATTAAGAAGGTGCAAAAATATTCAACAAATGCAAAAAAATAAAATTGATCGACCACTATAATATACCAGACATGAGACCCCGAAGATATAATATCAGGAAATTCGGTTTCCTTCAATTAATCAATCCATCAATCTGCTATTGGCGTTTTAATTGCGCACAGTTTATTGCGCTTTAAAAGCTGGGGAAAGGAAAACGCAACAATATTTTTTCCATATACTTAACCATTAATAAATGTCAGTTTTGTTTCCTCGACAGGCGCGTTCGCCCCACTGTGCGGTGGAGGGTAGATGTAGACGCGCCTAAAGAACTTCGATGATAAAGTAAGCCAGTAGACTAGACTTCTACTAATTCACTTCGGTGTCTGCGAAGCCGGAGCTTCATAATCAGTTACGAACGAAGACATTTTCGTCTTTGTAGTTTCGATCAAAGATTTCGTAACATTTTTGTAACCATCGTTGCGATTGAAGACTTTTTGATTTTATCTAGCTACATGGTATGGAAATTTAGGGTTCCGTAGTAAAAGTATATCGATAGGAACGGAACGGACAGGAGTGAAACTCTTGAAGGTTCTATTAGTATCTAATACTTACGAGATGTTCACCGTGATTGGAATACTGTTAATTTGGTAAACAAAAACCCCATAAAGATACTATTATAAATGTAGTGAATAACCGTGAAAGATTAAGCACCTTTTTTGGCATTCACTTGGGACATCACGATGATAAATTTTAGGGAAAACGCGTGCGGTTTTTGAATCAAAGGAGACTATTTAAAATTTTCCGGTGCCAAAAGTTTGGACATACAATTCATCCGTCAGCAAACTTGCTTGCCCATTGATCGGCAAGAATTAATGAAGTGAACACGTCGACCCCTGTCGGTTGTCGAACTGACTCGGAGACATGTCCTGACCCGCTGTCGGAATGTTTATACAATACGTGTCGGGCGCAGGGCAGGGCAGGAGTAATTGGTCTGGAAGTGGCGAAGTAAACTAGTAAAGCTTCAGCCACACCTGTGCGTCTGCGAAGTGGGAGCCTCCACAACGTGAACTATGCGGTACCCATCGTTGTCCAAGACCGACGCGACGATCCGGCGTGACTGTCAACGAACACCATTCAGTACATTCATTCAGTAGCGAAACGTCTACCATTCAGTACCTTAACCATCCAGTAACCACCGCGATGGTTATCGGATGGCAGACTCTCCTGATTCGCTGACGAAACTTAACGCACAGGTGTGGCTGAAGCTTTATTAGTGCTAAAGTCTGAAGATAGGCTGAGAGCTGTGATGATGATAAGTTGAAAGTGGCTCAGCGTATGCCCGACTTACAAACCGACGCACGCAGGTAGGAATCTCGCTCGGCTCGTACCAGTGACTTTCAAGAGGTGTGCAAAATTTGAATCCATCAAGAATGATAAAATTCAAGAACATGTTCTGTCCTCCACCAACGTCCGTGGTCAGTTTAGTGGATGACGGTCTGCACTCTCTTCTTTTGATATAAAAGCCCTTGTACTTACCTAGCAGCGGGAACACAATATGGACTTGATGGTATGAAAAGAAACAAAGTCTTCAATGCATTAGGTATATTATGAGGGAAACATAAAGCACAGCGGAAATCTTTGCCGGCGAAGTTAACAATTAAAAATTTTCATCAATTTCAATCGCTTCTGTCCAGTCCAATCAACATTGTTATAATATAACAAACAATATTTCACAAGTGATTTCACCAACTCGATAAGTTGCTTTTCGATATCGTTGCCACGAATGGAGAACCAATTTAAATGGCGGCGATGGCTGGTCACATCGTAATTGGTTAATTATTATTCAGCTCAGCTAGGCGTGGCCGGTGCAGTAGTGTAGATATAATATGAGCTTATGGATAAAAGGGCTTCTGTATTTGAAATTTCGTTGTGGCTATAATTGGGTTGCTTTTCGCCAATACACCCAGCAGTACCGGCTTACTGGCTAATTATTGTGGACCGTCATCATAATTGGCCTGTTTTCACATAGTTAGGTAAAGCGATGATTTAATCAGTACCTGTGATATGAAATGTAGCAAGCTGGCCACGCAATACTGGAACGGCAGATACGGCTGCAGTTTGCATTGTTGTAGCCAAAAGCTCAAGTATATAGTACTATACTATAGGACTACTATAGTAACTAACAAGAAACGAATTTTTCAAGTGGTTTTTAGGGTTCCGTACACAATGGGTAAAACGAACCCTATTACTGAAGCTCCGTTGTCCGTCTGTTTGTCCGTCTGTCCGTCTGACACCAGGCTGTATCTCATGAATATGTTAGACAGTCGAAATCACAAATGATTTATTTGTTGCCGCCTAAATAAAAAATAAAATAAATATTTAGTGGGCTCCCATACAATAATCGTCATTTTATTGCTACCAATGGTACGGAACCATTCGTGCGCATGTCCGATTTGCACTTGCCCGGTTATTTTTATTCTTTTATTTCTTGTGTTAGTTTTTTTTTGCGAAATAAAAATTCAATGTCCAATACATTTTTAATTTATAAATAAATGAAAATTAGCTATTTACCAATGAATTTCGATACATTGATACAATAATTTCAAAAATGATACATTCAATAATCGTCATGTCCCACATTCGTAATAGCCAACTTTGATGTACTAAATACATCATTAAGTCATGATTAATGTATCTGGCAACCCAGGGGACTTCTAGGTGGCGGTGCTAACGTCCATTCAATTCATAATTACGCTTTTATCATTCATTTTTTACAATAACACTTGTCAGTGTTGCCAGTACTATAGTTATGAATATGCGCTTAATAAAATTATATTACACACCCTCGTGACAGCTGCTTTCACCAGGGGAATTAATAGTTGATAATCATTAGTGTATGAGGCCGCTTTACATTTTATCCTTAATATATTTTGTGATTGTAAGGTACACTTATAGCAGAATTAGCGAGTTGAAATGGCAATGGGCGTTGGGCATGCCACATCGCTCGTAGAACTGACAACCGATGAGAAAGAAAGGTTCTCGAGTGGCGGCCACGAACCGAAAGACGCAGCGTAGGCCGGCCCCACACTAGATAGACCGAAGATCTGGTGAAAGCTACGGCGAGCCGATGGACGCAGGAGGCGAGCAGCCACTCAAAGTGGCGCTCTGTGGGGGAGGCCTATGTTCAGCAGTGGAGGACTTCAGGCTGTTAATGTTGATGATGATAATTATAATGATGTCACTTATAGTAGCACAACAAGAATTATACGTCCCCCTAATTGAAAGACGTCCTTAAGGTGGAACTACGAATATACGGCGAAAATTAAAAAAACAAGTGTTAAGCATATTTTTTTACTGTGTAGGCATTTAACATCGAACAACAATTAAAGGTAGAAAGCATTGGCACTTTTTGTATGGGGATGTTTTGTAGTTATACGTACTCTCGTCTCTCCCCGCGCCTTATAGAGAATGGAGGTGACCACATCTGCAGTACCTACTTGTGCGCATTCTGCGAACTGCAACCGGCAGAAAATCTATAGATAGACTGCCCTGAAACCTAACCTCTACATGTAAGCACTGATAATTCTAAAATGTACTAGGTGGTAGGACTTTTCTGCAAAGTTCGTCTAGGTAGGTACCACCGCTTTGCCAGTTATTCTGCCGCCAAACAGTAGTGCGCAAGCACTACTGTGTTCCGGTTTGAAGGGTATTATTGTAGCTAGTGAAATTACTGGGCAAATGAGACTTTATGACCTAATTACACAGTGTAGTAATCTGATTACTAGACTGTGTGATGTCTCAGGATGACGTGCGCAGTGCAGTGTCACGCGAAACTTTATTATTCTAAAGTTCCGAGTGACACTGCAACTGTTATGGGCGGCCGTATTGCTTAACATCAGGTGAACGACCAGCTCGTCACGTCAATCATTCTCATAAAAAAAATGTTTACTAAACGTATTTCCTCTTTAACAAATATGCACATTTTATGCTGACGGTGGTTTACACGTCGATCTAAGAAGTCAAAATATGTACAAACAATATCAAGCTCCCGTCCGAGTGCCGACGTTGCTCTCTGAAAGATCAGTTTGTTTTGAAACGTCGTGAACGGCGGCTATCTACGGCCACTCGTTTCATGTCATGATGAATACATTTTGTTTATGTATATTCTAAATAAGCTACAGTTGGATAATTTTAGAGAATTCTCACGTTCTAATCATTTTTTTAACAATAAACTAATACTCTTATTAAAAACAATTACTATTAATGAATCGAGATATTATTGCGATTGACTTCAAAAACTTGTTTAGCAAAAACATGGAACATAAATGTTTACGTACCTACTCCAGTAATACAAGTACCTATTAAGTTGTGTGTTGTGTATAATGTCTAATTATAGTATTTGCCTAATATTTTTTTAATGTCTTATAAATAGTATATAAAAGGTTCAATTTTATTAACTATTTAAAAATTGTTACGTATGTTATTTGGTATGATTAATTGATTATTGGTATTTTTAACGACTCACACATTAAAAGTTAAACATTTAGTTAAGGTAACTCAGAATTAATATTCACCATCTCAGATTTATACCATTATGTAACTTCCAACAATAAACAGATAAGCGCATTTGCCTAACCTAAATACCCAGATGTTAACGCCACCAACGTCATGTCTAATATTACCAAAACAGCAACAGAAATTAATTGCAAGCTATCAAAATATCATATAACATAATTTTAAATAATTTTGTCTTAAACATAACGTTACGTTACCACTGTCCAGTGGCTTGAGAAGAGACGCGCGTGCGCTGGGCTACGCTGTCATTTTTGACAGTCCCTCGAATAATAGCTTCTCGACTTAAGTACTTTGAAATAAGGTTTCTTTTTGAATGTGACCGAGAGTTTTCATGTTGTCAGGATGTAGGTAGAGCCGTGGATTAAATAAATCCACTGGCTAATATTAAAAGCTCGTATAAAGTGGATTCAATCCCCGAGGTATTGAAACTGAATCTAAATAGATCTTATTATGACTGCACAGTCTTAAAAGAAAATAAATAGGTTTACTAAACTTAGTTATTCAAGTACATACGCAAATAAAATTTATAATTATTTTTTGTTTTTTTTATTATATTATTTCGTTGAAATTGGCCAGAGTAATAGATTATGGCCTACAGTATCTCCATGTGAGAGAAGGCCCATCTCCAGTATCTATTATGGCCTCAATTATGGCCTACAGTATCTCCATATGAGAGAAAGCCCATCTCCATGTACAGTATCTCCATGTGAGAGAATCTCCATGTGGCCTACAGTATCTCCATATGAGAGAAAGCCCATCTCCATGTACAGTATCTCCATGTGAGAGAATCTCCATGTGGCCTACAGTATCTCCATGTGAGAGAAAGCCCATGTTCCAGCAGTGGAAGTAATTGAGTAATACTACCCACGCTCTATTTTTCAGTAGGTAAGTCTTATCAGCAGACTTTTGTATTTTGGTGTATACCTAACGCAGCTCACACTGAGTAGGCGCCGACGTAATCCGCACCACGTTGAGTTAATAAAGTAAAACAGTTACTAAAACATAAACAATCTCTTTCCCCGCAGTCGGCTCATCAGTCGGCCAACAAATTAGTCGGTGTCACTACAATAATATACAAAAAGAGTGCACAGTGGTGCGCACGCCTCAACCCGTCGCATAAATCGCTCAACACCATAGAATAATGTTTTGTATGGAGATTTCTTTCGACAATACCGTGTTGTGGCCTTTATCTAGTCTCATAGATTAATGTTTGAATTTGATCGTTGCTTCTTTTTATAATCGCCGACTAACTCTCTTGGTATCTACTAGTCTACTGTGTTTGTATGCAGTTTTGTCTCTTTATAGCTGTAGTTTGATAGGATCATAGCCAAATTGCCTGGCAGATATTATGATATCATGTTCTATTCCTGGCCTATTAGAGCGTAGGTACATATCTATTCGCGCACAACTCGAGGTCTTTATACTCTATACATTCGCGTCATCATTGTTTGTGGATACAATAGTGTTTAGTTACTAATGTATTCATTATTACATTCTATTGTTGTTTGATAGCAATGTGTTTCTACAGTTTACACTGAGACACTACACCGCAAGTGGTCTTTCTTGTAACCAACTTGGTCTTGGTCTGTGTTACAACAATGCTAGCCACCCAGAAGACATAAATTACAATCCGTGCAAAAATTCGCTAATTTTGCGAAAAGTACAAGGTCAAAATTTGGTTCACTTTTTTTGACGTAGAACCCATTGTGCAGAGAAAGGGAGTTTGAAAGACTTTCTTTGGAAAATTTCACAGTAATTAATCTACTGATGCGTGTATTGTTGAATTTCTATTATACTCCTACTTTCTTTAGAAGCATGTGATGGGAGTATTGTTTTTTGAAATCCTGTCGGTCCCGCCGCGCGGCAGGTAGGGTCTCGTAATAATCAGTCGATTTGTCTTATTGTCTGAGACGTCGTGTATTTATACTGCGCACTGACCGCGACTGTGCTCGAGATAAAAGTAATAAATTAACTGAAACGGAAGGTGTTTGTAATGGTCCTCGCTAGAGGAGTGGCTTGCAACATTAGGCGCGTTCCAAAAAACTAAATCAACAAACGATTTTAATTTAAAACGACACCACTGAACAATATGTTTAGAACTATTTAAAACTATTAATGATCAACTGTTGCCAAACGTTACAAAGTTAAGTTATAAATAAAGGCGATACATGCGAAGACTCGTTCGACCAGATTTATTATGAAATTAATATTCAATTAGCTTTCCGCACATGATGGCTTTGCGTTGGGCGTACGTATTATTAAATTTAATTTATGGCATCATTTACTGGGCGATATTTTTTAAATTATTACCGGTCCCATGGCGTCTGCGGTAATTGTGCAGCTATCAATTTTAGGAAGTGGACGTAACGGGATATCACTAGTGGCGTTACAAAATTTACTGTTTTTCGATGTGACCTCATGCATCCTTACTTTTACTAAACAATGCCAAGATGTTTTATCAACAAACTTGAAATTGTATTCCTATATGTAGGTACAGGTCACTACTGTTTTGATTTTTATAACTAGCTTTCTTATACGTATATCTTTCCATTTTACATAAACATCATTTAATACATAAGCTCAAGCTCTATTTTAGGCATAATGCAATTTTTCAATTTCATCATGCAGTTTCCTTCAAATGGAAGTGATTCCCTTTCTATTAATTGGTAGGTAGGTAATCACAGTAATTGTTGTTTATGCTAACAATTCAAATAATTCCAAGACTTTGGTGAATGTCTGTCAAGTCAAAAACATCGAATCAAAAGAAGATGTATGGTAATAGTGTCCTTAATCCAACATCATCGATAAAACCACCAAGATTAATATCCCTGCAAAGAGAAAAGGCACTTTTTGCACACGTCCATAATTATGACTAATGTTCGCTCACCAGGACATGAGATAATAAATCAGAAATAATCATACATAACGTTTGCTATACCTACCAAGGTTGTATGGACTTCCTTAACTGGCATGGAAGGTTCACGCATACCGGTTGTGAGCTTCTAAGCTAAGATAGATGAACGATTACTCTCCAATATACTATCTTTGAACTAAAAAGGAATAGATTATGTATGTTTATAAACTAATACCGCAATGTTTACATAAAATGACAAATTGTCCGGAGCGATTTGTATCAATGTCGAGCTATCAGGATAAATGGTTTTTGGGAACTGATGATATTTTGTCAATGTTACCGCTGTTATTAGTGGGGTAACACTTAAAATTTTGAGAAATCATGATATTGGATATAATGGTAATATTTTTGTAGATAAAGAAAGCTGATCACACCTAGAAAGCACTGCAGTAATATGAGTGCTAAAATATCTTAAGATAGTTATAATATAGTTATATATAAGTTTATATATTTATAATGAAAGGGATGAATACTAAATAAGCACTAACAACGGTATCTTATAATGCACGGTGGTGTTTTAAACCGACTATTAAATAGGGCTTGAATTCTGAGACTTACCAGTAGCTATAAATCTGTAGCTAAAGAGCAAATTATAATCTATAAACTATCCTAATAGAATCCAGACTGCTACCGGCAGAAAACCATTCGAAAAATCACCAACAAGAATTTATCAGCGGCGCCGACTGCGGCTGCGCATGAGATTTATAGCATGTTATGTAAATGTGTACAAGATATTAGTGTCCTTAATATTTCTACGTCGCGATTGCCGCTCAGAGCGTGAGATATCCACTTTTAATGCAGGAACATTCGTGATCAGCGCGCACCGATCGAGTAATCATCTGATCCATTTACACGCTCCCGGGAATCTCGAATCCAGAGGGGTGCGCCTGAGATGGTCGGTCTGGCTTAGTTCGTATCATTGCGTCGTGACAATTTTGGATCATTTGCCATCAATTTTCGATAATAATATCCATAGATTGCGGTCAAAATTTATAGGAAATTAACTTCTGGATGTTAAAGTTAATAATCACGAGGCAACGAGCCAGATAATAACCAGCGTAGACTAGGAGCTAGTGACATTTGGAGTAACATAACACGATCTCTCGCTGGCTGATGACATAATTTGAAACATTCGTGCGTGCAGACTTCATCGCTATAATTCATTTTGAATGCTACCATGAGTTTTAGTCGTGTGTGGCGTCTTTGGAATGGTGAATGAACAAATAGACAAAACATCTACAAGTATTATGAACAGAAATAAATGCACACGCGGACCTTTGATAATAGGCATTCGTTCTTGATTATAGACAAATTGTTTAGCAGATTTTCTATTATTATAGTACCTACAGTTAACACAAAAGGATGAAGGAGCAAAGGAACTGTACGAAACATACATAGATCACGGTTGAACCAGAAACAATTGTAAACAATTTTATAGAGAATTATGGTGAGTTGCAATTCAGAAAATATTTCAAAAATTATAGCCTTATACGTGATATAAAAAAGTACCAACTAGAACAAGTCCGCAACATTGTCCCTGATCTTTACTGTTCCGGAATCAAACTTATCTCTACATTTCAGGACATTCAATATTCGAATTCAATGAAGGCTCTCAACCGATTCCATTAAACGAGAAAGTTGTGTTAAAGTAAATCAAAAGTTCCGTAAGTGCCACCGCGGGACAGCCTGACACATTGCTCTGATAGCCCCGTGAAGATACTACATTTACCGCGCGAAACTTGTTGTTGGTAGCACTTAATGCGTTCACCCAATAAGATGAATAGTAAAAACTTACCTATCAGTTTAAATACAGACTGCTACAATCTGCAATAGGGAGGATGCTTTCTGGGAAATTTTAATTTGATTATTATTTAAATGGCTTCGAGTCCATGGGCCGTGGATCCAAATTCTGAGTTTAGTTTCCGGTGAAGAAAATAACAGGAATAAATCATAAGTAGCGTTCTAGCTATATATTCTCGTTTGCATTTTCTTAAATGTGATTGAAACATTATGATTTAAATTCTTAAAACTATTTGAATTTGAGTAGAATTTCAATTTCACAAAACTCATTGTAATATCTACTTATGCACATAAAATATCATTAAATAATAACGATAGGTAAGCTAACTTTTAATATGGGGTTTCAAATGTCGATATTTATAATTGTACTTTACATTACAATAGCAAATAATTAAGTAGGTACATTCAGGATGTATCCTTTACCATCAAGACATCCTGCCGCTATGCTGTCAATCAAGCTAGTAAGGACAGTCAATTTTATTGAAGACTTGAAATAGTTTTGCATGGGGTAGATTTTATTCAAATAACAAAATATATTTTTTTTTATGAGTATGAATGACGTGACGAGCTGGTCGTTCACCTGATGTTAAGCAATACGGCCGCCCATAACAGTTGCAGTGTCACTCGGAACTTTAAAATAATAAAGTTTCTCGTGACACTGCACTGCGCACGTCATCCTGAGACATCACACAGTCTAATATCAAGTATATAGTAATCAAATTACTACACTGTGTGATCAGGTCATAAAGTCTCATTTGCCCAGTAAAATCACTAGCTTCAATGCTCTTCAAACCGGAACACAGTAGTGCTTGCACACTACTGCTTGGCGGCAGAATAACTGGCAAAGCGGCGGTACCTACCTAGACGAACTTTGCAGAAAAGTCCTACCACCTAGTATAGTGTAATTGATTTTTCCTTACCTACATACATACATTTAAGTTCATGATGATCTAATTAACGGTCTTTTCCTACGGTGATCCATAGCTTGTTGAAGAGAAAGTATTGTGGTAAGAAACAATCTTTCTAACCAAATATGAATAATTTGTAGTATCCACAAAAACATAACCCGACCATTACGTACCTACTTGAATATACATAATAGCAGCATCTTAACGTCATAGCCTCTCTTTGCTGCCTATAAAATAATGTTGGAAATTCAAAATAGGCCAGTCTATGCTACCGGATATAAAAATTCACCCGCTGTTCATGATTAATGCGTCTATTCTCGTCTATTGAATATTATGTGATGACCTGCTTGACGATGCACCGACTACGAGTAATGGGCAGATGTTATTCATTCACAGAGGGAATAACATTTTCGAAAGAACATTTTAGCTTTTTCATTATTATAATGTGTTAAAAAGAGTCAGAATAAAACGTTTGGTCACAAATAAAACGTACCTGCACAACCATGCTTACGATGGATATGCGCATGCTAGAGAAATGGTAAATGAGGGAAAACTTAACAAGTAAAACACCTTGAAAAATGTATGCCCATATTCAGTTGTTCAGTGCCAGACGATCACATAGTAAAAGCTTGCCTGCTAATGCCAAAATATGTTCATGAAAAACCAGCCACCGCTTTGAAGACCGCATATCAAAGCTTTCACGCTATAGCTGCACAAAAACTTAATGCAAGAAGGAATAAATTCAACCTACTCGAAGCAAATTTGAAGTTTTATAATGGTTTAGGTCAATAAGTTCTATGTAGAGAAAGCTTCGTTTGGAGAAAATGAATAAGATTGTATTTAGTTTTTGTAGTGACCTTGCATACTGTTTGCACTTAATATGACAACGTAGCAACTGTTTCTGTATTTATGACGCTCTTCGCATAGGAAAACCTTTGAAATGTGCAAGCGTTCCATCTTTAGACATTGATGGATATTGTCACACCAAAATGTTTAATCAATTTGATTTCTATTACACCTGACAGGAATATCTTAGACATTGAGACAGAGTCCCAACTGGTAAAGTAGGTAGTGAAATCAAATATTTGGTACCATTTTATTTTAAAACACGAGATCTATTCACTCAATAGCAACTGAATGTGCCATAAAACATGGATTATCAAGTGAATAAATAAACGGAAATTTATTGCGTAGTCGAAATAATAATACAAACATTTAAACATAAATAACTCTCCAATACAGACTGATTAATTTGCTGAAGAAATGTTTATCGGTAGCGTTATATAATATACACGACTTTTGGTTTTTTAACCTTGATTCAGAATTCTAAAACAAAAAACAAAACAAATGAGAACAAAGTTAACTAATTGCTGGTTAATTCAGACCATGACAGCGGCTGATCAAATTACCTAGACCAAGATTTAAAAATGGCAAGCTTTCAAGTTACTCCTTTACAGTTGAGACTAGAAGAAACCCCGTAACATTGAGAATAAGTCACAGAGATTATAATATGACAATAGTTCAATCAGCCAAGTCGACAGGACATGAAAGTTCGGCCCACGGGATTAGGGTGAACTGACTCTCGATGAAAATCAACAATCTACTTAAATAGTAGAGCATGATATTTCATTGATAATATCTTATCTACCGTGCTTAATTTTCATCTGTCATGTCATAGGAACGTAAAGGTCGTCTTATAGCAAATGGGTGTAATAACTACAGTTCTTTTACAACTTAAAACTCCACAATGAGGGTGTATTACGCAGAGAAACCATAAGATTCTGAGAGTGAAATGTTTCGTGTACCCGTGGTGACGCCGACAAGTGGTGATTTTCAATGAACTATTTATAAATATGTTCAAAATCCAATTTAATAAGAACTTATTGCATCAAATAAATTTAAGCATTTTTAACTAATAGGTATTTACTAGACCAGCATGCTACACTTTAGACTTAGACCACATCGTTGCTTCCCGTTAGGTGAAATTGTGGTCAAAAACTAGCCATTGATAAAATAAAAACTAAAATAAAATGAATACAAAATATTTTGTAAAGCATCTACCTAATGAAAAAATGAGCTGTGGATGTAGTTGTAGGTACTTACGCTTAGAATATTTTTAATTTAATTAGAGACGTCAATCGACACTAACGTTTTTAATGAAGCAATTGATACGTTTGATGTGGTTGTTAAAAAAACGCGTAAAAAAATAAAACAGTGATAAAACATGTCGAATTAGATGATAGCAATATCCCACTGATTAGTGGATCACGAAACTCTATGCAAGCTACAAATAAAACTAGAGACTATGAGACACTTTTATTGCGTGAATTCGGTTTTCATCTTGATATCATTAGTCTTGTTCCCTTTGATGTTATATCGCTAAACATTTTTATCCTGCCGTATCTAAAGTAGTGTACGGTTATTTAAGTAGCTTGCTGATGGAGTGATTTGGATAATTGATTTGGGTAATATTTCAGTACAGTTACACTTATCTAGGCACTTGTCTAGGCGGACAGCACAGCTGACGTGTTTGCATTGGCGTTTCAATACAATAATGTCACAACTGGTGATGCAATTCTGCAATGATATTGGTTTTACGAAACCATTTAAGTGTTTTCCAGGAACTGTACCTGAATTCAGGATACCTTGGAATCTGATATTGTCTTGTCTCGGCATTGGAACTGTATAATATATTTGAACATTAAATCTCACACATAGTAACACGACAACAGGATGGATTGTTATTTCGACTTGAAGCTAGCTTGTTACAATTTTGTTGCTGACAAATATGATTAAAGCCTTACCTAGTACGTTGCTAATTTGTTTCACTTTTCAGATGATTAAATAATCAGAAAATAAAACACCCAGAAATGTTTTAAGAAGGATGGCGACTTTGCAGTATTTTGAGAGACATCACCCAGCCTTTTCGACGGCAACGTCAGTTATACAGGATGTAATTTAATTCATTAGCATAAATTGAGCCCATGATAGTACATCATTTATAGATTTATAGATTATTAAAGAGTAAAATTGTGTAAATGAAAATATTTTTATTGAAAATTATGAAGATTGCCGCGGCGCCTAACGCAGTTGGCACGGATGATTTTGATACATCTAAACGTTTTTATACCTTGTATGTACTAATTAAAAACAGTACTACATTATTTTAATTAAATTTTGTATTGTAGCATTTTATTAAGTAAGTTATTCCATTTTTTGGAGTTATTATTATTACTAAACCAATGTGTTAGAATTCAAAAATTTTGGTCCAGACGTAACCGGTATCAGGAGTAGGTACTTAGTTTCAAAGGATGCTAATAAATTCAATTACACCCAGTATATATTTGCTGCATAACTGTGTAAAAAATAGTTGCGTTTTGTTTCTAATAATGTGTTATAAAGAGCTTTTGCCGCTGTTTCTAAAACTTTGCGAGATATATAGAAAAATGGGTAAAAAATGCTGTATAAAGAGATAGTATCATTGTTACCATGAACGGCAATTCTTTCTTTTAATGTTTGGTCGGGAGTCTCCAGTGTTATTTAATAACTCATTTGCATTGGTAGAAACATCAAAGAAACAATAAAAATACGAAACACCCATAACCAGTTTTGCATTTTTACCCAATAGCAATTCATGACTCCAGACGCTACCTATTTTAGATTTCAAATTTGAAAAGTCTCATCCATAAGTGATGTGATGCTATTCATTTAAAATTCGACCATGCAATATGTCTAGACGGAATATAAATGGTCTGACCTAGAATTACATACTAGATGAGAAGAAATCCTGGCAGGTAACTTTAATATCAGATAATATTGTCACACATCAAAAGCCGGAACCACAGCACCACCACTCCACTCCACTGGTATGGTGGTCCACTGCAGAACACAGGCCATTTCATAAATGCCACTCACAAATCACCATTCACTAGTCTTGGCAGGCAGCTTGGTGATCACAGATTTTAATGTACTGAGAAGAAAACTACTGCCCATCATCATAACTATCAACAGACTGAAGAAGTCCACTGCTAAACATAGGCCTTGAGCCTGTTCGCCTCCTGCAACCATTGGCTCCCGCGGGTTTTACTAGATCATCGGTCCATCTAGTGGGGGGCTGGCCTACGCTGCGTCATCCGGTTCATGGTTGCCTTTTTTTAATATAACCTCGAACCTTTTTCTCTTTCGGTGGCCAGTTTTACGAGCGTATCTACTAAGCATAATACTAAGAAAATAATAATATTGGGTCGTTATAATCCTTGATTACTTCATGTTTAATTACAAAGCTATTTTGAGAAAATATATATTATGCCTTAAACCTTTGCCGCAGTAAAAGCCTGTGCACTTCCTGAATACATCACCATATCAATCATTTGTGTTGACATTATAATATTGATATAAACGTTTAATCAACATGAACTGTTCGTGTGTTCGTATTGAAATTCAAATCTCCCGTATTGTCTCCATTCGTTTCATTTCTGTACAAGGATTATGTTAAAATAATGCTGTCTGACCGATGTTTGTGCATCAAGCTGTCACTAACATTTCAAACTTGTAGGGTTTTTGCAGCGGCTTTGTTCGTCCTTCTTTGTACTGTAGCCTATAGAATATTTATAATTTCTTAAACATCTTTATTGACACGAGCATTGACAACTCAATGAATAACGGAAACCAACTTTAAATGAATTTGTATTCGATATTAGTCTGGCAATACTTTCGATTTAACACTTTTAATCCAGTTTGATAGATAGGAATCATCACACTGGTTCAGGTCAGCAGTAATGATGAGTTTAGCTCATTAGTGGTACCGGCTGCTTAAAGAAATGTAACAAATGGTACAGTTTAATTTGGTAGACACACCCAAGACACGAGCGTATCTATCACGAGAGTACTGGCGAGGTTCCAAGCGACCAAGCGGTGGGCCGCACCGCCGACATGCCGTGACAGGTGCGGCATGCAACCCATGACTCGAGAGATGCCGTACCTTTACGACACTCCCTCTTTTGATTATAATATATGGGCATATATGTTGCAAACCGCAAAGTTTTCACAAACATCAACAGCGATACACGACTCAATACTAAAATAATAAATAATCAATAGAGGCACTGGATCACGTTATTAATTGTAAAAAATATAATCTGGGAGTTTTTAAGGCCAGAGTGAACCAGTATTTTCTAGTCAGGCATACTCCATCGTCGACCGCGTCGTCACTTACCATCAGGTGAGACCATGGCATGTTAGCCTATCGTTTAAAAACACGGGCCAAATGAAAAATTTTATGATGGTTGTACTACGTTCGACATATAGGAACTTGCAAGTGCCAAAATAATCAGTCGAACAGCTACGTATCGTAATCCAGATAAAAGTTATAAATTAAGAAAAATGTGACAGCCTCAGGAAATAAATTAAAATTAATTGCACAATAGTATTTGTATTTCTGAATAGAAATCTCGTCGTGAGCCCGGTGCCGAGAGCTGTACGTCACAATCGAGCAAGCGTGGCAAGGCACGAAGTTGTACGAGCCAACTATTCATTGGCGCTCAAACGAACATTCAGTTCTAAATATTAACGTGCCTCGCGTTTTGTGACCAGAATAATACTTAACAAACTTGTGCAATGAATGCGCCAGTATAATCATTTATTTTGGCATGACGCTCACGAGTTGTATCTTAACTTTTCAGGTACAGTGAATGCAAACGGAGAGACAAAGCGTCAGAGGACATCGTACACGCGGTACCAGACGCTCGAGCTGGAGAAGGAGTTCCACTTCAACCGGTACCTGACGCGGAGACGGAGGATCGAGATCGCGCACGCGCTCTGCCTCACTGAGAGGCAGATCAAGATCTGGTTCCAGAACCGGCGCATGAAATGGAAGAAAGAGCACAAGATGGCATCGATGAACATCGTCCCGTACCACATGAATCCGTACGGCCACCCCTACCAGTTCGACCTCCACCCGAGCCAGTTTGCGCATCTCTCCGCATAGGATCAGTGGAATTTTTCGAACAGCGGATAACTGATTTATTAATGTAGACAGTCGTCCGTTATACGCGGGGTTGCGGTTGCATCTCGAGCCACTCGGAGTGACCGAGGTGAAACAGCAACTAGACTGGTCAGTTATTCGCTGTTCGAAAAATTTGATGAACAATTTTAGTTAAATTTTGTTGAATTGTTATTACGTGACGAGTGACGTTACAAAGACATAAGTGTTTGTGCTTCAGTAATGTTGTGAGACACGGCTGGGATTAGTGTTCGTGCGACTGGTGAAGACTATACCTACAGCAAATCATTTAAGAAGTATTAAGTAAATAATAATAACTTGGGTATTTGTAGAGGACATCCACCCAATAATTGACTTTATAATTATTGTACACATCATTAATTATCTGTATGCGTTTATTAGTTTCACTACAATTATGAATAATGTTAAAGTTAATTGTAGGAAAGAATTTTACCTAGTCATAAGTTGTAATTTGACTTGAATTGCATAATAATTCCTAAACCTGATAGTAATTGGTACCGAACAATGTGTTGTGATGGTTATTATATTTTAAACAAATTAAAACAATAATTGTAAAATGAATACTTAGATATTATCATTCAAAATAATGTCACCATCGTACAAGAAACAAATTCGGAATTGTACAGGGATATAGTAGAAGTTTACAAAAGAAATCAAAGAAAACATTAATAATAATTATAGAAACGTGTTGAATCGATTTGTATCTCTATAATTATTATCAAGATGATTATGTTCTACCCTTTGACTATTCATAAGTTGAATACTAAATCAATGTGTCTACCATAATGCTCGTAATTAATTAAATCTAAATTACATTGGCTATGCCTATGAAAGACACAATTCTTTTTTCTTTTCATACGCAATAGAGACAATTTATCTCCTCAACTTTTGATGTCAGAACGATCGCTAAAAATGTTCAAAAAACAACGATGACAAATCAGGAATGATAAAATAGATACAAGAATACTATTGTTGATCATAATAATACAAATTTGATTTAAATACTGCTTGAAAAAGCGCTGTGAACTTAATTATACGATAATAAGCTCAGTACCCTTAAGTTGATGTGAATAGGTAGTATTTCCCTTCCTATTAATGTAAATAGTTTGTCGTCTTAGATTATTATAAAAATGAAAATTTTAATATATTTCATCAGTATACTTCCCCAAGAACTGTTTTATGTTCCTTTTCTTAGTTTGTAAATAACAAAATAAGTATTTATCGTGCTATAGATGCAGAATAAGATTATTTCTAATTGTAAACTTATTAGAGTTTTCAAAGTTTCCACAAGAGATACCGTTTGACTATTTCCTGTGACTTACTTCTATTGCGTATTTCTAAAATAATAAATGTCGTATTATAAAATGTACTTAAATGATAAGGATAACAATTTAAAATAATGACTAGTTTGTTCTCTTCCTTTTAATTGCAAAAATTATGATTGTCATTTATTTTATTATTTAATGACGACGATATTATTTTTTATGTTGTTGTCACGTTTTTTAAATTAAAAATGTCGTGGTCAGCTGTGATATTTTGTTAAATTTTATTCATAAGTGAAGCAATACGATCTGAATTTGGGTAGTTTTCATTCAATAGACATGTTGTAGGTAAATGCTTATTGATTTCTTTGACTGGTTCATTTTGTTACTTTATTTATTGTTTGTAAATAATAATAGAATCTAATGACTGTATAATAATTGATATGTTCAAAACCCATAATAATCTTCAAATATTTTTTATTATATAATTTTAACTGTGCAATAGGAAGTGGCTTACTTTGTTACAGTTTTTGTCAATTTGTAAAATATTTTTCCTGTATATTTTTAGTTACGTTAATTCTTTTAACTAATACAGTAATGTTAATCGTTCATTCCAATTTAAATGAGGACTCTAGTGAAGTATGCTACTTGATCATTTAAATTATTGTATTGTAATAATAAATTGTATTAAATTCGAGAAATCGGTGAAGATGATAAAATAAATTATGACGATACACATGCGTTTCATTACTTAAAAAAACTGTACTGGTAAATAAATCAAGTGTGTTATGTTCAGTTAGTGCGTGCCAACTGCAGTATTGCTATCCATGACTAAATGAAATTTCACAAAGGCGAAGGCGAATTTGAAAAATCTGGACGAAGACAGTATTGGCACCTAGACCATACACGACAGTATGTCTTCGTGAAGCTTGATCAAGTTGATCTATTAACACATTCATTCTATACATTCCCAAGCGAAAGTCTATCGAATAGCGCCACCGAGACGCCGTCGCCGCTTGACGGCAGTATTGAAATATGATAAATGATCCGTCATGACGTGACAGCCGAACCTGGGGTACCACGTGCCAACAAAGGAGTGTCGAAAAATGCGAAGGTTTAGTTTGTAGGTCGCGAATATCGGAGGCTGGACCTATAAATCATTCTACGTTGTACTGTTTTGGCTGAGCGCTTGGATGAATGGAAAGTGTTTGGATGCTTGTTTGTATACCTAGCTATAAAGAATCTATAGATACAAGTATAATTATATTTGAATCGAGAAGTCTGAGTAATATAAAATGAGGTCTATTCCAATATGAACTAATAGAAGGATCGCGCCTGGTGGTGAAATAGCTAAAGATTACTTCATTGTTGAGGATCCTTCACATGTAAAGGTAATTTCTATAAGTGTTATAGGATTAATACTGTTAGTCTTTCCCGACCTTTTTTTCTGTACCACTAGGAAGAGAGACGGAACCTAGCATCCAAAAGTAGGTAACTTATTCAAAAGCATCTTTGGCCTGGAAGGCTTGGTATCCGCGATCTTCGCGATCGAAGATCGAGGATACTAAATCTACAGAAAAAGTATATAGGTCCTATGGGTATGTGTGCCAGCTTAATAGGGCTATTAAGCTGGCACAGATACCACCCTACTATCATAGAAATTGCTCTACCAGCAGTATGTTTATTATGGTTTTGTCACGATATTTTATTTACAGAAAGTCCAAACTCATTGAACCAAACCACGACCATGTGGTCAAGTATGGTTTTATAATTGAAGATTCAATGACATTCCTTGCTCATTTAGGAACTTACAATGGTCCTAGACTGAATTATTATTGTATTCTTAATATTATTATTTCGAAAATGTTGGCAAGATATTTTTAGTACTAACCTACTGAGGATAGATCAAACAAAAATCCTGAACTAGAACTTCTATTACTATAATAGCTGCATATGCATATTTCAAAGTGCAATTATAGATTGATCAGATGAATCAGCGTAACTATGTTTACCGAAACGAAACCATGTTTGCGATTATGATGGTTTTCAAAACCTTTTGACTCCAATAATTTCTCTGATATGTATCTAAGCGCTGCATAACAATGACTAATATTATTAATGTTGTCCTGTCTGTCCGATTGTGGACATCGAACTGCGAGATACATTACATTAAGGTGCGCTCAATGTGGGAATCCATTTTTCATTGCTCATGCTTTGAGATGGTGGCATGAAGTTGGCATGACAGGTGTGATAAGACATCGTCTTACGTTGCTGGGTAGGTATTGAGAGTTTGGTGTTTTGCGTTAGTTATTTCTTTAAGCTGCGAAATGAAAGGAGTATGGGAGAGAATCTATAACTAAATATGAGTTTAGAAATAAGAGTTGGAGGCCTTATGAGTTGTCGTGCATTGGTCGTCATCAGGCCGATGATGATTTATGTATAATAATTAAATGGAGTAGGTATGACAGGTGCCTAAACCAATTTCAGCACCGTCCAGTTTGTTTTCGGTCGCCATTCTATTTGTATATTCATTCATGTCAACTTAAAAATACATGAAAATACTAAACGCTCATTGGTTGAAAACAGCTGATGGTCAACTGGCAACCAATCAGCGTTCCGTATTTTAAGACGTACCGGAAACCGGGGGTAAAAGATGAGCCGTGTCCCGGCAGTGGGATCGTATTGGGCTGATGATAAGATAGAGAGATAAGACACTTTGAGCATAGGTACCTACCTACATGCTACAGGTTTATACATTAACATATATGTAGTTAGGTATAATAAATTATTTGTTCGATAAGATAACAAAGTATGACAACTTCTTACACAAATATAACATTGCTACCATATTATGTAAATATCAAGAGGAGAATTGAATATAATCGGAAAGGTAGTCATTATTGACTGATTGATATCTTGCCCGGATACTTATCACAATGACTGAACACACCTTTTTACCTACAAAAGCTTCCCTCTTCAGCTTTAAAGGATATAGAATGTAGATGGTTAAATAAGTTAAGGGACGTAGTATTCTACACCCATGCACGTAGTACTCGATAGCATAATAATCAGAAACTATGGAGGTACTATAAAAAATATGATGTTAAACCACAGATCCAGGATATTTTCGATACTCTTCCTAGGTCTATTGTGTTAAACTATGATTATTAAACTTTTCGTACAAAAGTTTTAGAAATAGTGACATCTACCTAACATTCGTAGAACTATGTACTCAAATAGCAAGGTATGCATTCAAACCACAGAGCTCCTCTCTGTAAAAGCTTTAAAATGATTTTCTGCTGCCACCTATTCCATTAGAGCTAAACTAAAATGTGAATTAACAAGCTAACGCGGTATTTAGTTCTGTTGGTATCCGTTAGTGTACTCCCGTACTCTATTTAATGTCGCTACAATAGTGTTGATGATATCAATAGAAGCTGAAATCTATGATTACCGCTGAAATATGCTTTTCTGTTAATCTTTTATCGGAATTATATGAAACTTCTTGTAAGAAATAGACAAATGCATTTAATCTAAGTATCATTGACTTTAATTACCTTACTACCTACTATTTTAATATCTGTGCTATTAGGTACAATACGATAACACTTCCATGTCCGTGGCGACGATGGCGTAACGTAAGTATGTAAGTACTTACTACAAACTTTAGTATTAATGATTATTCCCACTTATAATAAGTAGGTGTAATTAAAATCATAAGTTTCTATACATTCACAACATTATTATTATTTTTATAAATAAATATGTGTGGACATTTCATACAGCGTCATCTAGCCCCAAACTAAGCAAAGCTTTGTACTATGGGAATCAGATAACTGATATAATACCTAGATACTTTTTTGTTTGTAAATACATACATAGAATACTTACAATATAACACCCAGACACACAACAAACATCTATGTTCATCACACAAATGTTTGTCCTGGGTAGGAATCGAACCCACGGCCCTTAGTTCAGAAGGCAGGGCTAATACCAACTGAGCTATCCGGCCTGTCGAGCCTGGCTATTGTCTAAGATTAAAAAAATAATCTATTAACTACTTTTTAAATAGTACTATTAGGTGTCATGTGTATGGATGGATGTGAATATTTTAGATAGCAATGTAATTTTCAGCAGATTTTGTAGATTGCCTACGTAATGATTCTACTCAACGCTAGATGGCGCATCATACGGTTTGCTTCGATGATAAAACAGCACAGTTGAGACGCAGTTACTACTAGCCAATCTGTGTACAGTCTTTCAAATTCAAAGCTCGGTCCTTCTGACGGAGCCGAGCAGAGCTTTTTTCATTCAATCTTCAGTAATATTCACTTAAATACGCGTTGCGTCCGTTTTTGTGTTGTTTGATGCTTTGAACAAATTGAATTTATTTGAATCTTAACGGCTACCTTATCTGACGCAGAGCAGATATCATCGTCGCTTGATGAGTTGACTCAGGTAAGTAATAGTAATTCAACATAATTATATTGTAAGAGCTTGTTTAAAAATGGTAGGTAGGTATTACAGAATGTTGCAGTAGGTATACCTGTTAATTGATTAGAGTTTAGTTTAGACCTTCAACAGGTAATGCAGGTACAGATTTATTTTTAAACCAACAAAGAGTCTTTATTCTTTAACTATTACAATCATAGCTAACCAATAAATCGGTACCTACTTAATGCTACAAGCTAAGATTACCTACATGCCATGTAGGTAATCATAGGCAACAAGCTACACCTGCCTGCTACCAAATATTTTTAGACTTAGGTAAGTACCAACCTGCTACTAATTTTCATAATTTACATGTAGGTACCTACCTTACATATAAGTAGGTATTTTCCTACCTTCTATATATTTATGTGTAAAATGAGAGTCGCTTTACATCAAGTTATTCATTATTTAATAAGAGTTTCAATTATGTGTACAGTTTTAATATCGTCTCACAACGTGATAAACAATAGGTGTATAGGTACGTATACTATTTTAATAGGTACTCTTTTTCTGAGTAGGTATTTACGATGGAATTAAGTCATTAATGTTAATTAATTAACCCCTTACCAAATAAACACTGCATATTGCATAACAGTGGAATAGTACACACTGTTACACACTGTTTTCTATCTTTCAAACTCGACAGAGAGAGACAAAACACTGAATAAGTAAGAACTACTCACCGAGTACGTAGTCATCTGCTACAAAATTTTTATTGGTATGGCGGTTATTGTTAACACTTAAGTAAGAACTAACTTATAACCCCGTAACTGTGTAGAAATTCAAAATTAATTATTACTAAATTTAATTTACAAAAACCGCTAGGTGTAACGCCACTAATTCGTCGACACACTATTGTACCTACATTGTACAGTCACCTGCACTAATAAGTACCTACATTTCATATTTTTGTAAGTATTGTTACGGCATTGGACTACTCAAAAATGATGTAACCACCAATTTGTGTGGCAACATAATTATATACCCATAGTCACTAATAAATGTAAATGAGTCTATTACTCAGAAAAATAATAGTGACAATATTTTGAAAATTATGAAATGTAAGTATAAGTATACGTACTTGTTAGTGCAGGCGACTGTACCTAGTTGGTAGGTATAATAATTAGATGGATATAAAATTAAACATACTTTTTATTTTACGCTTAATAAAATTTATAAGGAATAAAAGATTTATGAAAGTGTAACAATTGGCGACCTTATCGCTAAAAGCTATCTTTCAGGCGAACTTAAGGTTGCCTAAAGTACACGAACTAATATCAAATCTTGACATGTAAAAGTGTAAAAAGAGCCTATTTGCAAAAAAATTAATGCCTTTTGAATTTTGAACTCTGTTAATCCAAAAAAAATGGCATCATTTACTAAACCTTGAAAATCTTAACCTTAATTCTCTCTAATCCTATTACCGACAGCCTAGTAGCCGTCGGATACCCAAAATCTGTAACAAAAACAAACTCCCCGAATTTTATACCTGCATTCTATGAATAGGGTAATTCTCGTCCAAAGTCGTTTGAAAAGGGATAATAAAATGGCCGCCAAAAACATTCTGGTGCGCCTGCGCTAGCTGAGGCGTTGTGTGTTTTAGTGCTCACAGATTAAAAAGTATTAATTGTTCTAATTTGATTGAGCCAATTTTAATGCAAGGTATTAAAATAATAAGAATGAAAAATAGTTCAAAAAGAAAGTCAAAAAAACTACTATAATATTTAAAAAAGGAACACTTCATAAAAGTGACTGGGCTTGAAAAGAGCCGGCTGTCAGCAAAATCGAAGGGGAGCGGATTAAATTGAAATTCCTTTTTTAAATTCACCAATAGGGGAAGGGTGACGCGGGATTGGCTCGAGCGTCCGAGCGAAATAATCCGGTGTCTGATTGACGTGGGGCAGTGCACTCGCTGGTTAGTTTCATATTTTTTGCAGTGAATATATAAAAATTTAAGAAACACGAACGGTAACTAAGTGCAACATTTTATAGTTACCTACAGTTAGTTAAACATAAATAATGACAGAATTAGAATGTAAAATATCATGACAAAATTTAAATTGAAAATCTGCTTATCTGTTATGGGCGGCCGTATCACTTAACATTAGGTGAACGACTACCTCGTCACATCATTCATTCTCATAAAATAACACTTTTTTACATCAGACTTGTCTATTATTTGACCACGCTCTAATTATGTACCTATCTATAAAAAAACTTTAGTTGAATAAGTAAAATATTTAAGACTCAAAGTTCATAAAGAAAATAACAAAACCTAATATATCATTAAAACTTGTTACAGGTATTTTAAATACTTACTGATTACATATTTTAAAAGTATCAATAACTATCGGACGGTAGCAATAAAAAAAATATTGTATTGTAATTTGTAATAGACACAGCTAAAAAAAAGACTAAAGTGAAATCTATTTAGCATAAGTTAGCATGACGCGTCACTGTTAAAATTGTCGGTTAGAAAATTATTATTACAATGAACAAACTACAACACCATTGAAATATCACCTTTCACGTCATAACATTAAGGTGCACAGTAGATGTTATAAGATCGGATGAAGTACAGAAGCGCTCGCCCTGTAATATTGCCCAATCGTAATTCGTAATACATTTAGCATGCTTCACTGAGTTCGACAATAAGAATTACATATGAAATGTATTGAGTCATAGAAACGTTGAGATGCCATATGGCGTTGTTGGACACCGGACGAGCGGTGACGACATGACTGTTAACGCTGTGTTTACAATGGAAAATATTGTTCACGACATTACTATGCGACTTTCATGCAACACACTAGGTAAACGCTAATAAGGCTTTTTATAACGTCACCCTCATCCTCATAAGCCTATGGAAAGGACGCGATGATGTGAGGCCTGACGCTGTATTTGGGAAGTGTTCACAATGGATTATTTTTAAAATGCGATTTTGATGACCTAAACAATATTGTGAACAAATATATTAGGGCTGCCATAAAAACAGCTAGTATAACACGAAGCATTAAAGAAACGAATCGGACAAAAAACAGAAACTATTATTTTCCCTCTTCCACTATTGTGTTTAGGTGCAGAAGGAGTGAGACAGCAATAGAAATGTTTGCTCTTTTTAGTTCTTTTCTTTATTGGATAGTACCTAACGCTAGACCTGAGGTCAAATGTAGGTAATTATGTTGTGAGTAACAATTAGTTAGATACGTACTTACTTATACTTTGTAAAGCTGTTCGTTTAACTTTTCTTGACTTAATACCATCTATTGAATAAACATTATGCCAAACAATTGAAAATTTATCAAAACGTGTAATTGAGAGTTATCCTGTATAATATCACAAAGAAAAAAAAAATATACGAAACACTCATTTCTCTACAATTAAACTCGTTTGCATCATACCAACTGTTGTCAAAATTTACATTAATAATTAGGGTTCCGTACCCAAAGGGTAAAACGGACCCTATAACTAAGACTCTGCTGTCCGTCCGCCTGTCTCTCCGTCTGTCACCACGCACTTTGAACTTGTATAGCTTGTTAAGGCCCCTGAAAGGACCCAATGCGAGCACGTTTATTACAGCAGACAAACTTGAAAATTATTTTGGAACTTATACGGTTTCTTTATGCATAGCAAAAATATGGCGATTACGTTGCGTTGCACTTCGACTTTTCCATTTTTCGGTACAAATAATTAGTTATAAAAGAAATGCTTATTGTTATAAAAAAATAAGCTTATAGACGGATGTATTGAAACATAACTTATCACTATGATTTATTTCAATGGGATGTCTGATTATAATGTAACATACTGACTATAATGTAACATACTCCGCTTAACCAATTATCTGAAGCAATAGAAGCCACAAACCATGACCTGTTAAAAATTTCAGAGTGGAGCAAAGCGTACGGTTTTAAAGTTAATCCTCTGAAAACACAAGTTATTGTAGTAGGTAGTTCTCGGACTACTTGCAAAATTGATTGGGACTTAACTCCAAAAATAGCGTTTGATGGTGTCACCATTCCATTTAGTGATACCGTCAAAAATCTGGGTATAACTATAGACCGGTCGTTAAGCTGGGACCCTCAGCTAGCTGCCACTAGACGAAAGGTATTTGCTTCAGCTGCTTCGTTGCGCAGGCTACGAAACTTTCTTCCTACTACCACTAAGATTGCGCTCGCACAATCTCTCTTACTTCCGATTCTAGATTATGCTGACGCCAGCTATCTTGACCTTAGGGAGGACCAGTTAAATAAGCTTGAGCGTCTCCAAAATGACCATGTTTCTGAATTTCGTGCTAAGCTCAAGTGGCTTCCGATTCACCGTCGCCGGAATGCTCATGTACTGTCTCTTCTCTACAGTGTGCTATTCAATCCTTCTTGCCCGCGCTACCTTCAGGAACGATTTAACTTCCTTCACACTTGTCACTCACGTTCTCTAAGATCATCGGAGAACCTGATGCTAAACATGCCAGTACACTCAACAAAATTCTATGATTGCTCATTTACTGTGGAAGCTGTTCGACTATGGAATGCTTTACCCACTGACATTAAGCAAGCACCTTCGCTGAACATTTTTAAGGATCGCGTTAAACAGTTTTATCTTTCACTCTAGCTAGCTATCTGATACTATTGTCTACTTAGCTTAGCTTTTTATTCCTATAATAATTATCTGCTATTTACTTAGGAATATATCTATTTATTTTTATTGATATAAAAATAAATAGATATATTGAAATATGTAATATGTATACTTATATGTATTATGTCTATTATGAATATGCAGTTTTTATGATGTTTATTGTATGTTATTGTATAGTATGTACGTTTATGAACAGCTTTTTGGGGAAACCACCGTCCATATATTTTTGCGTTATTCCTTTCCATGCACGGTTGTCTGGAAGAGATCGCTTTAAGCGATAAGACCGCCAATTGTAACAATCCGTTAAATTTGTACTTTTGTTTATAATTTGTGTGTTTCAATAAAGAGTTTATCTATCTATCTATCTAACATTTTAGGACGTTTCAATGATTTTTTAGAGGTCACTTCACGATTTTTTTCTATCGAGAAAACTTTTCGTAAACGTGTTTCGGTTTCGGCAGATGGAAAGAAGATATGACCAGTATTAACGTGCATTTTTTTTAATCCTGTAAATGGTATACATTTTGAGATAATCACGTTCTAAATAGTCGATTTGGGAGCATTAAGCGCCTTAAAGTCGTCAGTGTAATGTCGCAAAATTTCCTATGTCCATGTGGACGCGCCCTCAGGAACTCACAGGCACAGGCAGTGTCGGTTACGTCACTCGACCGGCTCTATAATAACGGTTAAACTGTCAAGAGGTGAACACATTTTTATACTTTTGTTCTTTGAACATGCTTACACGCTTTAAATTGTTCATGTTTCCGTTAAAATGGTTCATTTAACTGATGCTTTTCGTCTGCTTTTTATTGTGACTTGATATTTAGATAGCGCAGTAAAAATAGCGACATAATTAACCTACCTACTTAATTAACTGAATCTTCGGTAGGTATATAAAAATACCTATTGAAAAATCTTACTTTGATCTGAAAATTACATTCTAAAAGTCGTTCTATAGTAAAACGAATTTAACCCTTATAATAATTATTATCATAATATTATCTGGGTTAGGTAAAAAACATAAAGTTCATACATTTATATTAGTGTAGATTCATTGCTATGCATTAAAATACCGCTATGAATCCAATCGCTAAGAATCTAACATAAAACCACTTAAAATAAAAATCTGTAAGAAACTAAATTTTTCGCACGAGAAAAGGCTATGTAAAAAAAGTAACCCAACCAAGTGTATTTTTTCATGATCTAAATTAAAAGCAATCAAAAAATATTAGTTCTTGCTTTTACCCGGTACCCGGTAGTGAGGGGTGGAAAGGTAGTAGGAGTTATAGGCAAATCTGTGAGGAAAGGGCGGGGTGAGCGGGACGGAGTGAGTTGTGACGTCGCGGCCCTGTCGTCCGTGCCACTTCGCAAGGCGCAGCCGCCCCGCGACTCCGCATCCGGTAAGCGTTTGCCATATTACATTTTCTCAAAATAATTAATATAGGTATTCCAGAAGGATTTCTTAAATTCTAATTTAGAACTCTTTTAAACACTTATTTTGTTTTTATTATGTACCGATTTTCTTACTTGTAGCTTCATTCTCATTGGTCAGTGAATATCCTTCTGGAATAACCCTGCCAGTCGTCAGATTTTATTTTTGGTTGTTTTATGCTACTTCTTAACATTTGTATTCTATTGTTTAACGTTGCATTTGATATCGATTTTGTAAAGCTTAGTTCATAAAAGTGAATCGGTTATGTTATTAATGTATTGATCAAACACTAGATTTATTACTTAATCAATTATTGATCGTGTCAATTGATAAATACTAAGTTGTATGATACCCTTTTTGGTTAAGTTCAGTTTTAAAGTTCCGAGTGACACTGCAACTGATATGGGCGGCCGTATTGCTTAACATCAGGTGAACGACCAGCTCGTCAAGTCATTCATTCTCATAAAAAAAAAAGCACTCGCCATGTATGTCACGACGAAATATTCTTGATAAATTATGCTCATACCAAAATCGATATCTTAGATAGCCTTTTTGTTTCCATTTTTGGTTCAATCTTTCTGCGAGTCTAATTTCTATTCGGTGTTTTGTGTTCCTAACCTACTCTATTTTTGGATACTTTTTAGATCAGTAATATCTATTATACTTAATATTTGTTCACAGTAGACCAAGTCTCAACATAAGCGCCTAATGAATAATTCCATTACGTATTTTATTCATACAGTTAATACTCCATTGAATGACGTTTCGAAATCCATCAATAACTCTGTCAGTCCATTTTCGGCACGTATCTAGTCGCCTTGTCAATATTGGTACTGGCAGCGAGGTCAGCACATCAATTACATCGGTGTCGTAAAAGACTCGTATACTTGGAGGACCGTGATCCTTCTATTATCAATTTTATTTTAGGCGCCACTGTGCTCGGAAAAGCTAACACACTGCTGCTTATTCTGTGCCGCTCACGTACTTATTCAGTTAGTTCCGAATACGACCACGGACGAAATAAAATTGTCTCGAGTAGGCATTCAAATCGGGTGGGATTGTATTATTTTTATTGTATTATTTACGGGTGAGTCTGCGCGGAAAGGGGATGGTTCCGCCAACGCTCACTTTGAGTCGATACTTTGGAACGCAGTACGCATGTGCGAACCCGGCCCGGGTTCTGATAGTATTCTGATTCTCCTTTATGCATGCTAATGTTCGATATCAGCCGACCTTTCGGTCCCCCCTTTTCGTCGTTAACCACTTGACAAACACACCGTTATCTCTTTAGGGGTTTTCATTATTGTGATTTTTTTGAATTTATGACGAGGTTTTCCTCTTTTCCAACTGATATATCTTATATTTCCTGTGTTCTCTCTTATTTATCTATTTTTGTCACTTTATTAACTTAATTTAGTTTAAAATTTTAGATAATGTAATTAAGTGTTCACAGGGTTCCGTACTCAACAGGATCCCTTCAGTCCCTTCCCTTATAGTCGCACTGTAGACTCTATAGTCCGTCTGTCTATTTCTGTATGAAGACCTTTTTTCTTGGTTGTTCCCTTTCTTCTCAAATAAGGGTGAAAGTATTACCTACAATGTGAAAAATTAGAATTTTTGACCCAATTTGTTTTCAATTATATAATACAGTTCCTATGAATTTGAATGTAAATTCTATTCGTGGAATAAGAGTACTACAAAACTGGCTTGGAAGTAGTTTCCATTCCATGTAATATTTTTGCGAAAAACCGCAAAGATAAGGTTGCCGAGATACTACACTCTAGGGTTGCCGAAAGATAGTTTTACTACTTATCGATATTTTTAGGTAATCTGAAAAAGCCATAGGTACTATCAATAGGACTATCGACAGCATGCATTGCTCATAATGAGGCAGTATTATTGAATGAGTACAAAATTATCGATACTAATTACTATTGATGATATTGTTGCTCGTAAAGAATTGAATATCGATAGAATTGATACTATCGAATCACTCCATAGAGGTAAACTGTTAAGGAGGTACTGAAACTTGAAACCTCCAATATGCAAATTTCACTAGATTCATCTCTTATTTTATGACTAAAAACATTTTACTTTTTTCCCTATCAGATTAAAGTAAAATTCTCCGAAAGTAATTGCATACCAACTTTTCTTTTTAAGCCAATTAACCTACACAATCTTGCGTGATTGCATCAAGCTATCTATGCAGTTTTTAAATGAACTAATTAAATATTTTAATTAAAGTTGATAGTGGTCTTTACTTGTTAAAACTTAATAGTTAGCACAGAACAGATTATAGTACTACGTACCTCAACGCTTTATAATTAAATGTTTGATTCTACAACATAATAGTTAAACAAAGCAAACATACCAATTGGCGGGTTCACCTGAAGTATATAAATATTATTTTTCAATATCAATTACACCGTGTGTCACATACATCTAATAATATCCTTGAATAAATAAATAAATAAATAACGCCCAACAATCACATACATAGATCCTGGACCCTAACTAGGATTCCCTGTATCTAGGGACCCAGGAACTACGAGGACCATGGTCCCACACCAAGTATTTGCGCTTTTTTTTTTCGGGCACAAATATTTGTCCTGTCGCGGGAATCGAACCCGCCACCTCCGGGTTATGAGCCGACCTGCTCAACCACCACACCACGGAGGCTGTCATAAGACTCATATTTTGTCAGTCAGGCATCATACTTTGTTGTTACAACAGACTACAAAATATAATAATTTGTTCTAGTCTAGGACTAAGAAAAACGTGACCAGAGTTTTATTCTTGTCTAGTCCAAAGTTGTGTGCTGGCTATTTTTGTTTAATTACTTTAATGCCTAACGATCACATTTGTTGTGAAAGGTTCTCGAGTGGCGACCACGAACTGGAAGACGCAGCGTAGGCCGGCCCCCCACAAGGTGGACCGACGACCTGGTGAAAGCCGCGGGGAGCCGATGGATGCAGGAGGCGAGCAGCCGCTCTAAGTGGCGTTCCCTGGGGGAGGCCTATGTTCAACAGTGGACGTCTTCAGGCTGTTGATGATGATGATGGTCACATTTGTTAGTCAACTGGCAAGTGCGTGCGAGGTGGTTATATGTAGGTACAGTCAGCTACAAAAACGTTTTAATAATAATGTGAGAATACAAAATTTAAATTTTATAACCTTTTTTACTTTAGACACTGTACGATTTGGTTTAAAATAAAAAAAAATGTAGGTGGTATTTATTAGGATTTTTAGAGGACCCGAGAACTACGAGGACCATGACCCTACAACACCCAGACACAGAACTAGTACTTATGCCATTTATTTTCATTGCACAAATAATTACTTATCCTGGCACGGGAATGAAATCAAACCCGTGGCCCCTGGATTATAAGCCGATCTGCTAAACCACCCCGCACTTTTACAGTAAATAAGGAAATATAACTAAGGTACTCTTAAGTGACCGACGATCTGACGATCTGGTAAAAGCCGTGATGAGCTGATGGATGCAGAAGGTGAGCAGCTCAAAGTGCCGCTTTCTGGGGGAGGCGTATTTTCAGCAGTGGATGTCTTCGTGTTGTGGCTGTTGTTGATTATGATGTAGATGATGATGACGATGATAATGATGATAATAATGATGATGACTCTTCAAGTTGCCATTGTCATTGCAAGCTTGCTTATTACAATATAATATGCGAAAATATGAAACAGTGTACTACAATACTGTTTTCGTTCAAAAACATGCCACAACATTCAATCGTTCATACCAGCAACCAAAGTACGTGACCAGAATTATTCGCCTTTACTGCCTTTACGACTCGTATCATGGAACGAAGGCACATAAAATGGCGGAACATATGAAATAATAATGACTGTGTTGGTGCTTCAAGAATAAGGGTTTTTGGTCGTACGGTGTACCTACTTACTTGGTGAAAGGGCCTGGAAATGTAAGTCTTGATTTTGAAGCTAGATAAATAATAATATAATTAAGTACCTTAGTAATATAGCGTGAAGCTATTGGTAGATTATTTCATGACAAAGCAAATACATATTATAAAAGAATACAAATTTTTAAAAGAGTAAGAAAATTCTTACTGTTGAGTCATGTGATTCTCTAAAGAACAAAATTCATTTGTAAAATTAAAATTGCCAAGATAAGACAAAGTAATTTGTTTACTTACCGATGCAGCGAAAACCTTTTATTTTTCTTCCTTAATACCAAGACTAGAAGCCCTTGAGCCCTCATAAGCTAAGCATAAAGACGCTTTCATTCCCTGGGGGAAACTCGCGTGACAAACTTGTATAAGTATTAATGTATTTTTATTACCTTACCTAAGTTATTTTCATTAAAACTTCTAAAGCTCATAAACATCACTGTGAATAAATAGTGTTTTGAGTCTTACGTTGCGACTTGACTTGCGTGTCCTTAAGGATATTCTGTTGAGGTATCATTATCAGTATCACGAACACGACTAAATTTTACTGTCCCTTTCTACAATACAATATTTATTTGTCGTATCCATGCGATTCCCTTTTTTAATGTAGTGAATAGATTATTTTTATGTTTTTGTTTGGATTTATTACTTCCTGCCTCTTGCGGACAATTGAAACTTCCGACTTTCTACTCATTAATACAATTTGTTGTTGGACAATTAAAATGGGTGGTACCTACTGCTAGTGTCACAAATACAGTGTGTATTTATCTGTACCAGTTTAATATCAGTTTTCGTCTATCATTGCAAGTGTTGTCATCATATAAAATCTCAAAAAATAAAAAATATAATTTAAATAAAACAATCTGTTTTTAGTATTCAGGCTTTTTGGTATTTAAATAAACTTCAAACTCAATGGCCAAACGAGTATTACCTTAACCCGAGTAGCCAAGAGCATTGAGGTTTGTGTTGCTGAGTGAAATTTGCAGAGAACGACAGCATCATGCCAGCAAGTTATAAAGTATAAATAAATAAATATCCAACAAACGGTTGCTTTGCCTGACAAAGTATTCATGATCTTCAAGATTAGAGAGAGAGATTTAGATAGAAAGCAATCAAGTAATAATTACGATTAAGTCATTGTGTTATTCAGAAAAGAAATTGCATCCATTTACATGCATGCTACACATGTAAAACAATAAGGAAGAATTAAGCATTAGACTAGGCGTGTTAATAGCTAAAAATGTTGCTACTACCTTGAAAAAACGTCTACATACAAGCCATATTTCTTACCAGAAGCCGCATTATCTATATCAAATATAATTTTATCAGGCAGTACAGGTGACAAACAATACCCAGACTTAATCTACGTTAGAACGATGGTATAATCTGAAAGCAAACATTTGATGTGGCAGCTTCCGTTACCATAATCTGTTATCTGGTTGATACTGTAAACTAAAACCAGGTTAATTCGATATTCAGTAATCTAAGACTATGTGTAGAGTGATAAAGAACGTAAGCAGATCAAAATAATATGCGTGTATACGTACTTACGCATTGTTATACATAACTTTATATTTATGAAAATTTGGAGTGACTTTGTGACATAATATACGCATTTATGTAGAAAGGTTTGATATGAAAACAAAATGTTAAATAGGTATATTATGTTGGAATAGTCAGAGTGATACCTAAAAACTACTTAATCAAATGTACAACGGACAGTAGAATTTTCCTTGAGTTACCGTGCGTCACCACATAACCATGACGTTCCGAAATACATTTAGCTTAGATTCTTAGATCCATGACTACTTTCAAAAATGTTTGAGTAGTTATCATCTTAAACATTATCACAAAACAGATTAATTTGTAAAGGAAAAATTAGAATCACGAGCGGGGATTGATTTTCCTTTACAAATTAATCTGTAGATTACGCTAAGCAGGCGATACTGCTTTAAAAATCATAAAATATTTTCACAAAAGGTAATTTTACCATATTTATTTCTCATTCTTATTTAAAAACCCCAGTCACATAAGCGGAAGGCAGGATTTGACAACACGCTGCTTGATTAAGCGTAATGAACAATATGAAGTGACAGGAAGTTTATAATAAAGCTCATGTCAGTAACCTCGCACCTACACTATCGTTTCTACGACTATAATGAGCTATGTTAGCTTCTAGCTATTGTTAGATTTAATCATATCCAACTAGTATAATTATCATACTCATCTTAAAATTTTCAAAATTCATTACATTCCGAAAATAATCAGGACAAACGCCTCCACTTTTATTTTTGTGCCGTGTCCTGGCTGACCCGGCTGAACAACGGGCTCGCCGCTCGTAGCAATGTGGCAAAAATGTCGTTCAATTTATTCCCAAAAATTTAGTCCTGGCTTCCCTTTTTGTTACCATCTGCGCGTCTCGCCGACCCGAAAGTCCAGACAGCTCCACCCTAAAAACCGTTTAGCCTATACTTCTATTCCTTCACACCCTTGTCAAATCCAATATCGGCATCCCTGTCTAAAAGTTTGAGCTGCCAGAACCTGTCGTTTGTCTCTTTTTTGCACATGCGCTGGGACCGTTCTATCTTTTCTGACTCGTGGCAATTCGTGTATTTCCGCTTCCCATACGAAGGCAGCCATGTTTGGCGGGACTGTCAAGTCAACGCCAGTTTGGCGCTTATGAAGCAGGATGAACAAGGTCGGTTTCCATCGGTGGAAGCTTTTTGTAGAATCTGCAACATTGAATAATTATGGTAATTAAATTTTCTATCATTAGAAATGATCAATTCTGATCAGTAATATTTGATGTGTAAATACATTTCAGAAACGCGCACGGGTGCATCTAACATCTGACAACACTGGAGAGGAGCATTACAGTATTGATTAGGTGAGTAATGCGAGCAATTGTACAAATATTTTAGAAGTAAGTAGATGATTATGGATAAAATTTTATTTAACAGATTTATAGTAAAAATGACCCCAAATAACCACGTTGAAAATATGTTTTATCCTCTTACATATGTAACTTTTAGTCTCTTTTACTTTCGATGTTTTACGGTGGCGTATATTTTTCATTTCCTTTCATTATTTTTTTGGTAGTACAAACTGTGTTACATTACATCTGACCCAAACTTCTTTATACACAGTATCGTAAAACTTTCTTTCGCCTGATCTTTTTCTTATTTCATTTCAACACAAATGTTTTATGAACAAGAGCCATAAAAGTCTATAGATTCATAGACAATAGTTTCGATGTGTTAAAAGTCGTAACAAAGCGTTCCCGTTAATTGTTGTTGTTTGAACAAACTTTCTGGGTCGGTATTTATTAGCGCGAATGAAGGTTCCTGTATTACTCATCGCTACTGGTATTTTTTATACCAACTACACAGTTACGTACTCTTTTTAGAATATTATCACATTAGTGTATGTATATTAATATCTGTTTCATCAACAATGCCAAATAAGATATTATTAATATCATTTAAATTAGCATTGCTTACTTCATTCAAGATTAGACTGACATCATCAAATCAAAATATAACAACAGTAGTATCTTTGTTTGCATCTATCAATTTAAATGCTACCTATTGCTTCTGTCCGTCATCGAAACACATCTGTACAAACAGCATTGTGAATGATCTAACAAGCTCTATTGTCTCGTCATAAACATATTCAATAGCAAATGCAAATTACGCCTTCATAACTAATTTTCCATATGTTAGCATTCGTATGTTTGTTAATTTTTGTTACTTTTATAGTACGTAACTTTTGACCTAAGTTCATGGTTTCTTATTTACATTAAGTACTTGAAATATTAGAATCGAGAAGGCCAAATAACGCCCAAAATATGTAATTTGTCAATCACCTGAATCAAATATCGCACAGTGATAATTGTATTAACACGAGTCTTCGTTACCAAGTTGATGACGTACTCGTAAATTGTGTAGTAGATGCTCAAAAACTAAGGATAAAGTCTGACTCCATTTGTTATTTTTCAATGACACATCCATCAGTTACATATCCAGATATAATGGTCCCAATTACAATTTAGCATTCGAAGTGCAATGGCTTGTTTTCATTATCGTTACAATTCCTAATTTCCTTTGGTCGTGGCTCGCACATTCTATCATCTCCCATACAAATAGACACCAATTATGCAGGGCAAACTAACGAAATGTGTAAATGGAGCAATTACCGCCGCCTATGTAGGCTACCGTGCAATTAGTGTCTTACTAATAGTTTTCATCACCAATAGTTTCAAGCGATACGTAGTGTGGGAACACATCAGACAGAGATCGTCTCTTGCGGTGATCACATCAGTTTTTTGCTGCTATTATTTTTACGTTGGTGTTTATTAGTCTCTACAAATTTATTTTTGCCTTTTATTGGATCTATCCTTAGAATATCTGGGTAAGTTTTATTAAATCGAAATATCCGTGAATGGTATCTTTATGCATTCAATTTGTGTTGTTGCCTGCTTATTATATTTTTATTGGTTGATTATTTTTTGTGGTAAAATAATAAATTTAAAGATCAAGCTAACTGTCGCGAAGTGAAGATTTATTAGGCAGAAATAGGTCACCACTGCAGAGTCTAGGGTGAAATGTATTTAGTTACCCCCGCATTTGGAGCGTATGAAATTTATTGAAATTGCTGTGGAAATGAACACATCCTTGTTTCACTTGAGTTACGTTTTGTTTCGCAGCTTTGGAGTTGGCTCGTATATTTCAAAACATTTTGAATTTAAAATGTTCGTAACAATTGTTCTATTTTTAACATTATTCCGAAGAATTATATGTTTGATCTTGGCAAAACTATAAACTTGATCGTTTTTAAAAACGGTAACGTGACCGTTGCTTTGGCTTCCAAAATCCGAAAACAGGTTCCATGTTACCTACCTTAACATTAATGGATGCAGACCGGTCAACATAAATTTTTATTTTGTTTAAAACTTGCTCACTTTTAGTTTCATTTTTGAATACAAATTGTATTATTCTAGAGATACAGAAATGGCTCACTTAAAACAATTTCACTTAAGAGTGAGAGAATTTAAAGAAACATAATTATAGTATTAAGAATTATCAAGGCTATATATTCTTATTTAATAACCTGCTTTCATTTATTTTTTCAAAATAACGTTTAGAGCTATAAATGTTTATCCATATGAAGGGACGGAGTCCCATCAGCTGGAAAATGTCCACTACTGAACATAGGCCTCCCACATAAAACGCCTATTCGGACGCTTATCATAGGGGGATCTGTTATAATCACCACTCATGGCAGGCGGCTTGGTGATTTCAAAAGAATATAAATGTACCAAGGAATAGGTATGCTTCTGCTGCCCTGATTATTACCTTATAGCCACCTCTTACGGCACCTATGGGAAGATGGTGGTTCTATTTGCAAATCGGGACCCCCCGGAATAAGAGTCTAAGTGCTGCTACCTAATCAATGCCTCTGCAAAATCAAGTCAAAAGATTCGCTTAGCAACTAGTGGGCAACTCAACAGATTCGCTCAACAGCTGCTTAAGCTTTAGACCAAACAAAGGAGCTCCTTTAGTTACTGAGGGAGCAGGAACTGTTCGAACACGTTCCAATAAATAGGTGTAGGATAGGGGAGGTCTGGGTTCGTTGGTTCTGTGGGGGGCCATTCATTGTCCCGGCTGGCAGGCCGAGGGCGGTGCTCATTGGCTGCGTCCGGGCGCGCATGCGTCCTGACCTAGTTGGCGGTCGCGCCGCCGCGGGTCTTGCGTCCTCGTTATACCAAGGTTGGCGAATCAACGGCGAATTGCCTGAGCAGACCTAGTGACGCGACGCGATAGTTCGATGAACAGTGATCGGATAAAATTAGACTAGTGTTATTGCCGCGTCGATCGGTGGAGGCTGACGGCTAAATTAAGGACGACTTGTGTAAGCAGGTTGTAGCGTCATTTTTCATTTTATTACACTTTTTTTTGTTCTTATTGGATTAAAACTACTTTACAATAATACTATAATCTTTTTCAAAAATTCGCAATTTATGTTGCAACATTTACAGAATAATAAAAGTATTACGTGTCTGTCAAACAAACATTGTTTCAAATTGATTAGCATACACCATCTAAAACACATTCTTGGGCTTGTTAACAATTTCCTTCCGATAACCATACACGTAATAGCTTGGAATTGCTTAACGCAACTTTCCTTTGTTTGGCGTTTGCCTAACCTCATTTCAATAAACACAGATAAAAATACATAAAGATTTTCAATTAAGTATTTCAAGCAAATCATTAGCTTGGTTTTCTACAATGCCACTTTGTATTTCAAGGTTTTCATAATTTTCCGTTTTTATTTCACTATCTTGATTTAAATTTTATTGTCCTTGGTTAGATTCCATCTACCTAAATTATTCAGAAGCCTTGTGTAAGACTGTTCAAACATTGACGTCCTCACTTGTCGTTAAGTTTATTTTAGTATAGATAACCTACCACGATGCGATGATCGATCGTGACAGGCAGCTACTGTCGACATTATACGCTTATTATGGAACTCGATTGTGAAGGTGGCGCTTCGCTTATCGAGCAGTTAAATATCGATAAAAAATTCCGTTGTGCAACACTATTAATTGTGATTGATCTATGTTTTGACAATTTGTTTTAGTTCATCGTCGAGAATATTTTTCTTATGTTATATTAATTTATATCATAATTTTCTTTTCAGATACAGAAGACTTCATTCCTCCATTCTGCAATCTTCGATGGCTCCTGAAACAAGACAACACCTAATGAGAAGTTGCATTTTGAAATTATTTATTCATAGCTACAGTGCGGGGAGTTGATGGATACAAGAGGCATGCAGCCGCTCAAAATGGCGCTCTTTAGGGGAGTCCTATGTTCAGCAATAGACTCTTCGGGCTGACGATGATGATGATGACATTGGGCCTAATTTTGAAGGCTTTAGTTGACAGTATTTAAAATGCTAAAAATATATCCATCCCTTAAATTCCCGTCTGTTTGACAAGAACAGCAACAGTTTTAGTAGTTTTAGATCTGTCAACTAAAGCCTTTAAAATTGGCCCCATTAATTGCTTATTAAACATACTAATAAGTATCATAAAGCTTGGACATAATTAGTCATAGTCTCAAAGGCTGTTATACATTTTTAATCCATGAGCCTGATAGCTTTCCAATGTTTCCTGATTAACAGCGATTGATTTTTGAATCATTTGCCTTATGTAAATTGGTATAAAATCATAATTATCCGTGTGGTCCGGGGTATAAGATTAGAACTGCCCCATACCTTCCCGTGGGTGCTGGAGCCGGCTAAGGGAATATCCAAGGAATAAACTGCAGCATTCTTTCGGGTCTGCATTAGTGTGGTTGGTAGGTATGACAAACACCCCCATCTAGTGAGGGAGACCGATATTCAGCAGTAGACGCATATAGACTGATAATGTGTAGTATCTTATGTGTTTATTTTGGTGTGCAATAAAGTATTCTTCTATTCTATTCTATTCTATTCTATTCTATAACAAGATGGCGCCTTTTCCGATTTTTGAAATTGGAATACACGTCTTGATGAATAATAATGCCGGTACCTATCTACAGTCAATGCAAACACACTATGATTATTTGAGACTAAAAATAATAGCCAGCCAGAACCCAACCAATACCAATATTATAAATTCTATAAAGTAACGCTTGTCTGTTTGTCTGTCTGGGTATTACCATTTCATGACTATACGGCGCAGCGCAAAAAATCTTGTTGTAATTTTGTATTGTAGATAATTTGAACCTTAGAAAAGAGTATAAAGTTGTTTTCACCTCAGTAAACTGTAGTCCGAAGCCGTGGACGACAGCTAGTTTACCAAACATACCTAGGACTTTAGGCTTTATAATTTTTCCACATAAAATTAAAAAAGAAAATGAATAAAAATGAATTTTCCTTATAAGCTTATTACGCAGTTCAAGTACCAAGTATGGGTTATATACCGATACTTTCCAATACTAACTTGCATTGCGTAACAAAATTAAAACAACTTTTTCATATGCATTACAGTGACAGAAGAAAGAAGATCAAAAAAGAAGTAAAACAGAAGAAAGAAGATGGTGCCCATCGGCATCATTATTAGTGCCCTACATCTACCCTGTAGATCCGAATTTGTTTGAAGTGAGGCGACAAATTCGGTTCTAGAGAGGTTTGTGTGGTGCACGCACTGCGTCCATTCAAGCCCATTAAGAAGAAACAAGAGTAAACGAGAATTATACAGAAGATAAGGGGTAATAGAACATTAGTTATAATGAAACTTAGGCGGTTTTTTCTTAGAGATTTTAGTCACTGTTTTGATACAAGAACTTAGCTCGGTAGAGTTCATTTACCAACGTCTTCTACGCTATCTGTATACCTTACTATAATAATATACCTACACATAAAATTATCTTTATCACCATCATCATCAACAGCCCGTAAACGTCCACTGCTGAACACAGGCCTCCCCCAGAGAGCGCCACTTTGAGCGACTGCTCGCCTCCTGCATCCATCGGCTCCCCGCGGTTTTCACCAGGTCGTCGGTAAATCATCTTTATGCAGCCGTATAAGTTCTGTAACTTGTAACTTGAACTGGACCTTATTGTTGAATAAAATAATGTAATGTACGGAGCTGCGCTGCTATGTCTGATGCCACAAAGCTATTGCATGTTGTTGTCAATAGCGTTAGTTTCAATTGACATGCAATGCTTGTAGCTGCTTTCGTCTATGACGTGGGCATTGCGGTGCGTGCATAATTTAAAGAGTATATTTTATATTCGTATCGTTGCTGTAAGTTTTGAATTCATGTTTCGTTTCATCATCATAATTTGTCTGAAAACATCCACTACTGCTGAATGCTGAACATGCTGTTAGGTACTCGCCTCTCGCATCTATATCGGCTCCCCGCGGCTTTCACCAGACCGTCGGTCCACCTAGTGGGGGGCCGACCTACGCTGCGTCTTCCAATTCGTGGTCGCCACTCGAGAACCGTTCTTCCCCATTAGTTGTCAGTTCTACGAGCGATGTGGCCTGTCCATTGCCATTTAAACTTACTAACCCTAAGAGCAATATCGGTCACGTTAGTTCTCCGGATATGTTTCATTTGTATTATTTGTATTTTATCATTGAGGTTTGCATTTGTGTTATTTGAATTTACAATCTTAAAAATTGTATTTTTATGGTAAGTAATTTAGATTATGCTACGTAGAAGTAAGTGCTATATTTTAAGCTAGAGAAAAACTAGATATTATTTTCGTTTAATTATTCATAATATTTTATTAACGAAGTTACGTCATTTAAGGGTAGTTAATGATTAAGTACTAAATTATTTCTCTGCTGTAATGTCTACTTACCACACTGATGTATTATCACTACTATACACTAAGACTTAATGACAATTCATTTTATTACTAGGAAATTACACAATTCCTTTTTTTAAACATAATTATGGTTCGGTCTCACGATCTGTAGGCTTAAGGCGAATTATTTTTGTCAGTGTACTTGCGTAGTTAAGCTTAAAATTTCCATTAATAAAACTACCATTCAATGTGGGGAAAATGTTATTGCCCTTCTTTTATTCCCAAATTAGGTACCTAAGTACCTTTCCTAAACATAGGTTGTTAACGCGGCAGCTAAGCTTTATAGCTGTGCGCGTCTCCAAATTGCGGGGGTAGGATGGCTGGTGAATTAAGCGGATTTTATGATGACTAACCTGGTCTCCTACTGGCAAAACACTCGACAAGCTACGATCACCTCAGTGCGGGTTCCGATCCTGTAGCTCGTATCCAGTAGAAGAGTCCAGCCTTGCAGCGCTGCTTCTAGGCTTCTTCAGGGTGTCAATCACGAGCGGCCGTCGATATTTTAACGTAGTAAAAAGTGGACTGTTTTAGCGGCGCGGTAGAAGTGTTAGTGCACAACTCCTTCAGCTGATCAGCCCAAAGTATGGACGATCAGGATACACTCCGAGTACAGAGCGAGTAGCGGCAGCCGCGATGGACGAGGGTCGATCGCAGACTACTTGTCCAATGACAAGCAAATTGTCTCGTGCATTCGCGACGTGGGTGACAGAGATAGTCATCGAAAATTATAAGGTTTGGAGGGTAGAAAAATAATAAGCGCAGTTATGACTGGCGCGAACATTGGTATAAGTCTATTATCATTTATTTTTATGTTAATGGTGATGATAACCTGCTGCCTTTTGTTCCGGTAGGTAATAAATAATTACGTATGAATACTTATACTTAAGGATTTCAATCAGTGTGTGTTGCCAGTGGTGACATATGGAACTGAAACGTGGTGTCTTGTAGTTGGCCTCATTAGTATTAGCTATGCTCGGTGTTCTCCTGCGAGATAAAATCCGGAACGCGGAAATCCGCAGGACTAAAGTGACCAATATAGCCCATAACGTAAGCAAGTTGAAATGGCAATGGGCAAGCCACATCGCTCGCAGAACTGACAACCGATGGGGAAGAAAGGTTCTCGAGTGGAGACCACGAACGGAAAGGCGCAGCGTAGGCAGACCCCCCCCCCCCACTAGGTGGACCGACGACCTGGTGAAAACCGCGGGGAGGTGATGGATGCAGGAGGCGAGCAGCCGTTAAAAGTGGCGCTCTCTGGAGGAGGCCTATGTTCAGCAGTGGACAGCTATGGGCTGATGATGACCTATACTTATAGGTAAAATTATTTTGATAACTGATGTAAATTCATTATCTGATCTGCTTGGGAACCTACATGGGGTAATTTCAAAGAGGTAGGTTTTAATATAATAATACCTACCCGGTAGCAGTAAGTTTTAGGCCAATAAGGGTGAGTGAGGTACCTAATTTTTTGTATTAATATACTTATGCACTGCCCTGCCCATAACAATAGGAATATTTAAAAAAAATGCAATTACAATAATCTAGACTGCTAAATAGGTGCCAACAAACAACTAGTACTTACCAACAAGTTACATGTAATTTTTAGGTATATTAGGTACTTATACTTATTTATGAAGAAGGTACTTCTCCATACCTAATTATTATTATTCAATAAAAATTCTAGTCCATGGAATATCGTAATGAATTCTTCCTTTTTTATTATAGTAAAGTAAGTACCTACCCAGCCAAAAGGAGGTTCAAAATCCTTGAAGATTTATTTAATATTGTGTAGGTACCTACGCAAATATTTGGTTAAGTAATTGTTTATTGTTTCGAATAAAATCAATATCTGAAATATTCGCGGTAGCTAGGGTTGTTTCCACGTCTTCGCCCCCTACAGCTAAAGTTGCAACGAGATGCGTGCCTCTTGTAACGTGGATTTGCTACTCGACGACAGATGGCAGAAGAGGCGTTACAGTGGTTTTCATTAAAATTTCATGAAACTCTCCATAGCCACTCACTAATAGATGGCGCTGTAAGTCAATGCGCTCAGAGTTATTCGAGCTTTCAAAAGATTTACAACAAGAAATTCACTATAACATTCAATTCAATTTACTTCATATGTAATATCACGACCATTAAAATTAAGTCTTAAATTTTACCTTGAAATGTATCGAGATAACTCTACATTAAAAGTAGGTATCCAGTTTCATTCCATACGTAGCGTAACAGTAAGTAGGTACAGTGTGGTCCCATTCGCATTGTGTATAATATCTTAGCCCGCAATATAACAGCTTTCTTAATCTTTCAGAAAAAAGTATAATAGATTGGTCTCAGGACTAGTAGTGAAATATACCAGTAGGTACTGTAGGTATCTGTGCGCAAAATTTTACCTAAAAGAGCTTAGCCGTGTTCTAACGTCGCATCTGTTGCGTTAATTTAATCAGTTTACGTTGCTCCATAGAATAATGATTATGAACCACAAAATCTAGGTAGCATTCTTTCACAAGGACAGTTCCCTGAAAGCTGAAAGGGCGCAGGTCAGACCAATTATGAAAATAGCGCACCTGCGCCTGTCAAACCTGGCCACGCTGTCTGCTGGCCCATCATTAATCTTACGTTCCTGCAGCTTATACATCCCTGGTACCATCGGGCGCCCGTTCTAAATTCTAGATAAAGGATTCGTTTTATTTGTGCTTATTTGTCTGGTTTTGAAATTAGGTGTTTCTAATCTAAGTTTCTTTTAACGATGTTTTGCTATTGAATGCTAACGAAAATTTTAGTTTAGCAACAGACCTTGCGTATCTATAATGTAGGTACTTATCTACGTCTTTCACAGTAAATAGTTACGTATTTATGTAAGCGAACAGTTGTCATTGTCAGGTATTGGGCCACATGCGAAACCCAAAACTCTTCTAATTTAGAGCGGGTTAGCGTTTGGCTTCATCTGACCTGCTTATAATAAGATTACTTATAGGTACATGAAGTCTCTATTCTCACCTAAAAATACCTGTTTACACTGCTCGCTCTTGAATTTGTCTTGTATGTAATGAATGTATGTGGAAGGAAATAGTTGCAGAATGCTTTCCCAGCATGGCGAGTTCTGAAGGAATTCCTGTAACGTTTAGCGCAAACTGGAATGTTATAACCACGTTTGAATAAGATGTCCTCATCACATCTGGTGGTTATTTGATGGAATGTTGATGGTGTTGATGAAAATCTTTTACCCACTATTGGTAGAAATTTTGACAACCCTATTTAAATACATACAACCTATAAAAATCGCGTCTTGCTGTTCTTTTCTACTATGAAGCTTTCAAGTTGTAAGAATTGAAGAGAAAACACTATGTTCATTTATTCACTAACATTCATCACAACTATCCTTCTAATCCAGCTTTAGACCCTCCTCGGATTACTGCACTAATTTATAAGCACTAAGGGCAGAGCTGTCATGTGTGAGTACAAGACAATCTGACATCAGCTCACCTTTCCACGTAACGAGAGTTATTAATCATATGAGAACTGACAACCCTACTTGAAGGTTGTGAAGCTTATGATCCTCGGAAAATACTGGATTTTAGTTTTAGTTTAGTAGTTTACGAACATAAAAGATTATTCACTACTCCTCAACACCTGGGCCTTGATCATGTCACTTTGATTGCAATGCAATCAAAGTTACACATTGAAACTGTCAACACCACACAAATGTGTTTCTATTGGTTGGAATAAATTCACATGGTCACCTAGTTGATCCTCATGGAAATGGAACGAATGTAATGGAAAACTTATTATGAAAAATTGAGTTAAGAAAAATAGTCTACTGTATAATAGGTACTGTGGTAGGCCTGAATAAAGTCAAGTAAAGTGAATGTTGCTGATTTGAAGAATGAACTACTTATAATACTAATAACAGATTGTTGATAACTAAGAATTTTTAATAATCGTAATACTATCGTGTACAAGTACAAGGTAATAAGATTTCGTCCAAAAACCATGAAGATATTAGTTGCGTGAAATGATGTTACAAGTTCTAACTTAATATACCTACGCCATATCTTAAAAGCTAGCCTTTGTCATGGCATTTCTTAAAGCATCTGCTAGTTAAAAAGCTAAGTAGGTTCAAATTAACATTTGGCACTCAAAAAAACTGAAACCTGCCCCAAAATTGTGTAACTGAACCAAAGAATTGAAAGCAGCAAGGGCTCTGTCAAAAATCACTATTATACCCCGACAGATAATTAATGAACTGCTTATTCAAATACTTTTAAAACTATTATTCATACCGTTTACGTTTGAAATGTTCCGACAATTTCTTTGAAAGGACTTCTCTATATGTTATTAATTAGAAAAAATGCCTCATGCAATTTTCAGACAGTTCTGACTTAAGGCGTAGCGAATGTTAAGGGTAAATATTTTTTGTGGACAATGGTTCGTTAATTACGTAGTAAGCTGCAATTGTTAGGAATCAATCTCTTAAACATGACGTTAATGTTGTATCGCAACATGAGAAAGTTGTAATAATAATCTGTCATTTGTAAAAATCAGCGTAGAGGTTGTCTCTGTTGAAAGTTCGTCAACTTCTGTCATGATATTAGGTGCGCAGGCTAACTATTCTCGTGCATTTTGCTCTCTAAAAGTTTTCTTTGATGAGCTTTCCGTAGTGTAGTTTAAGCGTAGCGTAAAGAAAGATTAGGAATTTGATTTTCAGTAGCTTTCTTATTAAAAACAAATCAAATCAAATCAAATTATCTTTTGTTTTCAGACAAATAAATACTAATAATCTAATTATAATGATCAATCTCAAGTCAAGATTTCTTTCATAAATCAATTTGTGGATGAAACCATGACATTCTGTCATAAAGCCAGCACTACTACTACTATGTTCCAGTTAAAATAGTAGATAGACGAACTAAACGCAAAAAAGTTCTACTAAATTAGTTAAATAATAGCTAGATACCTATCAATGGATTTTCGTATTAGATACTGATTAGTTTAACTGATTTACCAGTTTCCTAATGACAGTATATTATATCTATACAAAATACGAAAGCTGAGACGACAAAAACCTTCAGCACGAAATTTCCTTAAGGGAAAATGTTTTGCGCCTTCCGCTTTGATACAAATAAGTACCCAGCAAAAATAGTTAGACCTCCCCCACCGCCCCAAAGTGGCATAATGGAAGATGATGAGAAGCACGCAAATGGATCAGACTATGTTGGTTACGTAATATTTTCCACGATTTTGTTTTTTCATGCGTTTCTTGGGATATTTTCTCTACCTATCATCGACCTTCTTTCTTATTATTTCAGTGAGTATCTGAGAGTAACTGGTTCTTTCCTGTTATTGATTAATTGAGATTCTATTTGACTGCTATCCATATATAACGATGTTACGTAATAACGATGTCGTATAAGAGCATTCCTGAGCTTCGAGTCTTATAATAATAATAATACCCAATGATCCCATAGGTATATAGATCTTGGACCCTATCTAGGATTCCCTGTTACTAGGGACCCATGTAGGAACCATGGTCCTCATGGCCCCACAACAACAGAACAAGTATTTGTGCTTTTTCCTGTGCACAAATTCTTATCCTGTCGTGGGAATTGAACCCACCGCCTCTGGGTTATGAGCCGACCTGTCAACCACCACACCACAGAGGCTGTCAAATAGTATATAATATTGGCGTAGAGTCACGTATCGCAAGAAGAATAGTAATAATTTCCCTGAGTGCTCAGGGCTTATAATATTGCAGTTTCCATATCGAAATCCCATTGCAACATTGCACAGCGAACTTTTAATCAAGTCCTGGAGAAACCATTTATATACTCTGATCATAGAATATGTTAGGGCAGACGGGTGCAGAAGTTGAACTCATATCTAGGAAAGTTACCTACTTCACAGATGGATAATATAATACCAACTGCCTGCCTACTTTAAACTATGACAGTTTAAACTTTTATTTTAATCTACAATTAACCTAAATTTTATAATATAATTTAGATACAACAGTACAACACCCTAATACTTTATTAAACTCCCAATAAATAAAAATGGACATAAAGATGTCAATACTTAGTTCTAATAAGTACTTACTGAACTTACGCTGTGTTAATGTTTAAACTACGCGAGTTACTTACGATGAAGTGATTCTGAGATTTGAATTACTGTAACGAGTTCATTGAACAGGGCTAAAAATTAAATGATGTGACAAATACATACCTACAGGTTTTTAAGAGTTGTTATTGCTGGTAGGTATACTAACAACCATGGTTGGTTTAAAATTCCAGGCCCAACATTGATAAAAAAATACAAATCTCAACCCCGCCCCGCACAAAGCTTAATACAAGCTGTAACCTTATAAATATTTAAAGTAAGTAAACTTGTAATAACTTGTAAACTAAGAAATTATTTGACTTTAGTTTAAATTTCAGCTATCAAAAGCAACTCCTCACAGAAGCACTCAACTACTTGGTATATTCGCATCTCCTCATCTTGACTAGCTAATCTTTGCCCCGCGCGGTTGCAGACGTCGACCGGCGCCCGCCGCAGGCATCCTACCATTAATCACAACTTTTAGCTGCACGTTCCGCACACATCGCTAGATGCGGATAAAACGAAACACATTTTACTCCATACCTATTTGGATGCAGACCGATGTCCATTTTTTTGTGGAGTGAGAAACTGACAATGTAGCCATAGAATGCTGTAAAGCAACTTTGTAGTTTTAGAATGTTCTTATTTTCCGCCCACATCCCAGTAAATAACTACGAAAACTCTCAGCTCTCGATTTAATCCATTGGCGACCTTTTTGTTTCAAACTAACCGCTCAGGCGCTTCAACCACATGTGCGGCCGGCATCGCGCAACGTGGACCGCTCCCCACCACAATTGTGGCTTACAGCTGATTGCGCTACTAGGGATGGCAATCAGTTTTTAGAGGTGTCACTCGTTATAAATCGACTAAAATTGAAACTAGTTGAACATCACTATCGAATAAAGTAAAAGTCTCTATGGTTCAGGAGAAAAAAAAACGCCTCAGTCTAAATTGCATCTCGCGCCGAGCCGGCGCGCGCCGGCGACGGAGTAATTTCCTTTAGGTACGGCGGAGCGTCAATTATTATGCGTAGTGTTGTTGTGTGTGTTTTTTATACTGCAATACACGTAAAAATGCATTTGTTTAGATAGCCAAGTAATGCTACTTATCAAAACTAGTTTATTCGTATAAACCGTAAATATGCAAAACCATACCACGCTATTTGAGGAGCGCTTTGGGACCTACCTACGCCCGCCGCACCGCGCCTGAGTGGTTAAGTACAATTTAATGTTGGCTTCCTTGTCGTGAAAAGTGTGTAAACTTTTAAGTCGACTGAAGGCTTACGACATAAATCGGGATGATATTATATTATCTAGGGTTATCATCATCATCATCATCATTAACAGCCTGAAGACGTCCACTGCTGAACATAGGCCTCCCCCAGGGAGCGCCACTTAGAGCGGCTGCTCGCCTCCTGCATCCATTGGTTCCCCGCGGTGTCGTCGGTCGGAGTAGGGGGCCAGCCTACGCTGCGTCTTCCGGTTCGTGGACTGGGCTTATACGAAGCACGAATACCACATAGCAAATATCAGTCTAAGAAACCATCACATCACATCATCAGTCTTTTTGCCTCCGCTGCTGAGCATAGGTCTCCCCACCAGGGTTTGCCATAATCACCTCGCTTGGCAGGCATATAAATAAATAAATGAATAAATAAATAAATAAATATGTGTGGACATTTCACACAGCGCCATCTAGCCCCAAACTAAGCATAGCTTGTACTATGGGAACCAGATAACTGATACAATACTTATATACTTTTTGTTTGTAAATACATACGTAGAATACAATATAACACCCAGACGCAGAACAAGCATCTATGTTCATCACACAAATGTTTGTCCTGGGTAGGAATCGAACCCACAGCCCTCAGTTCAGAAGGCAGGGATACTACCAACTGAGCTATCGGGCCCGTCTATATTGGTGATCTGTAAACCTAGCACGAATATTTACGCGCGCGTAAGTGTAGCGTTAACGTAAGGCAGTCGTATGGCAGTTGATCTGCCCCCCTATTACAATTGCGGCTGCCGCTCAACTGCTGTCAAAGTTCATATAATTTTGACAGCAGTTAAGCGCCAGACGCGCGTCACCAGTGCTGCTAGCCCAATACGTTAACGTTACACTTACGCGCGTGTAAATATTCGTGCTAGGCTTACGGAGCTCGAGGAAAATGCTGATGCCATTCGCTGGATATTTCTTTAGCCGACTTTTATGACACCCACGTGAAGAGATGGGGTCCTATTCTTACGCCGAGACCACACGGCTGAGTAAATCATATTGAACCTTATTCTTTAGGTGGTTTTCAGAAATTATATTACTCTTCGCTTTTGCAGCAATTATTATTAACTCTTCATCTATACGCATACAGTATCACTAGCTACTTACATATTTTACTTTTTCGCTGACTCATTTGCCATGCAGGGGCAAATTTATCGAACAGTAGTTAACGTCCTATCACAACGCCATATGGGGCTCAATCTATGGGAAAAAATATATTACCAGCTTGTTACTTGTCCGGAAAGTAGGGTGGTAGTTGTTAGAAAAAACTAAATTAGTTAAAAATAACCTGGGATATGAATAAATGTAAGTCATATATACCTTTTCCCTTGCAACAATGAGTAGAGTATAAAATCACATCACAAGTCAATACACTTCTCAATATTGTTACTAACAAAATGCACACAGAATTGAGGTAATTCCGAATAAAGATTTGATAAAGAATTTCTGTTAAAATTCCACATTTTAAAGTATAATTAATACGTAGAGCAAACCTGTGGAGGTTTCTGAAGTAAATTTAATACACTTTTGCTATGGATCTTTACTTCAAACTACGCAAAAAAGATTTCGCAACGCGAAGTCAAGGCATCTGCAGCCTCATTTAAGCCTTCAAAAAAACGGTATTATATGATATATTGCCAATATAAATACATTGTTACAAATACAATAGCAACCCTTTCTTAAATTTTTGCAACTACCGTTGAGCACTGTTCCAATTATTGTTCGTTTGAGTAATTTATGGTGGCATATAGGTGGTCTGCACAATGGGGTAGATTCCGCAAGTCATAGGGTTTTGTAGGTCAGTTACTAGGTGGTTCCTTGTACCGATACTGAAATGGCATCACTTCGACTATGTTTCTCAAAGTTTAGGATAAATTACCATGTAGAGACAGATTTTGGTATTGCATTTCGCTTTAGTAGTCAATGGTTCAATAGTTCTTTCGTCGTCATCATCATCAACAATCCACTGCTAAACATAGACCTCACCCATAGAGCGCCACTTTGAGTGGCTGCTCATCACCGGCATCCATCGGCTCACCGCGGTTCTGTGTAGTATAGCAGGGATAGTTCTTTATTTCTATGAAAACCAGCTTAAGGCCATAACATCTGCAACAGTCGGACACAAATCAAAATTAAACGTGTGCTTTTGGTTTGTAGTAATCATCATTAACAGCCTGAAGACGTCCACTGCTGAACATAGGCCTCCCCCAGGGAGCGCCACTTAGAGCGGCTGCTCGCCTCCTGCATCCATCGGCTCCCCGCGGCTTTCACCAGGTCGTCGGTCCACCTAGTGGGGGGTCGGCCTACGCTGCGTCTTCCAGTTCGTGGTCGCCACTCGAGAACCTTTCTTCCCCATCGGTTGTCAGTTCTACGAGCGATGTGGCCTGCCCATTGCCATTTCAACTTGCCAATCCTAAGAGCTACATCGGTCACTTTAGTTCTCCTGCGGATCTCCTCATTTCGGATCCTATCTCGCAGGTTGTAGTAATGGGTAGTCTTAATATGAAGTAATTTTATTTCTGCTGTTTTATTATTACAGCACCTTCGCTGAACATTTTTAAAGATCGCGTTAAACAGTTTTATCTTTCGCTCTAGCTATCTGATACTATTGTCTACTTAGCTCTTTTTATTCCTATAATAATTATCTGCTATTTACTTAGGAATATATCTATTAATTTTTATTGATATAAGTATAATTTGTAATATGTATACTTATATGTATTATGTCTATTAGGAATATGTATTACGTTTATGCAGTTTTTATTATGATGTTTATTGTATATTATTGTATAGTATGTACGTTTATGAACAGCTTTTTGGGGAAACCACCGTCCATATATTTTTGCGTCATTCCTTTCCATGCATGGTTGTCTGGAAGAGATCGCTTTGAGCGATAAGACCGCCAATTGTAACACTTCCGTTAAATTTGTACTTTTGTTTATAATTTGTGTGTTTCAAAGAGTTTATCTATCTATCTATCTATCTATCTATCTATCTATCTATCTATCTATCTATCTATCTATCTATCTATCTATCTATCTATCTATTACCCAAACCACTGCATCTCAGTGGATTTTAAGAATATTATGGTTAGTCTTTCTTTCATAACTTCGCATACGCTGTTCCGCTTTCCATTTTTATTTTTGAGCACCATAGTTCCAAAACCCCGTGGCATTCTCGACAATAGCCCACTAATGATGGTCTTAACATTCAAACCGCCCACGCGCGTCTTTTGTCTCCGAAAACTACGAGTTTTTCATTCGCATAGCTATTTTTCAAGCAGCACGATAGCGCAATGTATATCAGTGATCAAGCTTGGAACAGCTATACGTTGAAACGCTAACAAATACTTTCTGCTGCATCAACCTTGATTGACAATGACGTGAATACGTGATACATTTTGAAAGAACTTAGTACTTAATTTTAGTTCATCGATTGTCCGACAGTCGAAAATCTAGCACTCGATATCTTTCTGCTCTGTCAAAGTGACGTTTGACAGCAATGATTGCGCAATTTGCGCCTATTGCAAACTGTACCCCGAGCATGAATGTTTACTCGAAAGTAAGTGTAACGTTCGCGTACGTACGTTGTATGGCATTTGATCAGCGCCCCTACCGGGCGTAAATGGAAACAAATTCGGCAGCAGGAATCCTATCGTATCGCCGCGTTAAGTAAATGTAAGAAATTTTGTATGAAAACGGCGTAAATCGCGAGCACGAATATGGCGTTAACGTAAACTCGAAGGCTGGCTAGCGTAGTGTCATCGTCTACGTACGAAAGTTTGTACACTTGGAATTTTATAGTGAGAAGTATAACGTAAGCTATTAAAATGATTAGTTTTTGCTTATTCTTAGTGTTTTAAGTGTTTTATTACTTATATTAGCTACTACTAATGTTGTGTGTACCTATTTGTAAAATGTTGGGTAATGAAATTAGTCATTTTGTTGTAATTTATTTATTTGAATGGATAAAAAAGTAATATCCTTTTAAAGATTCTATACTGTTTGGAATATCCTCCAAAGACATTGAACATCTGTTTTACTGCAGGAAACACTTTCATTCGTTGAATGTACAAATTGTAAGAATAACAGTATATTATGATATGAAAAATTTATTCATATCTAAGTAGACTACCTCCCTATCTAGATCTACTTATACTTAGGTACTACTACCAAATGTACCTACTTACCTATTTATTTTCAGATTTATGACAGCAACTACTTAGCAACTGCAAAATATTACATACTTACATGTTAATGCATTGATTCACGGAGCCACTCATGATGCCTTCATTTGGGAGTAAGTAGGTCTACTGTGAGTGTGAAGCAAATGCAATTCATACCCATAGTGGGGGATAGCATCACAGGAGTAATGAATAATTCTGGTTGTTAGTTTGTTAATCACTTACATCAGTTATGTACCTTATAATATTAAGAAATTCTCCTTTATCTCATTGATAATTGATAGTGGAATCAACAGGAACTATGAATAATGCATTTCCATACAGAATGATGTGGTGGGATGAATGGGAGTGTAGGTACCTTTTTAATAACGCTTAGGTATCATGTTATTAATATTGTGGGTGAGTTTTGGCGGGAACGCGGAAAAGTTCACGTCGTTGCAATGTATTATTTCTCAAAATTTGTGCTTTTTCCAGTGTTAATGTTTAAAATTGGTGGCGTTTTACGCATTAAGTGCTGAAATACAAGCATGAGTGTGGTCAAGTGATATAATGTGGTGTAACGTGGTTTTTCGAGTTGCTTCCAAAATTCCATAGAAGCTTCTTGTAAAGTTGCCACCACTTTACTTGAGCATGACTTAGACTGGACTATGACCCGACTTAGACTGGACTATGACTATGACTAAGACTAAGACTTGACTACGTAAAATATTCTAAAACTCGATGAAAATATACAATACTTGACACTGGCTAAATACACTATGTGTGGAGCCAAAAAAAAAAAAAAAAAAATATTGTAGGTGATTCCAGTTATCCTCAGCGTCCCTGGCTGATGACACCCATAACCAATGCTGCGGAGGTGAGCCCAGAAGCCAAATATACACTAGTACCTATGGAGGTGTTTATGCGAAGACTGTATACTGCAACATACATCAGAGAAATGCGCAACAATTGTAATGGCTCACTCAGTCTTGCACAACATTGCCATAGATTTTGGCCAACCCAAACCGGAAGAAATCACAAAAGAACCATGATTCTGTTTTCTACTAGTTCATGGTACTAGTTACCTAGTGAATTTGTATATAAAACAAGGAGTAATCATTCAGGATTAAAGTATCCACAGACTTGCTTATTCCCAGTTATGAGGTGTGTAGGTAGCACTACCTTCTAGGTACGCACCTATAAAACATGTTTAAGAACTAGGCCTATTCATGTTAATTTGTGAAATAAACTATGTAAATAAACAAAAACACTTGTGTAAATTTCAAAAAGTTTATTAAATATAGAATAATCTTATGTACATATTTATCTAAACAAGGATACAAGTAGGTATATTTTTTTTAAAGGTTAAACCAACTACATTACCTTATTTTGGTATGACAAATACTTGGATGGTAATATCATCTATACTCATATCATATAAACATGACACTACTGAACCAATATTGATAAAAGACCTATGGGACTATCTAGGAACTAGGAAGTATACACAAAAGAAATTTATTTCTTGAGCCGTTCCAGGTGTGTTTGAGTGATCGGAGAACATACATAAAAAATACTTACAATAATTATATTATAATTACACAGGCACTATTAAATATCACTTTCTTTTTTGCCTTTCCTAAAATCTGCTGCTCACAATTGCAATTTTATTGTTCTTCAAGAATAACAGTCACTCCCTTTCTAAATCTGCATTTGCCCTGTCTCGCAGTCCTGAGACTCTTCATTTTTCTTCTTTGGTTGAGGATTTCATTGGTTGTCCATGCGATGAGGCGGTGGTTGGTGGTTTGGCCCAGCCATAGGTTAGCTTCGATCTGCAAAATTAAAATTACTTAATATACATACAATATACAAAATTCCATATTACTACATTAAATCGAACACAAATTCTCTCAGTGGCTGGACTTTATATTCAAGTGTGATGTGTGATGGATTAGTCCCTGAGAGAGTAGGCCTGTGTCGCTGTAGTAGGAACGTATTAGGTTGAAGATTTGACATGGGTTATTAGTTTTCATTGTGTGTGGTGGGATTGTAAAGCATGAGTAAACAAGTCAAATTTTAGTAGAAAAAATATGCAGTGCAATGAAACCCATGTAAATTAATACCCAACAAAAGGGTATCTACTTAATAAATACCCAACCTAACACAAGTGTGGTGTTTACTTATGCAGTAATACATCGATTATTTACCTCCATGTTTTGCGCCATTTTTGCTACGGCCAGTCAAGAGTCCAAGGTGCCGTCACTGCTTAGAATTATATTATTTCCCGACGTAAAGTGTAAACGAAGAAATTCATTAGAGAAATTGATAAAACCATTTATAATTTTGTAAAGAAAAAACAGTGTTGCCAACTCGATTTTTAAAAGATAGCCAGATCAGCCATTATAGCTAAAAAATATAAATTAGTTATTAATTATATAAATTGCTTTTTAGAGTTCCGTACCCAAAGGGTAAATCGGACCCTATTACTAAGCCTCCACTGTCCGTCCGTCTGTCTGTCTGTCCGTCCGTCTGTCATCAGGCTGTATCTCATGAACCGTCATAGTTAGATAGTTGGAATTTCCACAGATGATGTATTTCTGTTGCCGCTATAACAACACATACTAAAAAATAGAATTAAATAAATATTTAAGGGGCATACAATAATCAACAAATAAAAAAGAATGTGTTTTTTTTGGCTGTTTCATCGATAACGGTACGAAACCCTTCGTACGCGAGTGCGATTGGCACTTGGACGATTATTTAATTAGTAAAATATTAAAAAACCAAAAATAAATATATAATAATATTTGTAGTAGTAGGTACTAGTAGCCTAGTACTCGCAATCCATTCCACTATTTCGTTTAATCCAAGGAGCATCGAACATTTGGTATGGAGTCTGACCTGCCTACACTCCTCCATTTAAAAAAAAAACATAATTTCATGACAGCTAATTAAATTAGAGTCAATCGATAAGGAAAATTATAGGAAACAAAAGTATTCCATACTAAAATCATCTAAGTGTACTTTCTGAGGATATGAGAAATTAAAATAAAAACAAAATTTCCCTGTCTTATCTTGAAGAGAACTCCCGTCCCAAGCATAGCTCTCTCTCTATGGCACACTGCGCGACATTGAGTTTAAATGCCATAACTCATCACTGGCAACAACATACTGGTTGAAAACCTATGTTTTCAGGCTCTGTGGTATTTTGGACGAAAATAGTCGATACGCCCGGGTGCTGCCCAGCCAAGTTGCATACTTCGTGCGTAGACATATATTTTTGTCGATGACGTCGAAAGTACCATTCCCAACAACAATTGGTAAAGGTGAAGCATGGATGGGTATTATACATGATTTCCGTCTTGTCCATTTTCATTTAACTTGTTGGGAAATTATACTGTGGTTGTTGGCCATGGTGCTAAGATGGTGCCTCTAGCGACTATCATTGACAAAGCGGAAAAGAATATTTACGAGCGTTCATCGCAGCAATAGTGATAAAGGGTCGGCGGCTGATGGTGCCGTGGGGGTATGATGGGCTATGGACAGTTATGTAGGCCAAAAAGGTCTCTTTAAGCTCTTTAACCAGCTGTTAATCATGTTCATTTGTCGTCTAAGGCATGGTTGTAGCTTTTTTAATACTAATTATACGTTTCTGGCCCGCTACCATAAAAAGCTAAACATTTTAGATCAAAATAGATAGATCAATTTTTTTGTAGCTGATGAAGTTGATTTTTAGCTAAATTCATCCATAGAATCTGACTTGGCAACACTGTAGACAAATAAATACCATTAAACGCCACAGATGTCATTGTCAAATGTCATCCGTCAAATAAGAACCCACAGACCAAGTGAAATATTCGTACTATGTTCATTCAATTTGATCAGTTTTATGTCAGTTTTCTATCAAGCCTACCCATGCATATTTACGCAGGATGACGTCACTGTCGAGAACTCGATAGTGGTAAAATATGATTCGTGCTGCCGACTGCGTAAGTGTACGGTAAACTCGACATGCTTACTACACGATAGACCGAAAAATTCGTGCTTGGGCCTCTGATTGCGAGTCACGTAATAACCCCGCAGAGTATTATATATTCAAACACTTTCATTGGTTTTTTTTTTTTCATAATCCCCATCCCTTTTTAAACATCGGACTACTAGGCTTGGCGAGTCGTTGCATCCCTTTGTCGTAAACGTGCCTCGAGCCCGTACAAAGCTTTTTCTAAATCTTTAATTATCCGAACAGTAGAGGAGTGGAATGCACTTCCTGCTTCATTGTTTCCGTCAAGTTACAATCTGGGTCTCTTCAAATCAAGAGTGAATAGGCAAACGTGCTCCAAAATAGACCGCATCATCACTTTCCATCAGGTGAGATGTTGTCAAACGTGAGCCCATTTAAGTATAAAAAAAAAAACTGGCCAAATTTTCCTTTCTCATTCTACATAGACTATAAAATTATCCAGTCCTGTTATTAAAAATAAAAAGTTTAAAGTACCCGATGAGCTTACACGAATGCAAAGACGTTTAACAATATAATTATTGTGATGCTGATAAAGCAGAACCTGAACTTTCTGTTGCACCTATGCCGCAATAAGATTTCGGAAATCTCAAATTACAAAACGACGGCTACGCCTCTACGAGAACGCGTAGCACTCCCTACGAAGTGATCTAAAAGTGTGCGTGGATTAGATCCAATTGCTGTGACGCGTGACCTTAGCTACTGTCTTAATATTAACTTGTGCCTTAAAATCGCCACGAAATGATTGAAGGATTTAGGTCGACGGGTTGCAGCTCAATGGTCACCTTGGTTGCGACACAAAAAGCTTTTAAAAAGAGGTGATTGGTTCATGGGCCTTACGCTTCGTTGTTTCGCTACTGACTGCTAATTAACCGAACACGCGAAGGAACTGCCATGACGTAAATAGTGAAGTAAAATATTTGTAAATTCAAAATTAGAGGTAAGCAATCGGGTTCCAGTTGATTCCGATTTCCGTGGATACGTTTGTTTTAAACTTTCACGACTTGAACTCGTATTATAAAGTTACAACGGGTCTGTTCTTCCAGAACACAGTCAAAAAATTGATTTTGATTTTCCGTGCTCAGAAAGACCCGTGGTTTTAACTTTAAAATGACCACAAACTAAGTAGAGGAATCAAGGATTTATTTTTGTCTCTTTTTATTAAGTTTGGATCCATCCGTTTTTCGCATTTAGCCATGATAATTATTACCTATATAGTTCTTCTTTATTCGTAGATAGTATACGTTTATTACTTAGTGATCTGATTGTGTGGTAATAAAAACAACTAAAAGCAGAAAACGTGAAATAACACCAACGAATATTTTTAATTTCATCACGTCTTCCTAACTTTTGCTCTCTTTAAAAGAACTTTTGTATAAAATCACAAAATATTCTTTCTAAAAAGTTTTGATACCTTCATAAAACGTTAAGCAGAAGTCTTTCACGCATAACTGCTGTATTTTATTAATACCGAATGCACCAATTATTAATTCAGATATAGATTGGTTCACATGGAGTCTCTGAAATAATAAGCAATGCGTCCAACGTCTAAGGAACTCTGCAACGCTGCCATATGACATCACAGGCTATTAATCATTTGCAACCCGCTTCGTGTTCCGTTCTTAACTACTGAAATTCTATTCGAAAACGTTATATTACGTTTCATAAGCGCTTGTTTTGTTTACCTGTGACTAAAATAAAAATTTATTTTTAGGTTAGACTATTTGCCAAGAATTTGTGATGATCGGTTGAACTTCCCTAAATAACTCTGGGTGAGATGACGTAATAACAACTTATTATTAACAACGTAACGTGTCCTCCCTTTTTTGATGAGAATATTTCTCTTAATCTCTGTTACTGTATCATAAAACTGATGATATGATGTTGTTGGAATACTAGTTACTATACTGTATTGTCTCAAAACCTCGTGACAAGCCGAAGTAAAATTTTACTGGCTTAACGTCGTAAACGAAAATAGAGAACCAATGGATACACCACTGAGAATGCCAACTGAGCGAAGTGTAGGCATAAAGTAGAAAAGAGGATGACTGAAGTTAGTACATTTCTGAGCAGAAGAAGATTGTATTATCCCATAAAAGGTACTAACTTCTAACTAGTAACTACCCCAGTTGTTGTCTTGTTAGTGATGTCGCTAACTCAGTGTTTTTTTTATGTTTATTCAGGATAAATTTTTGTACAGAATGAAGGTTGATGAGGACATAAATCACACATCAGATATTTTCTGCGTTATTGTTCAAAAATGAAAAGAGTGTTTTAAAAATTGAAATAAAATCTAATAAATCGTGAGAAAGCGCCACGTCAACGGGATCATTAACAACACGTTCGCCTGAATTGTATTGTAGATGCGAAAATGGAAAAGCCGACGGTCCGCGAATCCGAATGCATTCAACAAAACAATTTCATGCATCATAAAACATTGCTGTAGAATTCGAAAATTCCTTCTCGAAATCGAATATCTCGAATCGAACCGCTGGCGTCCGTAACGAATAAAATAAATCGATTTGTTTTCAAAAACGATGTCATTATTCCTTGACGTGGGGATTGAAAGGTGTCGATGACAGACGGTTACTTGCTTAAAAATATCGAAATCTAAATGGTATTTTCATTTATTTCTTTTGCACATTGCTGTTCCGAGATTTTTTAAGTAAAATTTTTTTTCATAAATGTGTTGTAGTACTAACAATATAAAATGTATTATTGATCTTCGAAAGTTGAGATTAAATGGGCGGTTGTCGGACATAAATATGACACGCTCGCACTGTCTTTAAATTTTAAACATTAATTTAATGTAAATAACATAGACTTAGTATCAAATAGGGCGAAATCTGTCAGAATCAGAATCAGAATAAATTATTGAAGTGGTAGAGAATGAATAAAAAAACATTATCTAACGAGATCTGAACTTGAGGCAATATTGCGATAAACTTATTAATACAACAGCCAGCATTCTATTTTTTGACACATCCTAGATTGTAATAAGTTTCTCATTTCCCAAAGTAACTCACGCCCTAATCCAAGTGTTAATTCTAGCAATCCCAAAGGGCCGAGTGGTCATCACTGCCCGTTGTAATCCAGTAGAGCAGTGCCAATCAACACACCCTTGCAGGGACGTTGGACCCTAGAGACCGAGGGATTTAGGGACCGAAGGGTTCAGCGCTCCGAAGGGTCCAGTAGATGGAAGGGTCCAGTGAACTGAAGGGACAAAGATGATCAAGAAATTGCAAGCCAAAATGGACGCGCAACAAATCAAATGGGGAAGTCACGCACCTAAAACATTTGCATTTCATTCAGGGTCCTTATATAGAAAATTTTAATTTAAGTTGGTCTGTGGTATAAACTTTTTTGCGGTTAATGTTCTATTAAAAACATATTACATGAATGATTTTTCAAAAAAATGTTATAAATTTAGGTACTCATATTTCACCCGATTTGCGACTTATCACGACGACTTTTCAATTTTCGATTTTAAATTTACCTATGATGGTCTCGGTAACGTAAGTCTAAGTCTATCGTAGGTAGTATCTAATCATGCACTATTTAATTCCAACCAGTTAAGCTGTTTTAGCCACAAAAACAAATAAACGAATTAATAGAGGTTGATAAACTATAGTTTCTAATACTGTAAAAACTTTGCTTTAATCCCATTTCACTCGCGTTATAATCACAGTTTCAGCAGGTAATGACTTTTCTGCCTTTCACCGAGGGTTATTAATTAAAAGTATCCAGAGACTATTCGACCACAGTCCATTAAGCCTAAAACCCTGGCTTAGCATTACTGTTGTTTCTCCATGACCCTTCGACCGAAATCCCTAAAGTCCAGTTGAGTGCTGACCACTACCCAGCGTTAAATGATCCACCTCACTTCTCTAATATTGCTAAAATAGGATAGAATTGGTGTGAGATGCTTTCAAAATGAGAGGTCGTGGTTTAATGGATTGGTTTCACCACGACTTTTGTTTTATTCATCAAGGCTTTACCTTGTGAGAGGTACCTTTAATTGGATTAAAGATTGTTGATAAAAGGCTTTTAATGTAAGCGGTGAGGCGGTCGGTAGCGGTGACATTTCATTAAGGAATGGCTATCGATTTTTGGCCTCTTGCACGCTATTGGTGGCTCATCTATGGTCGGGCAGAATGCTTGCCTCTCTGTTTAATGGTTCGTTAATATCAGAGCTTTTATTCTGTCCACGATTATTCATTTCTAATATTAGTCAAACTTTCTAACTGCGTGCCTTTTTTATCGTTTTTATAAGGCTAAAATGGTGATACTGAAAGGAACACGTGAAAAAAGAAACGCACAAACCGACACGAAAATTTCTTTTTTACATTTTTTCATCTAACCAATGAGACAGAGAGAATTTTATAATAGAATCTAGGTTCATTACAATTCTATTTTGTTTATGCAATAATATGATTAATTTACATTTATCTACTACCAATAATCAATAGTAGGTACCTACTTACTTATGAATAATTCTCACTTCACTCGGGCGTCAAACTTTCTGCAATTCATAATAAGAAGTCAAAATACTCATCATTAATCTATAATCAAATTATGGAAGTCGTCTCAAACTAACATTAGCGAATACTAAAGTGTTTGCATTACAAATTACTTCCAACCCATTGATTTATAACATTCTAACTGATATTTATAACTGATCATTTGAATTCGTTCACTCGAATGTATGCTGATTTGTTTGCTTATATTTCGCCATGTTATAAATTAGTGTTAACAAAAGTCATACTTTCACACCAGGGCCATTATTCTGTATCGATTCCTTACTTCGAAACCACGCGAATTCCTTGTCTTACATAAGAAATCTGCAAAACTTTATTCTCTATGAAACGAAAACAAAACCGCGCGAAATGAATTTGAAATTGGCGCGATTTGAACTGTCAAAAATCGTATGTCTTACCGAGACGCGTTCCGAAACATCAACACATCAAAAGATATGACCATTTATATCAATATATTTTATTCAAAATAAAGATAACTTTAATGTAAAGTGAAGGTATATCTGACGCTGTGACACGATGTGAACAAGACACGATAACGACGTGGTTTCGTATCGCGTGGAATCTGTGTTTCCATAGAGAATAACCGCCACGATATGGAATAGTGATCATTAAAATTTATTCATTTTATATATATGTTTGACGCTATATATAACAGTCGTGGATCGTTACGAAAGCATGCGAATTTAATATGTATGTAGATCTTCTTTCTTTCTTTCTTTCTTGTCGTTCCCTCACTGATGAGAATCGTGACCATGTGCAAATAAGGCCCTCCAGTTTTTCCGGTCTTGTGCTTGAGCAATCGTCCGCTGTAGAGTTTCTCCTGTTGCCTCCTTAATGCTATCAGACCATCGTACTGGTATGCGGCACCTGGGGCGTTTTTCCTGCATTTGACCCGCTATTACTGATTTTTCCAGGTCGTGTCTCTGAGATCGCATAATGTGGCCGAAGAAACTTGCCTGACGCTCCTGGCACACAGTGTAAGGTCGTTTGGTGATGCTGAGCTCTTGGAGAATAGATATATTCATTCTCATGGCAGTCCATGGTATCTGCAGCATACGTCTCCAGCACATCTCAAACGCATTGACTATGTTTTTCTCTCGACTCTTGAGGCACCAGGTTTCCGCACCATACAGGAAAATAGAGAAGACCAAGGAGCGAACGAAGCGTATTTTGGTGGCACGGCGAATACTTTTGTTCTTCCATATTTTATTCAGACTAGACATCGCGCTCTTAGCCATTCCCATCCGACGAGAGAGTTCAGCAGCACATCCGCCATCACTGGTAATGAGCGAACCAAGGTAGAGAAATTCTTCAATCTTCTCATAATCTTTTAAAGCTAGTGATGGTTGCAGCTTTTGACCGCGGTCAAATTATTTTAGTCTTTGCTATGTTGATTTTAAGACCAAGTTTGAGACATTCAGTTTCAATTCTATTGAGCAGGATAGCCAGCTCCTCTTCACTTCAGTAGATCTACGTGTAGATGTAGATCTGGAAGTTATAAAATTGTTGTAAGTAGTTAGTAAAGAAATATTTACAAAAGTTTTGGGACAAAGTTTTGTTTATTTTGTTTTGTATTTTGCTAAACAAAAGAAACTACAAATAGGTGACGAGAACCAAAATATAAGTTATAAGTTAAATAAACAGTAAGAACACTGCATTTTTTTTTATTTCTATGTTAATAAAAATAGTAAATCAGCAGTCTTATGCCTAATAGTAACCCTTTTAGTAGGACCTTATACCTTAAGTAGGATTGGTGGCACCTAACACGGGCGTGAACTATAAAATTAAAACAGAAAAAAGTACAAAGAGTTTGCGTGAAGACATAACATTATTAATAGATTCACTATAATCTATGAAACAAATATAAATTACGCAATCTTCGATATAACTTGTTAAAAATAAAATTAAAAAATGTACGTTTATAAATAAGTTCATAAGATAAATACTTACCTATATAGCAAGACTGTCAGTCAGTTTTATTGGATATCTGGAAGGTTGACGTGTTATCACGAAAGCCTTTGTGGCTACTTATTACAACGTATATGTGACGCGATGATGGCATTGGAGCTGGAATAGATGCAGTATCTACCTATGAACTTAAAATATAATTGTGTTACCTTACCTTCATCGTTATTAACAGAGAAACGCAGGCTACATAAAAAAAGACCTACTTCGTTATTTTATTTTTGAACTATGATTATTGCATTCATTAATTTGTAAAGGAAAATTTTCAACATTTATAGATAGCGATAGATAGAAAGTCTTTATTGTACCACCATTAACACAAGCACAAGTACAAAGGAACCTATTCATTAACTACTAAAAACACAAGTACTTTTTAAATCCTGAAATGTTCGCCAGGTGAGACCTGTTAAGGATTCTGCCAATATTCTACGTTTTGACCAGAAAAGTAAGGTACGCGAGCAGGTACACCTAATTTTCTAAGATTAAGTCCATTAACACTAATCTTATTGTTTCTATTAAGGTGAAGACACTTTGATCATGTGTTCTTTAGATCAATACAAATAATAAAACTGTAACTGGGTTAAATCTGTACATCTGGAAAATTTTGAATGCAGTATGTATGCTTCTTAATCGATATAGAAATAGAAACAATTTCTTTTTGGATTTTTTGTCTGTCTGTCTGTCTGTCTGTCTGTCCCTTTTTAAAATGCATCACCCTGCAACAACTGAACGGATTTTGCTGAAATTTGGTATGGTAATAGCTAATTATGCAAAATAACATTTAAGATACTTTTTGTTTTCTAAAACGGACAAGTGCCCAAGCAATAAGAATGTAATTTTTATTCAACATTTTTTGTTAACATATTATTATTATATTTGGATATAAATTTAATTTCAATAAAAAAAACAAAAAGCTACAAAAAAATATACTCACCCTGTTGAAGGTAAGAGAGAAGGGAAAGGTAAAAAAATAGGAGAAAAGGACCTAGGGGGTTTACCTTTCTCTTATTTCTTACCCATAAACAGGGTAAGGACTTAAAACTAATTAACCCGTGCGAAGCCGGGGCGGGTCAGCTAGTGCAAAGTAAAACTCTAAAATCTTCAAACTTAGTACCTATATACCTTTATTTACTTCACATACACCTATGTAACCTTGCTGGCCGTCGGAAAGCCAGCGCCCGGCTGGCGGCATGTCAAACAGCAGGAGTCCCCGGTTAAATTGAAAAAACAATCTCCCACCATTTTCGCTCGGCGAACGTAATAAATCTATGTACAAAAATTCTACACGTTATTTATGAAATCTATCTGACGGATAGCCGGTCGGTCGGATCTATCCGTTTGTAGTGCAGGCCGAGTTAAATGTAGAGTTTTAGGAATAAAAATATGTATTTTTATTTTCGTACTTTGGTACGTTTGGTCAAAGGATCAGCTTGCTAATTGCTATACAGTGGGGCAACGCTGCCAGTATTATGGGCACGTGATTAGATTCTAAAGATTGCTAGATTTATAAAGGTGTTTTTATTTTATGGCTTTACTGTTATAACTACTTATTTAATATTATTATGAACAAGGTATTCCGATTTTGTGATTTTATTGCAAAGGTTCCTGATTATGTGTTTCCAACTCACAAAGGCGACCGTTTCTATTTATCAATCGCAGGGTAGATTTCAGTTTGAGTCATTACTTAGTAAGAGTTAAGAGAGACTTATTTTAGATATTTTTTATTTTATAGTACAGACTCAAGAAACAAGTCATCATTCATTGTTAAGCCCAAAGTAAAGCCTACTAAAAATATTTGCATGCTGTTAAGCAAAGAAAATGTGTCGAACCTTATACCTGCTGAACTTAAGATCCTATATTGTACCCATGTTTTCAGCAAATAAATGATTTGATTGATTGATTGATTGATTGATTCAGCCGAAAGACGTTCATTGCTGGAGGTAAAAAAACCCATAACCCCCATAAAACGCCACTATGGATGCTTATCATTAAAGGGGTGCTATAATCAATAAACTTTGCAGGCGTCTTGGTTGTCGCATTCTTAGAGGACAATGCTACTAAGTTCTCTTTCCCTGGATATTCTGTTAGCCGGCTCTTACAGAACCTACGGGAAGGGATGGCGTGGTTCTTTTCTTAAACTAAGACTACATGTTAAGCAACGATCAATAAAAAACAAATGCAAAACTATCACTTTGGCCTGCAGTGTACGTTCGATCTACATTGTGGCTATTGTGGGATTAATTGCATTAATCACTGCCAGTGACAGCTATTACATTTTTGGTGCTCGACTTTTGGTTACGTTGGTTGTAGAGCGAACGGTTTCATTCCATGTCAACTGTGAAACAATGTAGTTTTGTTTATGGTGAAACAATTAGACAGTTTTGGTTTCTACAGTCTGTTTTGGTAAAAATTTAAGTATGTAATAAATTGAATAAATAGGATCATAAAATACAAAAAGATAAATAATTTTAAGAAATAGGATCCTATTACAAGTAATAAACACAAAAAATATGAGTCTTCTGTCTTTGTCTACCTCATTACTAAGCTGTGGTAGCTTTACATAGAATGTCTATAGCATGTGACATCACAACGTGCGTTTTCATAGTAGGTACGTAACTGTGGGAAAGCTTTTTTTTGCGAGAAAGGGACAAGCGATGCCTCTAGACAATTTAAAAGAAAAATTTTCCAATCCATTATTTTGAGGACAGCCTCCGTGGTGTGGTGGTTGAGCAGGTCGGCTCATAACCCGGAGGTGGCGGGTTCGATTCCCGCGACAGGACAAGTATTTGTGCCCGATAAAAAAAAAAGCGCAAATACTTGTTCTGTGCCTGGGTGTTGTGGGACCATGGTCCTCGTAGTTCCTGGGTCCCTAGATACAGGGAATCCTAGTTAGGGCCCAGGATCTATGTATGTGATCGTTGGGCGTTATTTATTTATTTAATTATTTACCTATCAATTTTACTAGTTGCATTCATTTTAACTTCATCATCATCATCATCATTAACAGTCTGAAGACGTCCACTGCTGAACATAGGCCTCCCCCAGGGAGCGCCACTTAGAGCGGCTGCTCGCCTCCTGCATCCATCGGCTCCCCGCGGCTTTCACCAGATCGTCGGTCCACCTAGTGGGGGGAGGCTGGCCTACGCTGCGTCTTCCTGTTCGTGGTCGCCACTCGTTAATCTTACTACTACTTTAATTTTAACTTACTTTATGAAAATAAAATTAACTTGAATGAAAACTTTTTATGCAACTTGTTAACAACGTAGGTTTTAAACCGGAATGCAAAATATCGCAAAATTCACGTTTGCCAATCCTGAATTAATTTTCCAAAAAAAATCACAATTCTAAATAAAGTTAAACTTAAGGGACGATAATGCATTATTACTTAAGATAAAAGAGCAAATGTTAGGTAGTCGTTATTAACTTTGACAAGCAACAATTTTTTAAAACTGCAAAATGGCAGAAAACATGAGACCCTGTTGTTAGTTTTTAAGAGCATTTATCCATTAACATAATGATTCTTCATATAATGACTTTATTAAGCTCATTTTTTACACAGTTAAGTAATTCACTTTGACGCGTTCTTTTAGGAGTATTTGAAATCGATTTTAATTGAACGTCCATATTTTACAAGGGTTGACGATAAAACACAGAAGGTTGATTACATTTATTATAATTATCCCAGATAATACCTACAGAACAGATGCCTCATCCCATACAACAGAACAACGCGGGCTATTTTACGAGTTATTTTATTTCTGCATAACGCAAGATTATCAAACGACATTTATTGCGTGTTGGCGAAGTATTGGGCCAAATGAATACACTGGACACTAACTAGTAACTCTAGACACGATTACTAAATACACAATATAAAAGTTTACCTGAGTATATTAAGGCCTAGATAGGGTAATTTCAGGCAGCCGTGTTTATCAATACACTGCCGTACTATCTACAGAACATTGCGGTCATATTTTAATACAAACTATGAACTAAACTGTGCAGATGCTGGCAATCATCAATTACCAGCGATTGTAACGGAGATCAAAGCAGCCGACGACTCATGCGCAACGTGAATGTAAATTATGATACGCGTCGCGTAGATCGCGTGAAAATAAGGTATTGGCTGATGACAAGTGAAGATGGAGTGATAGCGCAAATTCTTAGAATATTTGTAGCTGCAGAGTAGAATTTGTTGTTACTTTCACTCTAAACTTGACATAGAACTAATTATTGTAATGTTATTTAATAAAGCAAAAGCCCTAATGTAAAATATGTAAATTTTGTCTCTATGATTAATAAAGTTAAAAGGAAATGATTACGATATATTGCTTAGCTGAGTAAAGATGCACTATCCAAAGAAGATTTCGTAGACGTTCAATTTTTCATTCCTCAGCTTATTTTCTATTAATCTCAGCAAAACAATTCCACAACAGGAAACTAGGTTAACGGATATGAAGTCATACCCCTTGTTCATGAACAAAACAAAAGGTACCAAGTACAAAACTCGTGAGGCATCAAGCTGATTTGATATATTCAGTACTGCAGAATCGTGGGCACGTCCGTCCGTGTACTTTGATTTATTATCCATCAATATACGAAGATACAATATAAATAGTATCTCTATAGATGTTTTACTCTTTGCTCCCATCCTCATTGGTATTTGTTGAAAATCTAAATATTTTCGGTAAATTGATTAGTTGTATCGGAGAAATGACAGGCTATACATTCTTTGTTACGAAATTAATAGCTTGATTAATTGAGCATTGAGAAACTGTAAAAACTTCTGTGAACATATTTCAGTTATATTTGCCAAGCTTTGCAAGTACTTTGAAGGTTCCCAAATTAGATTCAGGAACCAAGTAAGTATTATTTGATGATGATAACATGCTCATCATTAATCAATGCAAGGATCCGAATGCTGAAAGCAGTAGCCTTACTTCTAAACTAAAACGTAACGACATCATCATCCGTCAATAGTATTAGGCTTTAGAATCATCAACGCAAATACATCTAGTGATCCAAATACATCTTGACCTAATTACACGCGAGATGACCCGTGTCCAAAAAGTTGAATGGACGAATGTTTACAAACATCCTAACCTAGGCTAATGATGAACGACAGGGCGTGTTCGAAGGTAATCAGCGGGCCAATGACCCTTGGTAATGACTCGCCGATGACGCTGCAAGTGGGCACGTGCGTACAACGGTATACTGCATGGTAGGATTGGGAACTGCGACATAATTATGTTGGGTTTTGAAGGAAAGCTGGAGCTAATTGATGGACACTAATTTACAGTAGAGATAGCTGTAAAGGTGCAAATAGTTTAGAACGGGAAGCTTCTACGTACATCCATTTAAAATTGTCACGAATATTCAACCAAATCATATTCTAAATTTCCAATCATCATCAACGCATCATTATCATCATCTGAAGACATCCACTGCTGAACATCCTCCCACAGAAAGCGCCACTTTGAGCGGCTGCTCACCTCTTGCATATAATTATATCGGCTCCGTGGCTCTAAATTTACAATAGGCACCTTGGTAATTTAAATTTTGAATAACATTAAAAGTTCTTTCGCTAATTCAGATTACCGGACGTATAAATAAAAACTGGGTGTTACGTAAGAATAATTGAACTGCTGGACTGTTGGAGTAATCTATCATTATGAAACAAACAGTAACGCCAGTTTTTTATTACTTTCAATTTATATCATTGTCTTGTTTGAAATGCTGTATTAATTCTTTCAGATTTTTAACCGGTCTCACATCAGCCAGCATTGAGATGTCAAATGAATGAAGACAAATTTATCAAAGGATGACTTTTAAAACGAAAGTGTTGGTGTGCATCGCAAATTGAATAAATGATACAATTGGAAAAGCTCTAATCGTTGGCGCATCAATGAAGCTACTATTATTGCCATTGAATTGCCTGCTTTGTCAAAGCAGGGATTGTAGGTACTAACTTTTTTTTGTATAGTCTGTTTGGGACTTTGTGTCATTTAATCAGGCCCGTAATATGTCTCTCTAACTGTGATGGAATAGCGTCTTCACCACTTTACCCAATATCATGAGCAAAAATATTTGTAACTCACCAGCATTTTCAAGGTTCAGTATTGGCAACTCACCCATAATGTCATTGCCTGGCTCCAAAAGTCCAAACCAAATACTTACATACATGAAAAACATTTCTATGTCTCCGCTTGGGTTTTATTTATAATCAGTGTTTGAGAAAATATTCGAAACGAGGTATGCCTCATGAGCGAGGCATCGCTCCATCTATGTTTGCAGTTCAAAACAATGACTAACAAAATACTTGTCCTTGAGGACTATAAGTGGCTATTGTACGGGTTGCGATCATTGTGCCTACATGGTCGTACTTACATTACGCTCGTCATGTTATTGGCTACAATTGATATGTCCGTCTCCATAAAGGAAGCTGGTGGATTACATTCAGTTCAATCTAGTGTGCCTTCCTTTAGCACCCTTTTCAAATGTCCTGCTTGGTAGTTTGGTATTGGTTCTTCTTATTTTATGACACCCACAGAGCAAAAAACGCTATAGATGCGAAAGCGTCATATTTTTCAAAACTCTGTAGTAACACCTCATCAGCTCTATTGCATGCCAATACAACGTGAACTATGAATTTTCTTATTATAAAGTCATTTTAAAGTGTTTGTCGCTTTTAATAATTGTTTTCTTATTCCTTTTTTTGAGGACATAGAATCTTTAATGGTTTAATTAATTAATACAATAATACAGTCATATACTAAACATTCTAGAAATACTAGTTAATACTTATTTACTTATTTTCGTTTATTTAAGGCAAAAAAGACAGACTTGTCGTTTGAATATACCTATATATGTGCCTGTTAATATATTTTAATCGGTGTCTACATAGAAAATAATAGTGACTACTGTTCAAGTCTTTTTTATATTATAACAATCATGTTCCATGTAATGCCAAAAACACCTTTCTCATGCATAGAATCCATAGTAGAAAGTTCCAAGCACCTAAAAATATATTACAAATGTTTATACTTAAGTCTCATATAAAATACACAATGTTGCAGAGCCCTTGATGGCATTAAACCAGTAGAAAGATGATCACATATAGATAGGAAAAGAAATGTTACCCTCAACAAGCTCACGTCACCATAAACCGACAAATCCAAATTTCCATAATCCATTTTACGTAGAATCAAAACTACGCACAATGGTACCAGTGACTGGCATTAGGATATCAAGCGGTGCGACTGACATGTAAATCGTGATCGACCGGGACTCGAACCCGCTACTAACACCGACTACCGGTGCCACCGCGCTGACTCAGCACTTACAGCCACACCTGCCTTTTAGCAGCCGCTTGAACTTTATTAGAAGATCACAAACAAGAATTTTCAACCTTAACATGGCAGAGAGAAGGTATAATTTTCTGTGAATTATTTAAATAATATGGATGTTTTAGTCTTAAATGGGGATGTCTAATTACAGTATCAATAAAATTACTTAGCGTTTGGAGACTTTGAAGAATTCGCCTCAGCTCGTTATCAAATACTGGGAGAGAAAGTTTTGTTGCGTTAAACGGAAATGATGGTTTCAAGAACAAATAAGACGCAATGACATTATCTTAAAGTAGCACTGACGTTTGGAGAGTGTTGCTGCTCAAAAAATTAGCAATAGTGCAAAAAAAGCCCTATAGGGCTCCACGTCTGTTATTAAATTGCCATGCAATGATCAGGACCAGAACTTGAGAGTTTTAGACAGAATATTTTTTTATTTCAATAGTTAATCGACGATCGCGTCGCAAAGTAGCATTGCAGTTTGAATTAGTATAGACTTGGGGCACTAATGCTTTCTGATGGGCGGGAACACTACCCAATCACTTTACGGGTTACACGTTTTAGACCATAATAACTGAATTTTACAATAAATGATACACGAGTTAGATATGTTATTGGATTTAACAGAAATTTAACGTGGATAAAAAAACACGACATGAAAAAGAACTGCCATGTTGGTTGTTGGTCTTGTTATATACAATCCGGTTATTTTACACCAGAATATAAAGAAATATGTTCATATGGTCACATGGCCGTTGAATCCCACAGACCGACAGACCTTCGTCAAAGCTTTATCTAATGCATTATAATCATGCGCTTGGCTCGAAACTAAAAAAAAATATAATTTCTTGATCCCAAAAAAATTAAGGATGATGTTTTTAATCCAACATTTGAGAGATTGACAGGTAGGTAACCGCCGCCCCTCAGGATATCAGGTAGAAGCTTTGATTAAAAATATTCAGCGAAAGGCAGCGGGCGATGTTATCCGTTTGGAGCTATTTTATCGTTGATTTCTTTTGGATTTTAAGGTTTGCAGCTGCTCTATGTTCTGTAGTCTATGTATCATATCATCGGTATTCCTATGTATAGGTTCAATAATAATGTTAAAAAAGAAAAAAATAATAACTATGTACCAATATAGTTCCACAAAATGAAAGTGTTTCTGGCGAAGAGCAAAAAATATCTTGTGAAAATCAAAACAAAATAATATGTTAGAAAAACAAACATCTCAACACTCACAACAATGAGAAAATTCTCCCTATAAACGGCAGCCATTTCTCAAAACGCATTCAGAAGCGCAGAGAGTGAGGACCCTTAGAAAAAATATCGAACTAAAACCATCCCCTAAAATTATTTTAGTGAAAAGAAAGGAACTTAATACAGTCCCCACTCTTCCACCCGACGCACCCCTCGCCGCTTGTATGTGTTTGTGTGGTATTCTACTGTACTTCTAGGTGTGTGCGTGAGTTTGAAACCAAGCGGCTGACAGCTGGGCACAGGAGTACGAAAGTGGCAGAGAAATATTGTAAAAATGTAGTGTGTGTAGTATAAAATGTATAGTACCCTTAGTACCATCATAGTCATTGACTGTACCGCTTGCATTCATCAACGTCACACACAACTTTTAACCAGTTATTATGACTGCTCTACATGGTTCTTTCTCATAAATTCTGCTACTTAGTCTTACGGCGGCTGGGTATATGGACAGCTGGGCATGGGCACACATATTACAAATCTGAAATTTTGATATTCAGTCAATTTGCTAGCTCAGCAGTCGTTTTAATATAGATATACCTAAGTAAACTTCTACGATAAAATATTAACATACTAACCCTATACGAACTCATATAATATAATAAATAATATATATACAAGGTGATCTTCAATTGGTATGTTATCCCGAAAGGGGGTAAATCTACATCCCAAGGTAGACAATGTTTCTTTTCTTCTACGACTTCACTAAATTAATAGTTCATTAAAGAAATGCCATGTAAAGTTTACGTTCGAAAATAGCCTTAGCGCAGCTCAGTGGTTTAACTTCGTCTTTGAGCAAGTGCACATAAATGAGTTTAATGACCTGTGTTTGGAAATGAATTTATAGTATCTTGTTAACTCTCGTAGCGACGGCACGTGCAACTTTGCGAGTGGAGTTAGGGAATCATGGTCCCAGTCCCCCATTTCGGTATAACATACCAATTCAAGGTCACCTTGTATAATAAAATAAATAATAGCGAATAAAAGACGGATGATTTTAGGACCGTTAAGGTTTTACGCATCATCAAAACCTACAAGTAGGCTATTTTTCATTAGCAAAACATAATTTGAGATTCACACTACGTTATAATTATCTATTACTTTATTTAAAAAGGAGGCATTTTCAAATTCCAGTGCGATTAAATATAAATAATTTCTAAAAATAAAAACCATATCGTACTTACCACCACCCGTACCTCACGGAACCATACCGGGCGGGCGCGCTGTCGACTGTCGGGAAATCAACACACACATCAACAATGTACGCACACGTCACCACATACATGTGTATAGATATATGTAGGTACGTATATAGTTACAGACAGAGGGCACAAAGCTCGCCCGACTGACTACCGAGTATGTGCTATACTGGGGTTTTTCTGTTCTATGCCGGGGTTTAGTTATGGATTTATATGTAGGTAGTTTCAATAGGAGATATGTAATGGCAATTCGAAATAAAACAGATCTTAAAGTATATTTATAAATGTACATAAATTTAACGCTCTGAGTCTTGCAGGGCCCTTATTCCGTATCGATTCCTTACTTTGAAACCACGCGAATTCCTTGTCTTACATAAGAAATCTGCAAGAGTCTATTCTCTATGAAACGAAAACAAAACCGCGCGAAATGAATTTGGAATTGGCGCGATTTGAACTGTCAAAAATCATATGTTTTACCGAGACGCGTTCCGAAACATCAACACATCAAAAGATATGACCACTTATGTCAATATATTTTATTCAAAATAAAGATAACTTTAATGTAAAGTGAAGGTATATCTAACGCTGTGACACGATTTGAACAAGACACGATAACGACGTGGTTTCGTATCGTGTGGAATCTATGTTTTCATAGAGAATAACCGCCCAGGACCATTATTCCGTAACGATTCCTTACTTCGAAATCACGTGAATTCCTTGTCTTACATAAGAAATGTGCAAAACTCTATTCTCTATGAAACGAAAACAAAACCGCGCGAAATGAATTTTGAATTGGCGCGATATGAAATGTCAAAAACCACATGTTTTACCGAGAGATGTTCCGAAACATCAACACATCAAAAGTTACCACCACTATGTCAATATATTTTATTAAAAATAAAAATAACTTTAATGTAAAGTGAAGGTATTTCTATGGCTGTGACACGATTTGAACGAGACACGATAACGACGTGGTTTCGTATCGTGTGGAATCTGTGTTTTCATAGAGAATTATGGCCCAGGTCAAGATATCTTTTCTCTGATAATAGGATGGTGCAGCTGAAAGGATTTTCTGATTTAGTTTGGCAATTCCAAACTAATCTAAAATAGTTAATTCATCATCATCATCATCAGCCTAAAGACGTCCACTGCTGAACATAGGCCTCCCCCAAAGAGCGCTCGATATTAATTACCTGCTACGAAATAACAGTGGTCGGTCTGGGGTAGTGTAGGTAGCTGAATTCTGAATTCTGAAAGAATATTCAGATTAGGACAGCAGTTTCAAAGATTACCTCTAGCAAATTATGGTCACTCTAGGGTAGTGTAGCTGAATGCATTACAGATTTAGGTTAGAAGTTTCAGAGATTTCTTCTTACAAATAATAGTCATTCCAGGGTAGAGTAGCTGATTGAATTCACAAAATCATATGGTATAGAGCTTAATTACAAGTAACTTTACTGCTATTATATGGATTGGTCCTTTAAAGTTTTACGCCCTTTATATAATATAATATTACCTCTGTATATAATTAATATTACCTACAATAATTTTGACAGTAGGTACTACCTACTTGTTTTGCACTACCAATGCAATTTGGTGAAACGTCGAGGTAAATAAATACCGAATACTTTTAGCGTGAATTCCTGTGTGAAACGTAAAACTACCTAATATGGTATATTTATTATATAAGCATTAGAGCTCTGGCTCAGTTATTATTATTACTTACAAGGGAAAATTTTCTCTCAAATTGTACCTCTATTTATGTTAAAACCTGTTGTCGGGTGCACAGTTGTCGTCATAAACATTCTGTTGTGCAGGGTTCCAATACTCCAAAGGACTGAATCCAGTCCTGATTCTAGTTGTATATACCAAAAAAACGCTAGTGATCTTTAGACTGAACGTATTATGAATACTACCTACTTATACCTTTACAAATGCTGCACCCACACAATCTAAACAGAAACCCCTACATTTCGTCATCTCACGTACGTTTCTTCAGCTCTCGGGTTGAGTATGGATTACATTCGCTCAAAGACTAAAGCCACCCTACTGTAACTCTGCCATATCAGCGGGCAGTAAGATATAAGCGGGAGCGGTTAACAGTTTCAAAATTTTTTATTTATTCTTTATACTTCTTCTTCTTTGTGCTGCTATCTGGGGTATGATAAATATGAAAAGTTTAGATGAGCCGTACCTACGAGGTAAAAAGCAAGTAGTAATTTACAACTCCAGCACGTTTATGAATGACTCACATATACATTTTTAGAAATTAAATAATAATCATGTATTCTATTATCCACCAAAGCTTTTTTAAAGCGTTTAGTCACTAACTCGCCTGATGTTAAGCGATGGTGTGGCTGCATGCAAACTTTTTCACTTTACTCTTTCATTTTGTACCATCAGCAAAATAATCTTCTATATTTATATAGGGAGCTTACCCTCCCCAGCACTCCGTGTAGATGTATTGAAATTTGTCGTCTCGTCGACGCGCCTTCAAAACTCAGCCCTTCGTCTTTGCGGAACAACAAACTTGCTGATTCGACTGGTTGTAACATGAAATCTGCATCAGCTGTTTCTACAAACTTCATTCAGTAAAAAGTGTCTCAACCAAGTGTCTCTATCAAGTGTCTCTATCAAGTGTCTCTACCAAGTGTCTCTACCAAGTGTCTCTACCAAGTGTCTCTACCAAGTGTCTCTACCAAGTGTCTCTATCAAGTGTCTCTACCAACTGTCTCTATCTACCAAATATCTCTACCAACTGTCTGTATCTACCAAATGTCTCTACCAAGTGTCTCTACCAACTGTCTCTATCTACCAAATGTCTCTACCAAGTGTCTCTACTAAGTGTCTCTACCATATGTCTACACCAAGCGTCTAACTAAATTACTCTACTGAAATTTCTTGACACTCATAGAGTTGCTCTGATAGTTTATCAAGAAGAACATTAATTAATACTATTGATAATTTTCTTGACCCGATGGATCCAGGTGCAGGGGGCGAGCAGCCGCTCAGAGTGGCGTTCTCTGGGGGAGGCCTATGTTTAGCAGTGGACGTCTTCAGGCTGTTGATGATGATGATGATGACGAGGCAACTTAAGTAGTAGAACTTTTTTAGCTTCCGCTTAAGCTGCGTTCTCGTATCTACTATAACTTTCAGATATTTATCTGGCGTGATCGTGGTAATGAGCGTACCTAAGCTGTTACCACCTAATTAAAGTCTTACTCATTTGATATTCCGGTCCATAGCATTGATATAGCTCCTTCACATTTTGATAACAATAAGCTGTAATAATAACTGTGTGCACTTTTGATATTCTTACCACAGGTATTGTCTTACCATCACCCTAAATCCGGCGGCGTCTCAAAGTTCCGCAAGTCATGGAGTCCAGCCTTCCGTAAACCATCCCGTGGGACGCCCCAAGGGACTCACCTGCCGAATGATCTGAAGATTGAACCTTTTACTCTACCGCCTTTGTCTAAGCCGTGTCTTAGAATTACTTTGTTCCCTCCCAGAGGCATTTCAAGTGAATTGCAAACAGCTACCGAGCCTTTTACTAAGCGTTTTCTTTACGAGTGAGAATTATTGTCAGATTGCTAAAAGGTTTCTTTGATGCTAGAATATACACAAGCCTGTATGTCTGCTTTCAAATTCACTTTTTGATTTTTCAAGGCTTTCATACAAGTTTATATACGGTCATGTTATTAATGAAGAATCGTAGCTTGTATAAATTGTTGTTGCTGTTGCCATACTTACAACATAAACCATTACTGTTATCCATTAGTGTTTGAATTGTTGATCTAAAAATGGTTATGCTCACAAGGATGTAATTAAATAAAAGAGGTAAGATAAGACATTGACTCATCAAAAGTAGTTTGTTTTAGGTGCAATGCAATGCGCATAATTTGCCAGTTGAATGCTAAATTTTTGCATGTATAATATATGTATTTATCAAATGAAAGCACTACGGGCGACTGTTTGTCTGACTCCTTGGATTAAAAAAATAGCTGAAAATAGACGTGTAGTATTAGTTAGTATAATTGGTATTAATATATTATCTGTGATGATACGAAGAGATAAATTATACCCTAGCCAAAAACAGACAGGAAAAAAATCTCAAGCAATTAAGTTTGACATCAAAAAAGTTTAGAAATCATTAGAAAAGTCATGACACAAAACTTTGTCTCCAAGGATTTATTGCAAAAAGTCAACAAACAAGTAGCTTTACGAAACATTAGCAAAAACTTACAAATTGGTTTTGAGGTAGTCATTGTTCATGAGAAACAGACTGTGGATGGAAATGGAACTTTTGTAACGGCGCGTCAAAGGGTTAACATTTTTGCAGATTTCAAAGTTAAAGAGACAAAAGATGCGATTGTTGCAGACTTTGTATGCAAATAACGAGATTATGCTACCGTACCTATAGAAAGTTAGTTTAGAAAAAAATGGTCGTAAATGTAGTTGACACTGTTTGTTGAACGGTTCATGCTGTGAATTGGATTAGACAGTAGCTTATTTACAGTTACACACTTTTGTGTCAGCGATGAACCCAGCTTACACGATTTCATACCTAGCTACCATACATTTTATAATGATGAACCCAATACCAACTAGATAAATGATATCATCGTCATCAACAGCCCGTAGACGTCCACTGCTGAACGTAAGCCTCCCCAAAGAGCGCCACTTTGGGCGGCTGCTCGCCTCCTGCATCCATCGGCTCCCCGTGGTTTTCACCAGATCATCAATCCACCTAGTGGGGGGTCTGCCTACGGTGCGACTTCTGGTTCGTGGTCGCCACTCGAGAACCTTTCTTCCCCATCGGTCGTTAGTTCTACGAGCGATGTAGCCTGCCCATTGCTATTTCAACTTGCTAAAAGGCTATATGGGCCATTTTAGTCCTAGTGCGGATTTCCTCGATAAATGATATACACATATGTAATTAAAAGAGAAATATAACGGTCTTAATGTACCAATCGCTCCATATTTCTCTTTCTTTCATTCTTCTTTTAGTAACAAAGATACCTACAAACACACCTTCACAACAACACACAACAGCATTGAAGCTATTTGTAAAACAATTGAAAAACCTAACATCAGCAATGTCTGCCAAAAACATTTGTAATTTTCCAGTACTAAAACCATAGCAAACAGGTCTAAACTTTATAAACTAAACCAATAATTAGATCCTGGATCCAACAAAACTCTGAAATTCCCAATACTCAGGCCGTACCTACACAGAGTCCCGACATGTTGCGTGCGGCCACACAATGAGCTGCTGACGTTGATGGATGGAGCTACATCCAACGAATACATTACGATTTTTGCTTTCATTTCATTCGATATACGAATGTCATGAGGTTATGATATCGATGTGTTGTGAGCATGAGTGAATGTGGGCGATGGTACTGTAATCGTTGAAGCGAAAAGATTCAATCTACTTCATTTTATGTGTACACAACGCTGTCTATATACTCTCTTTCTCCAGTCTAGATACTATGAAGGTTTTAATTTGTACTTACCTCTTCGTAATTTTGTCTTGCTGGATTTTTTCACTTTTGCGTAAAGTTGTTGTGATATATTTAACCAGTATCTATAACTATATTTTATTACTTTTTTGTACTGTACTGAGAGTACTTACTAGCCTTTCGTAAAATATTGGAAATTGTCATTTATAAGTACCTAACAGTAAAGTGTAATTTTATTTATTTATTTATACTTTAGCACAAAACAATGTACAAGGAGGACTTAATGCTATGAAGCATTATCTACCAGTCAATCTGGACGTGCAAGAAAAACAAGGAAGCGGTGCAGTACAATTATTTAAAGATTGATGTAAAATCGAAAAGTATATATCTTTAGATTGAAAAATTTTGGTTGCTTTGTTTGATTCATAAGCGTTAGTTCCCACTTGTACTATTTATTTTGTGGCAGTAGGCTTATCGATAAATGAAATAGATACTATATGTCGTTACTATATTTATTGATTTTTTATTCACAGTTTTCCTATTTTAGTTAGAAAACAATACTCGTTTTAAAATTATAATCCACATTTTGTACCTAAGCCTAAGTCATTGTCTACATCACATAAGTCTCGTATATGAACAGTATTTAGAGTATAGATACATTTATAATTAAATTTATAAATTTACAGTGTCAACACCTAAATTAGTAACTTTTTGTATATCCGTTAAATAAGTCGAGATCATAAATAAAAAAGTCTAGTAATCAATGATAATGAAGAACATAGTAATTTTGTTTCACATCAAAATAAATACCTATAGAATAACCGTTACATGTGTACCAAAAATCACAGTCAGATTCAAAAAGTTAGATAAAATTAAAACATTTCAATCATATTTTTGGTAACTTATTCCATTACATTTAAATTTTTTTGATATATTGAACGAGCCAAATACAAAAGGACAAATGACAATGACTTATAGAAAAAAACGTACAAATCCAACACTCAAGAGATGTTTTTACCACTATGCTAAATTATGAATAATCACACTTTTGACATTGTAAAGTTTTCCACTTAATTATCCAAATATCCGATTATGACTGGTTAATCTAAAAATACTTACACAATTTAAAATTAATCATAAAATGTAAATCATCACTTTATTACACCTTATCGACACAAAGGAATGGTACGTATTTAAGAGAGTCCAATAATCAAAATATAGTTTTTGCTTTACACGTCTAAAGATTATAAGGCGGTTAGACCGTAGTCAGATTTGATGAGAGGTTGGCCAGGGTTGATGCCTGTGCCACAGCCGGCGTTGACTGGAGATCCGTGTGTTGATAGGTTGGCAACCATTGCGGGGTCCATGCCGTGCATACCCATCATGTGTAAGTGGTGCGCCGTCATTGGATGCCCAGCGTTCATCTGGTTCCCCGGATGCGACATCGGGCTCATAGCTGGATCGTGCGACAGATTCTGCGCTCCCAAGTGCAAGTCATTCATGATGTTATCTGTAACATTCTCTATACTATCCGGTCGACCGTTGTTATTTGATTTCTTCTTATCATTGTTATTTGTATTCTTATTCGATCTACTCTTTGGTGTGCCTTTAGCCGTCGTAGTGATTCCCGCTGGATTCGTTTTTCTTCTAACGTTTTTGGTATTGGGTAGTTTGTTGTCCTTCTTCCATTTCATTCTCCGGTTTTGAAACCAGATTTTGATTTGTCTCTCTGATAGGACTAGAGTGTGCGCTATTTCTATTCTTCTTCTCCGTGTTAGATACCTGTTGTAGTGGAATTCTTTCTCAAGTTCTAGTATTTGGTGTCTTGTGTATGCTGTCCGCTGACGTTTCGGTTCCATCCCAGGTTGGTATGTCCCATTCGCTGTGGAAGAAATAAATAAAGTTAATAATGTCTAATCCAGTTAAATATTAAATTAGGAAAGCTGATGTACTTTTAAACACGCGACACCTAAGTATTAAATTTGGGTCAGGGTGAAGTTTGGACGGACAGTTTTAGTTAGAACAAATTTCTAGAAAGACCACACGTAATGTTAATTTCGTTGCTATGGAGTTGGAGGTAAAAAATAAATATACTTATAAATGTTAAATCAGTAATTCTGGTCGAAAGTAAAAAAAATATAGATCCCAGTCAACTAGAAAAGAACCTACCACAACTTATAGCATTATTACTTCAACGTTACAACGAAAAATGACATAAAAGTAAGAATACTGTAATGTTGCAGAGGCAGAGCAGCTTTGATGACGTCATGGGAAATCGTTCACTCAAATACAACTGTCATGCCATACCTTTACATCATGTTGATACTGACGTACGACAGTGATAACGCTATATAAAAATGTAGACGTCTCAATTTATTTTTAAAGGAAAAATTGAACCCGCGAGCGGGGATTGAATCCGCATCCATCCATCCCTCAAGCCGGGATATGCTTTACTTAAGCTACAATGACAAGTGGTCTCATGTCCGAATTTTCCTTTCACCTATACAACCAACTTACGCTGAGCAGGCGATACTGCTATAAAAATCATAAATATTGATTTGGGAGGCGTTATCTGTACAGCATTTGTGTTGATGTAACTTGACCATGCTGGTTGGGATGATTCTTAAGAATCACTCAATAGATGGCCCAACAAACCCCGTAAGTTGGTTGTAAAAGTGAAGGAAAAATTCAGACGTGACACTTCTTATCACGGTAGCTTAAATAAAGCATGCTTGAGGGATTGATGGATGCGGGTTCAAACACCGCTCGTGAAACTATTTTTTTCTTTACAAATTAATCTGTAGATTACGCCAAGCAGGCGAGACTGCTATAAAAATCATAAATATTGTAGACGTCTCGTTCTCACGCAGGACGAACAATATTATTGTAATCTTGAAACATTAATGTCATGAAACATGATGGTTTTGTATTATGTAGTTTGTGGTAAGCTTCCTGGACTTCAAACGCCTGATCATTCAGTGAATCATAACAATACTCTTGAATAAGAGACCTTTCATTCAAATTAGTTCATTCGTTTGGGAGCTAAGTACGATGCCACAGACGGACATACTTACAAACACAAACACACAAACTGTAAACACTGCTCCATTAAAAAAAAAAAAAAATTAAGGTAATTAAAAAAAAAGTAGGTATTGTTATGAATGAAAATGTTAAACGCGGTTGATATATACATACAGTTCAAATATCTAATGAGTAGGTAGCTTAGCGTTTAGAATAATTATAGTAGTGGTTAGCGTACAGAACCCAAAAGATCGCCAGTTAAAAAAACTAATTTAAAAAAAGGCTAGTATATTATTATTCTTAGTAAAAGAGTTATACATAGAATCATTATAATCAATTTATGTGTTTGTGTTTAGGTGAAGATGATGCGGTACGTGCTATTTAATATATTTACAAAATGGCCCAATAATACTACGGTTGAACACGCATACACTTACACACGCCTATTTTTCCGTCATTATACTTTCTGGCCATGATCATAATAAATTCATATGAACCTGCCAGAAATAGGTGTAACTATGTTTGCTGTTCAACTAAAAGGCACTCAGTTGCGTGCCGCACTACTTCACTCAATATTTTATGTATCTTTATAGAAAAGCTGTGTATTATGAACCTTATGTCACCGAGGTAGAGTATAGCAAATTACTTCTGCGTATGTATAGACTTGCTTGTGTTAATTAATGTGCATAATAATTACACTTGCATGAACATGAGCTTCCTTTTTTGCTTTGATTAATTGTTGCTGGTAAATTAGTTCGTTTTTCAGACACTGTGAGGGAAATGGGTGCGCTTAGTAGAAAATACCTAGGTACCTATTACATAGCCTAATATCCATTAATATCAATAGATCAGATAAGAACACACAACTCATATAAAAAGGTAACCTGTTATAATTTACTGTACCTATACTAAAAGATTTGACAATAGTGAAGTCGAGTGAATGATTTTAGATGAGTGAAATAATAACATTTGTAAATCTATAATCATGAAACATATATAAGCTGAATTAAGAAATAACTGTATTATACCTACTCTATCATTGAATGATGCTTTTAAAGAAATTATTAATTCATTAAGAAATAATAATTACTTTATAATCGCAGTCGCAAGTTCAACATACCTATTAGCAATAAGTCATCATCATCATCAGCCTGAAAACGTTCACTGAACATAGGCCTCCCCAAAAGAGCGCCACTTTGAGTGACTGCTTGGCTCTTGCATCCATCGGCTCCCCACGGTTCTGACCAGCTTCCCTATTACGGATGAGCTAGCAGCGCTGCTGACGCGCGTCTACCGCTCAACTGCTGTCAAAATTGTATGTAAAAAGACAGCAGTCGAGCGGCAGACCTGTGTCAGCAGCGCTGCTAGCTCATCCGTAATAGGGGGGCAGTTCGTCGGTCCACCTAGTAGAGGGCCAGCCTACGCTGCGTATTCCAGTTCGCGGTCGCCACTCGAGAACCTTTCTTCCCCAACGGTTGTCAGTTCTACGAGCGATGTGGCCCACCCACTGCCACTTCAACTTGCTGATTCTGGAAGCTATATCGGTTACTTTAGTTCTCTTGCAGATCTCCTCATTTCGGATCTTATCTCGCAAGGAAACACCGAGCATAGCTCTCTCCGTAGCTCACTGTGCGACTTTGAGCTTACTCATCAGGCCAACACAACAGTAAGGGACCACGTCTTAGCACCATAAGTCATCACTGGCAACACACACTGGTTGAAAACTTTCGTTTTCAGGCTTTCCGGTATTTTAGACGAAAAGATAGGTCAAAGTTTGCCGAACGCTGTCCAGCCGAGTTGGATTCTCCGCAATAAGCAATAAGTAAAACTTAATCAATCTAAGAAACAATAATTAGTCAACATTTTTTATATTCCATATACAAAAATTGGCAAATAACGGCAGCTATTAGCTTGATGGTATGTGGTCGACATCGCCAATCAATGGCATTATTGTACATAATCAACTCTCAAATCTCAAAATATAAAACTACCTACTATACCATCATACCTACTATACTCGGCTGGGCAGCGTTCGGGAAGCTTCGACCTATCTTTTCGTCCAAAATACCACAAAGCCTGAAAACAAAAGTTTTCAATCAATGTGTGTTGCCAGTGATGACTTATGGAACTGAGACGTGGTCTCTAACTGTTGGCCTCATTACTAAGCTCAAAGTCGCGCAACGAGCTATGGAGAGAGCAATGCTCGGTGTTTCCCTGCGAGATAGGATCCGAAATGAGGAGATCCGCAGGAGAACTAAAGTGACCGATGTAGCTCTTAGGATTGGCAAGTTGAAATGGCAATGGGCAGGCCACATCGCTCGTAGAACTGACAACCGATGGGGAAGAAAGGTTCTCGAGTGGCGACCACGAACTGGAAGACGCAGCGTAGGCCGGCCCCCCACTAGGTGGACCGATGACCTGGTGAAAGCCGCGGGGAGCCGATGGATGCAGGAGGCGAGCAGCCGCTCTAAGTGGCGCTCCCTGGGGGAGGCCTATGTTCAGCAGTGGACGTCTTCAGGCTGTTAATGATGATGATGATGATGATACCATGATACCGCAGCAAATGTGAAGAAGATCTGAGGACATTTTAACAATATGTAAGAAATGTGTTTGAATGTTGAATGAATGAAGTTCATCGTTGAAGGCAAAACTCGAGGCTATAATTTGATTATTGAAACTAATCACATTGATCAACAGTGGCTTGAATAAAAAAAAGTCAAAACTTAATACCACACAAAAACTACACAAACTTAATAACATACAAAAGGTACCTGATCTTGCTTTTACATATAAATAACTTAATTAGGGAATAAGCAATAACATAAACCATTACAGAATAATTTCGCTGATATTTAAGATGGCTACAAAGTAATAAAATATTCATGTAATATACTTATCACAACGATGCCAGTGCCACACAAAATCTACAACTACTGTTATTAATGTTCCGTAATGTGCAAATGATTGCAAATATTGTGTTATTGCCAATTGCAGTTTTAATGGTGTATTCGGTGGACGGTGATTTTTAGGCTCGTGTGGTTTCATTATTGAGATCGTTCAGCACTGGGTAGGTCGATAAGCAAATGAAGTTGTCAAAGTTGGAATTGCCATGTGTAGTTTAGAAGTAACAGCAATCAGGCCCCTGGATTGCCATTAAGTTAAAGGTTGTTAAATTATCTGTTTTCAGTGAACTGAACTTTTATATTTGTGAATTAAATGTGTTGTATTATGGAGATAGAAACTAGTTGGTTGATTACAATGACTTCAGCTATTTTTTAAAAAAGGGTCTACACAGACGGTCGGATGGCCAACAATGTGATCATATAAGGATTTGGTCTTTTTTTGAGACCGTTTTAGGTAACAGCATATTATTGAAGAAAATCCTGTGCAAGGCATGAAAGCCTTTTTCTGTCATTGTGTTCCACTTTATTAGTAGGTAAGCTAAGCATGGTAGGTATATAGGTTCCGTGGTTGAACTAATACATGAATTCATAACAATGAAATTCAAAATTTCATTATAATGCTTCACTATCAATACAACAACAACATTGGTAATTTCGCACCCACGCTACATTGGACCACAACCTTAGTTTGCAAATGTAGGTTCCAAGCCATTGCAAAGCAGGTACCAAAGGCTAGACTTTCACAACAAAAGTTTCATTACAACTGAATGGAAACTTCAATAGACCTAATCCTCGTACTTGTCGAAGAATAGAGCCATTGTTCGCCGAAATCTAGCAATTCCCTTAATTTCCTTCCAAGGAAATTGCCTTTATACTCGATGTCAAAGGGAAAACTTGACGTTTTACAAGTTACTTTGTTGAATTACCTACGGGAAATAAATTACTTTTAGGTACCATGGTTGTCAGGCTTGAACCAAAAAGTAAAAAAATACATAAACTGCAGATTAATTGCAAAATCAAACTAATAAAGGTCAAAACAATAACCGAAACTAGAAAGCTATTTCAGTAATTTTTATTTGAAAGATGGTATTTTTTTTATGAGCATGAATAACGTGACGAGCTATTCGTTCACTTGATGTCACTCGGCATTTTAAAATAATAAAGTTTCACTGCACTGCGCACGTTAGCCTCAAATAATCAGATTACTAGACTGTAAGATCAGGTCATAAAGTCTCATTTGCCCAGTAATTTCACTAGTTACAATGCAGCATAACTAGAAAAGCTGTGGTGCCTACTTAGATGAACTTTTGCAGAAAAGTTCTATCACCTAGTCTATTATTATTAGATGAAAAACGGCGCTGTAAGAAAAGTCATGAAAACAAAAGTAATCCAAATATAAAACAGACTAAATCAAATACCACAGTACTAAAGAGCCTTCGTAAGAAAGAGACAACACTCCTGAGGCAAAATATATTTGTGGCAAGGATCCGCCCAGGAATTCTTTGAGAATCTCCGCTAGGGTGCTGGTATGTGCGGTCGGACCCGAGATTTCCTAGCGGTCAGTTTGACATTTGAGTCGGGACTTTGAAGATAGGAAAGTATCTATCTCTTTCTGTATAACATTGTGAAATTAAATATTGATTTAGCTGCTGTTATTATAAGCAAAAATGATTCAACATAAACCAAGTGGATAATGTGTTAAAACGACTTGCATTTTATAGCATAACAGATGCATTGATTAATAGATTTGGATCTAAATATACTCAAACAAAGGCATCGTGGAGCTAGAAAATAGTATCAAAACAGCTAATCCATCTATTGAAGTTTGTCTTAAATATGAGTAGTCCAGGCATTAAATTAAATCTCAACAACACAATAAAGCTAATGAACATTGGAAGAACAACGGCTCATAATTCATCATCGGATGCAAAACAGCGGAACCCGTTACGCTGCTACTGGCGACCGACGACTGGCGACCGTTCCATCTTCGCTTCGTTAGCCACTATCACGTCATCAGGACGATGACAATCTGAATTGAATTACCGGCTACCTGCGACTTACGTGTGGCCTCTACTTGCCTCATGAGCGATCTTGTAATCTCGGCGTCATCTCGGCCTCATCTCGCGCATGCGCTATCGAACCCGCCTGGTGGTCCCGCCTCATTACCAACGATCTAAAGCACCCACTATTGTGTCCCAGTGAAAAATGTTGTCCCATTGACAGGTGACGATAAGAAAATTTTGAGATATCACACAGAAAATTCGGTTTCAACAAAGTTCTAGGTTGGAAGGTACGGGTTATTCTTGTTACTGTAAGAAGAACAAATCTGGTGCTCAAATTCATTCATAACATGAAATTCCGTTTTTTGACTGAGCGAACGAAGTGAGCGAAAGTCTCTGCTTCAACTTGCCAAAATTTGCTTTCTTCTGTCCAGATGTACGTACTCGCGGAGAGGGCATTTTTCAACGAATCTTGATGAAACTTGGTACACAGATTCTACAGGCCCATGTCATTTTTTATTCGTCGGCGATTTTTGATTGGGGGGGGAGGGGGTGGTAAGAAAGCTACGTGAAATAATTTATGCTTCTCTCTCAGTCTATAAACACAAGTATTAAAATTACAAAACAATGTAACAAATTTCCTTAACAATCGATCAAAACCGGTCCTTGCTCTTGACCTAACGTATCGATGCAATTTTTTTGTTCGGTACTTCGTCATGTTCATTATCGAGATTTTTTTCATCGATTTATCAAAGGTTTTTGCGTTTTGTTGAGTTAGCATTGGTGTCTAACCTTAATATGATACTGCCACTGACCTTTCGTGTTTTGATTTTGAATACAAGATAATTCACTATTGTTTAGATGCACGGTAAAGAATTTGGTGGCATATTTTTTGTGTCACTGGACATTTTTTATTGATCACGTATTATGATTCATTTGTTATAATATACTTATATATTGGAACTGTGTAATATAATTGAATATAGGTAAATTACCCGCATGTTTGCTCCTGTCACAGTTTTTTTTTTTAAATGACGTACGGATCATACGTATATGATGTGTCATCATCATTATGTGAAGATGTTCAAAATCCTACCGCCTGCCCCAGAGTCTGTCCCAATAAAGAGTGGATGTAAAATGTGAAAAAATGAAACTACATCATAAAATACATGCATAAATTTAATATTATCAAGTTCGGGCAGATATTCATAAAAAGATGTTAGATTGATATTTACAATGTTATACATTTTACAAAGTAATAATAATAATAATAATAATAATAATTTTATGTAGTATCAATGCTTTTAAACCCACGTGTTTGTTCTTGTCGCTATTTTTCCAGAAGTACCGAATCAAATGTAAGCCATTCATGTCATTTATAAAATATTGGTACGTTTTCCCCTCTAAAACGTTCATCAATAAACATTATGATTATTGGGAAAAGGTTTTGTTTATTTGTAACGACTAGGTATGCTATTTAACTTCTAGGGAATTAGACACAAATACAAAAGTTGAACCTGCGAAATTAGAGCAAGTCTCATTTTATAATTGGATAGGTATCAACAATCTCCAGTAATTAATTAGGTGCCAGTATTAATAATACACCCATAAAATTTACACAAAGAAAATGAATACAAAAACATGTAGAATATGATTGTATAGCGTTAATTGGTTCCAGTCCGTAATCTCTTTATTGCTGTGTGTATCTTGCATAATAATTGCTACTGTGTATATTGCAATTACAGGTGGTTTTTATACCATTATACCTAGTATTAAAATTACGTCGAATTAAACAGTAGTCAACAAGTGGTAGCAGTAGTAGTCGGGGCGGGTCAGCTAGTGTTTAAATACAATATTTAAAAAACCAAAATTGTACAAAAATATTTTTGCATGCATCTTTTTTTTCTTTTTTTTTTACTTACTTTAAAATATATTTGGCAGTGTGGGCACATCTATGATCCAATATTTCTCTAAAAAAATTAGGTAGCCTCAAAATTGATTTTCAGCACATTTGTTCATACAATTAGTTCAGAAAATTTAAATTCGCGATTTGAACACAAGTCTTACGTTTCACACAGGACTTAATCGCGCTAAAAACATTATTTATTTACCTCGACGTTTCGGCCAAGTTTCATTGGCCGTGGTCACGAAAAGACTGGAGAATGCGGGTATCCGTGCCAATAGAGCGAGCAGTTTATGCAAAACTACCCACACTTCAACTTCGATGGTGTAAACATACGATTAATTGTCACGGCACACAACACTAACAGTATCAGACTTGTCCGAAAGTAAGTGTAAATGTTATAGAATAAACTTTTATATGTTAAGGGGTCGTTGAAAGTTGAAAATCGCAGATCATATTTGGTGTTAAACTGGCACTATGCTTTAAACTGCTTTAATTTTGCGAGTTTTTTGTGGGCTAAGTTAAACAGCATATCAAACAAAACATTCCTGGAGATAATTATTTTTGAAATAATAACAGGCCATTTAATTCGTATTACAAAAAGAAGTTGTTATTGCAGAAAACTTGGATCACTACGATGACAAAGTATTTTATGGGTGGTAGTAGGTCGCACCGGGACATAATCATAGAAAAAGGTAATTCATTCCCAATTTGCCAATTTGATGCGATTTCTCATTCAAATGCTTGTTTGAATAAGCGAACGAATGCATTTATTAAGGTACCTATATGCCAGATGCAGATGATACTCAGATTTGAAATTAATAACAAACAAACAAACTACTTAATTTTGGAATGAAGAATGAAGTTTTGTCCCAGAAAATTGTGTCTAATGTGTTTGAAACTGTAGAGAGCATGTCGTTAATAAAATAATACCAAATCTATAAAAATTTAAAGCGCCCTTACTTATTACAAAACAACTGCTGACGTAGGTGGTTATAGCTAGGTAAAAGAAGATAATAAAATATCAAATTAACATTAAGAAAATGTAACAATCGTATCGCTATCACTCAAACAATTATGAGAAAGCAATGTAAGTCTTACCTACGATGAATCCAAACCAAAAAAACTACCGATAATCTCCCTAGAAAATTCACAACCACAAACTGCTATTTAAAAGCTATAAAAATAAATGTCACTCATTAACATGAGAGAGACTCCGTAAGACCTTCTTATTCAACAATAGGACCCACTACCATCGAACAAAAAGACGCTGGCGTCTTACAGGACCTTTCTAATGACATCGCATTAGTAAAATGTCAAAACATATCAAAGGACACACGCCTCAAAAATCTCGAGTACCCATAAACATTTCAAGGGATATTGATTACCGGCAATTTGTTAATTCTTTTATTTAACATGCCGCTAACATAATGGAGTATTTTAAAATTCATTTTGCGGTGACGGCTGGTGGCAACACAATGGTGAATCGTGTGGATAAGAGGGATATTAATGTGGAGACATTTGTTTTGTATGGAATTTAAGATTTAAGAATGATGCACTTCCAGTGTGCCACTGCAAAACGCATTAAATAAATTTGTTGTAAATGTTAAAAATGTTAAATGAATGTACAAATAAATGTGATAAAGGTATCTTATGTTAATGGTTACCTGCTTTAAAAAACTGTCAACTTATTTTGAAGCAATCATAGTACCTATATTTTAGTAGCTTATGCATAATGCACAAATGCACATAATTATGTATCTCTAGTCCCAATAGTGTATGTACCCAATATGCGTAATCTGCATTAAAGAACCGAGGCTAAAGAGTTAAAGGTAGGTATAGGTACCTAATTAAATTATAAAAAAAATGTGTTTCATGTTATAACACCTATTGGTGCATGGGCTTTTTGGGTTAGGTATGTGCAGGATATTTGTATCTTACAACTGTCACGGTCTTTATCGAGATTCAATAGGAAACCAAACCATTATATGTTAACGTTACCTGTTTCAGTCTCGTCTCGGCGTTCGAGCGAGGTGACCGTATCCTTAATTAATTTGTTTACTTCGTCGCGTAATCCACCGGGCTACCGCGCTTTCCGTTAGGTTTTACCTGCGGGGGCCCGGCCGGCCGCGGTCAAGTGAAGATGACGAGTCCCACCAGCTCCATAAGCGAGCACGAGATGCTAAATGAGATCGAAGAATGTGAACAATACCATACAGAAGATATGCAGCAGACAGGCGAAGAGAGCAGACCAACTAAAAGAGACAGGGAAGAAGATGAACAGGAGTGGACAGTGGTGCAAAACAAAGAAAAGAAGTATAAAGCAGGCGCAGGGACGGATATATTCGAAATTTATTTTTCATCAAATGAGAAAATGCCTAAGCAATTTGCGCTGGCAAAATTGTTTCAAAGTGAGGGCATAACAGATATTGAAAAGATTAGGTATATTAACCCTTATAAGATTCGAGTGGACGTGACCAGCGAAATCAGTGCAGAAAAGCTAGAAAAGTGTCAGGCGTTTACCGACAGGGGGTGGAAGTTCCAGAGAGCCATGGAGGTGGCCCTATCCTATGGCGTCATTAAAGACGTGGACCTCAATTTGACAGAAGAGGAGATATTTGAAAAAATAACATGCACAGAACTAGGGAAGCTAGTGTCAGTAAGCCGCCTAAAGCGCCGAAATCCGGAAGGTGATGGCTGGACCCCCAGCGAATCTGTACGCCTCTGCTTCAAGGGATCTTTTCGTCCATCATTTATATCTGTGCATGGACTACGAATAAGGGTCGAAGCTTATGTTTTTCCAGTGTCACAATGCTCTCGATGTTGGAAGCTAGGTCACACTACAAAAAGATGCCCTTACGCTAAAGTGGTATGCCCCAAGTGTAGTGAGAACCACCCTAATTGTGACACTACGCAGTTAGTGTGTGTTAATTGCAGCGGCCACCATATGGCTTTAGATCGTTCCTGCCCGGCATATATAAAAGAGAGAAGGTTGAGGGAGCTAATGGCTGAATTCAATTGCACATACCGACGCGCATTGACTATGTACGTCCCAGTATGCTTTTCTGAAGCAGAAGAAATCCGTGAGCAGTCACGTGCACATCAAACTTCTACAGAGACACCTTCAGAACAATTCCCCTTGATTACACCCAGTCAAAACCCGACGTTTGCAGAAATTATTACACAAGCAGTAGTACACACAGAAAATCAGAAAAGTACGCCGCGTTCTAACAAAAAACAAACACGATTCAGGGAGGCAGACCAATTCCAGTTCGAGGATTTAGCTGGCCCATGCGCTTCAACTAAACAGACGGGTACGAAGGAAGAAGAAAAGAAGAAGAACAGAGATGTTAAATTTAGTGAGCTTGTGAGTAGATTAAGGGAGATTCTATTTTTGAAAGAAGTTACAATACAAGTTAAAGTTCAGAGCGTAATTAAATGTTGCATAGAATGGCTTATATTAGTGGTTGTAGAAAACATTTCGGATTGGCCTATGCTGAAGCCAATCCTGGACTATTTCGGTTCTTAATGGATTACAACCCTAATTGTTTAATTAAGCTTAATATTATACAATGGAACGCGCAGAGTCTTCGGCCTAAGTTACTTGCATTAGAACACTTATTACATAAAGAAAAGGTCCACATTGCTGCCATCAGTGAAACGTGGTTGGAGCCGAATAGTCAGCTGAAGGTAAACGGTTATAGTATTTACCGAAAAGATAGACAGGATTCTTACGGGGGGGTAGCTATTTTGATACATAAATCGGTTAAAGCTAACTATTTCAATGTTAATGTTATTAATACGGGTTTAGAAGTTTTAATGATCAAAATTTACAATTGCGATTTTATTAAATATGTAGCATCTATATACTGCCCGCCAAACATACGTACTAGTCAAGCGGATTGGGATCATTTATTCAATATCATAGATAGGAAAACTATTATTCTTGGAGACCTTAACGGGCACCATACTAATTGGTCTCATAAAACAGATTCAAGAGGGTCACAAATATTTGACGCCTTAGCTGAAAGTAGTTTTATTTCTTTAAATAATAGTAATAGTCCAACACGCGTTAGGCTAGTCAACAATGTGCTGCAGCAATCTTCACCTGATGTATCCCTAGTGTCATCCGACGTCGCGATAAGGTTTAACTGGGGGACAATAAACGAAACTTTAGGTAGCGACCATCTCATTATTAAGTTAACCACACACTTGGAGAAAAACTCCGAATACATTAATTTGCGCCGTAATTATAAAAAAGCAGATTGGAATTCTTATAAGGATGCTTTAGAAGCTATGTTCAATAATTTTACCTTTAACACAGATTGCCCTCAGATATCATATGATAATTTTGTTACATGCATCAACACAGCAGCCGACCGTTTTATACCTTTTATTAAAATTAACGACAACCCTAGCAATAAATTTACACCTAAACCGTATTGGCAGCCGTCATTATCAAAACTTGTAGCTGAACGCAGACTTGCCCTTGCCATTTTTCGACGGAACCCCACGCCCAGGAACTTAACAAAATTGCAGGTTAAGATTCAAGGTACCCAAAAATTACTTCGCCAAACTCGAGATAAATCATATCATGACTTTTGTTCTTCCTTAGACGGCAAAATAACTCAAAGTGAGTTGTGGCGCAAAATAAAATGGTTAAAAGGGTACAGGGTTCCTAGGTCTCACGTTGATAAGGAAAGAGCCACCGAACTCTTGCGTAGCCTCACACCGGACTATGTTCTCCCCAGTGACCCATATTTTGTAACGATCAAAACAAGTCTGGATACAACAATAAATAGACACGAACTGGACTGTAGTATGCGTCACAAAGACACGGCTGCGGGAAGCGATAATATCTCTTATTCCATGCTTATAAATCTACCCGACAACGGGAAATACCTCTTACTAAAAATATATAACGTATTCTATTCACTTGGCTTTGTTCCCGCACAATGGCGAGATATCACCATTGTGCCGATACCTAAACCTGGTCGTGACCCTCAGTCACCAGGATCTCTTCGCCCTATATCTATGATTTCATGTTTATGTAAAACCTTTCACAATATTCTAATAAAACGACTAGAATGGTACATGGAGAAGAATAATTTGTTTTCCCCGCACACCTCCGGCTTTAGACGATATCGATCCACCTTAGACAATCTTACAACCATAGTGTCAAGAGTGCAAACCGGTTTTGCAGAAAATCAAATGTACATAGCTTCATTTATTGACATCGAAAACGCGTACAATAACGTAGACATAAAAAGTTTGATAGGTACCATGCAAGAATTGGGGGTTAGTTCGACAATGTGTAGGTATATATGGAACTTTCTAAAAGTGAGATATTTAAAAGTACATATAGGTTCGATATACAGATGCAGAAGTACTAGTCGCGGCCTAGCTCAAGGTGACCCATTTTCTCCCTTGCTGTTTAACATAGCAACAATTAAAATATGTAAAAGCATACAAAATGTATTCATTTCCCAATACGCAGACGACTTTGTACTTTATATCAATTGTTATGACTTGGACATAGGAAGAAACAAATTACAAAGAGCATTAAATAAATTTACTGAACTACTTATTTCTATTGGCCTTGAAATTTCAACTATCAAAAGTAAAATTTGTATTCTTAAGAGGGGGTATCGTAGAGAGAATATAGATGTTTTTATCAACGGAACTACATTGCCAGTCGTGGATCAAGTTAAGTACTTAGGGCTGTGGCTAGACAGATCACTACGCTGGGCTAAACACATTAATGAGCTAAAGGGAAAAACGTACAAATTATTAAATGTTTTTAAAGCGCTCGCCGGGTCTGGTTGGGGCATTCATCCGAGTAACTTGAGACGTATCTATATAGCTATGATTCGCAGTAGGTTAGATTATGCAAGCGCATTGTATGGAAACAGCTGCAAGACGCATTTAGGTAAGTTAGATAGGGTCCAGAACCAATGCATGCGCGTGATCGGAGGGTTTATACGAAGTACTGCTATCCACGTAATGGAATGCGAGCTTCATTTGCAACCATTGTGTACTCGTAGACATTACCTCGCCGGCAAGTTGTGGCTAAGAAGCAAATCTTTTGCTGGTACCGAAATTCTAGACGTTGTCGAGGAATTATTTGTTTCATGCCAAAGTGACTACTGGAGACGTCGAAGTAAACCATTATTAGTTTTGGTTCACGAGTACCTAAAACATATGTCTATACACTCAAGTAAACAGTTGGAAATGTTTTCGTTGGACACGTGGGTCAGCAATGTGGATCTTTTATCAGTAGTAGAGCCCCATATCAAGGCCATAGACAAACCAAAACATCGGTACCGACCGTGTGAAATTAAACAAATTTGTACGGATTTCTTAAGTCATACCTACTCAGACTATTATAAAATGTTCACGGACGGTTCTAGGGATACCAGCGGATGTAGTGGTTTGGCTCTGTATGACTCGCAAACTAACCATTCCATAAAGTTGCAAATTAATGTTAATGTTTCGATTATGTACACTGAGTTGATGGCGATAGCGGAGGCTATTTCTTATATTAATTCTCTTGGTGCTGGAAAATATGTTATTTTGACAGACTCGAAAAGTGCTATTTACCATCTGGCTCGGTGTACCTCGAACTGTCGAGGCACCCCGATTGCCTACAGCATATTGGAATCACTATATAAGTTTCCTTATCTTAATAAAACTGTCAAAGTACAATGGGTACCCTCTCATATTGGCATATCAGGGAATGAAATAGCCGACCGCCTAGCCAGAGAAGCTGTGACAGATGGGATTCCACTCACGTGTTTACCCTTATTCAGCGACCGCCTGCACGTTGTCAGAGATAAGTGCACGGATATGTGGAAGGAGTATTTTGACGAGAGGTCGCGGACTAAGGGTATATGGTATAAAACAATCCAACCATGCCTCACACGCTCGCCATGGTTCGCCGGTTCTACTATAACCAGATCCGAAATTGTGATTGCTCTGAGACTTCGTTCCGGGCATATCCCACTGAACAGTTTTGCCTTCTTGATGGGTAAATCAGCTTCACCAAACTGCACTGAGTGTAACGTCGTGGAAGATGCATATCATATTTTAGTGGAATGTGCCCGGAACGAAGCTGAAAGAACAATGTTACGTTATGAAACAGGCATTGACTTGCAAGAACTCGGTATATGTAACATTATCCTGGCTTATCCTCAATCAGAGGAAGCCAGGATGATATATAAACTTGTACGACTAGCTATTAAGCGTAGATAAGCAGAGAGTAGAAGTGCCTATGAGGGTGGCATGATCATGTCTGATCAAACCCTCTATAATTAAATAAAGATATAAAAAAAAAAAAAAAAACGTTACCTGTTTATTTATTAGTAGGTATCTAATACCTATGTTTGTTTATTTGTATGGTTTCCGCCCGAAATGGCTGAACCAATTTAGATAAAGCATTGCAAATCGATTGCTTCTATTACCTCGATCAACATAGGTCTACATATTACATAAAATTTTATACCAACAAAAATTAAATTCAGTTTGAAAACGAGAAAGCTTACAAGTAATATCGCGCCTCTAGTATATAGGCATATGTAGTTCTTGTATAAAATATCAAGAGCATTAATCCTTCAATTATCATATTGATATAATATAGGTAGGTATATCATGCTTTCTCCCTACGAGAAAATCTAGGTACACAAATAGCAACGTAAAGAAAACGTAGTGTTGATCTAGCTGTTTGATATTCTGAGTAAAACAAAAACGTTCCTTCTCTATTCCTAGAAAAGAAAGCTTATCAAGGGTGTGGCAAAAATTGTCTTAGTTCTCATCTCATATGATTCGTTATTATAGCTAGGTCATTATACCTACCTAGCTTTTTCTATAGGACAAAACCATGGTCCATTTGCCTATATCTAAAGTGCAATAAAGGGAAAACAAACCCAAGTATAATTATTAATAACCTATTGCTACACATTTTTATTAATAAGAGTAATGAGCAAACAGTATCTTTTTCTACTGTTTACTAAAAATAATCGGGTAGCTCTGCTGATAAGATTAGCATACGTACCTATGTAGTGTACCTATGGATAAGTTATTGCCATTCTAAAAAAATTTGATCCTTTATACTTACAAGCTCCAGCCACGTGAATTTTCTTCATCCATGGATAAATAACCCTGTCTGTATTGTCTGAACATATCGAGGAATCATCATCTTCGATGGGTGGACTCTCTAGCAACAATCTTTCATCATCCATTTCCGATGCAGGTGACCCTTCCCTCCCCAATGCATGGAGTTTGCGGCCAGCGGGTGCTGCCTCTTCTATATGTCTCTCAAGTCTCAAGCCCAGTTCAGCTAGACCTGGCGTGGCCTCATTATGAGGTACGAAGCCATGGTCAGCGTCTGATGGGTGCGAAGGTTCTGGTGGCCGAGGTGGTGGTGCCACCGGTGGATGCTGAGGCAACGGATGATAATACCCTCCATATCCATAACCAGTTCCAATTTGGACAGGAGCGTATTGGTGTTGATAACCATATTGAAGATGTTGGTGCTGGTAGTATTCTCCTGGTGGTATGTAATCTGCTTGGCTGTACTCTTCGGAAGGTGGGAACTTGGGGTCCGGTTGCGGCTGGTACCCACCGTTCATGAGGAAGGAACTCATAGTGGGCGTGGTCGATTCCGCGCATCACCTCGTACTCTACACGCCTGTTAATATGGCCGCCATTCAGATATATGGCATTCTCGTTTTATCTTTTTGCTTTTGATTATCTAGACCGTTAAGATCAAGTTTTTGCCTATAAGACTTGAAACTATCAAACGGTATACTGTTAAATTCGGTTCTCAATACAAGCATACCAATGTAACTTTATTCTTTAAATGCTAATCAATTTGTTTTGTGTAATTACAAGCCTTACACATCAAAATGTGCTAATAAGTTCACCACATTCATGTAAGAAAATAAATTGATTTGAACTAGTTTTCTTGAGGTGTCTATTGAGTCAATACTTATCTGCAGACTTTTCTTTGTTTAAAGAGTAGCACACTACATCGATTCACAATCACGAGTCCAGTAAAATCCTCATTTGGTATATGAAAACACTGCTGTCACTATATTACCACTTGCAGTTTTGTTTCATCACTCACTCACTTTAACTAAAATTTTCTATTCATTTACATTCAAAATCCACATAAAGTTTAGTAAAAATTATATCGCAATGTCATTTGATTTATCACTTTTTAATCATAAACAATGAAGCTAAAAGCGCGCTATCCTGCAACGACATTTTGAGACAATATACACTGCCCAACAAGCCAGCGCACTCTGTCACTTTAAGGACTCCTATACATGTTCATCAATTTTTACATACCACCTTCCATTTTTAAGGCGGAGCTGTTCTTCAGCTGTCTTATTTGAAAACATTCAGCTAATACCGTCTTTAACTAGAAGTATTCAAAGCTCAATGTTGCGTGTTCCTCGGTTTAAAAGCATTAAGCAGCAACTACAATCTGCCTCCTTCCACCTATTCAAAACTCCCCACGAGTGAGCGAAACAAAAGTAGCCCCTTTATTTCAAAGCGAATGCTATATTCATATATCTGTCTCTGTCTCTCCTATGAGTTTTTGTATTTGAGTAGGTGAGTAAGAATTTAAAAGTAAGCTTATTTTGTCGAAATGATTAAGAAGCTGTTCAGTAATAATACAGAACGAACATGGGCTCTGTTCGTGGTGGCACGTTCGTTTTAAATATTTAATATGCAATTTCCTTTTATTTTTCATTTTAATACTGTCCATTAATGTAATGGACGACAAGTGAGATATAATTAGGTAAGAATTAATAGTTTATGTCACAGACCGTGTAAATGCATTATCATTATTTTTTTATCATAATTCATGACATTAATAAGCATGTGTGTTTAATGATAATATTACAAGTTGTACAACATAGATAAGTAATAATAATCATAGATTTATATGATTATAGTAATTTGTGATATTAAACTCTAAGATGGCATGGTAGGCAAATAAAATACAAAAAGAGTTACGTAGGAATGAATACTATGGTATATCAAAAACCATCAATCAAACGACACATCCAAGGAAACAATACAACAAGAATAATCCCGCATAATCCTGACAACTTCACCATACAAACAGTACTAACTAACGCAATAAAAACAAAGCGCGTCTTACAAGTCATGGTACAGCGTATCATGGAGCGTAAGCCACTAATACTACACTCACAGTACCCGACAAGGGAGCCGACAAATAAACAAAAATGTACGGTGATTTTATTGAATTAGACGATCACAATGGTACGATCGCGGTCATCCGACCAGATCTGCTGACTCACGGCTTCCAACCGGCTGCAGCAACAAAAGGTGGTAACACGCCGTCAATGGCTGTTTGATCAATAAATAGACGAGTTTCTTTTCGGTGTACTATGCGGGCTTAGGGAATTGATTTTGTTTGGCTCCTTACAAAATTTTTGGCAAAAACAATAGAAGACTAGAATTTGCATGCACATCCGATGACAAAATGAGTTGTGTCTGTTCTTTTTACTTAATAGGAACTACTCACTGCTGCTGACGGGCCCGATAGCTCAGTTGGTAGTATGCCTGCCTTCTGAACTGAGGGCTGTGGGTTCGATTCCTACCCAAAACAAACATTTGTGTGATGAACATAGATGTTTGTTCTGCGACTGGGTGTTATATTGTATTCTATGTATGTATTTACAAACAAAAAAAAAAGTATCTAAGTATTATATCAGTTATCTGGTTCCCATAGTACAAGCTATGCTTAGTTTGGGGCTAGATGGCGCTGTGTGAAATGTCCACACATTTTTTTTTTCTTATGTGATTGTAATTTACAAGTAGTAGTTACGGTACCTTTCCTACCTTCCTTTTGAGCATAAAATTTTATTTCAGGTGCTTTTATTTGTTTTTCGTTTTATCGTTTTTTGTTTTTATTATATGAACATACACATAAAGGTACCTGATCGTTGCAGCCTCATTGCATCGAAATGGGTAAAATGAGAACAATTCTTAAACCAGTTTATTCACCTCTCAAGTTGATCAGAGTCCTGACACAATATTATGTACAAATGAAGATGTTTTCAACAAACTTCGATGAAGTTCCGCGTTCCAGGCCTTGTTTTTTCTCTACTCTACTCCAACTCTGAGCTCGTTCTATCCAGAGCAAACTTAATCCAAGTTTAATGAACAATACGACGGGCCCTTAATCAAACTTTGGATTTACTAACTTTTGCAACAAACCAACCAACACTTTAAATCTGGCTCTGTAAGTTCGAAATTGCGTTGTTCCTTTAGATGCACATGACTCATTTAGAAATTCGTTTCCCATAGCCGGAGAAAAACCTTTTAGCTGACTTTCATGGTATTATCTGCTCGTGTTTTATTTTTGAATACCATGTTATGTTAAGAATATATATTACGGTTTGAACTTAATTTTGAATCATTAAAATCTAACTCAATGCTCGCTCGGTTTTTCACTGGTTAAATAATAATATAATTTAACGTGAGTTGTTATTCTCTCATTTGATCAATATCGTACCAATTATAATTATAAATACCTAAATTTGAAAAAAAATAATACCTAATATTATTAATATTATCATGACGATCGCAAAATTGTAAAACCGAAAGCTGTTTGCCAAATTGTATAAGTTTCTAGCGAATTCTTCGAGTAAGAACGTATAATTTAAAATTTCGCTGCGTTTCCAGTTCCCGGTATCTTGATGGGTAGGGGATTGGATAACCAATTTTCTTTAATGGCGGGTTTCGTTTCCTATCTTTGTTGGGTCGAGAGCCGACGTTTTTTGCAATGGTTCGCTAGTGGCCCCTCCCAGCGAGGGTAACCAAGCCCAAGCTGAATTTATGGGGTACATAAGTGTATAACACTATACCTATCTACATGTCAGTTCACATGTGGATATATTTATATGTAGTAATGGTATGGTTTATTAGTATCTGAGTAAATAGAAATTAATTAAAAAATCTATTTTAATCTTATTCGTGTGTATATTAGCCAAAAGTTGGAGCTAGTAGAAGTCAAATGTAGCTCAGTACATCCAGTATTATAACGGACAGATCCCAATAAGGCAACTTTTGAACTCTTATACCTACGGTGAAATATAGTGAAGATTTGGCATGTTCATGAATCTCAAGACTGCATATCGTAACATAGGTATACTCTGTATTCTTTCTCCATGAGAAATTAAAGGTCCTTGTTCCAGGAGTGGAAACGTACAGACTGGTTTGTCCCAAAGTAGCTGGATCATCAGACTACTAATAAAACTAGATGGAATAAACGGGTGTTATAGCCAATACCTTTTGTTATATCTACAATAATTATATCTCTTGCAAAAGGTCCTACAATAAAAACTGATACAAAATAATACAAATAAGTCGTTATAACATGCTAATAGAAGCCTACTCATGCGCCTCTCTGCTACCAGACCTCTAACGACGTCGATGTATGAATGAATTATTACAGTGAATGCTACACAATGATTTGAACAGTAGGTAAGTACACATGCAATGAATATCCCCATGTACCTAATCTACGCAATGAATAGATATCAACAATCTTTTGCTGTTCAAAATCAATACTTCATTACGGGTGTTTACTTACAACTCTTCTATTGTTATGGTATATTTAATGTCCATCATAATATTACAAAAGATACTTACGCCCCAATTTTTGCGAATCACACCCACAAAGCAACGCCAACGCGTGTTACTCAGAATCACGAGAGTTTGTTTACTGACTCGTCATTGTATATGTTAGTACTTAACTTGCAAATTGGCAGATGACACCTCAACTACTTGCATGGTTGAATAGTGACGTCACATTTTTTCTAAAGAAAACATGTAGATAGGGTGAATTCGGTGATAAAAACATGTAATTTTCTAATTTTACATTAAAAAATGTAGTCTTGGTGAAAATATCTACCAAACGTCTCATCGAAACTGCCACAAATTGCAGTTTCTGACGTGCGTCAACGGTCGGTCGATCCCTGACAGTGACAGCTGACACATCCGCCCTCTTCACTCTGACGTCGTCTTCTGAATTTGTTATTTTGTGTGGTAACTGCGGTATAACAATTTGTTGATACCCTAGTAAAACTTTTGTAAATTAATGTTTTTTACTATCTAGAATTATAGTTATTTATTATGATAGTAGGGCGGTAAGTTGGTTTTTAATAACGAGTAGACAAATGTAAGTCCGAGACGTAGTTGAGGGCTTACCATAGTCACGTGTTTGTAAAAACCAATATCCGCCCGTGTATCATACAACGTTTTTCAACACATTTGCGAGAAAACAGTACCACAGGTACTGAAACAAACTTTGTGTAGATATTAGTGGGAAAGTAGCAACACACAATCTTTGACGTTTCTAATCTAATGTGAAAATCTAGTAGGTACAGTTACCAACTTACCACCACTTTACTAGAGCAAAACATAGACTGGACAATGACTGCGACTAAGACTTGACTACGTGTATAATTCTATAACACGATAAAAAATTGTATTGCAATACTTGACTGTAGCTAAATACACTGATGTGTGGAGCCATAACATAAGAAGAAAAAAATGGTCTAAAATGGCGCGCATTTACAATACAAATGGTGCAATGGTTTTCACCTGCATATGGTGAAAATTATAACTAATTAGATTTTTTTTGTTATAGTTTGGCTCCACACCAAATTTTATTTAGCCAGTGTCAAGTATTATAATTTTAATCGTGTTGAATATTTCGTGTCCTAGTCCAGTCTTAGTCAGGTAGTCATAGTTCAGTCTAAGTCATGCTCCAGCAAAGTAGTGACCACTTTACTAGAAGTTTCTATGGAGTTTTGTAAGCAAGACTAAAAATCACGTTTGCACCACATTATATCACTTGCCCTCACTCATGCTCGTAATTCAGCTTTAATGCGTAAAACGCCACCAATTTTAAACATTAACACTAGAAAAAGCACAAATTTTGAAAAATAATACAATGCAACGACGTGAACTTTTCCGCGTTCCCGCCAAATAACTCCCTAGTTAGAAATAGTTTCATTTTCGCTTTAGAATTAAAGTGAGACAACTTATTCAGCAAATGCGCTACAAAGCAGTTTCGTTCATTCAGCTTATTTATTTTCGTAATGTGAAACTCCTTGGTTGGTAGAATTCTTATATTTTTTTATGGAAATTAAAAAGAAAACCGTAAAAACTTTTCACAGATTGAAGAAAAATAAATCTACTTTTTCTCTTTAATCTGTGACCGTAATGGAAATCGCACGGCGCTATACAACGCAGGAGGCGGTAAAATAGGTGAGAGTACCTATTTAACCGCAAGGTCCGTTGTTTGGTGCGTCATAATTAACTTTCGAATAATGTATACAGGCTTCGTAAATGCATTTTTTAAGCAAATGTTTTGAAAAATAATTTAAGCATCATTTTTACCTCGTGAGTTGGTGATTTTAGACACCAAGAGTTTTTTGTAGAGCAAACCACTTTACTATTACTTACGTGTAATTTATGTGCTTAGAATTACCTACCTATTTTTATCCAGCTTAACAATATTCGTGTCGAGCAATAGGCGCCGAGCGCATACATTAATGACAAGACTGGAAACATTATGTCATTAGTGCTATGTTTTAAAATTCTAAAACATGACATGCTTGAATCATATGAAAAATTTAAATAAATAAATATGCGTGGATATCACAGACATCTAATAAATAGCTAACAATAAAAATATTATGTAAGTGACAAATACAGGCTGAATAAATCTACGGAAGTAGGTACAAATTCTGCCTTCACTATTTCCCCTAGCTTCATATTTTGCTATCTTTATGTGTATGTATGTCTTACAAAAACGTCAAATGCTACAGTACCGGGGGAAAACGTTTGGTATTCTTAACATCAGCAGCACCAAACGTTTTAACACCCAACTGATGTTCATGCTAAAATGATCTTTATGTTCTAGATGTAAGGATTAGGGTAGTTTTATTCGTGAATGGTAGATAAGTTAGGTTACAGTTGAGTGAGCAAGTCTTTCATTAATCAGTGAACAGTCGCGACATTGCAGTGCGGGCGTCGCGTCGTAGTACAATTTTTTTCCTCTTTCGCCCTTAGATTGGATATTGGACATGATTTCCTTGGAAACTTGGCAGAGACTGGGTGGTCGGTCGACGGAGTGCTAATCAATGCGAGTGAGAATGGAAGTTAATTTCATGTGTCATTTTATTTAACTTTATAGACAGTTGACTATGAGTCTGTTTGTTTAAAGACTAATAAGCGACTGAAATGATCGTGATATAGGTATGGTGGTAATATTATTTATTTATTTATTTATTTATTTATTTATTTATTTATACGGATAGTCTCCGTGACGGCTGTGAAGTGCGCTGCAAAGCCCCCACGCTGCTGCGCACACCGCTTGCCTCTTCCCGCGCACATCTAATTTTTGCTACTTTGCAGGCTTCACGCCGACTTCACAGCTGCCATTAAGTTTGGAACTGAGACGTGGTCTCTAACTGTTGGCCTCATTACTAAGCTCAAAGTCGCGCAACGAGCTATGGAGAGAGCAATGCTCGGTGTTTCCCTGCGAGATAGGATCCGAAATGAGGAGATCCGCAGGAGAACTAAAGTGACCGATGTAGCTCTTAGGATTGGCAAGTTGAAATGGCAATGGGCAGGCCACATCGCTCGTAGAACTGACAACCGATGGGGAAGAAAGGTTCTCGAGTGGCGACCACGAACTGGAAGACGCAGCGTAGGCCGGCCCCCACTAGGTGGACCGACGACTTGGTGAAAGCCGCGGGGAGCCGATGGATGCAGGAGGCGAGCAGCCGCTCTAAGTGGCGCTCCCTGGGGGAGGCCTATGTTCAGCAGTGGACGTCTTCAGGCTGTTAATGATGATGATGATGATGATTAAGTTTGGAGCAGACTATAACCGGTAATTAATAATAATCAATTTCTAAGTATCATTTATAAAACAATCACAGCTAAAATACTTTTTACGTTCACGTTTCACGAAAACAGTTCTCTGCACCCTAACCTGGCTACCCCAAAGGGTTCACGTCACGAGTCACTATCCCAGAACCTACCCCACCCCTCATTTCCATCCAAGAGCATGAGCGCGAATTTACATTTCAATGCATAATTTAGCATTACATACTTACACCCGAGCAGTTCTGAATGTCTTGAAATCTAGTACCTACAGTGACGACCATTTTATTGTGGCCTCACCGTACACCACTCTGCTATTAAAACAAGTACCTATTCCTTAACTGTTATATTCAGTTTTCGTTAGTTCAGAAAAACGCCACGGTCTACTTAAAATGGCTACGTATGAAATGTTTATTTTTTCTCCCCTCAGTCACTCTGCACTCCATCCCGCGAATTGTCCCTCCGCGGATGAAATAAGATAGGGTGGTATTGTTATTGTTTGTTATTTAAACTTCAGAGGGTACGTTTTTTAGATGAGTGCTGTGAAGTGCTAGAGGTTATAGAGAAAACTCATAGCGGTCAAAAACGATACTTTTGAGCAGAGGAGATTTATACAGGTGTAATTTAATTCATTAGCATAAATTGAGCCCATGATAGTACATCATTTATAGATGATTATTAAAGAGTAAAAGTGGGTAAATGAAAATATTTTTATTGAAAATTATGAAGATTGCCGCGTCGCCTAACGCAGTTGGCACAGATGATTTTGATACATCTAAACGTTTTTATACCTTGTATGTACTAATTAAAAACAGTACTACATTATTTCAATTAAATTTTGTATTGTAGCATTTGATTAAGTAAGTTATTCCATTTTTTGGAGTTATTATTATTACTAAACCAATGTGTTAGAATTCAAAAATTTTGGTCCAGACGTAACCGGTATCAGGAGTAGGTACTTAGGTTTCAGAGGATGCTAATGAATTCAATTACACCCTGTATAGATAGGAATTATATTGTTGGGAATAATTATTATCTGCTAGTCTGCCACCATCACCAGTCTCAACGTCAACTGCTGAATATAAGCGTCCCCCATAGAAGGCCACTTACAGCGGCTGCTTGCCTCTTACATCCATCGGCTCAGCTCCCCACGGTTTTAACCAGTCATCGGTCCACCTAATTGGAAAGACAATGCTGTTTATAAAAATTGGAAATTCAAATTCAAAATTCAAATTCAAAATGTTTATTTCAATTAGGCACAGTATGTACACTTTTGAAAGTCAAATATAATAATATATAGTTACGCAGAATCACAAGGTATTATAATAATTATCATGCAAAATTACTTTTTATGATCCTAACCACAGAGAACTTTGCTATGTATATAGCAAAGTACTCTGTGATACCATCCTAAGGTTAAAAATCAAAGAGTATTTTATTATATTATAAAGCTACGTTAAAAATCCCAAGGAATTTATACGTGTACTAAAGAATCCATGTTATAAAAATAGTGACTAGTGACATAATATGACATAAGATAAAAAATACAACTGTGGGTTTGCCATTATTTGTTAGTGCTACCATTATACACATTTTTAAAGCTACTAAAATAAAAATAAACCTCCTTCATAAACCAGCATGTATGTATGTAAAATACATAAATAAATGCTGGTTTTATACCAATTTCAACTCATTACCACGACTACGCCTACCTACCTACTACACTGTGAGTGGTAAGAAGCATCTTATTTTACATACTTACCTAAAATAATTTTGGATTCACAGCGCAGCTGCAGTAGGTAACTCTCTCTCCCGTTTACATCATAGATCGTGGATGTCTTGATGTCAGTATCAGTCAGTGATATTTATATTTACAACGCAAGAGTAGGGCCCACTTAGTTTATGGCAAAATTATGATGCCAAATCATAAAAAGAATTAATACTATTAAAGCATCTATGTATTGCATACCTATACTTACTAAGCATGTAATGACAATCTTTATTTGAGTGAAAGCAAAAAATTAGTATTAGATAAATCATATCAGAAGAAATCGCTTAATCACGGCATACACGTAGTCATGAAAGCGCAAACCACAACCTGCATCACACCCAATCGATCAAACCGCTCACTGCTACAATCTTCTTAAATAAACTTAAATTTTACGCTTCCATTGAGCCTCAGCTTTCTAATACAGCTGATCGATTGCCCGGAAAATTGCACCGAATCACCGTAAATATTGTGACACAATCCGAGCATCGTATTGACGAAACAATCGGATCTCGAACCTATTTGAACATTAGACTTCCTTTTGTAGGAGAACTTAATATAAGAGTTGGACGTTTGATAGATCGGTCTCGGGGGAAACGGAACGGTAGCCGATTCGATTGTGCGGCACAATGGTCCGGTGCGGAGACAACTGCGCCGTTTGGGAGTTGATAAGGCTGTTAAATGGTTGGAATAAAAAGATAGCTGGAGATGGCAATATATTTGGCCTTGATTGAATAAAATCATATTTACATGGGAAAAATGTTCAGCAAAACTTTTGAGACTAAAAAAATGTAGAATATTAATCAACACGATTCACAATCTATCGGAAAGTTCCGATTCCGAATTTAACCTCTTCTTTATCGAACAAAGAAAGTGAAGAGAGCGCAGATTTTGTTTCAGAACCTTCCCGATGAATTGGAAATCAGAATGACGCAGTCAAGCCGGATTTGTATTGTTTTGGAATAACTAAAATATTTTACCCCATTATTATTATACCCCACGAAACTGGATCGACGATCTGGTAAAAATCACGGTGTCGATGGATGCAGGAGGCGAGCAGCCGCTCAAAGTGGCCCTCTCTGGGGAGGCCTATACTCATCAGCAGTAGATATCTTCAGGCTGTTGATGATTGCGATGATGATACTCCATTTAATAAACTACAAAATAAATGAAACTACAAGGTTTTATGTAAAAACGATCCCTACAAAAATATGAAATATTTTCTCAAAACGTCTTTAATCCACTAGCTGTATATAGAGTAGGTACATACATAATCCGAGGCCCAGGCATTCGTCATAAAAAGCATCACTCCTCGCCTCACTCGCTTGCTATGACTAATGATTAAATGAGGATTTCAAACACTGCTCTGCAGCCTTATGCAATAACATTTGAAAAAATATGGGATCTTTTGAAAATGCCGATATTTTAGTTTTAGTTTCAAGTTTTGCTTCAAAGTTTTTTGTCTTTGAATGCATCAGTAGTGTTTTCGCAAAAACGTCCATTCGTCGCTCGCTCTACAGTAACAGTGACAAATGATGTAGCAGTGAGGATTTCAAAACCGTCTAAAAGAAACTAATACAACCTTGGGTAATTTTGAAATTGCTCATAATTCTTTGCAAATGTATGAAAGTTTGGTTTTTGCAAAGTTACTTGTAAAATTTTTCAGTGCCTATATATGAGAAATAATTGTCATCGTCATCATTACGTGGAAGGCCTCCACTGCTAAACGCGTCGCTTACATCAAGTTAAAATCATTACCTCCTGTTTTTATAGGTATCAAAGATTAGGTACCCTTCACCATAAATAAATAAATACGTGTGGACATTTCACACAGCGCCATTTAGGCCCAAGCTAAACATAGCTTATACTATGATAATTATATGAACCATAACTTGATACAATACTTTGTTTGTAAATACATACACCATCATCATCATCATCATCAGAAGTAGATGTTTACTGCTGAACATAGGCCTCCCCCAGAGAGCGCCACTTTGAGCGGCTGCTATATAAATACATACATAGAATACAATAATTATAACACCGAGATACAAAACAAACACCATGTTCATCACCTAAATGTTTGTCCCACGTGGAATCGAACCCACAGTCTACAGTTCAGAAGGCAGTGCTGCCAACTGAGCTGTTAGGCCAGTTAATATCAGCCAGTAGGTACACATTTTTATATACCGTGTTTGTTATTAAAAATAAAAATAACCTTCAGTTTCCTGTCAAAACATTGTAAGCGATACCAACGTCAGATGTTATCGGATGGTGATGCGCAGGCAGCTACGGAGACGCCTGCCTGCGGAAACTCAGGACGATCAGATAAGTCAATCAAGGTGCGACTCGGGCCGTGAGATCTAGTACAGAATAGAATCGTGTGAAGTGACGCTTGTTTGTTTCACATTTATTCTTGAATTTGATAATTAATTGTACTTAAACCTTTGGCTAAGTCAAGCCTAAAAATGTTTAAAAATTCCGGAGTACTACTTATGTACGAAAAGTACTATGACTTCTTGGATAAAGAAATATATTAGATGTTATAATAAATAATAATAAATAAATATGTGTGGACATTTCACACAGCGCCATCTAGCCCCAAACTAAGCAAAGCTTGTACTATGGGAACCAGATAACTGATACAATACTTAGATACTTTTTGTTTGTAAATAGATACATAGAATACAATATAACACCCAAACGCAGAACAAACATCTGTGTTCATCACACAAATGTTTGTCCTGGGTAGGAATCGAACCCACAGCCCTCAGTTCAGAAGGCAGGGTTACTACCAACTGAGCTATCGGGCCCGCCTGTATATAAATAGTATTTGCCAATATTGAATATCTTAATGCCCTATTGGATAAAATCACAGAATTATTATTGATAGAGAAAAACAGTGGGGGGTTATGAGCTAACCTAATAATGTATATTCATATTTTGACAGTGAATTTTTATTTAAAGTAGTTTTTATCAGTCTCATATCTAGCACGCTAAAATAACATGCTGCCAGCATTCGAATTGCAATGCTGATTCATTGTGCCAAGTGCCAGCTCTTTGGTTACGCGTCAATTTAAGTAATAGCATGGGGTCCCAACAGGTACAAACGAAAAATAGCCCGAACTTGAAAAATATGTAGTATACGTATCTAGAGAGTTACTAGTTAGTGTCCAGTGTATTAATTTGGGCCAATACTTTGCCAACACGCAATAAATGTCGCTTGATAATCTTGCGTTATACAGAAATAAGATAATTCGTAAAATAGCCCACGTTATTCCGTTGTATGGGATGAGGCATCTGTACTGTAGGTATTATATTATCTGGGGTAATAGTTAGAGATGCATGTGCTTTAGTATTTTTTACATATAGGTATAATTTGAGGAAATCACGAACTACCACAGACTGTGGAATAAAAAACTAACATAAGGCAAATCACAAAACGAAGCGATGCGTGTTAGTGTAAGGGAGTATTCAACTATGTGCCCTACTAGCTGCCAGCTATATCATTAATTTTGATTTTTTCCCGCTTAAATGTGTCTTTACAGACCTGTGTCAGTTGACGTACGAAGTTTTGAACTAGTGCTGGTAGTGGTGTATGGTTTGCAAAAAAGTAACCTTTAAGGATTTTACTAAATTTGATTGTTTATTCTGAAACCATATTGACAAAAAACCATAATTATTTTATAATTATAAGAACTCATGTTTATTTGTTTTAGGCCCATGAACCACTATAGCTGTGTCGGTGAGCTCTTCGTCTTGCTAAAGTAATAATTAATAATGTTATTATGCTTTACTATGCACGGTAATTATCATTACGATTTAGATGATCTAAGGAATAATATCGGAGTAATTAAATAAATAAATGTGTGTGGACAATTCACACAGCGCCATCTAGCCCCAAACTAAGCATAGCTTGTACTATGGAAACCAGATAACGGATATTATAGATACTTTTTGGTTTGTAAATAACATACATAGAATATAATATAACACCCAGACACAGAACCAACATCTATGTTCATCACACAAATGTTTGTCCTGGGTAGGAATCGAACCCACAGCCATCAGCTTAGAAGGCAGGGTTACTACCAAGTGAGCTATCAGGCCCGTCACTATATTCTTGTCATTTTGTAAACTCATTGTTGCTCAAATCCGTAGCACTTCATAAATTTCCGTAGCACTTCTGTTACTTTTGAAAAGTCACAACAATAAATTTGCTTACCATTTGTTTTTCGCATTTAGCCCTAAGTATTTATCTCGTGGATAAAAAGCAGGTAATGAACCCTTAATAATATTTCAAAGCTCTTTTGGTACAAGTTTCATATGAAATTACGTAGCTAATGGTGTGCAAGTAAAGTGTTAAACTCCTTATTCCCAGTCCAACTAGAATAATAATAAACAGTCAGTCTGCTATGCATGTAATTTTATTCCTTCATAAACTTACCTTACAACAAGTCTATAAGCTTCATTGTGAAGGCAAAAAATTAAAATTCAGAGTTCGCACTTTACTATACTGGGTGTAATTGAATTCATTAGTATCCTTTGAAACTAGGTACATACTCCTGATACCGGTCACGTGTGGACCAAAATTTTTGAATTCTAACACATTGGTTTGGTAATAATAATAACTCCAAAAAATGGAATAACTTACTTAATCAAATGCTACATTACAGAATTTTATTAAAATGTGTGTGTTGCCAGTGATGACTTATGGAACTGAGACGTGGTCTCTAACTGTTGGCCTCATTACTAAGCTCAGAGTCGCGCAACGAGCTATGGAGAGAGTAATGCTCGGTGTTTCCCTGCGAGATAAGATCCGTAATGAGGACATCCGCAGGAGAACTAAAGTGACGGATGTAGCTCTTAGGATTAGCAAGTTAAAATGGCAATGGGCAGGCCACATCGCTCGTAGAACTGACAACCGATGGGGAAGAAAGGTTCTCGAGTGGTGACCACGAACTGGAAGACGCAGCGTGGGCCGGCCCCCCACTAGGTGGACCGACGACCTGGTGAAAGCCGCGGGGAGCCGATGGATGCAGGAGGCGAACAGCCTCTCTGAGTGGCGCTCCCGGGGGGAGGCCTATGTTCAGCAGTGGACGTCTTCAGGCTGTTAATGATGATGATGATGATTAAAATAATGAAGTAACCTTTTTAATTAGTACATACAAAGTATAAAAACGTTTAAATGTATCAAAATTATCCGTGCCAACTGCGTTAGGCGCCGCGACCATCTTCATAATTTTCAATAAAAATATTAACATTTACACTCTTTAATAATCATCTATAAATGATGTACTAACATGGGCTCATTTATGCTAATGAATGAAATTACATCCTGTATATAATTTAGACTCCGTTTTTAAGGACTTATTTAGTGATTAGGTGTTAAACACCTAGTGCTACAAACAAAGTAATGTCCCTGCTTATGCCAACTATACTTGCTTACAATAATTACTAAGAATAAGAACTTAATATAAGAGTTGGACGTTTGATAGATCGGTCTCGGGGGAAACGGAACGGTAGCCGATTCGATTGTGCGGCACAATGGTCCGGTGCGGAGACAACTGCGCCGTTTGGGAGTTGATAAGGCTGTTAAATGGTTGGAATAAAAAGATAGCTGGAGATGGCAATATATTTGGCCTTGATTGAATAAAATCATATTTACATGGGAAAAATGTTCAGCAAAACTTTTGAGACTAAAAAAATGTAGAATATTAATCAACACGATTCACAATCTATCGGAAAGTTCCGATTCCGAATTTAACCTCTTCTTTATCGAACAAAGAAAGTGAAGAGAGCGCAGATTTTGTTTCAGAACCTTCCCGATGAATTGGAAATCAGAATGACGCAGTCAAGCCGGATTTGTATTGTTTTGGAATAACTAAAATATTTTACCCCATTATTATTATACCCCACGAAACTGGATCGACGATCTGGTAAAAATCACGGTGTCGATGGATGCAGGAGGCGAGCAGCCGCTCAAAGTGGCCCTCTCTGGGGAGGCCTATACTCATCAGCAGTAGATATCTTCAGGCTGTTGATGATTGCGATGATGATACTCCATTTAATAAACTACAAAATAAATGAAACTACAAGGTTTTATGTAAAAACGATCCCTACAAAAATATGAAATATTTTCTCAAAACGTCTTTAATCCACTAGCTGTATATAGAGTAGGTACATACATAATCCGAGGCCCAGGCATTCGTCATAAAAAGCATCACTCCTCGCCTCACTCGCTTGCTATGACTAATGATTAAATGAGGATTTCAAACACTGCTCTGCAGCCTTATGCAATAACATTTGAAAAAATATGGGATCTTTTGAAAATGCCGATATTTTAGTTTTAGTTTCAAGTTTTGCTTCAAAGTTTTTTGTCTTTGAATGCATCAGTAGTGTTTTCGCAAAAACGTCCATTCGTCGCTCGCTCTACAGTAACAGTGACAAATGATGTAGCAGTGAGGATTTCAAAACCGTCTAAAAGAAACTAATACAACCTTGGGTAATTTTGAAATTGCTCATAATTCTTTGCAAATGTATGAAAGTTTGGTTTTTGCAAAGTTACTTGTAAAATTTTTCAGTGCCTATATATGAGAAATAATTGTCATCGTCATCATTACGTGGAAGGCCTCCACTGCTAAACGCGTCGCTTACATCAAGTTAAAATCATTACCTCCTGTTTTTATAGGTATCAAAGATTAGGTACCCTTCACCATAAATAAATAAATACGTGTGGACATTTCACACAGCGCCATTTAGGCCCAAGCTAAACATAGCTTATACTATGATAATTATATGAACCATAACTTGATACAATACTTTGTTTGTAAATACATACACCATCATCATCATCATCATCAGAAGTAGATGTTTACTGCTGAACATAGGCCTCCCCCAGAGAGCGCCACTTTGAGCGGCTGCTATATAAATACATACATAGAATACAATAATTATAACACCGAGATACAAAACAAACACCATGTTCATCACCTAAATGTTTGTCCCACGTGGAATCGAACCCACAGTCTACAGTTCAGAAGGCAGTGCTGCCAACTGAGCTGTTAGGCCAGTTAATATCAGCCAGTAGGTACACATTTTTATATACCGTGTTTGTTATTAAAAATAAAAATAACCTTCAGTTTCCTGTCAAAACATTGTAAGCGATACCAACGTCAGATGTTATCGGATGGTGATGCGCAGGCAGCTACGGAGACGCCTGCCTGCGGAAACTCAGGACGATCAGATAAGTCAATCAAGGTGCGACTCGGGCCGTGAGATCTAGTACAGAATAGAATCGTGTGAAGTGACGCTTGTTTGTTTCACATTTATTCTTGAATTTGATAATTAATTGTACTTAAACCTTTGGCTAAGTCAAGCCTAAAAATGTTTAAAAATTCCGGAGTACTACTTATGTACGAAAAGTACTATGACTTCTTGGATAAAGAAATATATTAGATGTTATAATAAATAATAATAAATAAATATGTGTGGACATTTCACACAGCGCCATCTAGCCCCAAACTAAGCAAAGCTTGTACTATGGGAACCAGATAACTGATACAATACTTAGATACTTTTTGTTTGTAAATAGATACATAGAATACAATATAACACCCAAACGCAGAACAAACATCTGTGTTCATCACACAAATGTTTGTCCTGGGTAGGAATCGAACCCACAGCCCTCAGTTCAGAAGGCAGGGTTACTACCAACTGAGCTATCGGGCCCGCCTGTATATAAATAGTATTTGCCAATATTGAATATCTTAATGCCCTATTGGATAAAATCACAGAATTATTATTGATAGAGAAAAACAGTGGGGGGTTATGAGCTAACCTAATAATGTATATTCATATTTTGACAGTGAATTTTTATTTAAAGTAGTTTTTATCAGTCTCATATCTAGCACGCTAAAATAACATGCTGCCAGCATTCGAATTGCAATGCTGATTCATTGTGCCAAGTGCCAGCTCTTTGGTTACGCGTCAATTTAAGTAATAGCATGGGGTCCCAACAGGTACAAACGAAAAATAGCCCGAACTTGAAAAATATGTAGTATACGTATCTAGAGAGTTACTAGTTAGTGTCCAGTGTATTAATTTGGGCCAATACTTTGCCAACACGCAATAAATGTCGCTTGATAATCTTGCGTTATACAGAAATAAGATAATTCGTAAAATAGCCCACGTTATTCCGTTGTATGGGATGAGGCATCTGTACTGTAGGTATTATATTATCTGGGGTAATAGTTAGAGATGCATGTGCTTTAGTATTTTTTACATATAGGTATAATTTGAGGAAATCACGAACTACCACAGACTGTGGAATAAAAAACTAACATAAGGCAAATCACAAAACGAAGCGATGCGTGTTAGTGTAAGGGAGTATTCAACTATGTGCCCTACTAGCTGCCAGCTATATCATTAATTTTGATTTTTTCCCGCTTAAATGTGTCTTTACAGACCTGTGTCAGTTGACGTACGAAGTTTTGAACTAGTGCTGGTAGTGGTGTATGGTTTGCAAAAAAGTAACCTTTAAGGATTTTACTAAATTTGATTGTTTATTCTGAAACCATATTGACAAAAAACCATAATTATTTTATAATTATAAGAACTCATGTTTATTTGTTTTAGGCCCATGAACCACTATAGCTGTGTCGGTGAGCTCTTCGTCTTGCTAAAGTAATAATTAATAATGTTATTATGCTTTACTATGCACGGTAATTATCATTACGATTTAGATGATCTAAGGAATAATATCGGAGTAATTAAATAAATAAATGTGTGTGGACAATTCACACAGCGCCATCTAGCCCCAAACTAAGCATAGCTTGTACTATGGAAACCAGATAACGGATATTATAGATACTTTTTGGTTTGTAAATAACATACATAGAATATAATATAACACCCAGACACAGAACCAACATCTATGTTCATCACACAAATGTTTGTCCTGGGTAGGAATCGAACCCACAGCCATCAGCTTAGAAGGCAGGGTTACTACCAAGTGAGCTATCAGGCCCGTCACTATATTCTTGTCATTTTGTAAACTCATTGTTGCTCAAATCCGTAGCACTTCATAAATTTCCGTAGCACTTCTGTTACTTTTGAAAAGTCACAACAATAAATTTGCTTACCATTTGTTTTTCGCATTTAGCCCTAAGTATTTATCTCGTGGATAAAAAGCAGGTAATGAACCCTTAATAATATTTCAAAGCTCTTTTGGTACAAGTTTCATATGAAATTACGTAGCTAATGGTGTGCAAGTAAAGTGTTAAACTCCTTATTCCCAGTCCAACTAGAATAATAATAAACAGTCAGTCTGCTATGCATGTAATTTTATTCCTTCATAAACTTACCTTACAACAAGTCTATAAGCTTCATTGTGAAGGCAAAAAATTAAAATTCAGAGTTCGCACTTTACTATACTGGGTGTAATTGAATTCATTAGTATCCTTTGAAACTAGGTACATACTCCTGATACCGGTCACGTGTGGACCAAAATTTTTGAATTCTAACACATTGGTTTGGTAATAATAATAACTCCAAAAAATGGAATAACTTACTTAATCAAATGCTACATTACAGAATTTTATTAAAATGTGTGTGTTGCCAGTGATGACTTATGGAACTGAGACGTGGTCTCTAACTGTTGGCCTCATTACTAAGCTCAGAGTCGCGCAACGAGCTATGGAGAGAGTAATGCTCGGTGTTTCCCTGCGAGATAAGATCCGTAATGAGGACATCCGCAGGAGAACTAAAGTGACGGATGTAGCTCTTAGGATTAGCAAGTTAAAATGGCAATGGGCAGGCCACATCGCTCGTAGAACTGACAACCGATGGGGAAGAAAGGTTCTCGAGTGGTGACCACGAACTGGAAGACGCAGCGTGGGCCGGCCCCCCACTAGGTGGACCGACGACCTGGTGAAAGCCGCGGGGAGCCGATGGATGCAGGAGGCGAACAGCCTCTCTGAGTGGCGCTCCCGGGGGGAGGCCTATGTTCAGCAGTGGACGTCTTCAGGCTGTTAATGATGATGATGATGATTAAAATAATGAAGTAACCTTTTTAATTAGTACATACAAAGTATAAAAACGTTTAAATGTATCAAAATTATCCGTGCCAACTGCGTTAGGCGCCGCGACCATCTTCATAATTTTCAATAAAAATATTAACATTTACACTCTTTAATAATCATCTATAAATGATGTACTAACATGGGCTCATTTATGCTAATGAATGAAATTACATCCTGTATATAATTTAGACTCCGTTTTTAAGGACTTATTTAGTGATTAGGTGTTAAACACCTAGTGCTACAAACAAAGTAATGTCCCTGCTTATGCCAACTATACTTGCTTACAATAATTACCAGTTCTCCAGTTCCGCAGTGTCGCACTCGCGTATCGAAAAACTTTTAATTTAGCCAAGTCTTTGTGAGTCTTTTAAAGAGTCCGTATTGTATGCATTTAACAAGGAGCGTCGGCGACAGTTATTAATGGATTTCCTACTATTTTTCTCAAAGGATCGGCTTAGGTACGAACTCCGCGAGGCCTTTGTTCCATTTTAGTGGATTCCTACTGAATTAGATGTTAGGTATGTTGGTTTGAAACAGTAAAATTAGTAGATCGGTGATATGGAGCAATATATTTTGTAATATACTCCTGCTACCTACCATATTAGCAAGAGTAAGTGCAATGCATAATTTTTATTGAATACAAAAACCGTACCGCACACCGTACCGCACACCGGACCGCGCACCGTACCGTACACCGTACCGCGCACCGTACCGTACACCGTACCGTACATACAGAATCGTATACCGTATCGTATGCCACCCTGCATGCCCCACTGCAAGCTGCACTTCATTCCGTACCGCATGCCGCACCAATCCTTCACCGCACGCTGCGTTGCTTGCCGTGCCACTAACTGCAACGCATGTCGCACCGCATGTAAATCTTACTTATTTTTTAGTTTGAAATATAAAACCGGTCAAGAGTGAGTTGTTGATATGGTGGGCTTTACTGCGTAGTTAAGCGTATTCGAGAAACATGTGAAAGTGATTTATTTAATTTTTTAAGTAATATCTCTCTACTTGAATTGTTAATTTTTGATATTCTGTAACAAATTGAACACTCAGGGTTTTTTTTGCAAAAAAAAGAGCGATCATTCTTCTCACTCTTTTGCAAAAAAACATTTTTTACCTTAAAAACACTTAATAACAATACAATACATTAACCTATACTTATTATTTGAAAGCAGGAGTATTTCCATACAAAATACAAAAGCTCGCTAAAAAAATTATCGACCGGCGAGTCCGCTAAAGACATACCGATTTTCAAATTTTAATTACTCGAACAGTAAACTCAAAGTAATCAAGGAGAGACCCTGTGACCCATTTTAAAAGTTCCAGTCGAAAGCGACGTTCAATAGAGATGCTTTTAACAATCTATCGTAAAATATTATTTATATCGATTATTATATTTTGAATGAAAAAAATAGATGAAAGATTCATCTGTAAAGAAAAAAGAATCACGTACAGTACCTATTTAAACTAATCAGTACCCCTAGTAGGTACGAGTTTCGATAGTTAGTAAAACTTGATTCGTTTCCGTTTTCTCCTTTTTCTCCCATACATTTCTGTGCAGCGCCCCTAGCGGACACGTTGATGAACTAAAAATATCAGTACAAATTTTTAATGGATTCGCGCGTATTCGCGTATTGGAACTCGTACTAGGGGTACTGTAGAATTACGCTAACCAGGCGATAATAATCATAAATATATCAAAATAACTGGTTCAGGATCTCATAGACAAATTAATTATTTAGTTACTTAGCTATTCATTAAAACCCAGAAATGTAGTTACTAAAAGTTTTATTTTGAACGACATTATAATGATTATGTTTTTTTTAAAGGGTAGTGTGCCTTTATTACTGAGACTAACTACTACACTACCTACTACAAAGAACATAATTATTATGAGGTGCAGTATAAAAGGAATAACCTCTTGGATAAAATATTTTCTCCGTCATGTACATAAAGTTTTCTTTAATCGATTTTCTAATCGTACAGTATTTCTGCAAGTATCGATATAAACTTAGCACCAGTCCCTAGCATCTCTAAGAGCAAGAAGGCAACGAGGGGAGTGATAAATGAAGAACATCAATCAGTTGTATTTAAGTGTTGCACATTTTCGGCCGCATCGCGAGTTATCGTTATTAAGGAATCCGGTTGTTTTGAATAAAATGATTGAGTGCGGTACTTGATGCGAGATTAAAATAAAACAAACCATTACGTTTGGGTGCGGATGTGTTCGAACAATGCGTCTTAAACTATAAAATTAAACGGGTTTGATGCTTTCATTGCATTGAAACCACAGACAAAGAAGTTCTTCGTCTGAAACCATCATTTTAAAATTCTGTCTAAAATGTATAAGAATAATAAGAAGTATTTAGTCCTACCCAAATAAAAAAAGCGTTAAACTTGCGCCATCCTTGTCTCAATCAAAAATTTCTTCAAAATAAACTCCCCCCTTTATCTTTTTCTTTACAAAGTAATTTAATCAAAGTCACTCCATCCAATATCGACTGTCTCCAACTCGCAACAAAGCAATTTCATCGGAAACTTTTAAGTGAGTCGTCAGTTCTAAAGTGGATGAGAAATTCGAGTAGATTGTTCCATTCGATTTTATGCAGGAACTTGCTGAAAATAATTTGTTTCAGCTGGCTTGTTATTAGGTACCTTATAAACAGCCTGAAGATGTCCCCTATTGAACATAGGCCTCCCCAGAGAGCATTTTGAGCGGCTGCTCGCCTCCTGCATCCATCGGCTCTCCGCAACTTTCACCAGAACGTCGGTTCATCTAGTCGGGGGCTGGCTTGCGTCTTCCGATTCGTGGTCGCAACTCGATAATTTTTATTCCCCATTGGTTATCAGTTCTAGGAGCGATGTGGCCTGCATTATTGCATTTTCAACTTGCTAATTCTAATCTGAAAGCTATATCGGTCACTTTGACTCTCCTACGGTTCTCTTTATTTCGGATCTTACCTCGCAAGTACACTGATCATAGCTCTCCCCATAGCTCGTTGCGTGACTTTGAGCTTACTAATGAGGCCAACAGTACCTCAGAGTCACGTTTCAGTTCCATAAGTCATCACTGGCATCACACACGACTTCCTTTTACGTTTAGTGAAAATTCTCCAATCTTTCAAGGCTCCATTCATAATATATCTAATTAGTACTCGAAGATAGGATATTTAATCTAAACATAAGATAATATCACCATTCATATTCCATTAGATAAGAGCCGCATTCGTAGGCCTTGACGACATTAATAATTCGTTATCAGAGCTGTCAGCCGATCACTACCGTGGACAGTTTCTATGGGTTTTGTCACCTTGAAACAAAGATAAATTTGCCAAATATAAGTACGTCATCGGTGTTTTGGTACTTTAACTTAACAGGTTTCTTATTGATTTCATAATAATAAGAGTGTTGATGGAGACACTTACAGTAAGAACGTTCTAGCGACTATCGAATGGTGTAAGTAATAAAAGGTGTGACTTTTTTTAATCAATGGTTTCGATTCCTTGGTAGAATTGTTTGTTTACTAATAATCAATGACGTATCTAGTTTTAGTTTTCATCAAAGTCGGGCGTGATACTCCTTTGAGTATTGTACCCGAACTAAGCAAAGCTTATGGGAAACAAATGACTGAAAACTGATAATGATATAGTTGCTTGCACCAATGCTTAAAACCTTCTGTCAACTTTTGACTGATTTGAAATGTCACGCGCGAAAATGAGACAGAACATTTTAAAGGCTTTTTTGATGAAAATCCGACAATGGCGGTTGTGAATTTTGAATTTATTTTTCAAAACTAGTGTATTTATTTATTTAATTCTTTATGCACAAAATGTGTACAAAGGTGGACTTAATGCTAACAGCATTTTCTACCAGTCAACCAAGGTGTGAAGAAAAGGAAATAGATTAGGCGTGCACAAACGGATATGAGCAAAATTGCAGATCATACTAAATATAAATAATATACTTAAAGTAAGTATTAACTATTAAGATACAAGACAGTATACATATACACATATAATTTTATGAATTTAATAAAATACAAACTAAAATAACCGGTAATGTTTAATTAAACAACTAATATATAATATATAATAATAATATATAATATACTACATAATAATAAATAAATACATATTCCTATATTCAGCTATATCAAGTTTAGAGACTTAAGTAAATGTTCGTTTACCTGGCGTTTAAAACTGTCCTTTACATTACACCTCTGAATCTCATCTGGTAACGAATTCCAAAGGTGTACTGCTGTGACTTGAAAGGAGTTGTCTAAGAAAGATGTTGTATGTCGTGGAGTTGCGAGAATAAGGGTGTTTGAAGAGCGGAGTTGTCTTTCATGTGTGTCTGATAGGTAGGTAAACATGTTTTTCAGGTAAGAAGGAGCATTTGGGTCTTTCAAGACAGAAAAAAGGAGGCAGAGAATTCGTAGATTACGTCGCTCACGGATTGGGAGCCATTTAAGCTTGGCTCGGAATTTGGAGACGTGATCATACTTTCTGAGACCATAAATGAAACGAATGCAGTTATTAAGTAAGCGATCGAGTTTGTTTAGCTGGTCTTCAGTTAGATCCAGGGAGCAGACATCGGCGCAATCGAGTATTGCAATAAGAAGCGAGTTCACTAATGAAATTTTTGTTTGCACAGGGAGAAAGTTTTTGAGTCGAATAATAGAGTGGAACGAAGCATAGAATTTACGAGAGATTTCTTTGATGTATGGAGTCCAATTCAGGTTTGAGTCAATTAAGATACCTAGATCTTTAACGGTTGAAGAAAAAGGGATATCAACGGAATTAAAAGAGAGAGGAAGAAGATTGGAGGGGTTGATTTTACTTAGCAGACGTGGGCTACCGACTATGATGGCTTGGCATTTATTGGGGTTAACCTTTATACCATAGCTTGCCGACCAGGAAGATAGACGTGACAAGTCGTCGTTGACGGCTTGAATTGCGTGAGTAATGTCGTGAATAGAAGCAGCACTGTATATTTGAAGATCATCTGCGTACATATGGAAACTGCTCTGCAGATGAGGGGAGAGCAGGTTTATAAATAATGAGAATAGCAGAGGAGACAGAATCCCGCCCTGTGGCACACCAGCATCCAACTCATTCCACTCAGACAACTCTTGTTCGAACCGTATGGCTTGCCTACGACATTTGAGGTAAGACGAAAACCATTCTATGCCTGCAGAAGAGAAATTAAGTTTCGAAGAACAGCTAAAAGAAGGTCATGGTCCACGACATTAAACGCATTACTGAAGTCGATCAGTGCCAGTACAGTCACCCGCGAGTTTTCCATACCAGTTCTGATGTCCTCAGTAACTTTCAAGAGAGCTGTTGTGGTACTATGGCCAATTCTAAATCCAGATTGGAATGGGTTCAGGAGATAATTGTTAGCTAAGAAATCCGTAACCTGTTTATGAACCACAGATTCTATAACTTTGGATAAAAATGGAAGAATAGAGATGGGTCGGAATTCATTTGGGAGAGAAGGATTTGGAACTTTAGGGAGGGGGAGTACATAAGCCTTACGCCATGCATCTGGGTACTGAGCAGATGTTAAAGAAAAGTTTATGATGTGAGTAAGAGCAGGCAAAATTTGTTTTTTAATGTAACTTATCATGACCCGACCAATGTTATCACTTCCAATGGCTTTGGTTTTAAGTGATTCCAGAATTTTTAGTACGAAATCCTGACTGACAGTTTTAAAATTAAAGGGTTCAATATCTGGTGATGCAATACGATTAATTTCACGAATTGAATCTTGTTTAACTGTAGGACTCAACTTGGCACATGAAGTGAAGTGGGAATTCATAACATTAAGATCCATGGTGATTTTGATATTTGAATATAATACTTTACCCAGCCCCAGAGACCGTAGAAATTTCCAAATGCCCGCAGGTGTTGAAAGCTCTATCTGCTCAGCAATGTAACGTCGCTTCGCATTTCGAACCAGCAAATTACATCGATTCCTCATCTTTTTGTAAAAAGACCAGTTTTCATCAGACCGATCTTTTTTAAACTTACGGAACGCACGGTCTCGCTTCGTTCTGGCTTTACGTATGGCTTCACTGAACCATGGAGAGGGAGGGTGTTTTATTCTAATTCAACGAATTGGAGCATGTCGATCAAAGAGATTGGTGATATTGGAATTGAAAACTGCCACTTTATCGTTTATCGATGTTAAGTCCTCAATCTGAGCCCAGTTAACGGCAGATGCATCACTGGCAAGTTCCGGGACTTTAAGTGCCGAGAAAAGTCGCTGCCTTAAGATAACAGGCTTTGGTTTTGGTACCTTGAATTTAACCGAGGAGAAAATAAGGTCGTGATGAGAAAAGCCCGGGGCTGAGTACTGACCATGGTTTTTTACTAAACCTACGTCTGACGTAATTATAAGGTCAAGGAGAGTGCTAGTTGTGTGAGTATGGTGGCTCGGACGCAAGTCGAGCAAGTACAAGTTAAGTGACTCTATGATACTACACAATTTTAGTGACCGCCGGCTTGGGCTTAGCAGACATGTATTGAAGTCGCCCATAAGGAGGATGTGTGTGTATTCGGACATAATGTCCTCCAAAACACGCTCAAGTTTTAAAAAATAATCTATATTTGGTGGGCAGTAGACAACGCCAAGAATAACTTTTAGACCCACATCTACTTCAATAAAAATAAACTCTGGAGAAGCACTGTAGGATGAAGAGGACTGTGAAACTATTTTGTAGGTCAAATGGCTCTTCAGGTAAATCGCTACGCCACCACCCCCCTTGCCAGTACGATCATTTCTGATCAACACAAATCCAGGTAGAGGATAAGAGGTTGAGGGAAGTGATGGTTTAAGCCAGCTTTCTGACACCAGAATAGCATGTAAGGACTTACTCTTTAAATTAAAAGTATCATACAGGTCCGAAAAATGCGCAGGGATGCTATGCGCATTAATGTGACACGCATTAAAGAGATTTGAACACAATGAAAATTGGGATTCGAGCAGTTCATTGAGGGTCGAACCACCGTCTGTCTTGTCATCCACCGTGTATCTTGAACTTTAATGTGTAATAAGGGTGGATTATTATCCGTTAAGTGTTCGATGTAGCTCTTAGGATAGGCAAGTTGAAATGGCATTGGGCAGGCCACATCGCTCGTAGAACTGACAACCGATGGTGAAGAAAGGTTCTCGAGTGGCGACCACGAACTGGAAGACGCAGCGTAGGCCGGCCCCCACTAGGTGGACCGACGACCTGGTGAAAGCCGCGGGGAGCCGATGGATGCAGGAGGCGAGCAGCCGCTCTAAGTGGCGCTCCCTGGGGGAGGCCTATGTTCAGCAGTGGACGTCTTCAGGCTGTTAATGATGATGATGATGATGAAGTGTTCGTGAACGTGCACGAGTATTGGCAAATGGTTTCAAGATTATAGAAACATGCATTTTCGTTTTTGCTTCAACGGCCTTTTTATAGGCCTTCAGTAAAATATCCTCCATTTTACTGTTGGCGTTTTGACTGAAAAGAACATTTTAAACACTGGCTAACTTTAAGCAGCGTTTATAAATAAGGCTCAAAGTACTTATCTTTATACTTTTGGTTGTAAATGCATACCTACCCATTATGATACAATATAACACCCAGAACCGACATCAATGTTCAAATGTTTGTCCTGGGTGGGAGGGAATCGAACCCTCCGCCTACAAATTAGAAAGCGCCGTAAGATCCCAGCGAATATGCAGGACATTCCTTGCCCATTTGCAGCAGTATTCACCTTTGCCTATAGTGTGGTAGTTATGGAAAACCTAATGGGAGAGGCTTATAATTTTCAGCAGTAGACGTTTTCCTGTTGATGATGTATACAGAGTTCTGCCAAGCGATCGTATGTAACTTTTTAACAATAGAAACACTTACTATCGGTTTGGAGCGATTGTAAGGATTGCCAGTTTCAATAGGATGTATGTATATAGTTACACAAAACTTTCAAATTCGGGTTGAAATTTCTCCAGTCGAAATCGGAATAAAATACTTACTTCCTGTTACAATACAATAACTCTTTATTTCACACCAAATTAGGGCATAAGAGATAATAACAAAAATATTACGTTTAGTACAATGGGCGGCTTTATCGCTACACAGCGATCTCTTTCAGACAACCTTCCTGTTGTACTGCAATCAAAGTTCCTAGATCACCCTCTGAGCAACTCTTTAAAATTAACCCTGTCATATTCCATTAATCAACGTTCGATAAGGCAGTTCAAAATAGGCGGTCTAGTTTTATGGTGATTTATATGACTGTTATTGAAACTATCTCGACATTCTCAACCAGTTATTAAGACCCGTCTTCATTTGGTCAGGTTCTCGGGTCTGATCTGATTTCTGAAGAATCAAGGGTAGCGGAGAAGGTCATCGAGGCTGGTGCAAGTATATTGGCGATTGGGTGATAGCAGCCAACGTATTGACAACGTCTGCTGGACAATGGGCAATACATTTATTGATGCATTTTAATCAATCTGTGCTTGGAGATATTTATATTGTATATATACTTAAGTAAGTATTTTGACTATTGTTGTTTGTATAATAATACTTAGGTATCAGAATAAAAGTTTACGATGATGGTGAGGTTGAATTTGAAATACCAAGTCAAATACATGGTCAAAGGTGATGCAAACCTTGTTAAGTTCAACGCAAATAAAACCCAGGCGTGTCTCTTCTCTGCTAAAAGGAATCCATTTGTGCTTGCTCCTGCTCTCCACAACATTCCGATACCGATTTCGGGTCACCTGGAGCTTCTTGGCATTATTCTGTCATCTAACCTCAACTTTGGGTCATTTATAGAGTCAAAGGCTAAACTAGCTGCTAAAAAGCTTGGCGTGCTCACTAAGGTTAGGCAGTACTTCGCACCTGAACAGCTTCTTAATTTGTACCAAGCTCAAGTTCGATCGTGCATGGAGTACTGCTGCCACCTTTGGGATGGGTCTGCTAAGTACCAGCTGGAAGCCTTAGACTCTATTGAAAAGCGTGCTAAGAAGCTCATAGGCAACGACTTGTTTGAGGCTCGTCTAAAGAGCCTTGAACATAGACGAAAAGTTGCCAGTTTGTCGGTCTTTTATCGTCTACATTTTGGGGAGTGTGCACTGGAGTTGCATAATCTGATTCCGCCATCACCGTTCCACCATCGGACAACCAGATGTACGAAAAAACGTCACCGTTACATGGTTAACATCCCACATGTTCGAACAAAGCGTTTTGCTTCCACGTTTATCATGCGAACAGCCAAAGAGTGGAACGCTTTGCCGGCGTCAATATTTCCCGAAAACTACAACCTGCGGGCCTAGCATGGCATGTGGACAAAATGGCGTTCCCCCGGTTTTTTCCACCTGTCAGTTGAAATATTCCCTCCCTCCACCTTTCGTAGCACGGCAACGAGGAAAGGAAAGGAATATTCCCCTTTGACGGTGTCACGTTACATCCGTTCCTTTCGTGAAAAAGGTAGAATGGAACGCTACAAGTTAATGAGCAGCTCCTCCCCTACCTAAACAGTGCCTAGGTTAACAGGATCCTAAGAGCTGAAGAGAAAAAAAGGAATTGGTAACAGATATTTATTTTCGTACATTTTACAAGCTTTGTAGAAAGCAAAAAAAAAGAGTCTCTAGATGATGCGGAAGAACGCGAAATTTAAGTTGTTTACGGCCTACAAGTTATCACGGTAGAATTAGAATGTTATTGGATCCAAACAAGGCCCACTTCCGGGTCTTCAGATAAACAAAGCCCGCTTCCGGTCTTTAACGAGGCCCACTTCCGGGTCTTCAAACAAACAAGGCCCACTTCCGGGTCTTTATTCAAACAAGGCCCACTGTCGTTATAGAGACTGAGGAATTCGTTGCCTTTAGTTTGTTCGACTTCCAGAGTTCAGCGGCTAGCTCATTCAGTTATTAGCTTCTGGATCCAGAAGAAGATTCTCGTCCTTCCACCGTCGATGAAGTATTATTACGCAGCTCAGATTCAAGATGCAGGAGCAGGAGACACGCAGGTATTAGTCGTCAAAGCTTTGACGGACGACGGGCCGGAACATGGTGATGAAGTTATATTGCCACTCAATGTTTGAAAAAGGCAAGCCGGTCGTCTCACTGGTTGACGCTCGGCGATAGATTCGTCGTGGTAGATACGGCGGCCGACGGTGACAACAGATGTAGTTTCGGCGATCAGCTCTCGGCGATAGATTCGTCGTAGTTTCGCGACTGGCTGTAGCGGATGTAGCTCGGCGATCGGCGATTTGACAATGGATATGTCGTGGCGCAGCGATTGACGTAGATGGAGATTCACTTCACAATTTTGGTGTTGGATAGCCAAAGATGGTTTTTGAAGGCGTTCTTGAGTTCCCGGGCCTTGCCTGGCCCGGGAATGGCCTTATATCAATTTAGTGTTCCTCGTTCGAGGAGTAAATTGAGACTGCCATTCCATACAGCTTTTCTAAAGAAACCTCGCTAGCATTCCAAGGTTCTAGATTTTTGCAGTTTTCAAAATTTTGAATACAGAATAGTAAAAAAAATAAATCTAGAGTCAAAATACATACAATCATGGCCAAACTATAAAATACCTCACTGAAATTGACAGTAGAAAAAGAAAAATATGAATTTGAAGAGAAACTAAATTCGAAACAAAAAAAACAGTTTCAAAACAACTGCCATCCGAGCAGTCGTGTCTAGAAATCGGGCCCGTGACCCGCGCGCAAAATCGATAAAGTGATGTAAAATTTTGAGAAAATCAAGTTTTTTTGTGCTTAAATTACTGTGAAAAGGACTGTCAAGTGCTGTGATGTGAAAGTTGTGAATGAATAATAGAAACCAGGTAATATATTATGATATATACATACATGTAGCATTACAACGGCTATCGTAGACATTATTATTTCGCTACTCCCGCTACTCCCGGCTTCAGAGCACGGTCTCGGCGATAAGTGGATAACATTTTCTCGAATTGACGAATAGCAGGGAATATTGCTCCTTGAATCTTGGTGGTGGGTATAAAATTAAATGGAAGGCGAAGTGTTTGTTTTTCTATGTAGATAGGGCGAATTCTCTGGGTTTTCTACTATAATAACAAAAACATATCACGTATCAAATTAAGTACATTGTAATTTGGAATACAAACATCGAAAATGATCGTGATTCAAATTTTTCCTTTACAAATTGATCTGTTAGTAGTTGTAGATTACGCTGAGCAGGCGATACTGCTATAAAAATATGTATTTACAAACAAATAACCGGCCACGTGCGAGTCGGACTCGTGCACTAAGGGTTCCGTACCATTATCTAAAAAAATGAGCAAAAAACCACCCCTCTCCTAAGTATTTATTTTGTTCTGTTTTTTAGTATTCGTTGTTATACCGGCAAAAGAAATACACAATCTGTGACAATTTCAAATCTCTAATTATCACGGTTCATGATATACAGCTTGGTGACATACAGACAGACAGCGGAGCCTTAGTAATAGGGTTCACTTTACCCGTTGGGTACGGAACCCTAAAAAGTATCTAAGTATTCTATCAGTTATCTGATTCCCATATTAGGTACAATCCATGATTAATTTAGGGCTAGACGGCACTGTGTAAACTGTCCACACATATTTACTTATTTTTATTATAGGTATTACTATAAGATGTAATAAATAAAATAGGTAAATGTTTATTTGCATTTTGATATGGTATATTATGAATTCCATCATCAAAATTGTTCTGCATCTTCATAATCATTAGGTAGCTATGAAATTTTAATAGAATTTAGTAACTGTTTTGAATAGTTTAGGTACTAGTAGGTATAGTCACAGATAACCCCTCTGTGAGTATAGTATAACATTATTGTCTGTGTTTTAGGTATGAAATAATAAAAATATCATGTATTATACTTATACATTTTATTTGCACATTTACACCCTTTACAAGAAGTTTTTATAAGTACCGGGTGCTAATTTTGGTAATTTTCTGGGTCTTCTTAAACCTAAGTCTATAATCTAGTCTTTATAACCGTGTACATGTAATGCAAAACATAACATGCAAGTACAATTTTTCCAACTTCAAGAATGGTGAATGTCCGATGTTTTTTGAGTAAATCGGCACTCTGTTTAGTTTCTTCCTTAGATATTGACTGTGGGTTGGTATATTATTGTATTTTTTATGGATGTCCGGACTCTGCAAAGTGTCAGTAACCATGGCCACAAAGAATTGGTGAAATTGTGGTGGTACCTCTACAAAAGCCAAGTAACGAGTTGATGTTGCATATGATCCAGTCCACCTAAAACAAATTAACATTTTGTAAAATCAATATACCATAGGTGTATAATTATCATAATATCCCTAAAGTCAAACATTGCCTGTTTGTCAGTATGTTTTTGTCATTAGATGAAATTTTGTCACACAGATTCTTTACACTACCAAGATCAACACAGTCATTAGGAAGTAAAGAAAAAAAGAAAAGAAGTTTTGTACACAGATACACTGGCGGGATCAACATAATACTTACACTTTTATTTCGGAAAAGAAGGAGTTACAACTTAGTTACTATAAAGTATAAATGATAAAATCCTTTGTAATTTCAACGCAATTATCATTCGTTGATAAGGGTTAGGGCATGGAGCTAATAAGGGTTCGAGACGGGAGGCGACCCCGGCCTGCCACGAATGTGGGGCGCCGGAAGATACGGCGCCCCACACGCTGGAGGTGTGCGCTGCTTGGGAGTCTGAGCGGCGCACACTTTCAGCGGTCGTTGGCCGGGATCTCTCGTTGCCGAGCGTGGTGAACGCCATGCTCGACAGCGAGAGGGCGTGGCAGGCAACGGTCTCCTTTTGCGAGGTGGTGATGTCGCAAAAGGAGGCTGCGGAGCGGGTCAGGGAGGATGATGCCAACTCTGACCCCCTCCGGCGCAGACGGAGAGGGGGACGGAGGAGGCGCTTCGGGCGCCTTCTTCGTCCTCCATAGTGGGGCCGGCGGCGGAGGGTCGGGGGACTCTCCGCTGCGCTCACACGGTCCCACACGTCTGGTGGGTAACTGAGGTGGAAGGTTACCCACCCACTGGCGCAGAGGCCCGGAAGGGCCTACCGCTGGGGCGAGATAGTGAATGCCAGCGCGACCCTATCTCGTCCCGTCCCGGCGGCGGACGGATCACGGGGGGGTTTTAGTGGGTTCGAGTCCCACATACCCCCTGCCATCACCCCCGTGGTGGCAGGGAAGTGCGAGGGCATTTCCCCCCCTCAAAAAAAAAAAAAAAAAAAAAAAAAAAAAAAATGGAGCTAATAAGGGTTGGTTTTTCTTTACTTATCTATGTAATAGGGTGAATTCTGAGTTACTTATTTACCTAATAATATTCGGGTAAAATAAGGTGGAGAGACCTCAAATCAAATAAACAATACATAAAACACAGACTAATTTTAATTTTAGTTTTTGGCTTCACTCTCGGGTGTATTTAGCCCAATGATTATGGAAAGTTTGATGGACTGAACAAAATATTGATGGACTGAACCAAATATTGATGGAAGTAATGTCATTTTAGTTTAATTTTCTCATTCTGCCAACATTGCGTCGGAGCTATCCAAAAATCGCTACTCCCCGCTACTCCCGCCATTTATCCTCCGTATAAAGCTTTCCACTGCCGCGGCCATGCTCGCAGAGTGGAGTAAAGCGACAGTGAGGATAAGTTTGTTATCTACTCCCTGGGAGGAATCGTCCACTGGCCGTGCTAGGCCCGCTGGGGGTCTTCAAATCGAGAGTGAACAGGTATCTTCTAGGAAAGCGTGTTACATCCTAGATCGCATCGTCACTTCCCATCAGGTGGGATAGTGGTCAAGCGCAAGCCTATCAAGAGTAAAAAATAAATAAATACATAAAATAAAAAAATAAAAAAATCGTACACAAAACTTAATTTAAACGTAATAACACACAAAATTGTCTGTATTTATTTGAGAGTTTTAGATTAATAGTACATTACTGCCGCCCCGTTGTTCTACCATTCTATTTATAAATTTGTATCTATGTGCATTCTTGTTTATTGGTGTTGAATAAAGTATTATTGTATTGTATTGTATTGTATTGTATTGTATTACTGCCTCGGCCTGCAACGAGTGCATTGCTGGCCGCTATTGAATGGTGGCCGAGAGCGAGGTGTAGTGCAGGTCCAGGCCATCACAGTGCGGTGACCATTGCAGCCCTTGATGGAAAGAAAGAAAGAAGAAAGAAAATACATTTATTCAGGACATACAACGCGAAAATAAAACAGAGAACAAAAATAACTGGCAGGTAGGTACCATCGTACTATATGTAATGTTGCGTGATGTCATGATATAGGTCCCGACTCAGCATGCAATCAAGGTCTTGCGACCTCAATAACTGATTTTCAGTCGGAACCCATCATCATGACATCACGAACTTCAGGACAAACAAATCAACATAAAAAAATTAAACAATAATGTAAAAAATACATGACATACAATAACCAAAAAAGAGAAAAAAAAAATACAATTTGATATGGTGTGCCGTATTTAGCAGACCACAGACACTGTGTCACTGTCAATGTCATAATGCAATGACAGTGACACGCACTGCCATCAGATATGGCTGCCCGTGCCACGTAGGACACTAAACAATATTTATTTCCTGTTTCGCCATATCTAATAAATCAGTGGTGATGAATTAATCGTGTCGTGATCCACGGTAGCAGACTAAAAAACATGGACAAGCTGGAATATTACTGGCTGGCTTTATAGCACGGCCAGCTTGCAGTAATTATGACCAAACTTAATGGCTGGGCCGGAGCTACGCTAAGCTCGAGACCATCATAGAGCGGTCAGCAGGGCAGTAATTGCGGGCCAAGGCTTGTATAGTACTTTACTCAAATAATGCGAGTAATTCATTAAATAAAATATCACTTCACATTATTTACAATCAGTGACAATAATAATATGGAACAAAATATAGTATTTAAAATGAACTAGGGATTTTCGAAGGGTCGCAAAACTTACCAGCAATAAAATTCCATACAACTTTGCTGGCGCCTTTTCGAGTAGCACAGCAACGCCCACTTTTTTCAAAGAAAGCTGTCAAAATAATTACCACATTACGAGCAAAAGGTTATGGTTAAATAATACTTTAATAATAATCTAATTTAATGAATTCATTTTGTTATCACACATTCATAACGAACTACGATAGGTATGGCAAAGTATAAAATATTTTATAATACTACCTATTTCTAGTGCAAACTACATACTCTAGTGACACCTAGCGGCTGTGAAGTTAAATTGCCCCTCTAGAGTTGCGTGGAACGACGTAATAATGTATGAATAGAGGGAGTCGAAGGTAGTCAGCGCCATCTATTGTCGAGTAGCTAATTTGGTAACTTCCTGAAGTATGATGGGACTGCCATGTTGAAAAGCTTTGTCTGAATTTCAGCAGACGTCGTGAAAGAGCATGATTTAATTTTTGGATAACCTGTTTTACCGACGGAGCCAGTTGTATCACAGGGAGTGGCTTAGAATTTTTTTTTTCACATATTATCACAGATTATGAGATTAGAGAAAAATACACATTTTTGGCCAGCATTCTTCCCTTAACTACCTATTTAGCAGCCAAACTAAGTTGGAACGTTTAGGTACCCTGAAACGGAAACTTAATACCTAGGTGTTTCCTACAAGTAATGACAGTTTTTTTGCAGTCATATCTACCTAGTAGGCGTGGATAAAATAAAAAAAAGAAGTATTGAGTTTTGATTGACATCGAACTGAAGCCCAAAATGGTGGACATATTACATATGTGTGTCAGATGAAAGTATGGCGACCGGCTGCATATGATGTGAGTGTGCGCGCCGCGCTCTTACGTACGAAGCGTTTCGGCTTCCTAAGGGTGCTTTAGTTGTAACCTTATAGGACTACAGGTAGATAGGTTTAGAGCCTACAGGTTTAAGGAGTTGAAATGAGAATCTCAATAGGTTCAACTCTCTCTCTATTTCATAATTTACACCTTAGGTTGTTATACATTAAACATTTAAGCATTCAAATGGTTCTTAGTTTCTAAAGGAGAAAGAAAGATATTAGTTTTTACAAAAGTAATACTACCACTCCTGAAGGCCTGGGTGTATGACGGAGATACCTGCGGTTCTGCCGTAGGATCTCAGGGTAGGTGGGTTCGATACCTACACCGATTCAGTATTGCCTGTGACCAAGGTATCACTTAAGAACTAAAATTAGTTAGTTGTCGGACAGCACTTAGAAAAATAAAACGCAGCCAAGGAGACCTGGCTGCGAGTACCGCTTGTGTAGTGGGTGTGTAGTAGTGGGACCGTGTCTCAGAGCGAAGACCTCGACGGACGGACGCTCGCTCCGTGTTCAGGTGGGAACGGCAGCGGCGGCCCAGCCCAGGGAGCAGGCCAACCCTGCTTTAGGGGCAGAGGGAGGCAGCGGCTCTGAGGCGAGGAAGCTCTGCGCGAGTAGCCGCGCTTGCGCCCCGGTATAAAAAAACCCTGTCGAAGACAGATGTGAATCAGGACGAGTCACTATGAGAATAGGCGTGCGGTGGCTAGCGCCACGTTTCGCTGGAGATAGGTACTTGCACTGAACTTACCCGTAGGGGGTTTTGAAGTTTTTTTTTAGGTGCCGTAGAAGCACAGGTTGTCCGTAGACAACAAGCAGCAAGGCGAGGTGACTGGTGACGACTGACCACTGTTGAACAAAACCATCGTGTGAGATGCTACCAAAATGGACGTGGCGGCGCTCTAAGATAGCGGCTGTGTTAGCGAAGCGAACTCACCACTTTTCAGGTGGAAGCACTCCTGAGGTGGTGTGGTGCTGGAACAACTGCACTGGGGAGCACTTTGGGCTCCTATGGCGACGTGGTCTCGAGCCAAGTCAATATCGTGCCAGTCTCACTCGCGACAGGAATCCAAATGGACGAACCTCAGCGCGGGGTTTTGCGAGGGCGGGCGTAACGACTTTTTCGCCGTCGTTTCCCCCACGCAATTGCTAATTTTTAAATGCTTTTGGGATCGCTGGCCAATCACATCAGCTGATCGAGCAAACAAAAGTAGTTTTCTTCATAACGTCAATGTCTGATTCAACCCGACAATGACATATATTTGACGTCGACAACCAATTTTTTAGTTTTTATTTGGCTTCACGCGGAGACGCAATTAGCCGGAATAGTTACTCTGTGAATGAGTATCACAGATCAACAAGAAGAGTTGTGTCTCTGTGGGCGAATCAATTTATTATCTGCGATAAGATCCACAGACCCACAATTGAGCACAGAAGATGAAACCAAGGGTTACATAGTTTTGGATCAGACGGGATTCCCTCCTTCTTTTTTTATTAGCTCCATGCTAGTAGGTAGAGTAGTAACATAGGCAGTCTCATTAATAGCCTGAAGACGTACTGCTGAATATAGGCCACCCCCAGAGAGTGCTGCTTTGCGGCTGCTGCCTCCTGCATCCATCAGATCCCGCGGTTTTCACCAAGTAGCACCCCTTGGTCTGCCGTTACCGTGGCTGCTACCATAGCCACGGGTTAGTAGAGCTGCTGCGGACTGGGGGGGGGGAATAGATTAGGTGGTCTTAGGGTCTAGCAATGATCCCAATCGCTAACCACTAACGCTAACGCCTCACGCCAACTCCAAAAATGTATTGAAATGACATTCGTTACGGAAAAGTTAGCGATTTCAGAAATGTCATTTCAGTACATTTTGGAGTTAGCGTGAGGCGTTAGCGTTAGTGGTTGGTATCTTTGCTAGACCCCCTGATCCGTATCCGAGATCACACGACGGAACATAGGTGTACGAAATCACACAATCATTCAATATCTGTAGGTATGAATATTACCCGCAACACTCCGCCCACTTGCCTCCCCTGACTTGGATCCACTGATCTTTACAGCTTTATCTACCTAGTTCCAAACTGTCATAATTATAGATATAAATATTTCGAAAGTGGCCTATTATTAGGAAAATAATATACGGAATGAAAATCATCATCATCATCACCATTATTAGCGTTAGCGTCCACTGCTGAACCTAGGCCTCCCCACTGAGCGCCACCTTGACGTGGGTAGAAGCATGATATACTGCAGGTTCTCGATCATGTTGATAGATGGCGCTATGGATGGTGATGTAAACAGTTCCATCACCATTCATAGCGCCATCGTCAAGAGTTCGTCAAGAGTAGAAATATCGATTTATAGTCCTTAGTAGTTATAGACTATTTTAGTTCATCTTCATCATCATCAGCAGCTGGAAGATGTTCACTGCTGATAGAGCGCCAATTAGCGCCATCTGTGTCTATATTTTCATAAATCTAGTTCTCTTAGTAAGTAGGTAGGCACATTATGTACATTTTTCAGATCTGTAGGTGTGTAAGTACCTTATATTTTTACTAAAAATTACATTTCATTTTTTTGCCACGCCACCCGAATGCCCTTAAAATTGGACCCTAAAAACTACCTAGTATAAGTAAGTGTAAAGAATAAGTATTATTGAGGTATTGGTTTTAATTTTCTTTAGAAAATACTTTTACGTTTTAATGAAGGATTTAGATACAGTAGGCCTAGCACAAATATTTACGCGTGCGTAATTGTAACGTTAACGTAAGGCAGTTGTATGGCATTTAATCTGCCCCCCTATTACGATTGAGCTAGCACCGCTGCTGACGCGCGTCTGCCGCTCAACTGCTGTCAATATTGGACACAATCGTAATAGGGGAGCCTTACGTTTACGTTACACTTACGCAGGCGTAAATATTCGTGCTAGGCCTACAGAAAGGAAAGGGTCCTCAAGTCCAATGGAAAACAATAATGTTAAACAACAATCAAATAATCAGTTCCAGCAGCGTATTGTATAATACTTATAATTATATTTATTTATTTATCATCATTATAATATGATCATCGTCATCACAGCCTCTATCGCAAAGAGAAACTAATATCTGGGTACACCCAGTAGTGGGAACTACTGGGGGTGTGTTCATTAGTCTCTCTTTGTGCTTGCATGCTATTCGTCTCAGTCACAGAGAGAAAAAAATGGCTTCACCTTCCGAAGTGACGTATGTTTCAAAGCTCTGTGGTCTCAGTTCTGGTCCAAATCGAACGACCCGCGGATCCTTGTAATAGCCTGTCGTTAGCCTATAGATGTCACTACTAGGTAGACGGTTACGCTTTACTTTTTTTGTTCACCTATACGATACTTTTCAATACCGTCTCATTTTCAAGACATTAAGAACTATGTAAATATATAGGTAGGTACCACGGCAGCTTTATCCATAAATAATCGGTTATCCCTATGGAATCGGTCGGATTCAAGAAACTCTTCTATGGAGAGGCTCAATGTTCACCAGAGGACGTTTTTAAGCTGATTAAAAGATGAAAAAACGACTAACAACCTCACAAATACTTATCACTTGTGCACTGTGCACTGTTATGTAGACCATCTGCACTTAGCGCGAGCTACAACGTGCCCATTGGTCAATCCAAGCAGTCCATAAGCTGCGGTGTCATTACGATATCCGTTCTATGAAAGCTCAAATATCAACTGGAAATAAAACGGGACCTTACAGATTGTTAGCTGCATTCCACAAGCTACCAATAACAATCTGTTTCTCTCAGAACTTGTCTTTTTTAATAATCGGGGCAACTTTTGATCATAAATATTCCACCTTATGAGTGACAATATGACTGAGCCACGCTATACATGGATTAGAAATTAATAGCGTTGAGAAAATGGAATGTGAGTGAGGCTGCGGGATCCTTCCCTAAGTGTCTGGCGACAGATTCTATAGGTATATCTACTTTCCCATCGAGCTGCTAACCAGAAGGAGAGAATGCCCTGCCACCATGCTATATACTATATGGTACCTATCACGATGTTTATCATCATCAGAAGCTCAAGATTATTGCAGGATTCGAATCCACGATTCACGGATTGACTCATTTGGTTGAGGTACCTAAATTTAATTTCATCATAGGTAATTCGTATTCGTACCGACCATGTTATTGCCAAACCATAGGCATGCAAAAGTTCAGTTATAAATCTAGCTTTAGTCTCATGCCGGAAGGGTACTTATATTATGCAAGTTGCCTAAAAGCAAGAAATGCTTTTATGATCTATCAATAGTTTTATATTTAAAAAAAACAGGTCATTATCTAACTGTCCACCGGAAAATTATGATAACAGCGAACTTTACTAGGAAAAACGTTTCTATCGAACAGCACATTACCTACGTACCTACCATTCACCATCATTTTATTTGCACTTTCCCGATAGCCAATCACATGTTTGCCAGAGTGCCAGATTAAAGTACAGGCCAGCCCATAACTTACTTTTAACTGGCAGTTAGCTCGCGTAACTGCTGGCGGTAAATTGGAATAGGTAGGGAATAACTAGATTTACTTTATTATATCAGTTTATTTCCGACGATCAATCGGCACCGGCTGCGACGTGAGCAGTGCAATCTGAAACATAAAATAATATACGCAATTTCTGGATAGAATTCAAAACACTAATCCTTTCTAAGGTGTCATCAAGACATCCCCAATAAACCTAATATAATACCATGGGGTACCATCAGATACAAACGCAAATAAGCCCGAACTTGAAAAAAAATTAGTAATTGTGTCTAGAGAGTTACTAGTTAGTGTCCAGTGTATTCATTTGGCCCCATACTTCGCCAACACGCAATAAATGTTGCTTAATAATCTTGCATTATGCAGAAATAAAATAATTCGTAAAATAGCCCGCGTTATTCCGTTGTATGGGATGAGGCATCTGTACTGTAGGTATTATATTATCTGGGATAATACCTACACAATCAGCAACAGCATTTAAAAACCTGACATAAATAAATACATAAGTAGTACATTGGAATAAAGATATATTATTAGGAATTTAACTCCGAGCACAACTAGTTGCCATAGCTCGTTGCGGAACTTCAGCGTTGCATCGATTAAGTTATTTGATTATTATTAGTTATAGTTATGCACACACAAGTAGATAAGTACTTAAGTAGGTAAGTACCTTGCTTAATCACAATATTGTATGTATTTATGTTCGTGTATAAAGCAGTAAAGTGCATTCTAGTTGTCAGATTTACGAGTTTCGCGCTCGACCATAAATTTTGTTAAGCTTATATTGGCGAAACATTGTAGAAATATATGACTGTACTTAATACGTATGTTAGGTTTATTGCTAGTTGTTGTGGTAATAAAGCTACTGTTATGTGATCTCTATTCGCTACTTTGTATCTTTAAAATGACAATGTAAAAAGTTTCACACATTATATAGACAAAGTTAATATTTTAATAACAAACGATTCAGTGTCTATTATATTTACATACCATATAAACTAAAAGTACTTATTAGCTATGGTTGTGTTTTGCTAATATTTGCTATTATATGTATAATACAAAATGGTGGTACATATTATCAGTAATCATGTAGAATGAGGAATAAGTACATTATACTTGCATTACACATGTTATTTGATTTATCAGAGAGATGAAGATAACTATTATTTCGTTACGTAATAAATTGTTCTACTGAAAATTACATTCAGTTTTAAGTATTTCAATTTAGAGCCATTTCATCAGTCCCGCCAGCTATCGTCGTTTTTCTGCCATCCAGACGTTTTGCTTACTTAGACATTCTGCAACTAATACATTTTATATACGCAGACTTTATGCAACCCAGATGACATGACGCCGCATAACCCATAACGATTACACTTTTTTTTTAAATCTTCTGTAAAGGTTTTTCAAATACAATATCAAAAATAATAACATATTTAATAACATATTTTTGACAATTGTTGTAATTTTAGATTATTATTGATTAATTTATGTTATTATTAATATATTATAATAAATTTTATGTATGTGTAGATAAAAAAAAAGAAAAAAAAATAATAATATGTAGGCAATAATTTTTTTTTATGGCAAAAAACAAAAAATTAAAAAAAAAAAAAAAAAAATTATAAATAAATAAATAAAATAAATAAATATGTGTGGACATTTCACACAGCGCCATCTAGCCCCAAACTAAGCATAGCTTGTACTATGGGAACCAGATAACTGATACAATACTTAGATACGTTTTTGTTTAATATCTAAAGATTTGATATAATGTTCTTGCTTAGATATAAAATAGCTTGACAAAACTAAATTCAAGATTGAGTATCCTTCCTTGAATTTCTTGAATATTCGCGTTCTTTGTAGTCATAGTAGCGAGGTCTTCCAGCCGTGAGATACCTGTAGAGACGAGCTTCTGATACTTATATACTACAAAAGCCCGGATCTACAGGGTAGATCACGAATGTGCCAATATTTCTTATAAGTACTAATATCATTCTGGTTTCAAGACGTGGTGTTATCTTCGTTTTTGGTTTGGAGATTTTTCGTACTACGCGTTCTGGGGTTCTTCGGGGATCTGAAACTTATATACGTTAAATTACTGGGTGTAACTTTGTATTATTATTATTTTCAGTCCGAATATTATTAATTATTGTTGTACATCTGATGAAAAGAACTATAAAACAAAAAGGTTAACTTGTGAAAATGAATAATTTAAAAAAATTCAAAAAGAACCTAGAATAACAGTTTGAATACGTAAGTTGTCTTGGGAAAGCTCCCAGTGTTAGTGAACTAGTGAAGTTTATTATATTTATAAAAGAATATCTTGTTTCTATTTCTCTACTTTCATCATCATCATTAACAGACTGAAGACATGCACTGCTGAACATAGGCATCATTTTGAGCGGGTGCTCGCCTCCTGCATCCATCGGCTCCCCGCGGCTTTCACCAGATCGTCGGTCCACCTAGTGGGGGGCCAGCCTACGCTCCGTCTTCCAGTTCGTGTTCGCCAGTTCTACGAGCAATGTGGCCTGCCCATTGCCATTTCAACTTAGTAATCCTAATTCTCTACTTTAATCCATACAAATTCAAAAGCAACTTTGTTTGTCTTTCTGTCTGTTCGTTACCTTTCTTTTTGAACCCTTTGATAGGACATACAATAGCATACTTTTTATTGAGATAAACTTTATTATATAAGATTAAGATTATGTCTATGTCTAGTCGATATTGGGTCAGTTCATCCCCGAGCTATTAATATCACTGCATATTTTTGTCAGAATATATTTATCCAACATATCTCATATAACATATCCCACGTTAAACGTGTAATTATCGTGACAAGCTCGGTACCAAGAGGCTTAGTATGGAAATCTCATTACACATGCGTGCTCGCTATCAATCATATTAGTACGCAAATCCGGCGCGGCAGGCGTTTGAGTTAGATTTAGATTTATTACATTGTGTTGTTCGCATTCAATTTACATTAAAAAAGACTGAGTCCGTTGGAGTTTTTAGTTAAGTACAAACTACAACCTCGCCTCAAGATTTTCTTTGGTGAATATAACATTGGCTTTTATGAAGGATGATAATACCAACATCCAATAAAAAATAAGAGAAAAGAAGTTTAGATACATCATGGCGAATACATAAAATCAATCATAGAAGGAAAAGTAGATGGAAAGAGTGGAAGGAGATGATCTAGAAGAACATTCGAGGATTGACCGTAAGAAAAGGCTAATGTGATACCTGGAGCGGAAAATGCCAGCTGAAAAACGTAATGAGTGAATAAACTTGACAGGTAAGCGCTTAAATCAAAAAAAGAAGAAGCTGATTTAAACAGTCTACTCTGACCACCTTCCAGAAGTTAAACACCAAAGATTCAATTCACAGATAACAATAGGTACAACACTTTACCCTAATCTGATAGCATGACGAAGGACCGCAAATCAGTGAAATCGGAATGTGCTCCCGCGGGATTCGCAAAAAAATAATCTCGAGCTATTTCCGCAACTCACGGCCGCTATTGTGCACCCAATAATGTAGTGGAGGAAAGGCTCTAACAAAAAGGTTCACTTAATTGCGCGAGGGAAGACGTTGAAAGCGGACCGAGCATTGTTTCCCGCAAGGCTTTTGCACAGGCTCGATCCTCTGACTCATCAATTTCATCTCCACGGCCCTCCATCTTTCTAGATTGCGCCAAGACTAATTCTAGACTTAAACCTCTCACAGAGCTAAGAGTTCGTGTAACTGCGAGAATCGTGGCGTCATTAATCAATCTTATCTCGAACTAATCTCGTTGAAGAAATCCGCGAGAGAACTAAACTGAAAACCAATTCATTAAAGCAAACGATGCATTAAGGAAACGACGTGCTCCCAACGTTGCCACAGAAAGGCTTAATTCTACACGTGAGAGGTGAACCAATAAAGGCAAAGGTCCTAATTGAGGCTCATTTATAAATCTAACTAGGCAGCAGTTCAAGTAAATATCTACAAACGATAATGTCGATAGAGCTGGCGTACAGGGGGCTGGAGCAGAACTCCCAAAATCCCACCCCTTGTCTCCCTGAGGTCTGTGTAGTGTCTTCCAGCCACCATTAATCTTATACGTCAAATAAACAGGCTCCTAGCTGGATGTAATACAAGAAATCGGTGCTTAAAATTACAATCCCTGCGAATGAATGAGATGATAATGAAAGGTAAATACAATTATAATAGACGCGCAAATTCATATTTGAAACAAATCGTTCAATAAAAAATGTAAAAACTTAACATTAGGTCATAATTATTGCAGAATGGAATTTAATAACTTCGGATAACTTTTTTGCTGTTATAAAAAACGAGTTAATGTTCTACATATGTATATGTTTTCCTTAAAACTTGTTTGTATTGTGTAGGTAATTGATTATGTTTGTATATAGTTTTCATTTGAGTTCATCTCTATTTCAGTACATACCCATCATCATAGACAGTAAGTCCAAGCTGTTACGTATATAGGTACCTCTTTCTTCAACTATTTTATACCATAGCTATACTATATGTTGTACGATATATGTACAAGGGGTGTGTACCGTAGTGTACCGATAACGTAATCAAGCTCTCGCAAACTGAAGAGTGAAGACCCAAGAGGGTGGCCTAATTAATTGAGTTTAGCTATAGGTTAACGTCAGCGATTCTGCTTTACGATGAATTAATATGGAGTACCGTGTTGAAGCAGATGAAATGTTTGCTAGCGAACGCTGAACTCGATGAGAACGATTTTATGATAGGTAGTAACTGAACAGGTAAGAGTGGGTATCCTTTTATGTTTGATGTACGAACCCTGTCTAACAAAGTATAAATGAGACACGAGGGATAGGTTTATTATTTTATACAGTAAGATGAAATATAGGCAGAAATATATCCAACTGTATACACAGAAGCAGTGAAGGTAAATGGTTCCAATACCAAGTATTAATCTGAGTAGGTATAGTTTTGGATGAGATACGTGAAATGAGTCTCTTGACTCCTCTAGTGGCTTAAACTGATAGGTACCTATACAATTTTTAAATTTATATACTTAAACATACCTAATCAGCAGATAGAAAGATATATCAAATTCTGTTAATGATAAAAAGTAAAAAAAAAAACTAAATACACTTTGCTTTAATAGGGGTTGGTTCCAAACAAAAATCAGTTCTCGGCGCCATCATTAGTTTAACTGAGAGAAAAATCGTAAAGCTGTTGAAAGAAGATTAAGAAAGACTAACAGTAAAAGATTATCTTTTAAGTCTTCTGGGTTCGCTTTATCTATTGACTTTAAAAGGATTATAGGGATTAAGCTTCCGTTTCGTGACAGCAATGTTTACAGCGAATACTTTTTGCAAAACATCCTGTTATCCCAAACTATGCTGAGCAAAATCAAGCAACCCTTCCAAACAAATTTGGGCTCCACGTTAATTAACTCGGGTAGATAAACCATATTTCACCTCCCAATAGGTAAGCTTACCATTGTTTACCACCGGTATCTCATATTGGCTGTTTACCCGAGAGACGTAACTTCTGCAACGCTCCGTCCCAAATGCTACATTTCAATATGCTGACTAACAGACTAGGTACTTTTACTTTGCTCGAGGTCGTGTTTGTGCCATGTGTCCGTAATTTGGTTGTGGATGTTTAGAGTTTGATATTTATAGGAGCATTAAAAGTTCTGTATTGGTCATAAATAAATGTAATCCATTTACGGAATACGTGTGTACAAGATATTGGCCTAAATGATAAAAGCGCAATGACAATTTCATTAATTTATCAAAATTATTATGGAAGAAACATTATTTTACAAGTGAACATAATTATAAGAGCACGTGCGTATAGGCCTACATTAAACTTAATGCCATTAACAAAAACTTTGCTCTTAATATTTCAGCTAACGACTTAACTTCGGACACACTGTGTGGAGATTACATATTAAAATACGTCGTGTGTGCAATTTTACACAACTTTACAGTTTAATTTGTTAATGAGAACAGTTGCTTTGAAAGAGGTGAACTGTAAATGGCTGAAATATCATTAAGCTTGGTGATCAGTCAAGATTACTGGTTTTGTAGCGACATGGCTATTACCTACTCCTCATTACCTGTTTTTGGGTGTCCTTTTCTGTGCCCCAGATTCTTTGAGATGTACAAATCTTCAGACAAGTCGAATACCATTTAGCAAAAAAAAATTACTGATATTTGAATGACAATTCGAAACGCAAAATTTCTGCTTTACGAAAGAAATCAATCAATATCAATATACATAATATACATAATTATAATAAAACTGTAACTGGCTAAATCTGTACATTGAATATTTTTGGAAAAATTTGACTTTATTGCGCTTCTTAATCGATATAGAAATAGAAACAATTTTTTTTTAATTTTTGTCTATCTGTCTGTCTGTCTGTCTGTCTGTCTGTCTGTCCCTTTGAACACGCATCACGCTCGAACTACTAAACGGATTTTGCTGAAATGTTGTATGCTTTAGCTGAATATGCAGAATAAAATTTAGGATGTTATTTGTTTTCGATAACGGCCAAGTGCGGGTTGCGCACCGCATAAGGATGTGATTTTTATTCAAGCTTTTTTGTTCGCATATTATATAAATATAATCATATTTGTTTATCAATTTTAATATCAATAAAAAAATTAAAAATAAAGAGAAAAATAAATAAAAAGTAAAATAAAAAAATGTCATAAAAAAATATACTCACCTGTGGAAGCGAAGGTAGAAGAGAAAGGTTAAAAAAATAGGAGCATATTTGTTTTCCTTTCCATTCTCTCTTACCCATAAACAGAGATTAACCCGTGCGAAGCTGGCGCGGGTCAGCTAGTGCCTTCATAAAACAATCCATGGCTATTTAGTACGTATAATATGATTCATTTACAAAGGACTATCCAAAAGCTCGTTCATTAGGCAACAAATTATAAGGACCAGGCTTTGAACGCGAAAACCACATGAGGGTCGTTACAGCCAGTAGCATACTGTTCAATAGCTATATAAATGTAATTAAATAACGCCTAAATCAAGTATGTATGGAAAACATGCGCCAACTTGGCGGACGGCCAAAACCACGCGAGATTTATCCATCGTACCTAAGTACATTTCCATACAGCATATAGGCACTGAGAGCATAGCCATATAGCCAATGAATAGGCGAGGGGAGACTAGACCGGATGAAAATGGGGTAAAAAGGGGTGCTGCAACCATTTAGTCTAGCCAACCCCCCGTCTGGGCTGCAGACAAAAACTAACGAGGGATGAACGAGAAATTTTAATTAGTTCATGTTAAAGCTTTTTTATATACAGTTGGTACACCAACGAGTCTGCTTTGATTTATTGCTTTTTAAGACCTTTTAATTAAAATTGTGCATCTCTTTCATTCCAAATACAATGTTTCTTCTGAAAGTATCAAGACGTAATATCTACCTGCTATAAATGGCGGAGGGCTCTTAGTTTAGATCAAAATTATATTATTAGGTGGTAAAACTGTATAATAAAATAGGTCTTAGGTACATAACCTAGTTTTTATAGATAGTGTGTCCAAATTATTATAATGTTCTATTTTTAAGACTTGTGCATGTATAGCATTGATTGATTGTTGATTTGTGTGCATTTGTGTTGTTTGTGAATAGGTATTTTTTGAAAAACAGAATTTAAATATTTAATTTTTTGAGTTCTTTTTTGAGTCTGTTGATAATACCTTTTGTAAGTTTCAAAGACAAAAAGCTTCAACCAAGCCGGGGTTTCAAATGGGTATCACAATGATCCAACCACAGAATCCGCTTTACGTATCTCCCAGTCTCCCACCCCAAACACCCGCAGGCTTTGTCCGTGCATTTCCATACTCAAAATCAAAAGGGACTCAGCCGATCAATAACCTATCGCGCGGAATGGCCGACCTTCCACTTTTGTTGACTCCTGAATACTTTACCGAGCGTAAAGATTTCCATAGTTTATGGACTACAAACGCGGTACGTGATGCTGAAATCTGGAAAGGGTATGGCGATGGAATGAGAAAATAACGGCAATCGAGCGTTACAGTTTTATTGTTGGACTAAAATAGAAAGCAAAATGCCCTGTACCTATGTTTATTGTTATCGAATCCTAGATGTCAATTCAATCGGTTTAGCTTTTATCAACAGTAAAAAATGTATACTTCGTTTTTTTATTAATGATTCACAATACTGGCTGTATTGCCTTGCTTACTTAATAAACAATATACTAACTAAAAAATATAACACAGGCAAACCACCTACTCGATGTGAACATAAAATGCTTTAATAAGCTCTCTAACTAAAAAAAAATCAAAGCTACACAGAATAAATGGAGAATGCAGGTGTTATGGAGAGCCGTGTCACTTATTCTCATTAAAAATAATACAGAGTAACATTTCTATATGGAACCTCGATTAAAGCACTCTACCGTTATTTACCAAACTATTAAACTGATGTAGTATGAACGAGCAGTTAGTACCTCCACCTTTCTACATAAAATAACCAAAATAACACCGTTTTACCAACTTGCAAAAACAAACCCCAAACAAAAGGAAAAGCAGCTAAGTGTTATCTTAAGCACAGCTTCCACTGAGTCAGCCCAAGAGTAAAACTCAATCAAGAAAAAAAAGCTGATTCAAGAAAAACTTTTCAAACTGTTTTTCTTTAAACTCAAACAAAGGGAAAAGTTAAGCGACAGCGGGGAAATTAAACGGGCCTTCAAATAAAAGTTTTAATGGCGAGTGTTTGCTGTCTGGCGTTCTTAGATCAAGATGCAGTGTTGTTTTCGACTTAATTTAAAGCCCCACTGGTCTACGATTATTTAAGCTCATGATTTAAGGAGGAGCTTGGCTAATGCATTTTTCTAGTTCTCGCCATCCTTGATTGTAATCGCAAATTACTGTTTTTTCCTTTTGACACACAATCATAACGTGTTTCTGTAGGTATCTACTGAGATGATATTGATGATAATACTAAACTTAAAACCGTCTAGATCATTAAAATGAACGCAAGTGCTGTACCTACCACATATACATATATCTAGAGTTTCAGCGAAAATCAGTTTTAAATTAAAAGGTACTCTATTAGTGGCATATCAGTACTTACTGCTCACATAACAATATAGCAAGCACCACATTACTTAGAACAAATCCCTTTGATAACACAGTGCATGCATATTCAAGACAGCCAAGCACTTAATTTACCAAACTGCAGTCGACCTATCTACATAAATAGCCCATTTAGGCTTCTGCACACGCTCTCGCTATAAACTTGGCTGAACCAAAGCTAGTGCTTAGGTAAGTCTTTAGTGCGGCTTTAGTTCAAATGGTGATTAATTTACGTTAAGTATAGGTTCTATTCCACTGGTTCAGCTACCAGTGGCACCAAATAAGTATTCATTTTGAAGTGAGCGAAGAAATGCAGTGCATATTTAATGAAACCTACTTACATGCACCTACTTATTTTTACGTAAAGAAAGCAATATTTATACCATTAGGCGGCCTATATGGAATAATGTCAAAGCATGGGGCCTTGTCTGTGATGGTCGATCAGCGAAAATCTTGGATGAATCCAACTAAGTAGGTAGGTAGTTATACTAGATCGTTGATACCTATGTATATGTTCAAATGAAAAATCAATGATGAATTAATAAAAAAATACATCACAAGTTTTCATTTATGTTGGTATGTGCAATAAAGAATTTTTCTGTTCTATTCTATTTTAGATGAGTTTTTCGCAAACAATCCAAAATACTTTACCCAGTACCAACCAATAATCATTTTCAAATATAGTTCATAATGAAACTGCACAAGTAGCTAAAACAGCTCCAAATTTGCTGCACTCAGATTTGCATAATGGCAGCACTACGCAGATAATCCTCGTATCTCCAGTATATCCCACTATAAAATACGTTTTGCTTGTTGCTTTGGTAATTATCTGCTTACGAAAAAAAATCATAGTTATAGCACAGATAATATAATGATACCTACAGTACAGATGCCTCATCCCATACAACGGAATAGTTCGGGCTAATCTTGCGTTATGCAGAAATAAAATAATTCGTAAAATAACGAATTATTTTATTTCTGCATAACGCAAGATTAGCAAGTGACATTAATTGCGTGTTGGCGAAGTATTGGACTAAATTAATACACTGGACACTAACTAGTAACGCTCACGACACGATCACTGCTTTTTTTCACGTTGGGGTTTTCATTTGTACCTGATGGGACCCCGTGGTTATTTCAGGATAAATCCAAGAAAATTTTGACTGGAATACACTAAAGCTGCACTTAAAGTTTTAACGAACTACGTACAGGCCTCAAAGTTAAATACCGGCTTATTTTAATAGAGATTAGAATAGCCCAAAGCTTAGATGTACTCGTTTGCATCCAAACACAAACCTATATCGGCAATATCTACCATAACCCGGTAGCACTATTGCTCGAACTAAAGCCCTGACTTTCCCAAAGCCCGCAGAGAGCTGTTACTTCAAATTGCATTTGCATATTACTTCGTATATTACTTATACATAACTATGTATAGATAGTAACGGGATATACTTCTGTCTTCTCTCCTTTGTTACGACAAAGGCGGGCGTCGCGAACATTAAAAACATAATATCGTAGGAATGGTGTAGTTTTATTGTTTCCTCTTCTAGCGCGAGTTTTCATTTTAAAGTGAAGAAAGCATTCTCTGTAGACGCATTTATCTTCACGCTTTTATTTTTATTGAGCTATTGTTTTGTGGTTAGTACGTGCTCTTAAATAAATGGTTTATAGCATTTGTAGGATTTATCGTGTCTAGACTTTCACGCAACATTATTGCAGTAATGTACTTAATAGTGTACTTATCTAGTTTCTTCTGTGCGTTTGCATGCCGTAGGTATTTATATAGTTTAATTTTCTTGCAAGCACATGTTTTAAAGAGGGCTGGCATTTCATAAGTTCCTATTTATGTTATCTATGATGATGGTCTGGGGCCGTACTGTAAGCTCTTAGCGCGATTCAAATCAGAGCGTATATTGGATCGCAATTTTTTTTTTGTATAAATATTTTGACACGCGACCCAAAATAGACTCTCTTTTGAATCGCGCTTAGAGCTCACAGTACGGCCCCTGAAAGCGATGTTTACATAATTACCTACAGCCCATTTTTCTGCATTTCAAGTCTCTTCAGCTGAATTTCACACCGTAGTTTCGAAGCTTTTTTTTTTGCTCTGTGTAGGCAAGTGGTCAACATAAGTACCAGGAAGCTATTAAAAGATGTGTTTCCACTGTCCTCATTCTATAGAAAGTATTATTTTATCATAATAAAGAAAGAGACAGCCTTTCCATTCTACTCTAGGTATAACCATGACACTAAATAGGTTCTTCAATTTATAAAATCGTATTAACCAACAATTTAATTATCTTGCATAATAAATACGAAGATTTTTAAGAAAAATTCATTTATTTAAATTGCTGGTTTATGCAGACTAATAAACACAGTCATTATCTAGTCATTCTCCTTCTGGTGTTTGGTGCTAAAAAGGCATTAGCAACAGAGCAAAAAAAGCTTGCTCTCCGAAGCGTAATTTTTTACATAGCTCTGTGACATTAGCCATTGTACATGATGTTAGAGATATTTTCCCATTCATGCTTTTTTATTATGACTATAAATTGGTATAAATAGTAGTTATAGTATAATCAAGTTAGCTTTATCTTAGCTATTCACATCTTGATTACAATATTCGAATAATCAAGATAGAAACTTATTTCATAAGTATTTTATAAGTATCGCACGTAAGAATATTTTATAAGTATTCTTACGTGCGATTTCATTTTTGCGTGTAAATTAAAACCAAAATTTAATTAATAAATTCTTAAAAAATTAAAAATCACAAAAACACACTAGCAACGATATTTTATGAAATATTTTCAATTTTTACCGTGTGCACCATAGAATTTTATTTGTTCTAGCAACCCTGTAGAATCGAATCGAATACCAAGATGGCGGTGCGGAACGGCGGCGTCAGCCAGGGCCGGCGCGTAGTGGGCGATCAGGGAGAGAGGGGGAGTCGTAATTTCGCGCCCGGGGCGACATCTATAATTCCAGCGAGCCATCATAAATTAGCATACGTATTAGATTGTGTGCCTGAGGGTGGGGACAGATTTTGAGCATGGTTTGTATTTAGGTAGAATATGATTAACTAAAAGTTATTCGTTAAATTATTTTGAGCTAGAATAAGATATAAAAATCGCTGGCTGGGTTTACTGATAAATAATAAATTAGTTAAAGTAATCTCGCAAAATAATAAACGCCAAAAAATGTAATAAAACGTCGTACATTTGTTTACTTTTAACACTTTTACGACGAAATGGTTAAATCTATTGCGACTTGTGCGTACACACACACATTGCACATGATAAACACAGAGTATTTTCACCCACACACCCTTAGTTTAGAACAATGCATTATTGCATGCATGATATGAATGTAAGCAAGTCAATAGTATTTCGAGTGAGTTAAAATAATAATGATTTATAAATTAGCAATATCTATTAAATAAGATATCGTTCTTATCCTTTATCGCACAAAAGTTGGGATACCTACACCTACATAAATAAATCCGTTAAAAAACTTATCCTGTATCAAGTTGACATAAAAATTTTACTTATTTGTTAAAAGCATACGTTGATAGAAACATATTCTCCACTCAGCGAAATACATCAATCAAGTCGTTGTCCTTCAAAGGGGCAGCGTGCCTACTGTATGATAAAGCGCCTCTATTTCAGAGTAATGCAGACATGAAAGCTGTCATTTGTAAATCTTTTGTCTGACCTACGTATAAATCATGATACGTTTTCTGCTGTGAGCAGTTTCGTATTGTTACAAATGTTCCTTTCTCATTTTCTGTGATGCCAACAAAATCACGCAAGTAAAAAGAAAATATTACTGGAGACCTACACACATTGTATACATTTTATTACTTACATAGTGTGTTAGTAGTTTGTATCTTAAAGATGTCCTTCTAAGCTGAAGAATAATCACAAATTATATTATATCATTCTATCTCTTTAGACTCTCGGGCCTAGCCCGGGCATTTGGAAGGCATTGGTGGGGCCGAAGCTAACATCAAGAGGCCCTTTTGAATACATGATTAATTATTACAACAGACAAGGTATGGTATGGCATTATTATAGACTATTTTTCTTATATAGGTATTAAATAAATCTGGGCTATTATGGTGAACTTTTGGATGGATGGTGACATTGGGTTATAGAATGAGAGAACGGCACCTGCCAATTTTATCTCATATCAAAATGTTTGAGGCAGGTGATGGCTTGCCACCCACTAAATCGGTCTCCTGTAGTGGCTACCGCATATTGGTGCCGAGGAAGCAACATTGGTGTGGGTGGCTCAGGGTGTCGAGAGGTGTGCTGCACTTTCACTGAACGCTACTCGCGGCGTTATGCCCTTTAACACTTCCACCCTGGAGGTTAGGTTCTTAGCTCTTGCGACTTCCACCCCCGGACAGCCAGTTAAGGCAAGCCAGGGGTCAGAGGTCTCACTTAGCCTCTTGGAGTCAGTGTCGCCACTCACCGACGGCTCGCCACAAAGCCGCCTTGCTTTAATATTATTATTATTATTTTTTATTTTAACTAAATTAATATTATTAAATTATTTATTAATAACATGGTAAACTACGTTTGTAATAGTATTTTTTACAAAAGAAAGATGCATATAAAAACACACGAAAATTTGGGAAAATTGGTTCAAATGGTATTCACTGAAAGGTTTTAAAACAAAATTATTTTGACTATGCAGAAACAAGTCTAGAATAAAATAAAAGTGTCTGGATATTTAAAATAGGATGAGGGTAAGATAAGGCAAATTTACGTGGGGCTTGTAATAAAAGATCCCTTTGTGAGACTTGTTGAGTAGGCCTATTAGTTATTCATTTTCATTTGCGTTGTTACAGCTTTAATTTTATACCAAGCTTTACGGGTTTGAAGAGATGAACTTTTATTGAGCAAAGTGATAATAAAGGAAGATGCTTTAAACTACTCAACGAGCTACTTGGGCGTTATCTGTGTACCAACTAAGTATGTAAATATGGAGTAACAGCATATATGATATATATGGTAATCTTGGTATATCATTTTCCACAAGTTACCTGATAATTTGATTGAGGACCTACTATGGTCTAATAAGTTTATAGCCTTCTCTTAAAATTGAATGTACTTAGTGTACAATTATATGCCACCGTGCTGAGGCTTATAAATAGCCAGTGATTTCCATACAAATCCCTACTTAATGAATATCAGGGGCCACTTTTGACTTTTATTTGTAATCTTCTATAACAGATAATCTATATTGAGTTTAGTTGAAGGATATATATTTTTCTTTGTTCCCATTACATTAATTCATAGACGTGAAGTACTTATTTGATAATGTGTGTAAAGAAAATAATATTAAATTTCATTGCTTTTTCTACTGTTTTGTTATTTCAAACAGTTTACGAGAATTCGGTTTCTGAATTTGGGTACAATTCGGTTGATCGCTAATATATAAAAAAAAACTTGCAAAAAAAAAAATAGTTCATGATATAGATAACAGATGGCGCTACATGTTTGTTTATATTGGAATAATTTGTGAATAATTGTATATTATAATAAAATATTGGTATAATTTTTATAGTCGACAAACAGTTGATTCATTGATTAGCTCAGGCAAACTAACACTTATTTATATTAGCACTACCTACCTATAAAATACAGCAAATACATATTTCTGCTTACGATGTTCTAATTTTTTATTCTGGTTTAATTTACGAGACATGTTTAATAACTTTATTTTTGGGTAGTTTTATTTAGTAAGGAGGTATTCTAATCTACTCTGTATAATATATACTAGCATTATGAGAGGCTTCTTAAGCATCCCAGCGGGGTGCTTTATCGAACGGGCCGGCAACAGTGGCTAAACTACCTCATGTAATGTGGAAAACCATTTTGCTATCCACATGATGCCGTCGACGGAAACAACTTTTGTAATTAAATGTTGGTTGTGTTGTGTGCAGTGAATGTAAAGGGAACTCATTTCGGTAGAAAATTAATTGCGTGGTTGTTTTTGCTAAGAGAAACAACAGTTACACAAAATAGTTACCTTAGTCAATTATTTATGTTGTATGAGATTGTATACATAAAAATCTCGGTAGTTTATCTGAGATGCTGTGAAATTATGTGCTTTGATATTTTAGGTAACTGTGCCCATATTGTAAAATTCTGTAGAGTTACGATCAAAAAGGAGCCTAAAAGGTGAAAAAAGCAGTTTATGACAACGATGACTATCCTGTCAGGGATTAGCACATGTACATACATAAGTAGATTAGTAGTAGGATACGTGAAAAATAAAACGTAATAGCAATACCAATAGCCTACAGCACAGATGCCTCATCCTATACAACGGAATAACGCGAGCTATTTTACGAATTATCTTATTTCGGCATAACGCAAGATTATCAAGCGATATCTATTGCGTATTGGCGAAGTATTGGGCCAAATGAAGACACTGGACACTAACTAGTAACTCTCTAGACACGATTACTAGATTTTTTTCAAGTTTGGGCTATTATTTTCATATTTTTTTTTTATTTATCATCAGGTAGATGGGACCCCATGGTAATAGTATACTTATTATTTTGTGTTAAATTAATTTAAAAATATATTATTTTTCTTCCTCGTTACGTTTAATTCAGTTAAATGTGTATTGTTGTGAATGGTAATTCAATATGTATCAATATTATTTCATCGTACTAAATTAAACGTATTTATAATTCAAAAGTCATAAAAATCCACGAGCCCCATTTTACAACGTTGTTTCAACAAACAAGTCTACGCGCTCAGGATAACAAAATCCTTATTTGCTCTTCCTATTACATTTTCTGTCGTGGCTATAAATATGACCCCTCTGGGACCGTTCCTACTGTGAAATGATACAGGGCGGGGGTGAATACACCTGAATGTTTATGAATATTTGTTTTTGGTGTTTCATTAAAACGAAACTGATTGTCATGTTATAATATAAGATGGCCCGGTTACTAATTTTAATTTTACTTTAGGCTTTATTACTTTTTTAAGGGATTCTTTTCTAAGCAGTAAAAATAAACTTTAGTATGATATTTTCTTGGCTGTATGTCCACATTATACAGGTTGATTCAGTTTACATGGATCAAATAATGTGGGGAAATATATGTGTGGTGTATGTTCTAACACTTTCAATAGTTTAGGAGATTTTTTTGCAATTTTTTTTTTTTCATAATTTATTGGTTACAAAAATTTTAAATTTTGTCTTAAATTTTTATACTATGGTGCTTATTTTTTTAATGAACTTAAATAGTACACCTATCAAACGCAGCGTAAGTATTCATTTTGTTACACTAAACTACAATGATTCAACAGAAAAAAACTGGTGTTCAAAGTAAATATTACTCTAAGTTTATGGAGCCATTTAAAAAAAGAACACACAGAATTTTTTTTGGTACCTATTTTAAAAACTTTATACCTTTATTTCATTTTTATTTTTTTGCTTTAGATAGATATAATTATACGCGTCTTACGGCATGTCCGTCGGGCTCATCCATACCTATTTTTATTATTATCTTGTAGGATTAATGAATACCATATAAATACATTTTAACATCAACAGGCTGACAGCGGCAGATTTTGTTTGTTCTCAGTTCCCCATACTTGCCCACCGCCCGCCTCCCCCCCCCTCCCCCCCTAAATCCGCACCTGTTGTAAAATACTGTAGGTATAGACAGATTGCTATTACGTATTAATTCAGTAGAATACATAATAAAATAAAATAATAATAATATATTTACTAACTATATTAGGTCATTGACACTAAATAAGTTTGAATGGTTAAACTAAAAACCCGTAGTAGAAAGACCAGCCCGAATAAAACGTCCAATCAAAAAGCTAATAAAATATTTCATAATAGCAAAAAGCATACAATGCAAAATCATAAAATCCAAAAAACTAAAAATAGAAACGAAGTCACATTTTCAGAGATCTCATTAAATAAAAAAGATGAAAAATTAAGAGAATGCTTTACCTTTCTGGTAAATTCAGCAACCGCACGGATCTGTAAAGATGGAAATAATTTAATATTTAAACCACCCTAGGCCAAAACAACTTTACTATTAATGATTATTAATGTAAAATTGTTTAAGGAAAAGATATAAATAAGTAACACGTTAAAGAAAACACAAATTGATCTAAAATAGAAAGAACAAGTCAACAATATCTTGTGCCCGTCACGACTGACGGGGGTGAGGGTGGTAAAACGTATTACAGACCCTTTGACACTATCAATTCACACAAACACTTTGCCGAACAAACCTCCAAATTAAATATTAAACTTTACTATTTTTACGTACCGTTTTAGAGTATAAGCTTCAGCCATTTTAGTCTTCAAAATGATTCTTAGCTGAATATACTTGGAATACTATCGTCGACCAGAGCTCAGTTGCGTCTAACTTTGCGGCGAGCCGCGCCCCTACACGCTACTTGTACTGAATCTCTACCCCTATATTCCGGGCTTCGGGAGGCGAGGCAGATCATCGTGTCTTATACAGCTTAAACACGCCCGTACTGAAGACAGAAATCTCAACTTAAACTGAACGTGATAGGGTTGAAATTAAACTGTGGGAAACCGCGCATGTGCCGTTACGAAGTCTGTCGACTGCAATTGGGTGGCCGGGGATGCTGCGCAATGTAGGAACCCGAAATATGAACGAGACTGCGAGGCGCTGGCGGGCGTAGAGGGGTGCGAACAGACAGGGGATATTTGAATAGACCTCGCCGGCTCTTTCCTTCACGACTGAGGGGAGGCGGGAAGTAAGGGGGGAGCGGCTGTTTTGTTGGTCCATGCTTCGCTCTGTACAAACCGTCGATGTACAGCCAAGCACCAAATGTGCACTTTCCATCAAGGTTTTGGGTGGTTTTGGTACAGAAAAAAATAAAAGAGCGTCGGTAATTGAATTTACCCTCATTACATTATCTGCGAAGAAAGATGTTCCGCAAAGAAAATTTATTCAAGGCTTTTTGTACGCCAGACATAAATTAGATACTTAGATAACCTAATATTACAGCCAAATATGGCTGTTATTGAAGTCTTGAAATAACAATCAGTAAAGTATATTTATATTTATATTTCCAAAAATCTGTAAATATTCCAATTAGAAATTAAACGACAACCAAGAAACTGTTAAAATTGTATAACATTTTATGCCGTCACCACTTTAACGTCATCATAATTAAGAATTGCCTGGCAGTTACATAGATATTTATATTGGACGTCTTGTACCTACCCGGTACCATTATGTTATGAGATATCAAGCTATACCTAAATCCTTCAAACAATTGCTCTGAAATAAATGAGGCAAGTTTGCAACAGCATTCTAAGGATCACAAAAGCAAAATAAAAGTATTTCAAGCCCAAGTACAGTAAATCCTTGCGTTTCCGTGTACCAACTCGTGTAGAATGCCGATATCGAAGACTAAACAAAACAATGCTCTACAACCAACCAAATATAATGGCGATGTATTTAAACGTAGGATCAAAACGTAAAATTAATCGTAAGAGCATTGACGACGGTGAAGATAATGAGGATGATGATGCTGATGATGATGCTGATGATGATGATGATGATGATGATGACTGTGATGTTTGGTGGTGATTCAAATTCAATTTTTTTTATGAGAAAGAATGACGTGGCTTGCTTGTCGTTCACCTGATGTTAAGCAATACGGCCGCCCATAACAGTTGCAGTGTCACTCGAAACTTCACTGCGCACGTCATCCTGAGACATCACACAGTCTAGTAATCAGATTACTACACTGTGTAATCAGGTCATAAAGTCTCATTTGCCCAGTAATTTCACTAGCTACAATGCCCTGCAAACCGGAACACAGTAGTGCTTGCACACTACTGCTTGGCGGCGGTACCTACCTAGGCGAACTTTGCAGAAAAGTCCTACCACCTAGTCAATGCAGTCGTTTTGAACATTCACGATCAAAAGTTAAAATTAATCGTATGAACAGTGAAAATTAAGATGATGATGATTATTGTGCTGATGAAGATAAAAATGATGATGATGACGATGATGTTTGGTAGTGTCTAAAACTCAATGTACTCGTCGTAACTAAAATAGTTTGAAAGGTCACTCGGTATAATATTTTAGGCTGTTTCAGAAAAGCTAGTTTACCTGTATTTTCCATGTGTATATCCAATTTTGATAATCCTTTCCAGATAATCACTCAGTGACCTTATCGAATCACTTTAGACAGAATCATTTAAATAAATAACTCTAAGTTTGGGTAGAATACTTTCAAAAGTAATTCTGTCAAAAGAATCGTATTCATACTAACATTTTAACGTGTAAAGAGTAACAGAACCCAAATACTGTGGCTATCTGTATTTATACAAAGAGCTACATTTTGAACAACAACACAACCCTTCAGTGTCATTAATTGAACACAAACGTGACTCTGTTGGCCTTCGGCCAATTTAATGTATTGGCACGAGAGTACTGTACAGTAATCCAACGTTGGATAGGAATTATAAACGATTGTCACTGTGGTTTATATCTTTGGAAGAAGTTTCTGCATGTGAGGGTAGATGTTCTAGGGCAGAGCTATTAGGGTGTCTGCCAGAAGAAAATAATGACTAATACTTGGTATGACTGCATAATATGTCTCCCGCTGGGGGTTTCTTGTCAGTCAGTTCATAAGACTGTGAATGTCTGGTGTATCACCATAGGGATTGTTGGAAAATACTGGATATCTTCCTGCATAGAATAACCTTTTATTTTATGTTACAACTTTCTTTAAAACCTAATAGGTACTACATACAATCGTACATATTGAAATAATACATAATTCAAGTTGTTTTAATTAACTTTATGAAACTTAATATTAGTTCTGTGGCCCTGGCTCGCTTCCATTAGTATCGTAGTGTAGGTAAGTAGTCGCACATTGGACCATAATATATTTGCAGTCAATAAACTTAAAAATAGCTTTATTGATTCAATTCGTTTAATATAGTTTGTCTGTTACTATAAGGTGGTTAGTCACTTTACAATAACCTTGCTGTAAATGTATAATTATATTGTCTCATTTGATTATTACAATGTTCACTTTACAATTTATGCCAATAAATGATGTTCGATGTTCAACATATGAAACTAAGCTACGTAGGTACATCCAAAGCATTTTACATGATCAGTGTTATTTTATGGAATGATAGCAGATCGAAATATTATTTGCCATAAAAATAAAACACTTCTGACAACAATGAAATCAGGCAATAATATGATTGGATAACGCAATAAAATTTTATGCCAGCAGACTTGTAAGCAGCACTTGCTCTGTTTCTTTCCGTATTTCCCATCAGTATAATTTTATGCTTAATTTCGTTCGTTTGTACTTTATTTTATATTTACCTTATTTCTTTTTTTGGTTGTCGTTTTAACTTATTGTATTTCACAAACGTAATTAATTAAACTCATCATATTATTTTAACTAAAAAATTTTTGAATTTTGTGTTACTCGTTCTACTCATTTTAATGATTTTTTCTAGCATGTTGTCTTAATCTGTAATTGTCGTGACATTTGGCTTGTAATTACTTAATACGATAATATAATAATGTATCGGTGTACACGATGTTGATGATCGAATAAATAAATAAATAAATAATTTATCCTAGACGGCTCTTGACTACATTATATCAGTGAAATTATTCAGAGTATGGTAGGTATGGGTTCAGAAATAGAAACTAATGATGGAAAACATCACGAAGACCGTAATGCACAGTAACCACTAAACAAAGATGTGTAATCTTCTAAACATCCTTCTAGCCATGGGAATGAAATATACTAAGAAAAAATTTAAAATCCACGGTTAGCAATCATATGCAATTGACTCATAGGTTGATTAACACTTCAGAATTAATATACATATGTGTCAATAGATTATTATATTATTATATGAGAGTAGATTTCTATTCTATCCAGAGTAAGTTAAATGCGCTTATTAAATAAACAGTGGCACACAGTACGCTTGAGCTTTGTTATCAACATGTTAATTGGACTCGACAGCGGTTGGTGCTGAGCCAAATGGACATCATATACCCTTATTCTGGAGCTCGCAATAACTTTGTCGATGTACTTCACGCTTTTATGAAAAAATGAAACGGCGAAATTTAAATGTTGTTTGAATGGGGATAAATGTCAATGAGCTATATCATACCCTTTAGGTATTTAATCATACATATTAATGATGAACCTACAATCCTACAATTTCAAATAAAATGGTGATCTTAATAACCCATATGTCTTCTAACTACTAACTAACTGCCAATAATTCAGTCTATACAAATGCAAAAAAATTAATTAGATGTGCGTAAGTAATTGATAATTTTTATAATAATGCAGCCTTGCGATTACATTGCACGGTTGGCGCATTGTTTATCAGTATTTCTTTCACAATGAGGCAAGAGCTAGAATGATCATTGCTAAAATAATTGAACACAATCAAACACAACACGTTTTTAAGGACTATATCCGTTATACTGGTTTTGATAAGAGTAGTCGATTTTATAATTATAACTAAACCAAACTAAGCTGTCCGCTTCTTATTAACCAAAAACGCAGTCTGTGATACAGAATACGCTTTTTCCAGTTGCAAAATAGGTCGCCACTGTTGTAACTTGCAACGGCCTCCGGTTGTTCAGCGTACATTTCAGCCCACATTTTGTACTAATTGCACGAATATTTACGTAAATACATTTTGCTTCCAGTAGGTACCTACAGTTACACTAAAGCAGAAAATTGATTTACCAAAGTAAAAGCTAATAACTTCACTTAAATGAACACATTATTATTATTATTATTATTATTACATTGCAGGTGTATGCACCTATTTGGAGTAGAGGTTAAAACTTAGAACAATACACCTGCTGCAAGCAGCTAAACATAAAACATGTTTGTCTTTTTGGAACATTTATATTGGTAACATTTTCTGTACTGTAACATCCCCCCCCCCATCTCCCCTATATTCATCCCCTCTTTGTTAATAATTATTCTATTTAAAAGTTTGATTAATCTGCTTTAAATTTTCTAAGTTTAAAATATCCCTATAAAATGAAATTAAATGATCGCTAACAATCTAATACCGTTGAAAGATACCTAAGTTTGTTGTCTGTTTTAAATTTGTTATGGCCAAGTGATCGTCTCCTAATAGTAGTAGAACCCGTACGTTATGATGATGTAGTAATCCAAATCCTTTTAAAGTAATGAGATAATTCCTAACTAACACCGACTCAATACGCGATCAAATTAGTAGACTGGAATTTCTTTATTTTTCTAAGCTTTGCAATCTGAATCTATGATGAGCGCTAATTCTATATCTTCTGAAAATATCGAAAACGTAGATTCCTCCAAAACAACTCACATTAACCTAATTTAGAAAACCTGACATACTTCCTATAATTGAACTTCAGAATCATACTTCAAGTGTATATATATCAGAATATCTAAACGAATACTACCTAAAAATATAAAATCCAAATTTAGCCCACTACAAACTTTTCAGTCCAAGATTCCCCACTAGTACAAAAATGTTATCATTTCTACCGGAAATGCTTACAACCCATTCTACCATTTCCTTACGCCTATTTTAACCATATTAGCGAAGTCATGATAAACCTCTTCTGCTTATCATGACGCCGTCTACTGAGCCCCAATTCCTAACTATAAATTAATCCTAAACCTAAATCTGATTTATTAAAGTCCATCTACGATGATCGTCTAAAATTAGTTATCCTTAGTTTCCAACGTTATGCTCTATATGATATATTAATAAATGAAAAAACATAAATAAAACTCAAATTATTTATTCAAAAAGTTATTTCAAACGTTTAAGAATTTAGATTTTACTTTATCGGAATAGCTTAAATTATAAAATACTTTTACTGAATTAAAGTACTCAGAGGAAATAATTAAATGTTAGAATTATTTTGTCGTTCATAACTAACTTTGAGTTTTAAAAATATATCCGGAAACTTCGATTACTCCTGATAGAGAAGAAGCCCAAAGAAACTCCTCAGGGATTATCTTTTTTTCTATCTTATGGTTGGTTTTACATTATTTGATTTTACAATAATTATAAATTCGAATTACGATGCAATATAATATTTTGGAAAACTGTAAATTTAGAGTTAATTCATTTACCGTGGAGATTAAATACTGTTATCTATAAGAAATTACATGACCTTTTAAATAAGTTTCGAAGGATGACAATCAGACATGTCTTGCTGAATTCTCCTACATAGAAGAGCTCGTAGGTTATGTACCTAATATGTACAACCTCGCTGTGTGGATCTGCAGTCTGCACCTCTCTCGAAGACTCGGCCGAAATGAAAATGGAGATTAATAATGTTGAATAAAATACTCTGGATATTTATTTCGGAGTAATTACTCAATGATAATAAATAGAACTGCTCCGTTCCTTCTTGCTGATTGGTTTTCCTCACTCAATGAACATTTTTTTCTCCTTTTAGTAATCCACTATCTGAAAATAAAAAATCTATAAAATCTGGAAAAAACTATATTTTGCCATCTTTTTTTTTTTTTTTCAAAAGGCAACTGACACATTCTATTTCGGAAATATTATCTGAAAATGTTTGACACATTCTAAAGTGCCAGCTCGCGATTTTAAGTATGAACCTTATTAGTGTGAAATATCATTAAAGAGTTTTTATTCTTTCCACTATTGCCTCATTTTACCTTTAGATACCTACTTTTACACCTATCTCTATATCCTATACCAGTTAGTGCAGTATTGAACGAATATTTGCTTTATTATTTACATGTGAAATGATTTGATTTAAATATTTTTATGATAGAGATAACATTTTTATATTTGTGACGTCACGAGACACCTTGGATCGTTACAGTACCTCCAAATAAAACTAAGAGTAGGCAGGCTACTTTAATTTAGGATTTTAGAAATAATAATCAGTATCATTATCAGCTTGAAGTTCTTCCATATGCAAATAGGCCTCAAAAAAAATCTAATTGAAACTTATACAGGACCTAAAGTAAGGAAAATTACATTTTATTAGTATTATGTCTAATGTATTTTAACACTATGTAACTGCTGGACAATAAACATTTAATGGAGCGTAAAACGTGATATGAATTATTTTAAGTACTTATTATGTTTTTGTGCCTGAGCATTTACTAACCTTTAACATAAATTCCTTTGTTCTTTATGTACGTATACGAATGAAAGATGGCTAGTATGATGGCAGATAAAAATTACAGGGAACAGCTGGAATTTTCATACTACACCTGAAAAAGAAAATGATACTTTTAAAACCATTATTTTAATAGATACCGACTATATAACAATGGAAAACGACATACCTAGTGTACGTGAAATAAAGTTTTTCTACGTGCTAAAATTTTTATTAAACTGCTTCTAGAAATATTACACTATCTCGTAACTAATAAATTGAGTAACTGAAAAATGTTTTCTCATTCTAAAGACTATAATATCGGAGAGAGTGCAAGTTTTCTCTAATAACGAGTTGGAAGAACTTACAAGAGCTAAGGAAAACCTACAGTTCTACAACTTGGCGGAAGCAATTTCTTTTTTGCTTTCAGACACAACGCAGGGGCCACAGTTTTATCTTAATACGCTTTTATTTTAGTTTTATATCAAGTTTTTATGAACTATTTACTATATTTGATATTTTATTGTCAGTAATTAAATAGAATAATAATTACACTAATGAAACTTTCAAAGAATACTGACCAACACGATGATTTTGTTTTTTTTGTTCCTAAATTTGGTGCAAAACTCGGACCAAACCTTAACTTTGCAAATCTATGAACAAAATAGCTGAATGGTAGGTACATACATAACATACTTGGCTGATGTGATAACTGGCAAAATTTTAGTGTGAAACATGATATCCAACATTATTATTACGTTCTAATTATGTCGTGAAATGCAATACGTACGTTCAAACATGCGCTTTTTAAACACAAACACGTTAAAAAAGCAAATTTAATTCAGTTTTTCGCTGTATTCGACTCGTGTTCGTTTTATTTCACTCAGCTCCCGGCAGAACTTCGAGCAATCATCGTCGCAGCTGCCGACGCAACGCCATCGACATACAGAACTGTGGAATCCAATTCTACTGAATTGAATTTAAAATCGGCATCCAATAAATTTAGAATCGGGAGAGAATGCGTCGGTCATAGATGAACTATGGATGGTGGGTGATACAGCGGATGCATATTTAATGCAGTTTCAAATTTTTCATGTCAATACTGGAAGTATTTGAATGCTGATTTCAGTTTACAGTTTAGGAATATGTACTGATTTCCTGTTCCTATTTTTATCCATACCTAACACCAAAACAGCTGTTGATTTGCGTGTACTTTTCTCGGTAGGTATATGTATTACCCTACTTCGATCACCGAAGATCCTGCCAATTTATGTTCATCGCAAACTTTCGTTGTGGTTACCGTTACCTTTATTCAGGCGTTTTCTTTACATGGTCTTTCTGCAATCCAGACTTTTTACAACTGGGGAATGTGCACAAGAACTGCACGATCTAATTCCCCCGTCACCATTCCACCGGACCTCTAGACGCTCGGCTAGGTGCCATCCATTCATGGTCGAAATACCACCCGTTCGTACCAAGCAGTTTGATTCCACGTTTATAATTAGAACTGCTAAGGAATGGCATGCCCTGCCAGCGTCTGAGTTTCCGGCAAAATATGACCCGGGCGTGTTCAAGAGAAGAATGAATAGGTACTTACTTAGCTAGCATGCTTCACCTTCGATCGCATCGTCACTTACCATCAGGTGAGAGCGTGGTCAAATACTAGATAAGTCTGATGTAAAAAAAAAGACGATATGATCCTTACCCCCTCTAATGGTCTGTGTTCAGCATTGGAATGACGCACATAAGGCGGATAATGTTTATAATTCCGAAAAAAAAACATTATTAAATATAAGGTAAGAAACAATAAAAAAAACACTCACCAGCGGTAATGCCTTAGAAGAAAAAGAACAGTTTCCTCTATTTAAACAAGCTTAAAATCTGCAATTCCAACGAGCACCGTAACTTTAAGCTCCTGCAAGAGAAACGGGCGAAACATTAGTGCATTAATGGTAAAGATTTCAGTTTCAAGATAGCGGAGATAGCTTGAAAGGAAGTATCTAGTCTTAAAAATTTTGTACTTGTTTTTTTTACATAGGTTCACTTAAATGACGTTATGATATGGATAATTTTTAAGGTTTTCTACTGTTAATCTCACATTTGTAAACGAGCATAGCAATTTTTTTTAAAGTATAAAAGTCTCTAACGCCAGCGGCAAAGTAAAGGTTGTATATAGAGTTATATTTTCTTTGCTTATATTGGCCATGATCTGTATCAAATATTCACATAATTGTCAGTACTTGTTTGTTATTCTATTATTTATTGCTTTAACTCTGCGAGCAGCCTGAGTTTAATACAGAATTTACGACGTCATTAAGTCGATGCAGAAATGCAATGACAAACAGCCTGCTTATACGGTTGGCAAAAACGTGAAGTTAGTCTTAAGTAATACCCCCAGGTAATACTTTGGCATAACTGCACTGAACCACATAACTTTTGTAAAACAGTAAACATTGACCTTCTTCTAACTAATAAATACTACATCACAGTGGAATACCAGTAGGTCTTTTCTCTTTTGTTAGCATTGCTTATTTCAAATTTGATAGAAAAAAACGAAACACAAAACACTTTTGTTCCCATACACGATGCTTATTAATAAGAGAATCACTCAGTAATATAAGTTAGTATCTTACAAAGTACTTTGTGGACATTAAACTCATCGGTTGGTAGTCGTCATTTATTTGTCAATCTCAATTTATCAATATGAGGCTGAGGGACAAAGGTTCTCTCGGGGTTAAATAGAATATTACTCAGGATGAGATCCTATCAGACCACTGTACATCTGAAAGGATTCGAGATTCAGGTCAATGCCCTTTTATCTATCTACTCATTTATTATCATTTATATTACATACACTTTTCTTTCTTGAGCTTTATTAGAACTTATCAAATACCTGCAGCCTGTATCTCAAAAAGTCTATTACCAAAGTGATATTAGTATACTTTACACATTATATTATTGGTGGAACTCGATAAAGTGTTTGTATATAATATTTTTACCTCAACACGTTTTGGCTTTTTAGCAAAACAATATCCAAAATGGTAATCTAGGGTAACTTATAGGTATAGATATGGGTAGGTAAGTTTGTGCAATAAAAATAATATAATATTAGACATTTTGAGTTATATACAAGCACGCAAATATTATTATGTATTCAACAAATATGCATCAGATGAATGGAACATGGTTATGCAGCTTTCAAATTGTTAATGTTAACCAATTGATATATGCAGCGCGTGGTCACTTCTTGCTTTTAGTAACAATCAGACTAATTATTACCATAACTCAAATTCAGGATTGATCGTTTGTTTACTAAAGTATATACATAAGTATCGAACGTTTAAAAAAAAACTTTTCAGTAGGTACGCAAAAAGATCTTTTTCCTTGCAACCTACTCAAGTACTCATTACCCATAGAAACCTGCGAAATATCTTCACAATTACCGCGCATATTATACCTGGAGGACGCTCAAGCACCTCGTAATGCTACCGTTTATATTCTGCTAACGGTACCTCCTCATAAATCAGGGTGATAATAATTATACAGCGGCCATTTGTAGCTGTAAGGACCGACAAACAGGGCTGATAACAGACGTTCGTGCATTTGAAGGTATCGCGGGTTACAGTAGCTCTCATAGCGAAGCACGACTAGCCGTTCCTCACCGATCGGTAAAGTTAAGCAACGTTTGCTGCGGTCACTACTATGATGGGTGACCACTGCAACAAAAAAGTGGTATTTACAACTGAGCGCTACCGTGCTTCGGAGGGCACGTTAAGCCGTCGGTCCCGGCTGTTGTTGTCAGACAACGGTCATTAAGCCATTTCAGAAGCCTTTGGGCGGCCTCAAAATTCTGACACCAGGGCTGACCACTTGCCTACCCAAGAAGAAGAAGAAGATTAACTAACCGTTACTGTGGTTTGTGTGAGCAAATTAGCATATTATACCAATTCACCCTTCTAATATGACTTCCGACATAAAATAAAATTCTAATTCAATGAGCCAATTTTGAATTAGCAATATCAACGATAAAACAAAACAATAACAATCGCAACCAACGAAATTAATCCCACTATTCGGCTAATCGACTCTTCTATTGTATCAAATTCTTTTAAAGATGATCTATTGAATGCAAAGATTATGAAGGTGTAGGTTTTTTCGCCCAATATTCTACAATACTAGTTCGAGTAAGTAACTTGTATAGTTTAATAACCAATATGACATAACTAAATATACAACTTTCCGAGACACGCCGCTTTTAATAAAATTGTTAAAGGATAGATTCTGATATGCAAACCTCAGAATTTGACTGGTCAGTTAATCTTCTTCTTCTTCTCGTGTAGGCAAGTGGTCAGCCCTGGTGTCAGAATTTTTAGGCTGCCCAAAGGCTTCTGACTTGTTTTAACGATTATTGTCTTAAGACAAGAGCCGGGATCGATGGCTTAACGTACCCTCCGAAGCACGGTAGTGCTCAGTTTTAAATACCAACTTTTCGCTAAAGTTGGCACCCATCATAGTAGTGACCGCAGCGAACGCTGCTTAACTTTACCGATCGGTTAGGAACGGCTAGTCGTGCTTCGCTATGAGCGCGGTTAGGTAATAATAACTTAGATAAAAGTATACTAAAGTATACTATGCTCATAAGCACAGCAAAGTGCTGTCAAAGCATACATTGCACTCTTGCTGTAAATTCGGATCTGCTCTTTCCTATTCCAATAGGTTATGAAAGCTCGGGGTAAACAGAGACTGTAAACAGTTTTATCCCCGTTAAATCATTTTAAATGTGTTTACACTCTGCGGATGATCTATGTTTCCTCGCTGTAGTGTTTGTTTGGACATTTTGCTCAGCGACAACTTCATTTACGATGAACTGTGGCGTAGGTATATATTTAGATATCAAAATTGAAATTCAAATAGAATACCTATTTAAATTTCGATTTTTGTATTATATTATTCTATTATGATACTTGGACAGATTTTTTTTTTTACGTTGTAATCCCGAATATAGATTTACGAAAAATTCATAAAGTGTCCCGAAAATCTTTAAATTCAGAAATATCTGAAGGGTCTTTTTTAAGGAAAAGTTTGTGGAACGTCTGGCAGGACTGCTAGCGACATAATAAGGCGGACTAAACAGTTTCGTGATAATTAGTTCTATGTTACAGTGGGCAGGCCACATTTTTTATGAGACTGAATGACGTGACGAGCTAGTTGTTCACCTGGTGTTAAGCGAAACGGCTGTCCATAACAATTGCAGTGTCACTCGGAGCTTTAACAAAAAGCACACATTGCAAACATTGCTCGTAGAACTGACAACCGATAGGGAATAAAGGTTCTCGGGTGGCGACTACGAACCGGAAAACGCAGCGTATGCGCCCTCTATAAATATACCGACGACCTTTGACGACCGCGGGGAGCCGATGGATGCAGCAGACAAACAGCCACACACACAAGTGTGACCTGTGGAGGAAGCATAATATGTTCAGCAGTGAACGTCTGCAGGTTGTTGATGATGATCATGACGATACATTTGAATAAAAGCAACTGAATGCAAACCCTATCCGTATGAAACGTTTGTTTATTCCAACCACATAATATATTTCAACTAACAAGCAAACAGATAAACCCAAGTTCCCCATTACAGGCGTGACAATCCAAACCTAACCTCACACAATGGCGTGCGGTTATCGGCAAAACTTTATTCATAACGGCATCCCATTCAGTATTGTGTTTAACTTTTCCCAATCTCATCACCCTTTCTCCTAGAGTGCGATATGGTAACGCAAACTTTTGCGTTAGGGTGCTTTTATATTGAAAGTAGGTTGAATATTATGTATAGTTTTGATTTATCAGAGGTATGGTACCTTCTATTTAATTTCAGTGTTCGGATATTATTATGATAGTGTAATAATTAAGTCCATTAAACTGATTCACTCGTCAATTTAATGTATATTTTTGAACGTAAATATTGAGGCATAAATAAAACAAATATGCATCTAAAGGTGGATTAGTCCTATACTTGTTTTACATTTGATTATTATTATTATTTTTATACTAAATCACGCATTTTATTTGCAGTAAACAAGTTTACAAAAATCTTTCATTCCAGAATCCATATTATAGTATGTTGCAGGAGCGCCTTTAATATGGGGTTTGGAATAGGGTGGCAGACATTCGTCCAAGTGGACCCATCGTACGGCACAGAACCCTTTTCAACGAGATTACGCGTATCATGGCTCGATGTAGAAACCATTTCCAAGGAGGAGTTAGCCAATGGAGTACTCATTATTTTGCCGACCATTCTGCGTTTTAAGAAGACGTTTTGCGACATATTTTCACAAAGTTCAACTACGTAACAAATTAATTGAACAATCTTATCTAAACGATTAAAGTTCAGTTTAGATTTCAAAATTATTATCTGAGAAATAGTTGTTACCCAAAATGTTAATAATAACTTTCATTACCGAGGGGTGTGGTTCGATTCCCACCCGAGACAAACATTTGTGTGATGAACATAGGTGTTTGTTCTGTGTCTGGGTGTTATATTGCATTCTATGTATGTATTTACAAATAAAAAAGTATCTAAGTATTAAATCAGTTATCTGGTTCCCATAGTACAAGCTTTGCTTAGTTTGGGGCTAGATGACGCTGTGTGAAATGTCCACACATAAATAAAACTAAAAAAATAATAATTAATTAACTGATTTATTTCAAGCGTAAACATTGTAAGAAATATATATAATAGATGCTTGCGGGTTATTTCTACTGTGCCCCTTATGAGCATTAGGATTAGGAAACTAAAAGAAAACTCAAGATAAAAATGTAATAATAACATACATGTCAGGCAGGACCCAGCCTAAAGTCTTCGGTAAAATACTTATATTATTCCTGTTCCTATAAGTAAATAACATTGAGTCCAAATTCCGGATTTGTCGTTTTTTCATATTCCGTACCTTACGAGAGAAGCGCGTGCATTATACTAGCATATAAATATTTCAACCATGTCCTGCCCTATTTCCTTATAGGAAATGTGTTTACACTAGGAAGAATAAGTAACCTTCGTATGGCTACTAAATATAAATAATATAATGTATTTGTATAGAAACGCGGCTATTTTATTTTTGCTGGAAGGGAATGTTTTGAAATGTGATTGATTATGGTAAGCTGTTCCATTTATTGTTTTTACTGCAACCTACAAAGGTTCTTCGCGTCTTCTTATTCCTATCTTATAATAAAATAGACTATATCAAGGTTGATATAGTATATTTTAGGTACCTATGCAAAGGTACATAGTTTCCTGCTAAGGTATCAAAGTGAAACGACGTCTTTCGAGTCCTTGAGTCCTTCAACGCTGAAACAATTGAACTGATTTTGCACCAAAATAGATTATACCTCATCCCAGTCTGTGTAGGTTTACATACTAGACAAACATGGGATAAGCTTTACTCGAAAAATATAGAGTTCTTACTGGAAACTGCAAGATGCCTCGACTAGCATTACTTTTGTCTATCAATAGACCTTTATAAGGAATAAACAGATATTTAGGTACCTACTTTGATAGATGTACATTTATATCTCTGCGTAATCATGATTATAATAATGATGATGATTAATCATACGACTGTATTAAATGAATGTATATGTGCATCAGTGGAAAAACCAATATCCTAAAAAGTGAATTAAAAAACATTCACATAGCCCAAAATAAAGGGTCTGTCACAAATTCACAATCCTCTGCGTTATTAGGCCAAACTCAGCCTTTTTATCGAAGCTGGTTCGACCCTTTCAAACTTTCTCAGGAATCATCGTCCAGACTACCCCTAGCACCGTATAGATCAAAACAGAACCGAAGACAACTAGTTACAACTTATTTCAAGCATTATTACGACAGGATACTTTGTTGACCTGAACGTTTTTAACTTTACATAAACTAAAGTTTTTATCAGTCACAGAACCAACCACTATGAATAAAAAGAAACGTTCTCAAAGCGACCACGAGCAAGAGGCAGTCTACGTGTCTTTCGAATCGTGGTTTTGATGATGATTATATGAAAAATAATAACACAATACTTAAGCAAGTAAAACTTCACTCATCAGCAAACCGATTCCTACGTTGAGAAGAACAACTGCTTACATTTCCATCCATATTACGCTTCTATTGCCTCAATTTTTTGAGATATCCCAATATCAATACAGATTTATGTGTAGCTTAAACCAAAAGGAAGCGTGACCGTACATAAAATAAAAACCTTTCGTGCTCTTTCGTCACTATATTTCTTCATAACTTTGACCGAGCAAACATGAGAGGGAGTCAAATATTTTTTATAATTTGAGTACAGCTGAGTTTTTTTTTTTTCTTAATATTTGGCTCCACACATAGTGTAATTAGCCAGTGTCAAGTATTATATTTTCATCGTGTCATAAAATATTTCACGCAAAGTCATGTCCTAGTCATAGTCATAGTCCAGTCTAATTCAGGCAGTCATAGTCCAGTCTAAGTCATGCTCCAGCAAAGTGGTTGCAACTTTACTAAAAGCTTCTATGGAGTTTTGGAAGCAACACGAAAAATCACGTTTCACCACATTAAAATTCCAATTTCAAATTTTAATATTTTCATTAATTTTTAAATTTACAATAAACATCACGCTTGGCAGGCGGCTTGACGATCGCAAAAGATTTCAAATAATTAATTTTATATTAAAAATTGTTATGAAAATTATGGTTAAAGTTTGTATAAACAAAACACAAAATTTGCCCCATTTATAGGTCTATGAAAAATATATACCTTTCGTTTTTCCAGGCGACGATATTTCTTTGAATTGACATCAACGCGGAATAACCTAGGTTTGAATTTCGGATGTGAAATGTGAATGTGAAAAGTTACATGATTTCTGATTATGTAAAACTGTACCACTGTACACCATGGTACCTATGTTTGTACCACTCGCCTGGCAAGAATTAGTCGACATTGGCTGCCTCTCTTGAAAGCCAGTAGGCCTAGCACGAATCTTTACGCGAGAGTAACTGTAACGTTAACGTATTACGATTGCGTCTGCCGCTCAACTGCTGACAAAGTTCATACAATTTTGCCAGCAGTTGAGCTGCAGACGCGCGTCAGCAGCGCTGCTAGTTCAATCGTAATAGGGGGGGCAGATCAAATGCCATACAACTGGCTTACGTTAACGTTACACTTACGCGCGCGTAATTATTCGTGCTAGGCCCATTTACATAGTTTTACTCCCATTATCGACAAATGATGCAATCATGATCGTGTATTTCGACGTACCTATACCTATCAGCTCCAGCTATGTTATTAATATTTTTATCACTTGACACAAGAGACATTAAATTTGTTTTCAAACGCGAAGATGTAAAAAAGGATTTCTAATAAGCACTTTATTTTTAGCTCAGAATTTCCCAACATCATCTTCAACCAGAAAAAATATGCTCTCCAGACGCCCATATAAATATCGCATATCATCAAAATGAGAATTATCCCGTTTTTTACCTCTTTTTGTGCAGAATGATCCCAGTCTCATTTTAAGTGACGAACATAATATTGTTTCATTTTGAAACCGCAAACTTATATTTTGTGCTGGTTAACTTAAGGTCTATCTTTGAATGGAAGTTCTGCGATACTTTTATGCGTTGCGGGACAACAAAGAGCGGTTGCGGATTCCTTGTCTCACACTTTTACTTTTGCAGCGGGAGTCGCGAGGCTTTTGTTATACATTGAAGATGTTTGAGATGATGGAACGAATTTTTAAGCGTATGTCAAGAGTTGATTGAGTCTGATAGAAATGAATGATTTCAAATCTTTTTATGCTTTCTTTGCATCTATACGTGCTAAAACGTGCAGTTAAATGTTAATTTGGAATTAACTCTGAATTAAAAGCTTTTTATGGTTGGTTTTTTATGGTATATACGCAGTTATTTTTTAGCCGTTGTTTTGAGTTTACTTTTGGTTTTGTTATTTTTCACCTGATGTTCAGTAATAACCACAGTTTACGAGAATGCATAAGCTTGCTAAAACACTCCTTATATAACGAACAACCTAAATGCCAAGCCCACATTATTTCGTATATAAAGGAAAAGCAGAAAATTCCTTTAAAATCCCAGGACTTTAAAAAACGCGAGTCAGAGGCGAGCTATCCATAAATCGAGCGACTCCAGCCCGCTCTAACTCTTCGATTACCACCCACCCGGAAGGCAGCTCTAATGTATAGCTCTAATGAACATGTAAAATGTAGGTGTATGTAGTTGTTTCTCATGGGAGTTTGATTTCAAAAGTGTAAAATTGAGGAAGACTATTTCAGTGGTCTTAACCGTAGTACATTTTACACTATTATAATTCAAGTATCTTACTAAATAACTGCTTCAATGCTTCAGGTAACTTTTCTGAATGTTTTCCAAGTAGGCTAGCAATTGAAACTTGGACAACAGCTCGTGTTTTACTAGCAAAATCTGTGCGTCATGCGCCATAGTAACTAAGACTTTTTACGACTTTTCACAACAATATTTTTCCTTTTAAACTAAAGCCGCGTTTTAAGAGCCGCTGTAAAGGAAATGGCTTTCCCTTAATTTGAGGGTTTATTTTAAACATGGAAGCTACACTCTCCATTTTCGAGCTCGGCATATTTATTACTTTATCCGCGTTTTCATAATACATTTGTATCATTGTAATGGCGAACGAAAGCGTACGCTGGCGCTGCACAAATAAATTAATTTAACTTTATGCCGGGGCTCGAATTTTCATAATCAAGCTTTATCCTTTGAACCAACGAAACGTCATTAACCGCTAATCGCTTTACAAACATAACGTTGGATGCGAGCTCAGAGGATGTTCACATCTAGGCTTCGTGTGAAACTCCTCTGAAATCTGCCCCGTCATACGACATATCGGAACTGCGATAGCCGTAGTCGCGACAGACAGAGACGCCAGATGAAAATCTACAGGACAGAAAGAGACACCCGTACCATTTGGTAGGTCATATTGATCTTTCACCCGCCATTTTAGCTCGTGCCATTTTCGCTCAGAGCGTCACATGTATAGGCACCAGTCCCGGCACCCTGAAAAAAGAGGAAACCTTTTATTTTCCTGTCATTTTGTATTTTAATGAAATATTCCACAAAAACGAGGAATGGAGGTGGAATTTGATGTAGCTAAATTAGCATTTTTGATGTGGTGAAAATGAAGACGCGCAGGGCTTTGCGGTTCACTGGATGTTATAAATCTGCGGTAATTTCGTCAATTTTGAGCCATTTTACCTTGTGATGAGAAGACAGACACACATTTTTAAAGTTTTGTTTTTTTTACTAATATAAAGGCGACCCGCGGTTTTCCCTGCAATTTATTTAGTTTCCCATGGAACCTCTTAATTTAGCCATAGTAGGTTAGTATTTGCTAAATTTCATCTTAGTTTATTTGACCTATTCGACATGGAATCTTCGCAAACAAATTCGTGTTTGCCACATAGTTCATTAAATAGGTCACTCCTATTATAAAAAATTTTTTCGCTGCACAAATATTTTCAGACTAAAATGCATTTAAATACTTGAAAAACTCAGGATGTAATGACTAATAAAAAATAATGCTACCATCAAAATGGAACACTCGAGGCCAACCCATGGGACTTCTGCATAACACGAATAGCAATTTCACATTTTCCAACGAGAGAGAATTCGTGAAAATTCTATTCCAGTTTATATCAACTTTGTTTTTATGGGCTTCCAATGACGTAATAATATTGATGTTTGAATGGACACGATCGCCGATATATTTGAAGAGGGTATAAGGCATTTTATTCATTTTAGGTTTTCCTAGATACGAGACATTAAATGCTTTTTTTTTGAACGGGCTAATGCTGTTGGTCTCTACCGACCTTTACAGCGTCACCGGGAGGGAGGGCAGGCGCTTAAGGCACCCAGCCGACAAAAGTGAGAGCTAACTAACTCAAGGGCACCCCTGGGGTGCGAGCCTCGGCTTGGGCTGTTGCCGGGATAAGAGGATCGAGAAGACTACGTCCGCTGGAGGAGTGGACCCTATGGAAAGTCACAACCATTCTAGCTAACCTACAGGGGGTACGTCGACCTCGCCGGTGGGGTTCGTGTCTGATTGTGTTACGCTGGTATCCTATACCGGTGCTGAAATCAGTACCAGAGCCAGAAGGGCTAGACTGGTCCGGTGATCCTAGCGCAGCCGAAACAACGGCTGCTATAGGATCTTCCGGGTCGCTCAAGACGTTTCTTGGGCGGCGACGACGGGGTGAGCAGACAATAAATGCTAATTAGCCGTCTAAGTACGCGTTCTATTTCTATTATACACTAGCGCCTACCCCGCGGATTCGCCCGCGTGGACCATCTCTCAGGAATAATTTATTTTTACCCCTTCAGGGGATGAAATTCAATAAGTTTTGAGACCTGTATCTATTTATTTTGTATGATCTTTACACATTCCAAATTTCTTAGGTACTTTTTTGAAATTTTCATACAAACTTTAACAATTTTTTGAACCCCCCTTAAATGTTGTATTTCGAAAAACTAAAATGGTAGGTGGCGCTATGTGAAATGTCCACAAACATTTATTTAGGTCCACAAATCTCTTTTTGTTGTAAAATTATTTGCTAAACTATCATAATACTCAATATTATCAGCGACATCGGAGTCCAAAATTTATGATAACTGCAGTAACAGTAGTTTCCGATCGTACACGACAATTAGGCTTGATTTAGAAGCGCTAATAAACGGCTTAAACGACAATAGCGCGGACGTGACATATATGGCCACCACACTAATTAACAAATATTGCATTATGTGTAATGAGTCTAATGAGAGATGGGATGTAGTATTTACAATAATTTAAGTAGTAATTAAATAATATTATGTACAATAGATGCAGCCGGTGGTTTCACCTGCGATTCATGGAGATATGGCTGGTTTGAAAGAAAGAAAGAAAAAACATTTATTTAACACTCACATTAAGAAAAATCATTCGAGTAGGTACATATCTTATAGCTAAATACACGAATGAGAACATAAAAAAGCTTAAATAGATGGAGAAATGAATGTGGTGTCAAAAAGGGCTTAAAAAGGCTCAGCATTGTGCCGGTGTGCATGACACGCGGCGCTGATTTTCAACTAAGCCCTGTTGGTTTACGGAGCGGAGACAGTTGCCAGGTGACCGTAGAAGAGTTAACTTAAATAATATATACAAAAATATTTACTTGACAGTGCGATAATAATATGAGTATATATACAAAACATATATACAAAATATAATAAAACTGTACCACACACAAAATACATAGACTATTTTCTAAATATCAGTCAGTACACGACACTAAAAAAGGAGAACAAAATTACTGATGGTTGCAATTATTAGGGAGTAAGGAAAATACTAAAAGATGTTAATTTTTACGTTGCAGTGAAACATAAGGCAAGGGGATACGAAAACTGTAAATAGGTTTCATAGTCAATGAGATATGGGTACTAAGAAAAATATTTTGCAAAAATATGTACAAACAGCATAAGTATTGCCCTTGACTCAGCTATGTTTAAATCAAGTCAAAGTAATTACTTGAATCCATTTTCACCCGCACTGTTTTTTCCGTCGCAGTCATAAAAAGGAAATTATACTGCTTTTAATTGCATGGTAAATTTTACAGAGAACGTTAAATTACCATGAAACGTTGCAAATAGCTTTCGAATTGTCATTGCTTTTTGTCGTTACATTTATAACTAACAAATGTATATTATTGGCATTTTTAAACTGATCTTATTATCTCCACTTTACGGGCAAACTACTTAGTAGCTCTCAAGTAAAATATAGGTACTTATTCGAAATTTATTTCACACGCAACTCGATTTTAGAATTATACTTTAAATAATAGGAACGTCAGCGCGGTGCATAACAATGTATTTATGCAGCGGCCATTAACCAAGAGATGGAGTTGAATGGAAACTTGACAATCGGCACTTCACGAGTTAGTATAGTAGATAATTCCTATAACTACCAATGGCTGTGTCCCAATCTAGAAAATTTGCAAGCAATCGTTGCCTAAACTCATAAAAGTCTATATGGCAGAGCTTGGCAAGAGTTCAGAACAGCCGCGTTAACGGAAACGGTCACAGCATCTGCCGAGTAGAACAATTTCTAATATAAAGAGTTTGCTACACGTGATATACCTACTTGGAGATGTTTCCTTTAGATAGTGCTGAAGTTATCACATAAACTATCGTGGTTGGTAATCTCTGAGATTTAAACTACTAGGTACTTATGTATTATTTAAATATAAGAGCAGCATGACATCATTTGCTCATAATATCATTTTGATATACCTTAGCTCCAGTATACCTACTTACGTTCCTGCAAAAACTCACTAAAAGACGGAGTCTTTTAAAAAAACTTGCTCCAACTACTTTAGTACGTACCTGCAATTCAAGTTACAGTCAAACTAAATTACGGAATTTTCCAGTTCGCCAGCAAAACGGCTCTTTCAAGAAACTGCACGACACCAGCGTAAATTTGCAAGTACAAAATTAATTTGGAAGCTTTGGAAGGCGGTTTCTCCTGCAACACTTGCGAATTTCTTTCGCGATTTATGTCTCTACAGAGGCGACGAAACTTGCACCATTTACACGGCTAAACTTGGAAATCTTTTTGTACGGTATGGCAGTACAAAAAGTCGTAAATTAAGCGCTTTGCGTCGGACTGGAAAATACGAACCGATTGCGCGGATATTGGTTCGTTTTTATCAAGCTTTGCGCTTCGGGAGGAAATTTGTGTATGCCATGTCACATTTTTCAGTTTGTATCTGAAAAATTCGTTCATTTTAAAAATCAACATTTGGTGCGTCTGTTCTATGGCCGGATCGTTTCTCGTTGCGAAGCAAGGACGTGTATACTCTAGGTGCAAAGTAACACAATTTAAATGTTGACTCAGTAAATAATGAAAAGAAATTTAACATGGCATCACCAAAAAGCGCGTGTTCTCAATCTCAACGTTTTTTTTTCTCGCTATGTGTAGGTTAGGCCTATTTGGGACCTATCAGTGTTCACAAAACTGATAATGCGTTTATATGCATCCATACGGAGCTCCTAAATAACAAATTGATAGCCTTTTAGCGGAACAAAGGTGTTGTGTTGGTAATCATCGGCCATAGTCCACCCATAGCTGTGTAACTCATCGTCGATCAAACCACCACCGGCCTTTGAAGACACCCATAGGAAGTCCTCAAAGACAAACAGATCGTGATCCGGGTAGCGTTACGATAGTGTTGGAGATCACATAATAATAAGCAATAGATGTTGAGGTAGATAGATACTTGTTAGTTGATCATGGTCTTTTAAGATACCCAACGGAACTTGGTGTACTTATTATGTTTTGGGTTCCTAATTTTCAACCACGAGCGTATTTCCGCTTACCATATCATGTCATTCTCGTTAAGATCCAAAAGCACTTAACCCTCTTTATGATAGCACTTTAACCGAGTGAATGGTAGCAACGCTGCTTTACTCCAAGCTTTGTGAATAATGAACAGTAATGGTCTTAATAATGCTCCTAGTAGGAGCCTTTTACTGCAACCCAGCTCGATATCAATGCAGAAAGAAACTACTAGATATCCAGTTCAGCTCCGAAAATAAACTAATGCTTATATTTTAAATAAATTTGGTTGTAAGTACCTATGTTTTTTTCCATATCTCGAGTGAACTTACAGCGTGAAAATTTTTTTCAGTGATAGGACTTTATTATTCTACTTTTCTAAAATAGGCTTAGGCAATTCAGAAAATAACTAATGTACATGTAATTACTATCTCAAATATAAAACAAAAGACTTTAGAGTTGTCCGCTTAGCTCGATGAGGCTTGATACAGTGACGCCATCTATTGTCATACTTGAATTACAATTTCTATTTTTTAATAAAAGGTCGCATTATGTATGTTATATATACTTGATCAAGTCAAGGGTTCAAGACGCTGACGTCGAATAGCTAACCTATTTTGGATACCATTTCGATGGGTGTGCAATGCAATTATCTACACTTAGGTAGGTACTTATAAATCCCAACTGTCTTTCCCATATCAACGAGGATTTGTGGGTTTGTCCCATTCCATTGTCTTGTAATGGAATGGGACAAAACCCACAAATCCAGACCAGAGTTCGGAATTTGGTGACCAGACAACATAAGTCACCGTTACATGATAGATATTCAACGAACGCGCACGTTTTTGCTCCAGTTTTCATCATGCGTAGGGTGAAATTGTTTTATTATGAAAGATTTTTAAAAACTGAATATGGCTTCTACCTAACCTAGGATTCTGAATTTGAATTGATATATAAACAACAATTTATCAATTGATTTGGTACTAGGTACTACTATTATTTTTAATAATGCTTAGTAGTCATAATAACTTTAAAATGTAACCAAACCTTCCTTGTTTAAATGTTACATGAGAAGAATTCTGTTCTATTCTATTTTTGCACTAGTTGAAAATCAATAATAAAATCCTGTAAAAAATATCACTAAACTTTTTCTGTAGTTTGAAATACATCATTCATACATTTTAAAATGTCTAGTTCAAAACATAATTATTTCAAAACTTTAAAGTACAGCTAGCGTCATCTGTAGACAGTCGGAAGCAACAATAAACCAACAGACTAGCCTGGAAATAAACAGGGGTGGTTTTCACTAGAACTTTCAGGCAGCCTTCGGTGGTTTCATCAGTAGGTGAGGTTTCCAGAAAAACCAAAAAGATGGCGCTTTCACATATTGTACTACAATTTTCACGATCAATACATGCCCAAAATAAATAAACTATAAGTATCATGAATGTTTAATAATCATATTGTGTAGGTAGTAAAATATCATCAATTCATACTTACGAAGGGTATGGTGATAGTCTGGTGGTCCAATTTGTTCAATCAGGAGCCAATTAATGATACTGCGTCACTAGTTCCTTGCTTACAAAATGTCTCCCACAAAATGTAGGTCTCAAAATCACGTTACAATACAGTCACTGTATCTGAAGATTGAAACTTAATAATTATAATTGTTCTTTTACACTTCGTTTCTTGTACGAGGCACAGTATTCTGGCAAACACGACTGCAAGCTCAGAACAAACTGTTTATAGTAACCAAGCTCCGACAGCGACTCATATCGGATCACTTTCGTTCAGCGGGAACAGATACAATTTCATCATCCTTCTCTTTCGAACTAGTACCGTCGCTGTATTTGTATCCCGTTCTTATGTCGATTAAACTAAAACCATTACGGTGAGAACAAAAAAGGGTCCCCTTTGAACAAATCGTAATATATCATCGGCTTGACGTTATGAGCCGAGGGTCTCTGGCCGGATAGTTCGCTTTTGTCCAGGAGCAGTAAAATTTATTGGCGTAACGGTTCCTGTGAAACGGCGAAATTTAACAGTCATCGGTTTTAACTATTTTAAATAATATTAACCCACTGATAAACTAAGGTTGGTTATTTTATTAGTGCGTTAGTTAAGGTTGATTATTTTTGGTAATAATCAACTGGACGCTGCCATAAGCTAGCAACACTGCTCTTTATTCTAAGGTGGTTAGGTAGGTTGTAGGTTCGAATCCCACCTTGGTCATACCTTTTTTGACATTTTGTGAGCAAAATATAGGTATTTTGTTTTGTGTCCTAGTACGAGTTTTCTAATACGTGAATACTTACGCGCGAATCTATTTTAATTTTGTACTGCCATTTTTAGTTCATCAACGTGTCCGCTAGGGGCGCTGCAGAGAAATGTATAGGAGAAAGGGAGAAAACGTAAACGAATCAAGTTTTAGTAAACTATCGAAACTCGTACTAGGGGTACTGGTTTCATAATACTTATACGTACAAAACATCTAAGTAATTTTCAAGATAGGTAAGTTTTCTGTAAATTATCTAATTACAAAAAAAAGAATTTTCTTTTTTTATAGTTACCTTATAAATAATAGTAACACCACTATTAAGAACTTTCACAGCTTATATTAAAATACGAACTAACTTCAATATCCCATAGTGATCGGTGAGTATTAGATCCGTAAAGTGCCGTAATCTGCTTTAGTTCCGGAGTAAGCCGTCGCACGCCACAGCTCTCACGGCCAAGGCCCATCTATCAAACAGCAACAATAGCTGGTAGCCGGCTCCGAAGCAGCTGATTGTATTGCTACTGAGGGTGTGAAACTTAGGAATGTCATAGTATTTTTTATTCGGAAACAATTATAATGACGGTGGCGTGTCGTAGGTTCAAATTCTTCCATATACAGGGTTACAGGAAAAATTGTGCTAGATCCGCTAAGGGCGTGGAGTTCCCACCATTTCTAATTTATTTCACTATGAAACACCCTAGCCTAAACTTATAATAAACAAATATTTTTTTATTTCTTAACTTTCACTTGTCTACTATAGTCTATTAAATATTATATTATGTACTATTTTATTGATTGACGTCCCAAAGCATCTTATTACACATGTAAAAATGCAATAATAATAATAAGAAGACGCACAAAATATTTAAAAAAAAAAATTAAAAGTCGAATATTTCGAAAAGGGTTAAGTTTAGGCTAGGGTGTTTCATAGTGAAATAAGTCAGAAATGATGGGTACTCCACGCCCTTAACGGATCTAGCACGATTTTTCCTGTAACCCTGTATAAACTTGACCTTTTAGATAAAGTAAAATAACAATTTTGTTTGTATTTTGTTTTGCTTGTTTGTTTTGTTACCAGTGTTTGTTTAACTGATTGCAACCCCTACCAAAGATCTGGATATAATTAATAAAAAAAATTAATAATTATTAATTAATTATTTTTTTATTATTATTATTATTTTATTGTTATTTAATTATTATTATTTTTTTCATTAATTTTTATGGAATTTTGTCAAGAAATTCGTAGGCTTAACTAGACATTTTTGGACTAAACGCTGCGCTCTGCCGCTTATCGTCACATCCATCCATGCTAAGAGCAATTACGAGTTCATTTTTAGGAGAAAACATTACGTCAAAATATTCCCAACAACCAATTTGAGAATATGAGACCCTCACTTTAAGGATTCCCAAATCATTACTTCATTAGTTGGTAAAGGAATATATCAAGCTACTACAGACCCAAAAACCCAACCTAAATCAACTGACTGAGATTACCGTTTAAAAATGAGTCCAGCACGTGCTAAATGCCACATTAGGGTATACTTACACTTATTGGTTTCTGAGTATCTCAATACAATCAATTTTGAATAGATCACTTCACACGTTATGGTAATGTTCATGACCATTATCAGTTATTTTAATCTCATTTAAGCTTTCTATTAGAATTAGAAAAAGAAAGTCAGATGAGTTATGGAATTAGATACGTAAATAAACTAGACGTTGTTAACAATCGATTTGTATGTCCTTAAAAGTCTATATTAAGAGAATCATTTAACAAAACAAAAGTTGTAATTTATGTGTGGAAAACGATATTGCCTAAGTACATGCTAACTTATAGGTATTGTTGGTATCTTAATGACTTTGGTATCAGCGGGTAGGTAAGGACCTACATTGCCTAACTACGTTGTGGTTTTGATTTCGACAGGTTGTAAAACCAACTGCTTAAAAAAACATAAAATGAGAATATTCAACTCGAGATAACTACACCAACTCGTAAAACGGTACAAATGATGAACTTAAGTAGGTAGATACCATATTATGAGTTGCCTATAACTCCTGCTTCTAGGGTGGATATGATACGGCTACTGGAGGGAACCACACATCTATGCAACGATGCTATAGTTTTGGATGTGGGTAGCCATTAGCCAGTTAAAGTAAGGTCTATTGAGAGGCCTATCAACTTTAGACATCATCGTTCAAAGCATATACAAGAAAAAAGGAAGCTACAGATGTCTCAGTACTTTTTTCTAATGATCGAAAAATTAAAACGAGAGTAGGCACCATTAATTTGTGATAAGGAAGTAAGTGATTGTGACAGGTATTTTAGCTACCGTAAGCAACACCAACTAAGGCTTTATCTATACTACATTGACCACTATCAGAGACCCGGTATTTCTGTCTTATCGCTCGCACACAGACAAAGTTGTCAAGTAAAAAGAATGAACACAAATGCACAAGTCATTACCAAATTGACCACATGCAGGTAACCAAAACGCATTTCGTAAACAAGCTTCAACACGTCGCGTTGTCTGAGTATTTAGTGTTTTTTTTTACATCTTTTAGCTTGTATAATATACGTAATAGGAATAACTGTCATGTCATCTACTACTCCATCACCACCAAGTCTACATTCAGAACAGGACGATTCCATAGAATCCACATCCTCTCAATTTTCAAAGGCTGTGCTTGTGAAATATGATACAAATGCTGTAGAAAAGAGCACTTTGAAAACAGTTGCGCCTTCATCGCATGATATTGAAAACATATTAACGGAAGGAGTAAATTATGTAAGCACTGAAGTATCGTATCAAAATTGTAAGGCAGAAGTTTTATCATCAATACCTCATTCGTTTGTGCATGATTACAACTCGAGGGACTCAACTGGTTTCAGCATTCATGACATCCTTGGCTTACAACAATCGTACGTCCCTGCAACTGCCGAAGATTTAGCACCTAGATATGACTATCAAATTCCGAACTACGACAATGTAAGCAACAGTCCCCATACTTATGGATCTGGAACGGAGGAAGCTATTACAGAAGACTGCATCACTAAAAGTGAAAACATTTTTACTGTGACACCACAAGTTGGAAATCAAGTTATTTACAATAGAAGCTATGCTGCTAACGATCTCGTTCAATATAATCAAAGAAGTGGTTTGGATAGTGATGATGCAAAAGATCCTGCTAGGGAAATAGACGACATGCACGAATCAGGTTTTCCAAACCAGGTAAGTTACTTTAAAAATGTAGACCTTATTACATTTGACATAAGAAATCAAAAATGTAAAATTATCCATAGTGATTTACCACAAAATAACCGGATCCGTAATGACAATTTAATTTAGTTATCAGCCGTCAACAGCAATTAGAAATAGGTCAAATCTATTTTATTGTAGAACCAACCATTGTCAATATAAGACGTCAGTTTAAATCGATAAATTGTAATAGGATTAATTTGCTATTGCAGAATTCTTCGTGGGGTAACAAAGCTACCACAAGTGCACTGAACATAAGAACTTCCGAATTATCTGGAAACGGTAAGTTATAAAACTATTACTATACATTATTATCATCATCGGCTTACTCTTTTCTACAGCTGGACATAGGCTTCCCCAATAGCACGCCACTGAGTTTAGTCTTCAGCTCTCTGCAACCATCCAGCGTGTCCCACCTTAGGCTTCATCTACACTTACCATCAGGTGAGATGTGGCCAAACGCAAACCCATCAACAATAAAAAAAGTCTCCTTCAGCTGCTTTCTGCAAGTCGTCACTCAGTCGTTTACTTATTATATTTTCACATTAATTATATTGTCATCTTCACTATCATCAACAGCCTGAAGACGTCCACTGCTGAACATAAGCCTCCCAGGGAGCGCCACTTTGAGTGGCTGCTCACCTCCTGCATCCATCGGCTCCCTATATACGGCTTTCACTAGATCGTCGGTCTACCTAAAAGTTTTCATTTTTATGCTGAGTGACTTGAACTTTCGATTATTTTCATTGAAATAAGACAATAATATACTATGATAATAGAACTGCGAGAGCAATGGTCTAATAAATTTTTTGAAAGAGTGGCTAAATTCTTAGAAGGGATAAAATAAATATCATCGTTACTGATTCATTAAATTTTCTTTCAGAAATGTCTTCAGAACCATCTTCTTACCAAAAAGGCTTCACGAAGAGAGCAAGGACAGCATACACTAGTTCCCAATTGGTAGAACTAGAAAATGAGTTCCATCAAAACCGCTATCTGTGCAGGCCAAGACGCATTGAGCTCGCCAATTACTTACAACTGTCTGAGCGACAAATTAAAATATGGTTTCAAAATCGAAGAATGAAGTACAAGAAAGACAACAAACATAATAAACCGTCGTCATCAGTAGATGATACACCATCTAGTTCAAAAGAGCTCTCATCCAGCCAAGATCACAAGATGAGTCACGGAAGAAGCTGTGGAGGCCATGACAGGCACAAACGTCTGTTGACAGACAGCCACGCTTCCCATCATAAAATATACTTGACTCCAAATGACAACCTTTCTAGACCACCAGAATATGCAGCATCAATTAACCCGATTAAAACTGTGATAAAAGGACCGCAAAGTCAAATGGAGTTACCGTCGTATACACCGAATTTATCTTATTCATCTTACTATACTGGAGGCCCCAGTAGGGCTGCTTACTCACCCATGCCTGAGGTTTATCGCTACGGTAACGATGAATCATTGTCACAGAATTCATCTTTGTCTACGCTGGCATCAGACAGTTACGTGCCTAACGGAGTAAGTTTGAAGCTAAATGATGACTTGGTGAGGTACTCTTCTGCCTCACCGTATTACAATCCGCTGCCGTCTGGAGTAGTGATACATCCACCGTCATCTGACGCATACGCATTAAATCCGTCAATGGTATCTGTGCCTGCACCTACTTATGACGACAATAGTTTGCATACAAGATCGTCGAACTTTTCACTACCACAAGATCCATATTTCTCTTATTTGATTTCACCAGATACAACTACTCAATCACAACCTCCTTCAACCAGCAAGTATTCTTCGTCATATATTGCATTATAAATTTATTATAATGTAAGTATACCTACTTAACTATTTTATTACTTGTTTTAAGTTAAGTGTTATAAGAATTTAAATATGTTTGTATAGTGTTTTAACGTTAGACATGATGTTTTTGATTTATTATTAACTGATATTGGTCTATTCTACTTGCTTAGTTCTAAGATTATAGTATTTAAGTATGGTATCACTGGTAATTATTGTCGTACAGTTTATCTAAAAGATTGAATATAGCGTTTACAACTTTATCATTTTAATATTTTATACTAACTTAATAAATAGCATTTTGCCACTTTGTGTTTTATTTACTATTTTTTACATCTTTTTATTGAAAACCTTAATGCCATAGTGGCAACATTTATTACCATAATCGATGGGATAGTTAGTTACCTAGAATAACAAAAAGTTAACTAAAAGAAGTACAGTCCAATATAATTTGTGTTTCTATTGGTTGTATTGTAATCAAGTTCCAGGATCGCCTAGCTACTCCCAGTAGTTGTCGCGTTATCCAATGATGAGACACTACACTATAGACGACCTTTATCATCATCATCATAATCATTAACAGTCTGAAGACGTCCACTGCTGAACATAGAACTCCCTCAGGCAGCCCCACTTTGAGCGGCTGCTTGCATCCTGCATCCATCGGCTCCCCACTGCTTTCACCAGATCGTAAGTCCACCTAGTGGGAGCCGGACTTCACTGCCCTTTGATCTTTATCGCCACCTTCAAAATATTACATGATACGTACGTGAACAATTTGTTTCTGAATAATTAAATACCTAATTACTTAATAATATAATTAGGTATTATGTCCATCTTATCACACCATAATTATTATAACTGCGAAAATTTGTTTATGTATGTGTCTGGGGGAGTGTAGGGGGTGTAGGGGGTGTGTGGGGTGTGTGTGTGTGTGTGTGTGTGTGTGTGTGTGTGTGTGTGTGTGTGCGTGTGTGTATGTGTGTGTGTGTGTGTGTGTGTGTGTGTGTGTGTGTGTGTGTGTTTATTTTCTTTTCACGCCGCAACAGCACTGATTGAAAGGAATGGAGATAGTTTAGACGCATAGGTACTGATGCGAAACAGCAAGACGCAGCTAACAAAGTACATAACAACATTGAATATAAGTCCAGGCTTTATAATCATTGATAATAAATAATGATAAGTGTAGGTGTCACCAAGGCTATATCTCATGAACCGTGATAGTTAGAGAGTTAACATTTTTACAGAAAAGTGATGTATTTCTGCTGTCGCTCAACTACAAATACCTACTTACTAAAAATATTTAAGGGAGCTTCTATACAACAAACGTGACTTTTCATCTCGTTTTTGTAGATAATAATACGGAACCCTTTGTGCGCGAGTTTGACTCGCACTTGGCCTGTTATTTTATTATAAATAACTTTCGTTGTCCGTCTCACTTCTGGGAGTTCTGGGCAAAGGGCTTTCTTCTTGGGCTAAAGCGAGACAGCAAGAATGTTGCTTGGTAAGCATATTCCAAAAACGGAAAAGACCGTGTTTGTTAGACGGTCTAACAAACTCCAGAGACGCCTCCGAATGAGACGCTCATAAATCTTCCCCAGAGTACTGAGGAGACTAATGGGGCGGTAGCTAGAGGGCTCGGTAGCCTTCTTGCCTGGCTTGTGGATGCCGTTGACGTCGGCGGACTTCCACGCAGCGGGAAAAGAGCAATTACTCACAGCCGCATTGAAGATGCTAACCAGGAGATAGATCAAGGGAACCGAAAAGTGTTTGACCACTTTGTTGTCCATTAGCGCCGGGAGCTTTACGGGTAACTCGTTACCCGTAAAGCTCCCGGCGCTGATGGTATCCCTGGCAGGTCCCTGATGACAGACTCGACTTCAGTGGCCTTAATAAGCTCAAGAGGGGGGGTCGGAGGGTAATGCGCATCTACGCAGTACTCTACTTATTTATTTATATGCATTATTGCTACTGCGCAGGTTACGCAGGTTAGGTTCAACATGCTTCTCTATTATTATAACCTTTAATATTATCATTATTCATAACGTACATCAATCACGTCTTTAATTAATCACCCTAGAGGGTTGTTTACTCAGATATCGTTTACCTGGATTTGTTTACGTATCCTTCGATTGTCCAAAGTTCAACATTTACCACCTAATTAATACTTTCTATTGTTAACAGGTGTCAAAACAGTTGCTCTAATTATTGAATGGTTAGCAGCCAATAGCTGAGGTTTTAATCCTTGAAGGGGTAAGTAATTACTAATTAGTTTTGGTAAAATTTTTGTATAAATAGGAAATCAAATTTTCTGGTTACATTACTTGTTCCCAGTACATTAAATCAACATGTGCTCTTACGAAAATATCAGCCAGGTCAAAAGTGCTAGTGCCATGAGTGAAAATTGGGAAGAAGACCTTTGGGCAAATGTGTTATCTCCTAATTCCAATGTGTCTAATACTCTCAATACTCCATATCAAGTAAATATCATTCCTTAACCATTTTTGAAATATTTTCTTTTGACGTAACTTTATTTCTTACAATTTTATTTTCTTTGCAGGTTTCCGGTACACCGACTAATCAATCTAATCATGGGGAAAATTATGTCACAACACCATCATTTCAAGCTTGTCAGGTAAATTAATGTACTCATCATCATCATCAGCCCGTAGATGTCCACTGCTGAACATAGGCCTCCCCCCAGAGAGCGCCACTTTGAGCGGCTGCTCGCCTCCTGCATCCAGCCAGTATCTAACATGATTGTCATAATTTTTATTTAGGTAAATAAATATATTTTTTTCTTTTTTCAGATGAAAATTTCTACTGATTACCAAAATGCGGAATCATCGTCATTGCTGTCACCGACTTCGGAGGATTTGACATTTGAGACTCCTCGGAAATGTCACAACATGTCTACTTACTTTTCTACTTTCAATCCTGCATCTCAAGATTCCCAGGTACTGCCTCTTCATTTTTATTTAGATAGTTGAGTAACTTTATAGGGTAAATTCTATTTAGTAACAGTTTATGATATGTTTTCATTTTATTGTTTTAGTTAGAAAAAAATCCAGTGATGAAGACCAGCTCATTGAAAACTCTGAACATCGCTGAATATAGAAAAATACACCGCGCTCATATTAGCCGTAAGTTACACAATTACTACTTAACTATTTTGTTTATCCTTGTCTTCTAACGTTCAAAATGATTATAAACCGGTTTTCATTAATTTCAGTGGTTCCGGCTGGAAATGGTACATTCAAAGCCGTTGTGAAACGAAAACGCAAGCGGACTGTATTCACAACAGAACAATTAGAAGCTTTAGAAGCAATATTTTTGAAGAAACCGTACGTTACCCGAGATGAGAGGGCAACATTAGTGGAAAAGCTGCAAGTAAACGATAAATCCATTAAAGTTTGGTTTCAAAACCGTCGCCTTAAGAACAAAAGAGGAGAAGCAGAGGAGCACGAGGTTACACTACCTGACAAACGTACGCTGTTTGACCGCCTCGATAGCGTAGAATCTGGCATTATTGAAAGGACAAATGAGTTTGGCTACGTCACGTTAGATGATAAAATTATGAGTGACTTAGTGAATGTTATTGATGATTACTTTTCAAACGAAGTCTTTCATGTGCCAACTAATACCGAAAACAGTGGCCCAATAATTTATGAACCGATATCACCTGCGAGCGTTAGTGACTATTCTTGTGAAGATAATGCAAGCAGCCAGCACTGTGATAAGCCAAATGAGTATGTTCAAAATTTGATGGATATAGAATCATTACTATCAATGTAAAAGTTAATTAATATTTTTTTTAGTATTATGTACACCGGACCGAAAGACGCAGTGTAGGCCCGAGTAGGCCGGTCCCGCACATATGTGGGTGGACCAACGATCTGGAGAAAGCCCCGGGGAGCCGATGGATGCAGGAGGTGAGCAGCCGCTCAATGTCTCTGGGCATGGCCTATGTTTATCAGTAGACTTGTTCAACTGTTGGTGATGATGTGATGATGATGAAGTTGATGATGAGTATTATGTAAAATGTCGGATAAATACTACCGTTTTTACCCAAATACTGTCACTTTAAAATCTCAGTCAAATTAAAACAGTTTTTAACTAAGCAAGTGTAAATATTTGTTAACAAATTAATAGGGATGTTTGTAAATTATTATTAGCTATAGTTATACAATAAATTTTAATATATTATTATGTATCTATTACATTACGAATTGTAATTTAAAGAGATAATGCATAATGTGAATTGTTTTAATTTAAATTATTAAATTGATTTCAATAAGTATTTTCAAATTTGTTTTATTTTTAATATTATGTAAAACAATGTCTTTTAATTATTCATAGAAGTATTATCATCACAGAGCTTTGAAACATATGACGGTCGCTTCGTACAGCAACTTTTTTTGCTCTGTGATTATAACATAACACATGCCAATTTCTACGCTAGTGGGTAGGTATACAGTTAAGGGAATTTGAAATAAGTGACTTTAGAACACACTGCGTAAGATGCATCGAGGAAGGGTTGGTTCCACGAAGGTAAGATGTAAACATATTTTGTGAAGTTTAAGATAAAAGTTATTGAAGGTAGTTTGAATAAGCAGGAACGTTACTTTAGTCGTGTACAGAACACAGGTGGTTTGGCCGTTTGCAAGCGTCTAGTTAATTTATAATAATATATTATTGTTAATTAGTTCATAATCATTTCGTTTTACTAAGAATGATGCAAAATCTTTTAGTGTCGTCGTTAACTCCTTTACAAACTGTAGATGAGGTAAGTTTTAAATATTTCTGTCTAAAGAGCCCTCAACTTATTCACGGGACAAAAGTGACTTGCACTTTGGTTTTGTTAATTTTTTATTGCATTTATACAAACGTTCATATTACGTTGTTTCGTTTTGGTAGTAGATAATCATTATTCCCACTTATACTTAACCTCACTTTGGCCACAAAATAGAATGTTTTTCTATTTTGTGCTTTGTCTCAGTTCACAGAATGTGTAGGTTACATTATAATATTACATTTTAATATAGGTACATGCACTAAATAGGTATTGTATGTATAATAATTATCATTAAGTAGGGATATGGCAAGCAGGGGGCTGTCTGTTTATGACGATGTACGCTCATATAGTAATTAGGTACGAGTATATATAAAAATAAAGTTATATCGCTGCTAGATCCGTTTTTGGCTCAATCTTTATTATGCTGAACTAAGGAAGACATTTTTAATAACACACTCGTTTTAGATTGAAGATCTTATTTAAAATTTTTGTTAAATCTAAGTACACATTTTTTTTTAGATCAACAGCTGGGTGAATCAACCATTTTCTGGTGTATGGCCTCAATCATCATGCAAAAAGCTAACAGGTAAGGCTTAATAATACTTAACAATTACCTAATCTGTACCCCAGATAATATAACAGTTACCTACATTACCTGTACCTATCGTTACTACTATATGTTATAACAACTAGTTTCATCATCTAAATAGTTAATAGGTATGATTATGTACATTTGTGCATTCTTTTACTTATAATTTTATTATCCCCTACCACTTTCAAACTTTTTGATACTACCTGATACTAACTAGATTTTTATACGTTCCAGAAGTCAGAAAAACAATGAAGAAGAAGCCCAAACGGATACGGACAGCGTACACGACGGAACAGCTACGAGCTTTAGAGCATCTTTTTACTCAAAACAAATACATTACCGCAGAGCGCCGGTCGGAAATTTCAAAGAATTTAAATATAGGTGATAAAAGCGTCAAAATCTGGTTCCAGAACAGAAGAATGAAAGAGAAGAGACTATTTTCAGAGTCAAGCAGTGATTCGTCAAATGAAACGTTAGCTTCTGAGCTATATCCATCGGTTGAAAAGGAATTGCTAAATTCAGAATCGTTTGCAACCAAGGCTAATATGGAACATGTATATACTCCTGATTCATGCCAGTATCAAGTCAGAAACTATACAAACAATGAACCTGTCGATAATTCATATGCACCCAGTAATTTGACGACTAATAGTATGCAATTTTACAATAACAATAGCGTGTATCCTACTCAGTATTACCCATATAATGAAAATAATTTAAATTATAACTATAACTATTTTCAGTATCAACACAACAATGAAATGTATAACAATTATTTGAGTTCAAATAACGTGGAGTCACCTTACTTTTACAACTAACATTGTATTTGTAAGTATAAGTAAATAAAGCTATTATAAATATGTTTATAATATAATTATTTTTTGTATGATCCAAGCAAAGTATCAATATACCGAAGTTTATTAGATGTAATAAATTTAATTAAGGTGGATTATTTAATTTTAATTTATTGTTACTGAATTTTAGATATAAAGTAATTTAATTGTGCAATTTTTTAAATCTATTTTGTGTACATTATTTAAGTTTAATTTATTGTTAATGAATTTTAGATGTCAAGTAATTTAATTTTTCTAAATATTGTGCTATTTTTTTTAAATCAATTTTGGAAGGTAATTTTTTCTACGTGTCTTCACTGTTTTAACTATGCCCTCTACTTATCTCTCTCGCTAATTTACCTAAACTATACTATTTAACATTAGATTTTTTTTAATCTATGGCTCCATTGATTGAACATTTACCTAATATAAGTTTTACTATGTAATATTATTTACGTTTAATTTATTTTAATATGCTTGTTTATGTTCATTTTAAGTTTAATCTATTCGCAAATATGGAATACTTATTGTATTAGATGGCTAAGAAGTTAATAATAAATAAATGAAGTACCAATGCAGATATACTTTTATTTTATCGTCACATACCTACAAGTCAAGATAAACATACAATACAGGACCTGAAACTAAAACTTTGTACTGGTATGTTGGTAGGGGACGGCAATAACATATTGGGCGTATGGATTATGTAGACTTGACGAGAGATTCATAGCTACAGCCGCTGTTGCTGCTTGTGGAGTATTTCCATTACATTTGCATTTGCAACACTTGGACTGTTCATGAGCTTGAAGTCCTTGAGAATTTGGAAAAACAGTTTGAGCATTTGTTGCCATTACTGGCATGAAGTTGACAGGCTTCCAAAGTACACTCCCAGGGGTCACAAGTGGAGGTCCGTACATGGTTGGAACAACAGGATAGTAGGGGTTGGTCAAGTTAAACTGTTCTGTTTTTTTTGGCGGTGGTGGGTCATACATTTTAGGCTTTTTACTGTCAGATTTTTCAGGTTGTCTGCAATCGTTTTTTTTGCCTCTATTCGTCTGTGATGTAGGCTTTGGATTCAAATTCTTGGTACTTTGAGCATGACATCCAAAACTTTCATTTATCGTGGCGTTATTGTTATTATAACCAACAGATCCTTGTTTATATTTTTTACTTAAATTAATAGAAAACTCTGCAGAAGTATTAATATGTTCCTGAGATGTTACGCGCGGGTTTTTCTTATTGATAACTAATGGTGAACTAGGGTTGTTGGTTGATTGGCGATTGAAATAAGGGGAAAAGTGCTCCTCTTTGGTGGTTTCTTTGTAATAATTTGCTTTTATCTGTGCGGCTTTCGGTTCATTGTGTTTTGAGCTATGTCCCGATTTAGTCAATGGTTTTTCTTTATGTTCATTGTTATTTTCTTTCTTCTTGTCAATGTTTGCTTCAGCTACGGTATCTGTAGTCGACAACAACATCGGTAATGAGTATGAGCATAGCCCATTAGTTGATGGCACAGCAGGCGCATTACTAAATTGGTCTTTACTAAATTCTGGCGCTTTACCAACGGTTTCGTCATTACATTCTTTATTGCTTTCTTTTTTTTCCTTCATTCGTCTGTTTTGAAACCATATTTTGACTGACCTTTCTTCAATTTGTAAATAAGCTGCCAGTACTTTTCTTTGGTCTGTATTCACGTATGGGAACTTCTTAAATTGCTGTTCTAAATAATTAATTTGTTCAGTGGTAAACGCACTTCTAAACCTTTTAGGTTTTTTAAATAACTGGTGCAACGTATTTCTCTGCATCTAAAACAAAAATGGTATTATAGAATTACCTAAATAGATACGTTAGGTAGGACACTATGTGATAGCACTTTTCTGCAAAGTCTGCCTAGGTAGGTACCACTGCTTTACCAGTTATTCTGCCGCCAATCAAGCAGTAGTGTGCAAGGTGCAAGCACAATTTTGTAGATCCGGTTTGAAGGGCACTGTAGCTGTAGCTGTATATTGAAATTACTGGGCAATTGAGACTTTATGTCTTGATCTCACAGCCTAGTAATAGGATTATTAGACTATGCTGATCTCTCAGGATGAGGTGCGCAGTGCAGTGTCACGCTTTTTTTTTTTATTGAAATGACGGTTTAACCGTTGACGATGAAAGTACAAAGTACAACAAACAAACGTACCAACGAGCAGATTTATAACGTTTCTCTTTTGTTATAGCAGGGATTGGTAGGTACTTACTGTGTTTAATGACGATGTATCAAATTTCAATTTGTTCGATGTTAACGAAGGCCCCGTTTTTCCAATAATTTGTCGCATTCCGATATACTTTTCACACTAAATTACACATCAAACTAAACGATTGAAACAAGGCATGTCTCATATATATTTATGCACATTATTTAATTACGATATTAACCAAATCGTGTACAATTAACTAATTGTCTTTGGCAATAGTTAATTTGTGGAGGAATCACTGAGTATAATAATGTACCTTCTAGTTTCGATTAATTGGTCGTCAAAATATTACGTTAGTATTCTACCCTCATTAATACTTTACTTAATATAGGTATCGATTGAATCATAATTATGAAAGATATTATTATGGTGTAAATCGATTTAAGTATAAGTAGTAAGAAGTTCCTTATTACTTATACGTTATTAAAAAGGCAGGTAACTGCACTGAGTTTTCTTAATTTTTTTTTTCTGATTAAATAATTATATCAATACAATACAATACAATACAAATGTACTTTATAGAACACCATAAAATTGTAAGTTACAAAAATGCACACGACCCAGTACAAAGAGTGGTGGAACAACAGGCAGCCTTATCGCATCAAACGATTTCTTCCAGGCTACCTTTTTATCAATATGTATCTACCTAATTATTAAATACTAGCTTTTGCCCGCGGCTTCGCACGCTTGTGTTATGTTATTTTTACTTTATAGTCAAATAATAGATCATGCATTTCGTACCAAACAACAAAATCTTTAAGTTACAAAAATGCACACGACCCAGTACAAAGAGTGGTGGAACAACAGGCGGCCTTATCGCATCAAACGATTTCTTCCAGGCTACCTTTTTATCAATATGTATCTACCTAATTATTAAATACTAGCTTTTGCCCGCGGCTTCGCACGCTTGTGTTATGTTATTTTTACGTTATAGTCAAATAATAGATCATGCATTTCGTACCAAACAACAAAATCTTTTCGAAGCTGAGCACAGTACAGTAACCTGTATTAGCATAGGTATAGGTATAACGCAAGTATAGCCGTGAGTGGAAGCTATTTAAGCCTTACCTAAAATTAAATGTTTTGAGTATAATATAGATTTATAACAGTAAAAAAAGTTTCAAACAAAAAACTACAATTTTATAAGTACCTCTTCATATTACAACAAAAAGAAATCATCATCACTTCACTCAGGTCTTTAACAGAAGTTTCAGTAAGTTTTGTTTAGGTAGTAGTTACCTAAGCAGGCAGGTACAGTTTAGAAAATATGGAAGAATCACACACGATGATGCTGTTTTGCTCAGTTTTGCATGTTATCCGCGCGCGTCTAGCAATGATACCAACCACTAACGCTAACGCCAAACGCTAACTCCAAAACTGTATTGAAATGACATTAGCTGTGGAAAAGTAAGCTATTTCCAAAATGTCATCCTAGTACATTTTGGAGTTAGCGTTAGTGGTTGGTATCACTATACAATACCTACCACTAACGCTAACGCCAAACGCTAACTCCAAAATGTACTGAAATGACATTTCTGAAATCGCTTACTTTTCCGCAGCGAATGTCATTTTCAATACATTTTTGGAGTTAGCGTGAGGCGTTAGCGTTATTGGTTAGTATCTTTGCTAGACCCCCAGGTACCTTAAAACTTCCTTGGGGTTGATCAAGAATTTAGCAGTAGCGCAAAAATAATTTATTCTACCTAATTATAATGGTAACGTGTACTAAGTTTATGTAAATAATACATTTGACCAGATCGCCAATAAAGAACATTCCTCCCGCCAAAACCCTATAAATCAAAAACTTGAATAAAAATGTTAATTAAGTAAGCTTCAATATTGGCTAAGTATGATAATCGCGTGAAGCCTTATGAATGATTATAGTCTAAGAACCTACCCTTTTAAACAGTTTTCATAAAATACTTCCAATCATTGGCTAAATAAAAATTTTGCCTAATGCCAAAATAAAAAAGGTTATACAATGCGTAGCAAAAGCAAGGGTCAATAAATTAAGTACCTATAGGCACAGATTACTGAATAAGTTACTACTATAGGTTAAGCTATAGGTACTATAAATACAATTTAAATACTTATTTCGAATGGTAACGCGTAGTAAATTTTTTAAAAACTAATACATAATACGAGATTGCCAATAAAGAATTTTGCCCTCGCCAGAACCCAATAAATCGAAAACATGAATAATAATTTTAGTTATGTTTCAATATTGGCTAAATATAATATCGCGTGAAGCCTTAAAACTTATAATAAAAAGTCGAAGAAGTTCTTAGTTTTTGAAATTCCTTGTTCTCTTTGTCGTGCTCATATTCAAGTAGGTTCTCATACTTATCCTCTTTTTTAGTTTGGACCACAGATTAACGAAAAAACTTATATTTAGTAATACCACAGATAAGAGAAAAAAAAAATACATATGACTTCCTAGATTGTTTTACTCTAATCTGCACTGCATCGAGTAATCGCGCGATGTATTTCGCCGTAGCCCGAAAAGTGTGATACGCTGCCGGTAATGCAGGCACGCCAATTGTTATTTACTGTTTTTTGTCTTTTAAGTTATAAATAAAAACATGCATTAAATTACTTCCTTATTGCTTAGTGCAGTGAGGATTGTTCAGAATTAAATAAAAATGATTGGGATTCCGTACTCAAAGGGTAAATCCTTATTACTAAACCTCCGCTCTCCGTCTGTCTGTCTGTCTGTCCATCAGACACCAGGATGTACTCATGAATCGTGATAGTTAGACAGTTGAATTTATCACAGATGACATATTTCTGTTGCCACTATAACAACCGTGATCCGTATTCAAAGGGACAGATAAACAGAACAATAAAAAAAAATTGGTTTTACTTCATATTGATAAGGAATTAGAAATTAAAACTATTAAAATTTATTTTTGTGTTCGCAAATAATACTCTCAGTTTGTAAAACATATTTATTCGCCAACATGCAATATAACGCTACATCCTCCATTTTATTTAGCCCACGTCGGTCGCGCAGCAGGCAAACAAATTGACTATGTGTCCGGGTTGGGGCGCTACAAAAACATCGAGGATAGTCAACAGAGATGTTTTTGCGCGCCAACTCAACAGCGAAGGTTCGGGCGTATATGAAGCCGCGCCATAATAGTAACAGAGTTTTTTTCTTTAATCTGTGCATCCAGATAAACCCGAGATAATATTACCGTCAGTAGCACAGAGCACATTTTTTTTCTCTCATCTATGATTAGTAGCCAAAACAAAACTTAGTTTTTGACACTGGCTAAATACCTACACTATGTGTGGACCAAAATATAAGAAAAAAATACTTACCTTGAAGCCTTGAAGCGGCCATCTTGTGAAAATCCCGTTCCGTTTCATAATGAAATCTTAATCATTTTCACCAAAAAAAAATTTACAACATTTAAAATTTAATATATCCTATGTTGTGCGCCGGGTTTTTCTAAGCTTATTAGTGAAAACCGCATGAAAATCCGTTCAGTATTTTCGGAGTTGTGCCGTAACAAACAAACAAACAAACAAACAAACAAACAAACAAACAAATGTCAACAGACAAAATGTCTAAAAAGTAGCTTAACGTGATCAGCAAAAAATTTCAAGCTAACCTGTGTCATTTTTTTTTCGATATCTTGCATTTACAGATTTTTTTATCTCTACAGTTTTATTATATGTATAGATAGATGTACAGATATAGATAGATGTATAGATATAGATGTATAGATGTATAGAGTATAGATAGAAATATAGAAATAGAATAGATAACAAATAGTCATCAGCCCAGTATCTTCCCTCTGCTAGGACACAGACCTTTTCTCACATGTAGACATAGTGAAGTGATCATAACTATGTAGCTATGTACGCCAGTGTTTCTCAGCTTACGGTCCGCGGACCCTTGATGGGTTCTGCAAATATAAGTATGGGGGTCCGCAGTCTCATGTCATGCAGATTACCCTGGTGAGATTAGATTAGGGTGCCTTGTTTATTCAATCTGCATTTGATTATTTGTTAGCAGACCATTCCGCTATTAAAAATAAAAATTGGCTGGTGTACCTAATCGTCTAACATAAGTAGTTGCCAGCGTCTGATTCCGAATAGGCTGAATCTTTTTAAATAAATAATAATAAATAAATTAATAATAATGCCCGTCTGGCTAGATACCACCCAACTTCACCCAAGCTGTCGAACGCTCAAGTTAAAAATTCAACGGCAAGTTCCAACAGCTTCACTTGACATTGACAGCCAATGCTCCATAATCCAGGTGTAGCGGGCCCCATCGTTGGCCATTATAATAGGCATGATGACTAATTTTTTTTAGATAAATTAATTATAATCTTCAAAAGATAAACATATGTGAAAATAAAAATTAAATATCTTAAAAAATGGCCAAGTTACAAGCATATTAAAAACCGGAATAGAAAGAGATAGCTCAAACGGCCAGTGTCGTCAGAGGAAGGTCGTTATAGTACCTCATTACTAAGCTGTGGTAGCTTTTCATACAATCTCTTTGGCACGTGACGTCACGAGTAGATTTTTCGTAGTAACTGTGGGGGCGCTCTGTTTCGCGAGAAAGGGACAGGAGGGGCCTCCTGTAGAAACTTTAAAAGCTTATTACTCCGTGATTTATTTACCGATTTTGCTTATTTTTTCAATTATTGCATTAATGTTTAATCTTCTTTATGAAAGTAATATTTGCTTGTTCATTTTTAATAGTAGTCATCATGCCTATTAATATTAACTATTGATGAAAAACCCACCCAAGTCAAGTCAAGATATAGGTTTTTTTTTTGTTGTTCCCCCTGTTATTCCTCCGACATTGGTCGGAGATATTTTCAGGCCAAACACATTGCTTATGCTGTTTAATTATTTTTTTTTGTTAATTAGCCCGGACAATGTTAATCCGTCTTTTATTTATCAATACAATACTAGATTACTTATAATAATTATAATAAAGATATAGGATTAGCAATATTTATTTTAGTCTAATTATAGCTACCTCGGAATAAATAAGTATCTACTTGTATTCACATCGCTATATTTATAATATACTACACATGATGATATGATCATCTTTTATGTGCATCATCTAAACCTAACACTTATCTATAATATTATGTTAGTGTTTGTATAGTTTGTGCTTTAATACCTACGTGTACGTATATCTCCTAATGACAGGCATTCGTTATCACCACAATCCCAAAAAATTACCTAACCTAACCTAAGTACAGTTTAAGTAAGCCTAGCTCTATGAACCAATGAGATATATAAATAGGAAAAGCAAAACAAATAAAATAATTAAAATCAATATTTTTATTTTTAATACTATTAGGAACTATTTTAATATCTGTGATACAATCATTGACATGGATTTAAGATTAATATTTACAGTGACATTTATAAAATTTAATTATTCCTCTTCTGGCTGAATACTTCTCATCCACGACAAGTCCCAGTTCTGTTCCGTAACATCGCCTGGAGCAGTGTCAACTGAGGCTGAACTCTCTGACTGCGGCGTCGATTCAGGGGACAAATTCTGAACTTCGCCGTACGAAGGATAATGCGGCAATTGATGATGGACTTGCTGATACTGAGCTACGGATTCTTCTGGGACGGCGTAAGTTGGGTAGCTATCAGGAGCCATGAGAGCATGTGGCATCGACGACATATGCATAGTCGTAGACGATACCGGGTATTCCTGTTCAATAAACACACCCATCTTCTCATATGCTTCGCTATTAGGTTGGTAGCTTTCCTGGGCTGTTGGAATTCCAATTTGGGGTGGCTGAGTCGTACTCACATCGTCCATGACTTCTTCTAGACTTTCCATTCTATCTTTCTTCTCTTTCATTCTACGGTTCTGAAACCAGATTTTTATTGTCCTTTCGTTCAGGCTAAGCATTTCAGCCAGTTCTATACGACGAGAACGCTCCAGGTATTTCGCCCGACTATATTCTTGTTCTAACTCCATCATCTGATGGCTAGTAAAAGCGGTTCTGACTCGCTTCTGCTTCTTAATTCCAGGGTGGTTTGATTTGTTCCACGCTGTTTGAATGAGTGTACTACTTTGTTGAGATACCCATGTATTAGGTACTGCTGGTCTCATTTGAGGCCCGTGAATAAAGATGGGTACTGTTGGAAAATTCTGTACGTTTGGGATGCTGGCCATAGGGTAGCCATTTTGAATGTTGGGATTACTGTGGTAAAAGTCAGAACTAGGAATATTCATGACACTTGGGGCTGGGCTGTATTCAACGGGAATATTTCCATTGACTCCGTTAGGGGTGTACCCAGAATTAGTGATATTCGAAGGTACTGGAACGATGTTGTGGTTTGGAACTGAATTCCATTCCGGGTTCTGAAATGAAGAAATAATTAATAAAACAAAAAAAAACATCAATCATTATCAATTTGTTCATATTTGCAGCTAAGTGGTGCTCAAACTATTATGATCTTTTAAAAAATCAGAAACCTACTAAATGCTCTGAATTACCGTTTTATTCTGGGCAACACCTGCAGTGTTCTCTTGAGTCCATTGCCCACTTGATGAAGCAAACCCTCCCTGTGGGGGCTGACTTGTAGTTGAAGCTGCCATTTTGAACCAGAACTAAATACGTCGAATAAATACAGTTTTCATATGAAAGCTCAATTGCTATATTGTGACTTAAGTAACGCACTCAACGAAAGCTAGATTACTTGTAACGCTTTCATTCATTAGATCCTGATTATATACTTATATGGTGTCCCATTTATCTGAGTCATCAGGTGATTAGCGAACTAGTAGGTAGGAAGCTCACCCTTAATTAGGGTGCATTGTTTTGGTGTTAGTTATTGAAGAAATGAAGATTAAATTGATTAAAATAGTATGGCCACTATTTGGCTGATATAGTGTCGAAGGTAGTGTGACTAAAGTATAGGTTGATTAGTGTGATTAAAGTATGTGTCCGTCAACTTTTATGGTATGAATAATGTTTTATGTTTGTTTAATTTGGCAGATATATCGTAACAACTGAATTGTTTGCATTGTATAAATGTGGCCTCCAGTAATTTCAGATTCATCATCATCATCGTTAACAGCCTGAAGACGTCCACTGATGAACATAAGCCTCCCCCAGGGAGCGCCACTTAGAGCGGCTGCTCGCCTCCTGCATCCATCGGCTCCCCGCGGCTTTCACCAGGTTGTCGGTCCACCTAGTGGGGGGCCGGCCTACGCTGCATCTTCCAGTTCGTGGTCACCACTCGAGAACCTTTCTTCCCCATCGGTTGTCAGTTCTACGAGCGATGTGGCCTGCCCATTGCCATTTCAACTTGCTAATCCTAAGAGCTACATCGGTCACTTTAGTTCTCCTGCGGATCTCCTCATTTCGGATCTTATCTCGCAGGGAAACACCGAGCATTGCTCTCTCCATAGCTCGTTGCGCGACTTTGAGATTATTCGGTTTTAATTAATTATTTGTTAAGGCAAAAATGATGTAGAATTCCTGTAGAATATTATATTTAAGGGTTTGATTACTGATTCATATGTATATGCTTAATGTTAAGTTTCTATTGCTAATGTTAAATGGCATCTTACATCATATTTCTTTACCAGAGGATTTATTCATGTTTTTTTTTCCTTTTTCAATATTTATGACGATCCAGTCAGCGGTGGCCGGGGATTTTTATACCGACGCACCAGCCAAATTTCACCTCTTAATTGTTTACTTTTCATTAAACAGCTCAACTGAAACTATTATAAAAATAAACATTCACCAAGTTTTATAGGTACCAATAGAAATCGATAATCTAATGAACACTTAAATGCAATCAGATTAAGTAGGTAAGTATCACAGATCATAATAATGATTTTATCATCATTTTAAACACTATGACGGCCCGGTCAAAACCGCGGAGAGCCGATGGATCATTGGATGCAAGAGGCAAGCAGCCGGCAAAGTGTTACTCTGTGTCTGTGGTACGGCCATCTTCAGGCTGATAATGGTGATGATAAACATATATCTTGTAACATAGGTTTTTTTAATAGGTACCTAGGTATATACAATACAATACAATACAATAATACTTTACTGAACACCAATAAACAAGAATGCACACAGATACAAATTTATAAAAGAATGGTAGAACAACGGGCGGCCTTATCGCATTAAGCGATTTCTTCCAGGCTACCTTTGTATGGACAGGAATTAAAACAAAAATTACGGGTGGTGTTGCAACAGTTACAACTTACATTCAAGAACAACAATGAAATAAAAAGTGCATGATTGCGTAAATATAAAACAATAATTTATTCTCTTACCTACTAAAAATAATACATAACTACAGTTATACATAATACTACATACTAATACCATACACATATAACTATAAATATAAAAATATAACACACCTACATATAATACCTATTTCCTATAAATATAATACTTACATTATTATTATTATTATTATTATAACATATACATATTATATATATTATATAAGTAAATTGATAGTCAGTGACAAATTCCAGAGAAAATTAGCTAAGATATTTCTGAAAGATAGTGTTTCCTTACCATGTCTTTAAAGATGGCGATACCAACCCAACCATACCAACTCTATAAATAATATAAATAATTTACAGTCCTTAGTATTAGTGTAGGTACATAAAGGATATTTAAATGGATGTCGTTATCAAACATCTCCGATGTCTCGGGTCTATTTGTCCAAATTGTTTTTATTTTTAAGAACCTTGAAAGTATTTGCTAAACAAAGTCGTTAGATAACTTCTTATCGGAAGATTCTGGTGATAAATCTTTGTTTTAGTATGTAGACGGTTATGATGGTAAATTAAATACTTAATACGTCTTTGACAAATACTATCCAATAACCAAATAAGATAGCAAGCCTGCAATCAGCATAAACAAGGCTGTTTGAAATATAGGTACCAAAATATGCAGCGCCTTTACAGGGCACATAATTATAATTATGTATATTGATGACCTAATACTATTGTATATCCATATTCATCATCATCATCATCATCATCAACAGCCTGAAGACGTCCACTGCTGAACATAGGCCTCCCCGATCGAGCGCCACTTTGAGCGGACATCCATCGGCTCCCCGCGGCTTTCATTTCACCACCCACCTAGTGGGGGGCCGGCCTACGCTGCGTCTTCCGGTTCGTGGTCGACATCCAGTATGTAGAGGTATTATAATAAATGAATATGAATAGTTTTAATTGACCTTAATCATTTTAGGCCATAACTCATAACATATCAGGGGGGCAACCACAACGTCCTATAGCATTATTACTTCAATATTACTTCAATCATACATTGAAAAATGACATAAAAGTAAGAATACTTTAATTTTGCAGGGCCAGGGGGGTCACCACAACGTCTTATAGCGTTATTACTTCAATCATACTTTGGAAAATTACATTAAAGTAAGAATATTGTAATGTTGTTTATGCAGAGCAATTTTGATGACATGACGTCACGTTAAATCGTTCACTTAAATACAACTGTCATGTCATACCTTTACATCATGCTGACACTGACCTGCGACAGTGATAACGCCGTATAAAAATGTAAACGTCTCGTTCACACGCAGGAATACTTTATAAGTTCATGGTACGAATTCGAACAATATCATTGTAACCTTGAAATAATAATGCCATGAAACATGATGGTTTTGTATTAGTTTGTGGTAGCCCAGCAGTACTTATGCAAAATTACTTCAAATTATTTTTAAAATAAATAATTATTTTTTTATATTTGATATTGTGACACCAACGCGTGTCGCGCCCATGGAACAACGACGCACTCAAGCGTGTCACGTATTTACTAAATATAAATAGTATTAATTAATAGTCAACAATAATTAATTAGGTACTTATCTAAAAATATATTTCAAACACCGTCGTAAAAGTCCCTCCATGATATCTAATATCATTTAAGAAATCACACATTCTAATTAAGTGTACGTTTTGTCAATTCATTATACCTACAAATAGCTTTCATTAACTATGGTGGTGTAGTGGTATTTAATAGGAATGAATTTAACTTTTTGATGTCAGAATAAAATGTTTTCAGATGAATCTGAGCTTTTTAATAGCGCCATCTAGCTGGTTTCTGTATTATTTATACGAGAATGGGGCTTCACGTTACTGTGTGATACTAAATATTGTTAGACGGTTCGCGTGTTGAGGGTAAAAGAATACCTTGACTTTTTATCACACAAACGACGTGGCTAAGCAAAGCATTATCATATTAATTCTATTTGTAATCCAATCACTCAAAAGAAAAATAAAATAATATGTGTGTGTCTTTTTCATATTTTATAAAGCTTTCTTATGTTGCCTTCGAAGTAATTTTACTGAAAACGTGCAGATGGCAGCACTAGTCCCAATAAAATAGTAACATGAGCATAGGGAGCATAGTTAAACCCCTGATAAACTGAAACGCTACATTACTGCTATAACGTTTCAGTTTGATGATTTCAGTTATTGAATAGTAAAAAAAAGTCACAAGTATGTAAAATTATCAAATTATTGTTCCCAAACACATACACCCTACATACTTATGTAGGTACTTGAATTTAAATATGCAACAGATAAGACCACCTTTTTGCCGTAAATGAATCAATTAAACAATGATTAAAAAGTAGGCACCATAAAGACCTAATTAGCAAAATATAATTTTAATTATCTACCTGTTATCATTATCAACTGACTCACACGAAGTACCTACCTAATAAATTAGCCTTGTTAATTGACGACCTATTATAAAATGTAACGAAATTCCCGAGTTAAAAGTAATGCATTTACCTACTTGTCTAATTAATAAAATTACAGAATAATTAATATATAAGTACCTAAGTATATTAACTTATCATCAAATTAGGATTCTTGACAGACCTATTTAATTATTACTTTATCTTTTAATTAGTAAGTACTACTGTTTTAATATCTGTGCTTTTAATATTATATTTGCCATCGTTATAACTATTTCACTCGAGTACTTATGTTACCTAAGCATACTAGGTGCGGCACTCGTATACCTACTTACACTATCTCTTTAATTGTCATTTTATTGTTATACAAATTAAAGCATTCGACGAATCTAAATAACATAATAAACAAGGTATGTAAGTGAGAACGTTTGAACTACGTTATTTATAGAAAATTATGTAGGCCCTAGAAAAAGGGGGTTTTTTTTTTTCTTAGATTTTGGCTCCACACGTCGTGTATTTAGCCAGTGTCAAGTATTGTAATTTTTATCGTTAAAGAATATATCACGTAAAGTCAAGTAAGTCTTAGTCATAGTCCAGTCTAAGTCAGGTAGTCGTAGTCCAGTCTAAGTCATACTCCAGTAAAGTGGTGGCAACTTTACTAGAAGTTTCTATGAATTTTGGAAGCAACACGAAAACTCACGTTTCACCACATTATATCACTTGCCCACACTCATGCTCGTAATTCAGCACTTAATGCGTAAAACGCCACCAATTTGAAACATTAATACTGGTAAAAGCACAAGTTTTGAGAAATAATACAATGCAACGACGTGAACACTTCCGCGTTCCCGCCAAAACTCAGGGGTACAGTTTATCTTGGTTGACCAATGCTAAGTCTAAGATGTAGGTAGTTAGTGTAGTATCATATTATATTTGCCATTCTCTTTGCCAAGTCATACAAAATCCCAGCAAGCGTTTGACGAATGTAGAATATTTGGGCATGGTACTTTACCGTGGCGTACGTCTGAGTTTGCTTATATTGAATAAACGTGAATTGAATAGAACGCTAGGGTTGTCATCTATCAGATAAAAATATTAGGGTAAAAAATATTAGTAAGTATTTATATATCCACTCCAAGTAAGTATTTATATTCGAATATAAACGAGTCCATATGTGGATCCGAGCTGTGGATCAAAGTCGGAGCCTTATTCAATATGTATAAAACTATCAAATATAACTTAATAAAGAAATATAAATACATTCGTGGAAGTCACTTATTCACGTACAAGTATTAAAAGCACATAATAATATGATTTTAAACAAACGTGTAAGTTGTAGTAAGTAGATGCGTATATTTATTTCCCGCAATCGTATATAGGAGGAATCCAATTGAAAGCTAGAATGGGAGAGAAAGAGACAGCGATAAAAGCTGTCAATCAAATTTTTATAAAGGGGGATTATGTTGCATTGTTAAGGGTGGGTTGGAACGTGTACCTAGATGTATTTAAAGAATGGCTTCTGTTGTTATATTTTATTCAATTTACAATGTTTTGATTACTATATCTGCAACAATAGAAGATAAGGCCTAATTGCTTTGTTTACTGAGTTTATGATAATCTATTTTTTATCTCTTGTTTAACTTTAGGCTTTCTCAAATTCATATTTTTATTTACACTAGTATTGATTTTTTAGGATTCTGATTATTCAAGTAATTACAGTTAGGTACTACTACCTACTGTACCAACAGTTTACAGTTCTAGTTTGCTAGTAGTTTAGTTTTCATCCCAGATAATATAATACCTTATAGTTTTTATTTAATATATTAAAGTGATAGTGTACACGACGCTGATGATTGAATAAATAAATAATTAATATTATTTGATGCAAAAAGCAAGCGGTCGCTCAAAGTTATGCTCTGTGGAGAAGATCTTATGTTTAGCACTGGACATTTCGGGCTATTGATGATGAATATCTTATTAGTTAGTATAACGAAAAAATTTTAGGTCTGTGGTTAGTACCTATGTTTTATGAGCCATAAATGTAGGTACCTAATTGTTTGATATTATAACACCAAAAAGTGTTTTGTTATGTTTTTGTTACTTTTACGACAAAAAAATACAATTTTTGTCCCTATTGCCGCGATGGGCAGCCCTACGCGCCAGCTGCCGCGGAAGATCATCAATCACCGCGGCAAGACAATCACAACCGGCGGCGCATCTGCCGGTCGCGCTGCATCCGCGTCACAGCGTCACTGTGCAATTGCACCGATATTCTACACTACTTCGTTATCTAAGTATTCTTTTGTGATATTATTATTACAGTTACATTACAAGATTCCTCAAAAAGAGCTTAAACTGACCTAAAACTCCTTAATTTTACACTAAGAAATACCTGGATGTGAGGTGTATATAATGTATATTAATTTGTATATTATTTTTCCGTGATTGATTTTGATGAAATTTCTATCTATGGGAACCATCTGAAAATCTATCCTATCCATAGAATAACTACCTACCTAATCAAATAAATAAATAAAAAATTTGTACAAGTACAATCATAGACAGTCGATGAGTAAACATGAAAAAGTAAAAAAACCACTACTGAATTGAGGAACTTTTTTTTGAAGTCGGTTGATAAATGTATTAAGTCTTAGGACTTAAGTGTCAATTTTTGGGTTTTTTATTTAGGTATCGTTGTTAATGATAAGAATGTATTTATTAAAAAGCATTAGACCCGTCTTAATTAAAGCACTTTATTCCATATCAGTTTTAAATAAGTAAAACTGTCACCTTTAGGGTTCACTTCTTGTGTAAATTGCCTTGCCCGTAAATACCTATCAATAAAGTGGGTTAATTACCTAACAAGCATACCTCGGTGGTGCTTTTCTAAGCAAGTTGTGTGAAAATGATTTCCAGAGTTACTTGTGCTGCAAAAACTTTATACCTAATTTGCTAAATGCCATTTGCTGCATGGATTTAGGTCGTTTGAGAAGCAAGTATGGACGCGTGCTAAAATACTTACAGTGATCCAAACATTAATATTTTAGTAACTTTTTTATTAGATGCCTGATTTTTATTGGATTACCTATGAACCCATGAATTAAAAACTCGCAATAAATATAATTACGTATATAGTTTTGAGAAAGGCAAAGGTTGAAGGTCATCTGTAATACCTAGGTTTCCTGGAAAAATATTTTTGCTCGCGGATTTTCCTTAAAAAATGCCTAAACGGCCATTAGACGCTGTATTTAATAAGACGCCGAACCCTCTCGCGCGGATTTTAATCTCATCATACGCACCTTGTTATTTCCTCGTAAAAAATAGCTTTCCATATTTCACTAGTGGAAATATTGTAATATCGCGGCGCACGCTCCAGCGGCAGCGGCGTCTTAATAAACATTTTTTTTCGTCAGATGAAAATGACATTCTGGCGTCACATGTGACATTGATGAAAAAATATAAAAGAAATGATAGGATCGGCGTTGTATGGAGGACCCGCGCGATCCACTCCTCATCCCGGGTTCCTTCGGGGTCCTCGGCTTTATCTGTGACATCTTGCAGATAGTTCCTGGATTATTAGGGCTTGCATTACCGTTCTTATTGTATTAGTATTAGAGATTTTATTTTTTATTATATATGCCTTTTTTATATAAACACGGTAGCGTTAGGTAGGTACTTACTGTGGGCAATCACACGACTAATTGTTTTTGATTATAAATTAAAATAAGAGCGTTCGAGCTCATTGTGTAAAATGAATGACGCCGTTGCCTATGAGATAATCAGTGGTGTTTTTACTGTTCATAAAGCTAAGAGATAATTATGTCATAGCATCAATAGGTATACCTAATACATGGTAATTAATAATAATAAATAATAAATAATAAATATGTGTGGACATTACACACAGCGCCATCTAGCCCCAAACTAAGCATAGCTTGTTTATACCAGATAACAGAGATATACAACCAGATAACGGATACAATACTTATATACTTTTTTTGTTTGTAAATACATACATAGAATACAATATAACACCCAGACGCAGAACAAACATCTATGTTCATCGCACAAATGTTTGTCCCGGGTAGGAATCGAACCCACAGCCCTCAGTTCAGAAGGCAGGGATACTACCAACTGAGCTATCGGGTCCGTCGAATTAAATAGTATAAGCATAGCATTGTTATGTTTAAAGTTAATATGTTTAATTTATTATAAAATCTAAGTAATTAATACGTAATAATTGTGTTTTTGTTATCAAGCGTCCAATAATTATACGTAATTGCACTTTGGTCAGATAATGATCAGATAGATACTTTGGTAGGTATTTGCACGTTAATCACACAAAATATGACACTCATAAAATAGAATAGAATAGAATAACTCTTTATTGCACATACCAACATGAAAGAAATTTGAACATTAAAGTACTTATAGTTAGTTAGTACAATGGGCGGCCTTATCACTAAGAGTGATCTCTTCCAGGCAACCTTTGGATGGATAGAATCCCAGGGACAAGGAGTAGTCAGCGGTGCGCATTATAAACAAAAGAAGAAAAAACAAATAACTTAAACATTAGCTAATATTAGACAAACTAGTTATTTGTAGGCAACAATTTTACAAAATAATGCTATGCTGCTATAATATTCATAAACATAAATAAATAAATATATAGGTGTGTATAATAATATTACATATTATATAAATATATGTAAATAATAATACGATACATATACTTACTTACATAAATATATATTTATAGAGCAGCCTTAAGTATGGGACAGGTAATGCAGTTTTAACATGTTTTTAAAAATTGGCAAGGACTTAGCACGTCTTATATCTTCCGGTAGAGCATTCCAGAGACGAGTGGCTTTTACAGTGAAAGATTTTTCATAGAAGCGAGAGGTGTGGATAGGCATCCAAAGTTGCAAGGTTTTCGAGGAGCGAAAGTGTCGAGCATGAGTAAGATATAGGAACTTAAAACGTTCCTTTAAATAAAGAGGAGTGGAAGGATTAAAAAGTATATTGTATAAAAGAGAGAGAATATGAGTATTCCGGCGAGAGCGAATAGGTAACCACTGCAGCTTGTTCCGAAACTTCCGAGATGTGGTCATATTTACGGAGGCCATACACATAATTATTATACAAATGTCACACATATACCTATTAAGTATTATATTCCAAAAAGACGTGCAGTCAGGTTTTTAGAGATCAAGTCCCCTACTTCGGTTCAACTATATTTTACTTAATAAACTCTATAAGTAACAAAAGCTCACTTTTTCCTTCCTTCCTCCGTTTTTCTCAGTCCCGATTTCGTTTGACAAATGATCATCATTATTTGACAGACGCGATCGGAGCCGACATGTTGTTGTCTTTTGTTTTATTAAACCCACCCCTGTAGACATTATGAGGGATCATCGCTTAACATAATGTGGCCAATGTTGCTTGTTATGAGCTCAGAGGTTCACTTTGTCGAAAGCTGAGGTTGAGATAATACTGCGCTTTGTTTAAAACCTTTTTATTATAAAATATGTTTTTTCCACAGAATATTCGTTATTCATATGCATTACATATAATTTCATGGTTCAAATACTGTACCGTACAGTACAGTGTAGGTAACTGATTTAACTCAAATTAAAAACTTCCTTGCGTCACGTCGGCGTCAGTTAGTGCCTGCAATGCTTGAAATGAAAATCGTATACGCGACCTGAATTCATTACGAACTAAATCATCGGCTGTCTATTACCAATCCAAGGGCTGCCACAAAGCCGGTTACGCTGACAATAGAAACACGAACCCTGAGCCAAATCCAAAACGAAATCTCTCTCGCTATAAATCATAAAAACGCCGCGGAAACAACCCTGCCGCATCTCCGTCCTACTAAAGGTCGTACCAACTGAAAGCTAATCTGCGATCGTTTATACAGTAACTTTTCACTAATCTACGTACCTACTTGCTTACTAACTGCCAGCTGATCTGTGTCAAGGGGTTTATTTTAATGTTTACATTTATGTTTCTCTTCGGTAGGTAGGTATTTTCTATTTTATTCTGACCTATTCTTGCGGAAAGGGCTCGTTCGTGCTATTAACGGCATTGTTATGTTATACTTATATTATTTACAACTTTACGGCAAGTAATATTATACCCGCAATAAGCAGCAAGAGTTCATTTTGATGATCAAATGATATAGTATATAGAATAGTAGACCTTAATATAGTATATAGAACTGTGAATATGTGTTATACTTGCATTTGAATATCTTTGATAACTGTGAATAGTACCTTATTTAGATATATTAATTAGAGAACTATAAGCAAAAAAAGAGGAGGTTCTCAATTTTCACGTTTTCCTTTTATTAAATGTTTGTTACTTTAGGTATATCTCCGTAATTCATGGACCGATTTGGAAAATTCTTTTTTTTATAGGACATTCAGATAATCTCAAGGAAATTTCATCAAAATTGGTTAGAAAGGGATAATATTATTTAGATGACGATATAATCGGGTATTTTTCAATATGAAATAAGGCAATTAACCCCTTTTATAAATTTAATAAACTTTTTATTTTAAAGTCTTTTAATAAATATTATGCTTTTGCTTTAACCAGAATAATCTTCCTTGTTTTTTACTCATTGATAATAATTTTACTCTTTAGCTTAAAGGAAGTGTGACAGCAAAATTTTATATTACGAATTGTACATAAGGTCATCATTAGTATACGTGTAACTATAGCTTTTTGCATAATTTTTTCTATGATGGTATATTTAGTAATTAGTAATTACTAAATAACCATTAATTACACACCTATATTGCACTGAACCTATAATTGAAATTTAAATACTCGTTTAACATCTACGTATTGCACTATTAAGTAGATAGGTGTAAGTACTTTAATTATTATTGTAATCGATTTAGGTAATTGGCGAAGTTGCATTCCATTAGTAAATTAGCAATGTCTGATGATGATTCAATTTTATGTGAATAATGTAATAAGTATTTGACATGGAGTCTATTATAATTATTTCAATGCATAGCGCTTCTAACTAATCATAATCAGTCATCGGATAATTATATAATTAAAGGTCATTATTAATTTATAATAATGAAATGGATATATTTAAACTAAAGAGATATTTGATTTATAGTTTTCACCTGAGCTTATAGTACTTACGATAATTAATAAATAAAAGTAAATTTATGTATCTAAGGGAATAAGGTGTACCGCGAATAATTAGATTAGATTTTGTGCGCTTATCTATTTAAGCAACCCAATACTACAACATCTTTTCCACAGTCATTATAGTTTTTAGGTAAGTAGGTATCCTACACAGAAGTAACGATTATGTTTTGGATGCTATCCCCAAATAATTTGTAGAATTTAATGTTACTTTTTTATATACGCTGATAACGTTAATATTATGCCTGCACAAAACCTCGATTAATTGTCTTAACTATTAGATATAATATAAAGCTGAACAACGAGATAAACATATATAGATACATTATTGTTAATTATAGGCAGGTGGTATATTTCTACAAAATTTGATCTATATGACTTACAGAGGGTTGTGTACACGGAGTAAAAAAAAAACGCTTGTCGTCATTTGTTTCAATGCTCTGTGAAAACTTATTTTCACCAAGTAATAAGAATTTATTAATGTATAATATTGTTACTGGATGCATAGGAAGGAAGCAAATAATATCAGACATATACACATTTTCTTTTCTTTTTTTTATGAGAATAAATGACGTGACGAGCTAGTCGTTCACCTGATGTTAAGCAATACGGCCACCTATAACAGTTGCAGTATCACTTGGAACTTTAAAATAATAAAGTTTCGCGTGACTCTGCACTGTGCACGTCATCCTGAGACATCACACAGATTAGTAGTTAGATCATTACACTGTGTAATCCGGTCATAAAGTCTCATTTGTTGTTTTTTTTTTGGAATTTTTTTGTTTGTTTTAATCTAATATTGCTAAATTTTGAGACGGACATAAAAAGACTGTATTTATATTGAGTAGGAACGAAAGTTTAGCGTTTATGGATTCTTGTAACTATAGGCAGAACATCGCATCCCCGATTAACATTTTCAACGAGGCAGAGTATTAACTTCACCGTGATCCTCCACGTTGGCCAAGTGCAGGTTGATAAATACCTACCAACATATTAATGTTGTAAATTTCGTAGCTATATATTATGTAGCTACGAAATTATGGGGGTCGTTTTGATTGTCTCAAATGAATCAACTTAATTTTAAGTGTATAAGGAATGGTATTTTTCTTATGTTTGTATGTATTTCTATATGTAACTGTAAAAATGTGTACCACACCTCTATATAGATCCTACGCCGATGATTATTAGGTATCCTTGTAAACCGTCTCGGGCGAGGAGAGCTCTTGATAAATAGTCAAACGCTGGCGATAGGCCAACCTCGCGGAATAATCAAATTTAGTACTCGAGGCTGCGCTTTACGTTTCATACAGCCACTGCCGTCACATTTATAGATTTTATTCCCCCAACAAGATGCTGAGGGTTACACTGCGGTTGCTTGAATTAAATTGTCGTTGATAAAGTCTTTACTGCGCTTTCTTGTTTATTTATACTTAAAAAGTCAACCACTGAGAGGGAAAAAAGTAGAGACGATTCCGCTCGTGCAATATAAACCTTTATACAATTTTTATCTTATTAGAATAAATTAGCGTCTCTAAATTCTAGTTAGAAATTTAATTAATCCAATACAGTAAATCGTTAAAGGATCATACCATGAATGAATATGACTATGCTGTTCTCTCCTGAACAGAAGTTCACTGAGCCCGTGTTGGGCTAACAATCTTTATAAATAAAGCGAGCCCATTGCCTATTCATGACCGGGCAGAATTCGACCTCTCTCCCCGCTGTCAGCTCACCCCCGTATCAAACAAGCCCCTTCATGTCAAATACTCCGCGCCCCGCGTCTGTCAAACTCTTCGCCAGCGTTTGACAGGGATCCTCCCTCACTCGCGAGGCGGTGGAGTACCACCTTTCCGCCTATCGTAGCTCACAAATTGCTATCTTATTCGTGTAACGATAGAGTCTATATTTGAATTGGTTTTAGTTTTCCACCCGCACTGTGACGAGTCTAGTTGCAGGCGCCACGGCGAATGATGGATGACGTCAGGGAAGGTCGGCAGCATCACGCGTCATTCGTGTGTACACAGGCGTAAGGGATACGTTTTTCGTGACGATATAATATCGGTGATATGCAAATTTCGCTGGGATCACGCGTATCTGTTGCAATCGAAAAATACTTAGTTCATTAGTATAGACGTATACACATCTAAACCTATGGTGTTCAGCATAACTGACATGCAGTAGACACTATATTTGCGGGATATGAAGCATAAGTAGATTCAAAATTAAAATCTTAAACTGTGAGTCTGTTCTATCTACCTACAATTAAAGCATAACAATAATAAATTTATGTTGCATCTTATTAGGTAATTACAGGTATCAGCAAAAAGCTAATTATAGTGAGGTACTTCTTGTTTAACTGAAGAACCTATCAAGAAAAACTTTTCGCCCACACAGCACACACGCGAATCTCTTCTCTACATATTCATTCAGTCGAAAACGCGTAGAGAAGTAGGTACTCGCGTTCCCCTCAAGACAACTTGTTCAGCTAATGTATACTTTATGAAAATTAAATATTTCACTCGTGGTGCCGCGGTGTTACCAGACTTGCCAGAGTGAGGATTACAACAAATTTGCATTATTTAATGTATACTGTGCGTGAGGATTTACTGAAAACCTCACCTTATTGGAGAGTCGCGAGTTTTGATTGATTTTTCTTTGTCATTTACCAGCAAGTTTTTGTGTGATTTTGAATTTTGTTTGATACTGTTATTAAGTCAAAGATGTGATGAGACTGGTTTTACAGATATTATGTACCTATGTAGGAAAAAAGAGCACTTGCCACTTGCACCAACTCGTATGGACCTTGGTTTTTTTTTTAGTTTCTTGTTGACATTGGACTCTACCAGCATTTGTAGGCAATTCGCAATCAGCTCCAATTAGTTACACTCAATGGACATTATTTTTTAAAGTAACTTAAAACCTGTCAGTTAAACTTCCATATATATATATCCAAGTAAAACTTTTTGGCGTATGCACATTTTTCACTTTTATTTTCTATGAATAAAACAACAGATTTCTGCTTCCGCCGGGTAAACTTTTCCCTCCCACCTTCGATTTATTCGTCGGATAAAGAAAACTTCTTTTAAAATTTAGGTAAAGTTCCCTTTAATATTTTCCATCTGTTAGGTAGGTATCTTGAGCTGACGTTTAAATTATGTGCATTTAAATTTGTCTGTTTTTATTTTGGTTTTAGCCATGTTCAATTGTTCAATGCTACAAACGATTTAGTTCTTTTCCTAAAGGCTCGTCAAAGAGTACTTACTTCCGAAAAGTTCTGCTTCTATTTATGTTGTTTTTAGATCTAGGTTCTGTTGATTTTTAAATAGCTCTAGAAAACCGAATTAATTTAAAATACACCCAAGTAATAATCGTACCTAATGTCGAATCGCTAAATTGTAACTTAAAATAGTAACTTTTACGACCACGCATTTAAGGATTCTATTGAATGATAAATGGTTGGACAAATTTCCGAAATAAAATGTTTTGCCCACCTTGTTATTCAGTTTTAATTTTGATAAACCTCTGGTTTGACCTACTTTTCTATTTTATAAATTGCAAAGTTTCCAAGGTTCTCATCATAAAAGTCATTACACTGTCATAAGTTCTGATTCTATGTTTATGGTCATAAGAGATTACATAAAAAAATAGATTATAGAGATGCGTTCAAGGCAATATCCTTGAATCATTGGTTTAGTCACAGTATCGCAATCCGCGGTCAGGGCTCATTTATAATTCTGACGGTTGGATTCTTACTTATACGTATGATAATGTTGACGTTATTTTTGCTTTTGAATGACTTTTATGGCCGGTTCTGTCTATAGCTATTCAACACAAAATATTTTCGCTGCTCTCAAATGAACTATAATTCTAATAGTATGTCTTTTCACTTTTCTCTATGGAGATTCTGATATGATAACTTATACGATTGAGATTTATGGTGGGCATCGCTATACAATCTGTTTAGCCCATCCCGTCACAATTTCAAATTAGTTTCGTCCTTATACAACCATTGAAGGTTTCTTTTAAAGTGTCCTTTATAGACGTATCTACCTATTTTACTTATTCTACTGTCTGTAGTATGAATACGATATTTCAAATAATTCCTATTGGCGTTGGAAATCTTATAAGATTTTTATCCATGACACTTATGTAAGTATTATGCATTTAAATCTAACATGAAGTAACTAGATTGGTTATTGCGTAAATCCTAACTATCCGATAGGTACCTGTATTTAATCACAAACGTGTTTGTACTCGATACAATCATCGATCTATCACTCGTCGACATGACTGACACTCGTTAGATAGAGCGCGTGCCAATTTAAATTTAAATCCTAGGAAAAGCCCACACTCCCCTTTTCTAATACTGACACGCATAGATACAGATCGCTAAACTTTGCATGCATTTTTAATGTGTTTATCGCTCTTTTTGCAACGATTGCCGTTGCTATTTTCAAACATAAGTTACCTATGTAGATTGATTACCTCCTTTAATTTTTAACCTCTTCAGTCAAACGCTTATGGTTTGTTTCATTCAGGTGTTTACAAAATAACAGTTTTAATATTCTCGCTATTGTTATCCTTTAGATTTTAAAAACATCAAAATAATCTAGTGTATTTCCAGATTTTTTCAATAGAACACTTGTGAGTGCACAATTGTTTTTATATTTCTGTCCCCAGCGGCTCAGTTGTATAAATATTCATGTTTTTCTATTAGCATGCGGGAGGGCTGTAGCACAGAGCGGCGCGCGGCGCGCGGCGCAGCGTTCGCCTGCCTGTCATTATTTAGCGATTTGGCCGCAAAAACAGCGCGCACCTTCATGTGCCTCGAGTTGGCCGTACCTACTCATACCTACATACTTATATGGCTTTATGAGAAAATTAAATGTATCGATCGAGATTTTTTATGCTTTTTATTGCTTGCTTTTTGTAGTTGTTATGCTTTTTTAAAGCATATCGAAGGCTAACCTGTAGAATTGCTTCTAGACCTATTATAAAAAAAATAACTGCATGAAAGAAACAAGAAAAGGTCGTAAAATTAAATACCCCACCATCAGCTTAATTCCTGCAAAATAAAATTCAGTAAAATACCAAATAAACTTTCCTTAAAAGTAATTCAAGGAAACGTAAAAAATCCAAACAACTAGCTGAATTAATAAAAGATCTCCGCCTACCAAGAGAGGGGTAAAAGAAATTATAATCCTTTCTTTTAAAATGCAATGAGGTGGTTGTTAAAAACGTTTGCGGGATTATTCTGAATGCGGCTGGATGGCAATTAGTGATCCGAGTAAAATTAAGACAATGGATAGGGCAGGGCTGAGGCACGCAACTCATGGCAAGGCGGGTGAATGGACCGGCAGGGGTATTGCACGAAGAACGTGTCACGTCCACAGCTATAGTTGTAGGAGGCAGTAGTATATCTGTTTCTTTTCTGTACATCAAAACTTCATGAGTGACATCAACCAAGCGCATGCCCGTTCACGGTGAAGACGACATTAAGATGCAGTATTATATGCCAATCAATATAATAATATCATTGCGACTCAAAATGTGTATTTCAGTAATTAAGCATTTTAGGTTTCATATCATTTAAAAGTTATCTATTTCCTTTAAAATTGATAATTTTTAAATCAAGTCTCCAAACTCAGTCATAGCAAAGTAAATAAGTATAAAATTCCAGTACTTTACGTTGAAGCTCTTGTAAAGGGTCGTTGAGTTGTCAAAGTTCGTTATCAGCCGTCGACGGTTTTACGACCTACGACCAATCAGTGAGACTGATAGAGCCCTGACGTCACTTCCGATGCCACTTTCAAAGTACTGTCACAGTATTACGTACTTACTTGGTATTACGGGCAACGTGTTATCTTCTAGAAAGGAAAGGTAACAACGTAAATTTTTATTGTGTTTTAAAAATTGAAATTCCGCAATGCATTATCCGTATGTCATAGCCGCTCAGGCGCTTCAACCACAGGTGCGGCCGGCATCGCGCCACGTGGACCGCTCCCCACCACAATTGTGGCTTACAGCTGATTGCGTTACTAGGGATGGCAATCAATTTTTAGAGGTGTTACTCGTTATACATCGACTAAAATTGAAACTAGTTGAACATCACTATCGAATAAAGTAAAAGTCTCTATAGTTCAGGAGAAAAAAAAACGCCTCAGTCTAAATTGAATCTCGCGCCGAGCCGGCGCGCGCCGGCGACGGAGTAATTTCCTTTAGGTACGGCGGAGCGTCAATTATTATGTGTAGTGTTGTTGTGTGTGTTTTTTATACTGCAACACACGTAAAAATGCATTTGTTTAGATAGCCAAGTAATGCTACTTATCAAAACTAGTTTTGAAATTTTAATACACTGCTTAGTTTATTCGTACAAACCGTAAATATGCAAAACCATACCGCGCTATTTGAGGAGCGCTTTGGGACCTACCTACGCCCGCCGCGCCGCGCCTGAGTGGATAGGTACCTATGTAAAAGTTAGATATATTCTTATAGTTTAATTACAACGGTTTTACATAATAAGTAAGTAGGTGGTATTTTATAGACATCTCCATCATTGGCCTGAAGGCTTCCACTGTTAACATGGAGACCTCCATGGGGCGCCACTTTGAGGGGCTGCTTGTCTCTTGCTGTCGTATAGGGAGGCATTATCGCCATTGCATGCTTGGCCAGGCTTGGTGCCTTGAAGTTTGCAAAGATTATAATAAAGACCGACGAGATTACTGCTGCTCATTCCTTAAATATTCCCTTAGCTTGTTTTTACAGCACCTACAGGGAAAAGATGGGGTAGTTTAAAATTGCCATAAATCTGTAATTAAAAATAAAATAATTATAATATTCATTATCCAAAATCTGCAAAATCATTACACAATTATATTATAATCCAAAATCAGGTGTGCTACTCGTTATCGTTGTTCCAGAAGGTACAGGGAGAGGTGACGTGACGTTTAGTGACGTCATCATCTCACTGTCATCTCAATTGACATTGTTTTGGATGCTACGCTCTTTGCGTAGTGAAAGCGCGCCTATACTGGGATTGAAGTGAATTGGTCTCCGAGTTAAAATTGTACTTATTTTAAGGGCTGAGTATAATTAGAGTTTAGATACTAATTAGAAAAAAAAAAGAATCTGATATTAGAAAGATAAATTGAAATTTTTCATAATATTTCACAAGAAGAACGCCTGAAGCCATAAGAAACGATTCGCTTTAAAATCAATGATATCAGCTATTACTATTGGTTTCCTTTACAGATTACAATAATCTATAGATTACATTAAGCAGGCGATACTGCTTCAAAACTCGCAAACATTGATTCGGAGGGCTTTACAGCATTTGTGTTGTTGTAACTTGAGCATGCTGGTAGGCATAATTCTCAAGAATATTTCAATAGATGGCGCTGCCTACCCCATAACGCAGATTTTATAATAGTACCAACTACCCGTAAGTTGTTTTAAAAAGTTGAATATGATGACTTGTCACGGTAGCAATCACGGCTTTAGGGATGGATGGATGCAGGATTCAAATCTTATTCGTGATTCAAATTTTTCCCGTTACAAGTCAATCAGTAGATTACGTTAAGCAGGCTATACGCTATAATAATTATACACATTATAAACCAGCAGTCTGACCATATTCACTTGCGTCGAGGTGTGAGACAAGGGGACGTTATATCCCCAAAATTGTTCTCAAATGCACTGGAGTATATGTTTAAGACTCTGGACGGGCGTGGACGAGGTATTAACATTAACGGCGAGTACATCTCACACTTGAGATTTGCAGATGACATCGTCATAATGGCTGAAACCTTGCAGGACCTGCAACAAATGCTGGACGGCCTAGCTGATTCTTCTCAACGCATCGGTCTCGGGATGAACTTGGATAAAACCAAGATTATGTTCAATGAACATGTTACTCCGGAACCGGTTGCAGTACAGGGAGTTTCTCTTGAAGTTGTTCCGCAGTACATTTACCTAGGGCAGACGCTCCAACTAGGTAAGAACAACTTCGAAAAAGAAACTAATAGAAGAATACAGTTGGGCTGGGCAGCATTTCGGAAACTTCATCGAGTGTTCGCGTCGCGTATACCACAATGCTTGAAAACCAAAGTCTTTAATCAGTGCGTACTACCGGTCATGACATACGGAGCTGAGTCGTGGACACTTACGGTACGACTAGTCCACCAATTTAAAGTTGCTCAGAGAGCTATGGAAAGGGCTATGCTTGGAGTTTCTCTGAGGGACCGAATCAGAAATGAAGTGATCCGACAGAGAACTAAGGTAACCGACATAGCCCATAGAATTAGCAAATTGAAGTGGCAGTGGGCTGGTCACATTTGCCGCAGAACCGACGACCGCTGGGGTAAACGTGTTCTTGAGTGGAGACCGCGACTCGGCAAACGTAGTGTAGGGCGCCCTCCGACTAGGTGGAGCGACGATATACGCAGAGTGGCTGGCGGCAGCTGGATGAGATTAGCGGAGGATCGGGCTAAGTGGCGTGCATTAGGAGAGGCCTATGTCCAGCAGTGGACTGATACGGGCTGATGATGATGATGATAAAACGCTGCAAAAGTAGTTTCAATTTAAATTAATGATAATTTTCAAGAACAAAAAGAAAAGAGACCAATTCGCGCAGCTCCACTAAGTTGTCAACGAACAGTGTGTAGGGTCATCCATCATCGGGCTGCCGCGAGCGAAACACGCCAATACTTACTCCGCGCAAATATTGTGTATCTGTAATTATTACCCTCTACCCTACACAGTACATTCACGGTAAACCAAACCTAGTATTTGAGTCAGTATAATGGATGGAGCCTGTAAGAATACGCGAGACCATTTATGGGAACAGAATAATGTAGAAAAAATGACTATTAAATATATTTATTTAGCTAGACAACGCCATGCAACTCCATAGTTATTATACATACATATACTTATAATATAATATAAAATTGCATCTAATACTAAGTACTACTAATTGTAGTAATAGTATAGGTATAATATTCTAGAGTATCGTAGATTTTACGAAAAGCTCCGCAAGAACTGACTGGCTGACCTTCACAATCGTATCAATAGCCTTGTGATATAATACCAAAATAGAGCTATTATAAGTATCACATCGCTATACGTATTAAGTAATTACAATGAAATCCGGTTATTTCAGTTAATGTTTTCATGCCTGACATCACATTATGAAAACCAGCGCCGATTATAATAAAGACATTGAGAAAATTGTTTTAATGGGGCACAATTACAACAATAATATGGTATCTTCTCCTGAAAACACGCTATCCGGCGCTAGTTGGCCGATTGTTATTCGAGATTTTTATCGCAAAAGCACTGTATCATTGTGAGATAATAATGGTGGATGACAACGTATTATTCGCGGTTATTCATTCCCGAGGCCGATTGAGGCAATCTCAGCGGGACTCACAGAATTTTCTCGAAAGGGATCCGGCCACAATTGGATTTTTGGTTAGGAAACCGGAATAATACAATCGGGTATCGTCCTGAAATCTCTGATTTGAATCGTTTCAACCAGGCTTTGGTGTGAATTGGGGCCGGGAAGGTGCTATTCGCGGATTTCGCTGAGTCACGGAACCGAGGCGCTGTGCTACGAACGTGGCTACCTCGAATGAAATGCTGAAACGAAATAAATTTCCTTTATACAACCCGAAATGTTAACTTTGAATTTAATACGAAACGTACGCGCATTTGTTAGTGCTTATGTATGTTATCGGGCGATGGATGAGTTAACAATATTCGGTAGTCTAATTATAAAACAAACGTTGTCCTATAATACAAAAAAATTGTAAGTACTACAGTCATCATCATCAGCCGGCTGAACTGCTGTCGTCATCCACTGCTGAACATATGCCTCCCCCGTAAAACGTCACTTTGGACGCTGCATCATAAGGGGATTGGCCATAATCACCTTCGCTTTGCAGGCGGCTTTAGATCGCAGAAGATTTCAATGTGTTTTTGAATGGGCTATTGCTGCTGGTCTCTACCGACCTTTATAGCGTCACCGGGCGGAAAACTTCAATGGGTAAATCGGTATCCACGGGAAGAGATGGCCACGGCCCGGCCTATAGTAATATATCTAATACTGGATTATAGTATCCATAGTCATCACACGTCTTAATTCTTAAGCCAACCTGGAACGAACATAGACAACGGCTGATTCCACAGTCCATCGAAAATCACTCTGTATATAGGAATCTACAAAACGCGACAATTTATACCTTCTGATGAAAATTCCAACATTTCCCAAACATACGCAATTTTCTCACCATTTTCAACATACCTAAACCTTCCCACAATAGAAAATACTCCACGATAGTGCAGAGCTTGTATTTCCTTCCAGTCGGCATTACGTTTATCTGGTATCCACACAATGGCTGCGCTCAAGTAGGATAACGCGGCTTTGTGGACTGCCGTTGATTTCGTATGCTGAGATGTGTTAATGTTTGACGGATTACATGAGACTTGGGTATTGCTTTTTAGGGTTCCGTACACAAAGGGTAAAATGGACCCCATTACTAACACTTTGCTGTCCGTCCGTCTGTCTGTCCGTCTGTGACCGGGCTGTATCTCACGAACCGTGATAGTTAGTTCAAGTTTTCACAGATGATGTATTTCTGTTGCCGCTATAACTACAAATACTAAAAACAGAATAAAATATTCGTGGGGGCTCCCAAACAACAAACGTGATTTTTGCTCGTTTTATAAATAATGGTACGGAAGTACGGAACCCTTCGTTCGCAAGTCCGACTCGCACTTGGTCTGTCTTGTTACATATCGTAAATGTAGAAGTTTCTCGTTTGTTCCCGTTAGAATACCAAATTTGGTAACTGGTTGCCTATGGTGGGAAGATAAAATCATAGTTTTACGTTTCACACAGGACTTAATCGCGCTAAAAACATTATTTATTTACCTCGACGTTTCGACCAAGTTTCATTGGCCGTGGTCACAAGAAGACTAACCCGACCACGGCCAATGAAACTTGGCCGAAACGTCGAGGTAAATAAATAATGTTTTTAGCGCGATTAAGTCCTGTGTGAAACGTAAAACTATGTGTTCAAATCGCGAAAATCTAAGAAATACTAGATAAAATCATATTGTAGAAATGATTAATCGGATTCTGGTGGGTTTTCTTTATTATCTTGAATGTTAAAACCAAGACAGTAAATCCCTTTTGAGTAGTGTAGAAAATATAAATTTACAAAATCAGAAATTTCATGGTCCATGTACAATTACATCATCATCATCATCAGCCCGAAGACATCCACTGCTGAACATAGGCCTCCCCCAAAAAGCGCCACTCCGAGCGGCCGCTTGCCTCTTGCATCCATCGGCTCCCCACGGTTCTGACCAGGTCGTCGGTACACCTAGTAGGGGACCGGCTCACGCCGCGTCTTCCAGTTCGTGGTCGCCACTCGAGAACCTTTCTTCCCCAACGGTCAGTTCTACGAGCGATGTGGCCGTCCCACTGACACTTCAACTTGCTGATTCTGAAAGTTATATCGGTCACTTTAGTTCTCTTGCGGATCTCCTTATTTCGGATCTTGTCTCGCAGGGAAACACCGAGCATAGCTCTCTCCATAGCTCGATGTGTGTACAATTACATGCCAACGTAAAACTAAACCCCATCATGCAAACGATTGGAGCCATGAATCACACGGAACCGCAGCAATGAAATATTGCATAGAAACTCCATACCGTTAAAGGTACCCCATTATTCTCAGGAGATCTACTTTGTGGCACAGGTGAGGTTGAAGTTAGTATGCCGAGCAGCGATGGTCAAAGCAAGGCGTGACCCCAGAGGCGTGAGAACATGGTACCGCCCGCGTGAGGAGTTCGTTCCCCCTTCCCTCCTAGCCGCAGGTGACCTCAGACCCCTCATCTGACCACTCTGAACAATGAAGCTAAGCAATGGGAAAATAGGATGTGGTAATGGTTGAAGGCTATATAACGCAAGGTGTGAAAACATGGCAATTACTTTGATCGTCAAACTTTGGCATTATTTAATCATAGACGTAGCGCTCTCTGGGAGGCCTATGTTCAGCAGTGGACGTCTTCAGGCTTTTGATAATGATAGACCACTTCATCTCTATTCCTAATGAATATTATGGCATTTTTAGCAGTATAATAATGACAGCGATAAGTGCGTGGAAAATGATCATACTATACCGAAAACAAAATTGCAACATGAAGATACCTAGGATATACCTATATACCCCTTCCCATCTACCTGTTTGAGGAACTTGTGAGTATCATTTTTCAATATAGGTACCATTTAAATTAAGAATGGCGGAACTCTCCCGCAGAGCATTTGGGTAAATGTATATATGTCTCATTTCGTAAGTATAAGCACAGATTACTGAATATGTTACTGTATAAGAAGGTAACTACTGTGCTTTTTTATACATACTTAGTTTAGTTATAAGTTCTAAATAAAGCGAAGCGCAGCACGATTAGTTATCTCCCTCATTATACTGAATGTATGAGGAGCAAAACAGCATAGTGCAGCATCATAGCTCAATGTTGATAGTCACTCTAATACAAAAACTAGCAGAACTAATACACTTTCCTATAGCTTTAAAATTAAAACAAGTTCATAACACCAAATAATATCGTCGTAACGTTTAACTCTATAAAACCCTGTCCGACCTCATTAGGAAGGGTTAATGCTCGCACCACGACACGAATTTATGATCACCATACGTCATCACATCACCCTGCGCTGGGCTACGTTTCGATACAGGCATCAGGAATCCACACAGATTGTTGAAAACTGGACTTTATTCTAATAAGGTTAAAGTTGCTGATTTAATATACGCAGTTTAGTTTAGGTAGATATACGTCAACAAAACTGTGACGCAAATGTGAAAAACTAAAATGTCGTGTTGTATTTTTTCCTCAGATTAATGCTTTTGCTGCTACGGCGCATGTCTACGATCTTTGTTTTATTTATTTGCTCATTTGATATATTTTAGTAAAATATGAATTCAATAAAAAAATCTAACCCTATGAAAACAAAAATTCGCCTGATGGTATGCGAAACGCAGTCACCTGCCCAAAAACACAAAAAGTAAGTATGTAGGTGTATCAGTGAAACGCCTTTTGTAGATTTTATTCTTGGCAAATACAAGAAGCTAATGAATAACATAGGACTGTAAAAATAGTTATCTTCATTGGACTAATATATAACTACGTAGGTACCTACGTATACCTAAGAAAATAAAACCTTAATATAATTTATAATTATTGTCTATTATAGTACAGAGAACTCTATAATCTACTAAGTAGTGTCATACTTATTTATTTCTTACACACGAAACTCTTCAAAGATTGAAGATAAATCATAGCATTCCTCCGGTATGTACTAACATACAACCTAGCACTTTTTTATTAACATATTTTACGCTTTATGAAATAAATTAACGTCAAGAAATCGTAACGAATTAATAGAGGCATGACGGTAACATCCGTGTTTAGGTGTCTTATAAAATTTTACGTAGGGCTCCGTAGATTTTAGATAAAATATTATTATTTCCTTCCATCGAATCATTTGATTACCAAACAAATTATTAATTATTTGGTTATTTTGAGTAGACAATCATATTAGTTTGTTTTTTGAAAATACATTATAGTATTCCTGTTAGAATAAAAAGTTTAGTAAAAGTTGCTGTCACAGAAGAAAAATATTTACTGTTACATTACCATATAATAAGCTTTAGCTTTGCATCCAGAAAACGAATTCGATAACTGGTTGATCAATAAAAAAACCATTTATTTCAGCGGACCCCTAAAGTTGTACTACGGAATATTACCTCAATCATGTTAGTGCCGGTCACAGACAAATGTGTTACCTGACAGACCGAGTTTTATATTTATTGTATCATTTAATTCATTTTTTGACACGTACGCTTCGTGTCAATACTTTGTCACGAATCCCATTTGCTTTGGACACATACTAATGACGTCATTAATATGTTTTAGTAACGAAATTAAACAAGCAGTGAACGGTGCTTTGATGTCCTTCAGTATTTTGTACACGGATGTTACGTGTATGTGTTAAAACAATAACATTGTTGTTAATGAGTGGAGCGGGACCAGGTTCTGTATAGCAATTATGTTATTCAGTTGAACCACCTTTGCTCACTTTGACTGCATGAGACATATTCAGGAAAAACCTATAAGTACCAACAACATTCGTGTGAAGCTTTCCAAAATTATCTACGAGATTACAAAACAACAAAGGCGTCTCGAAACTCTCAAATCTCAATATTCCTGTAGGATGACAGTTTATTTTTAAATTACCGTTACTTGAAAATGTGTGGAAAAGTGCAGTTTTTTTTGAGTAACGAACATGTATCCACTTGCATTCTAATAAGAATCAAATTAGTAGGTATACCCCTACTTTTTTCTTTGAGAGAAATGAGACCAAATTTGATACGTATTAGTATTTTGGTATATATTTCTTAGCCTCAAAAGGAACATAGAACACTGTTTTAATTATAATCGTACACCACGCCCACCGGTCACGCGAGATCGCGTTTCTACCTCCCGACCTCGTACCAGTCCCGAAACACGAGGCGTAAATATTTTATTTCTGTTCAATACACTATAAGAAATATGATACATTTTGTAGACAATAACAGTCAGCAACTTCTTTGCAGAATATTTTGAATGTTCCGATTGATTCACACAATGACGATTAGTTTAAGTAATATCGCAATTTGACTATTATCATGACGCTTACTTATTTTATATGATTGAACGACTACCTCTTCCTACTTGCTACGGACCAAACCATAATGTTATTTTTAAGCCAGTATTCTTTACGCTAGCCGTTACTACAGAATGGTATATAGTTCTCATTACAATAATATCACTTCTCCTGCACAACTAACTAAGTAACAAAGTATCGTGTACTATCTCATAGATTTCATAATGCTTACCCACCTATGTATCACACAAATCGATCTTGAATTCGATTGGATTTCAATCCACCAATCAGAGCGACCGATCTTAGGCATCGATCGATATCTACTGTAATTATCAAAATTCCACCTGTTATAAATTTTATTCGGTATCAAACAAAAAGTTTTATAATTTCCTTGCGGCCAATAGGAAAAAGTTTATTGAGTTTAAAAAAAGGTATTATAAAAACTGGTGCAGGCGCAGAGGGCGGATCGAATGTTCGCCGCGGCTCGGTTTCAACTCTTGACTGTTTTTAATATTAATACGAACATACATCAAGGTGTATCTACTCAGTCAATTTAAATATGTGTTTTGTACATGCGCATTATGTGGGCACCTGAACGAATGCACCATTATAACTTAGTGTTTTTGATGAAAAAGTTTTCTTACGCTTAGGATATAATCGAATATTGGTAAGTACTTAGGTACCTACACTGTTAAAAACTTCGATTTACGAGTTCCTTTATCGGTATTTCATCAGGAAAGCGTGGAAAGCACTTTTCCGCAGAACATTTCGTTGTGTAATGTAAATGTGAACGCGTCATTATTTACATTGAAAACTTATGCATGAAGTATATTCCTGATGGAACAGCTTTGATCATTCTCTCTCAACCCGTCAAGGCTAATTCACATTTTATGCACATCTTCATGTCCTCGGGCTGAACATCACTTACCAATTTAGATCGATAACCACAAGAACGATTACCACTAGGGCTGGAACCTAGCCTGCTCCGGTAAAGACTGATGGTTGAAAATTATAGATAATTGACCGATTACCGTCGAAGGCAGCCCGGAGGAGACTTGACCGTCGTAATGTACTGATTATAAATGAGACCAGACATGTAATAGCATCGATTTCGATTCGGCGATGCTTATTATATTAAGTGGGGACCGAATACTCGATTGGTGACGGCGTAATCGTCTGTAATGACAGTGGAGACGACTCGCTCATGTAAACTGGAAGTGGATTCCCACAACTCGTTCCGTTCACCTATCATTTTGTAAATAGTCATGACATTCGGTGTTATGGTGGTATTTATTAGACAGCCTGTGATATAAAAAGTGAGGGAGAACGAGCTAATATCTTATTGGGCTATTTTATTCATAATTTTTCCCAAGAAAATACGAAGGCGCCTAAAAATCTTTTCCTCCGTCAGGGTTCTCTAATAAAGTTGAGTAGATAACCTGCCGGCCGGTCCCCAAAGGGTCATCCCTTTATTTCTGCAACAATCGCCGGGAAATTGATATTGATGTGGAAAGGGCAAGTTTTCCATAAAAATAGGGTTTATTTGAATAAAGGATGGGCGGATCGGGCCGGGCCTGACGTGTGATGTTCTGGATACTTTATAAGATTGTCTAGTTTCACCCTTTTGGAGTTCAGGAGTGATGCATAGGCGCTGGTCAGTCGACAAATAAGTGGCGATGACGGGGGCTTTCGCGTGCTCAATCATTTTTCAGGAACACTTCGGACTTCGACTTCAATTTATTGAGTTACAGCTAGATGGTAACGTGCTCAGATTTGGCAGTAGGAGTTATTAATATCCTCTTTATCTTTATGTGTGGATATTATTATAACGTAGGTATCCCCGTTTTATACTTTGGAATTCAGTTTTACTGTTATTTTGTACAATCATCTTGATGCTGGCGAGCACCATCTTCAAATCACGTCAACGATTTCAAAGCCAAATTAAGTAGCGATAAGATCATTGAAGGAAGACAAATTATACTTAACGGTTAATCGTTAACACATCAAACTATTCATAGAGTCAGCATAAAAGGGGTCGGCCATAATGAACTCACAAATGGACGACATCCACAGAAATAAAAATATTGATGCGTCCGGAAGATGTATCGGCGTACAATAGGCGTGACATTAGAAACGCACCGCTGACCCCCACGGGACTCGAACCCGGCCACATGCGCTGTGTGCTGCGGAATTAGTTTAGTTTTACCCCATTTCACGGAACTTTGTTATGGCTTAAAGTTGAGCATGCTTTTGTCGATTCGTTTCGATTTTGTTGAAAGTGTGATGCTGATGATTATGATAGTTTGACTGAAATAAATATTTATGTTTAGACTTCCTTATCCTCTACCTACTGATTTATGCCTTAATTATTTATTGTTTCCAAGTTTCTGATTATACCCCTATTTTTTTAATAATGATGAAATAATACTTATTTTGGAATAGAAGGTTAAAAGGAAACGTAGATCCACCTACTTCTACGAAGCTATGATTTGTTATAAAGTTAATAGTGCTCTTGCACTTATGCAAAACGGAACAAAGTATGACCCTCGTCTTATTAATATCCTGTACTCTTAATCAAACATCCCATACCATAATGAACTTTATCCTCTTCAGCACAAGGTCTAAAATTATCTGTGATCTTTTCTAGAGTAACACCAAAGAATTGACATGTACACCGCAGTTCAATTAGGGTAATGGGATGGAGCTCAAAGGGATTTAATTAATTAGCAAGAAAGTTTTGTTCCATTTCGTAACTCGCCTTTGTTTGTCCGCGTTCTGTCTAGGTTTTTGGTAAAGAGCGACTTTACTTGACAACTTTACACGTATTTCATACTACGACCATGCGTATTTCGCTGTAAAGTTGTCAATGCATCAGAAGATAGTAAATTATCAGCACTTAGATACCTAATAGAGAATAAGAACAAACTGGGTGCACCTATGGCAGCTGCCCGCTGCAAGCCATTTTACTTACGTAGGTCACTTTTTTTTTATTCCAATATGTGTTCATCTTCATCATCATCAACAGCCTGTAGACGTCTACTGCTGAACATAGACGTCCTTCAAAGAGCGCCACTTTGAGCGGCTACTCGCCAGCTGCATCCATCGGCTCCCCGCGGTTTTCACCAGGTCGTCGGTCAATATGAGTTGCTATTCTAATATTATAGAGCAAAAAGACATAAAAATCATAATGATGATGCAAAAGTGAAGACCGCGCACAAAATTGCATACAACCACACACAAATCCGTAAATGTAGAAAGATTGATGTCTTGTATTAAACTCCAATTAGGTAGTTCTCATCTCCTAAATTCAGCAAAGCAATCATAAAACAATTTCCCGAATACAATCTCAATATTACTCTTTACCCGAAATTAACACTCGCATTATCCTAAAACACGAAAACGTTTATGGCCATAAAGGCCCGTGCACACCTAATTAACGATATTAAAATACGTCCGCGACCGCAAAGGAGCGTCACAAACATTGCATTCGCACGTTGTAAGCCATAAAACGCAAACGCTACCCTCCTTATTTATCCGAATGAGAATTTTAAATTAACTGTGTAAAGCATCCCTAGCAAGAATGCGGGCCCTGGCTAGTAGAGGTAAACGGCTTGTTCCATTTGGCGCTTTCAAGATTACGAATATTTTTTATACTTACTTACATTGTTTTATAGACAGAGCTTTATGAAGGCAATAATAAAAGTTAGATACCAATGATTGAGGCTTTTTTTAAAGTGGCTTTAAAGATAAGCTTAGACTTAGACCTTACCTTCAAAGTCATTATGCTTTCAAGGTTGTTTAAGTCATTTGTGGTTTTTATAACTTTTATATTGCAACAAAAACTTCATTATGTCTAACTTCAATAGGATTTCATCTAATTACGCAACGTACCTATTAGTGGCACATCTAGTATTACGGATGCTCATATATTTCAGCTTACGGTGGCGGTTTTAGACAGATGGTTATTACCTGTTATTATCTTAAAAGCAGCTACGCAGTACCTTCTTGTTTTAAAAATTTTCATTAAAAGCCACGCCTTGTACTTCTTTAAATGAACTTAGCAAATAACAAGAAAAATATTTTCAATAGCCAGAGCTAAGTAGAATTTTCCTATATTTTATACGTCGCCCATTATGTCGTGTTCTTGTAAACAAGTTGCGGCACTTGTCGTCGATATATCTTGGCGCGGTCAGCCCGCATTTCACCCCGTGGACCGCACCAGTCTAAAACGACCCTTATTGCTGACACTGTTTCCATAATTATTATTATGTTATCTAACTGAAGTCTAACTGAAATTTTATATAGCATGTGAATTGCCTTTCGATATCTAATGAACAAATAAGAATTTATTTATTTGAAAATAGCTCCAAATAAATGAAATAAAAATAAACTCCAAAAAAATTATTGAAAACTAAAGTTGAAAAAGCAGCGAAATGTAGAAACAATGTTGTATGTTATGGAATTAATTTTTAAAGTGTAAACCGCACAAGATATTTCTATAAAGATCCGGTGACTTAAATCTCTGGGTGAGTTGGAGCGTGTGGGTTCAAATCCCGCCAAATTTTAAGGACTATAATATCTTTAATGTTGTATGTTCTCTGTAGTAGTTAGCTTGAGTAATAAAGAAAATAAAATGAACAACTTAGGTATAATGAAACATTCACAGGTAATTATTTATTGAGTATTTTTGATTTATTAACACAAACTAAATCGAAACTAACACCAACATGACCATTCTCAAATGTTAACAATTCCATGAATGAATCCAAATATTGTGTCATTCCATCAATAAAAGTGTCAGAGATCCGTTGTTCTCGAAGCGAGATCAACGATCCATTTTATTGAGTCGCAAGAGTTATGCAGTGCCACCACCCCCCGCGAGAGGTCGCCGCCTATCAATCATCGGAGGCTTTTTTGAATTTAATAAAATAAAATTTGTATTTTGTCATCGATGCTCCCTCGCGTTTTGAAACAGAGACGCAATAAGAGATGACCAATTTGGCGAAAGAAATTATTTTACAAAAGCCAAAACTATGGGTGATTGTAGCCAGTAGCCACGTTATGCATAAAAATAATAGGTAAATTATATTTTTATATTTTGTCTCATACTGGTTTAATGTTTTGAAAAGAGCAAAATCCATAAATATAATCACTCTGTTGCGTCCAATGTGTCTGTCTGTCTCAACCATTATGCTTTGTGGACAATCCTCTCAGTGTTACCCAATTATTTGTCAATGGAATTGGAAAGCACAATTACTGTCCTTTAAGTATACTCTTTAAAGGTAGTTTATTGATTGTAACACTACATAAAAATGTCAGAAAGATAGACTATCGATTGATGATCGATTCTAAACATCACTAATAGTATTCTTTTGTCTTTTTACTTTTCAGTTGTCTCACTGTGCTAAGTCCGCCCCTGCGCCTCGACAGAAGTTTGTGCCGGGGCAATGCAGCGCATCTGTTACAACCCCCATACCCTCCCGCCACCCCTAACAACTCGTATGTCATACACCTGAAGATTGAAACGAAACTATGAGGAATAAAATACACATTGGGCAAGGAGTTTTACAATAAAAGTAACTTCAATAAGAACTTGAGCCATCGAGTTTAATAAGTGCTACGTAGGTATTAGGTAATCTCATAGAGATAGCAAATTCTAGCTCTGATAATCTACTAACGTGGGCTTTAGGAAGCCAAGAAAACGAGCTTTATTGTTTCACGTGAAACTATACTAAGTACACAGTAATTATTGAGTAACTAAGCAATATTTGGAGCTCTCTCTGGGGGAGGCCTATGTTCAGCAGTGGCCGTCTAGACTGCTGATGATTGTGATAATGAATGGTTGTCACTCTAGAGTTTCGAGTTCTAACCCAGAATATGATACGACGAGCGGAAAGGACTACGAATCGAATGTAGGCGGTATGTAGAACACTATTTATGGAATCGGATTTCAGGGCTTAAACCTGGGACCTGTGCTAATTTAGGTTTCAAAAATCTATTTTTATAAGTTTTATAGACATAAAAATTGAACCCATCGACTTTGGGTAAAAAATGGGTATATAGCATGTTGGTGGACGAGCCACCATGCTGCAACCGCACGCGACGGATCGTCCGATTTGAACATGGCTAGTAGCCAATTAATGGAACGGATTCATTTTTAATTTAAAACACTTTAAAAAAAATTATAAAAAATATTATGTACACAAAACTCCATTGCCATGAAAGCACAAGTTGCAGAAAGCAACAAGCTACATTCAAACAGCTAAACATGGTCAGTATTTGCCACGCTCCATAGCTTACATTTATTGCAAACCAAGATATAAACAAAAAAGGGGTTATTCTCTCAAATTGTGAGCCATGACTGCATGATGTTCAGTCCATTGCTGGGTCAAAATAATGATTAATGATGGCAAATAAGCGGGTGAGCGCTCGTCGCCATAAAAAATGCGTTGCAGTCGGTGCACTGAACTGGAGTTGCGAGATGCGAGAGAGAGGAGGTGATAGGAACTATTAGGGGTTTTTTAAAAGTATTATATATACAGATTGTTTATGAGAGTGCTTAAAATGTAGGTATGTATGGAAATATCATACTTACAAGTGAAATTCAAGTACCTACTGTTAATTTATGTTGATATTTTACTTTGGACTTTTGTTTCAGAAAACATGATTATTAGGTAGGTACCTACCTGTACCTATTCTTTGGAATAAGATAGATAAATTGTGTATGGGAAACAACTAAAGGTACCTACACTTGCTAACATTTTTATAGGAACTGTAATATTTTTGTATGTAGACAAAAATATTACAGTTCCTATAAAAATGTTGGCAATCAGCGGGAGAATGCGACCATAGCTCAATTGGAAAAGTGGCTAACCCCGTGAGTTGGAGAGCGTGATTCAAATCTGACTAGTTGCAAAGTTGGCCCTGGATTTGATTCCCACTTGTGTGACGAACATCAATATTGTAGAATACCTAAATAATCTGCTTGCTTGCTACTAGGATTGGATACTCTATATAAGAAGTCAACTAACTAGCTGTTTGCTTAGTTTGGGGCTAGATGGCGAAGTGTATGAAAGTCCACACAATATTTATATGTTGGTAGGTACTTTTACGTGCTTCTACATAATAATAATTATAAGTAAAGGATGACACTTTCAATCTAACCTACACCTTGTAAACCTCGAACTGAGAAGCAAAGACGCGCAAAATAATTTCTCTCCATAATTAAGTTTTGGTCCGGGAGCGGGTATTAATCAATTTGTGTAATTAATTTTAGTTGTGAGGCGGCGATAGGTGCGTCAGCCGCAGGTCTGCTTTAGCTACCCGACAGGTGGGAGCAAATCTACAGGAAATCGGTCTCTAATTACACCGTTTCCTGCCCTTCCGCGGATGGTGGTAGAGTTTGATAAAATGTTGGGCTTTGCAAAATAATCTGCTATAAACTCGGGTGTAGGTACACGCGGGTAGAATTCAAAAAAGTTGCAGCGTAGATGGTAAAGATCACCAGTAGGTAAGTGTAGATAAGTACAAGCCAAGAAAACGTAACACAGTGTGTATTAAAAACATATTTTTATGTAATGAGTGGCAAACAAGCAGGCGGCTAATGATAAGTGGTCACCGCCGCCTATGGATATCTGCAACACCAAGGGCATTATAAGCTTTTGATTAAAGCCTTATTGGTGTGTATTTTTATGATTAACCTACACTACAATTTACGATAATTGAATAACCGATAGCTGGTGTAACTAGGAGTTCTGGGAAGACTAGACCTCACGGGCACAATCTATTACCTTTGTTCCAAGTATGGAGATATTTTAACGGACCAAGCGTTGTATAAATCAACAACACTGATGTTACAGACTGTAAAAAAACTATCATTTCCATCATCACTGGCAAAAAATCAAGCAAAACAATCATGCAGTGGATGTCAAGTGATAACGTATAGTTTAGTCGCATGCTGCCGACCATCCGACATGTGGAAAGGGTTCGCCTTATTAGTGTCAGATGCCACGACCGTCTGTCAACTAGCGACACTGGCGGGCGCGAGTTGCCTTATCTAAACATAAAAGTTAGTAGGTAAGTAATTCAAATATTATTACTTACAATTTTTAGTCTGCCTACACTTCACCATCATTAAATCGTCATCAACAGCCCAAAGACGCCTTCTACTTAACATAGGCCTCACCCACATCACCACTTTCACCACTTTGAGCGGCTGCTTGCCTCCTGCATCCTTCAGCTCCCGGGTCGGTCTATACCTAGTGGAGGACCGGCCTACGTGCGTCTTTCGGTCCGCACTCGACACCTTTTTTTCTTTTTCAGCTCAATTTTGGCTGTAAGCTGGAACTGCTGCAAGCTACCTCAGCGTCGTCGCCTCTTCTGAAGAGCACTTTATTTATTTTTTGTAGATATTCATTGTCGGTATCGCACTAGCAGCGCACCACGTAAAATATGATGAAGAAACCTCTAAAAATATATTAAGTACCGACATCAAACACATCACATTAAATGTAAAAGCTAAAATAGCTTCCTTTGTGCGTAAAAAACTTATCTCAACATCTTGACAATAATTACTGCATATTAGCACTTAATACACATTAATGACTTCGCAATACAAGCATCAATCTCCGTCTGCGATTGTTTTCAAACCACTCATTATTGCTAGTAAATTGCTGGTAGAAATTAACGCTGTTTATTTTCACTTACGCCGTTGCTAATGTATGGAAATAACATGAGGGTTTTATGTTGTAGGCACAACACCGACACGTGAGGCAGAAAATCAACTCCTTACCACTGCCAGTTTAAAGTACCTACACACCTACCCACTTGCACGGGGGGCTTGGTACTGGGGGCCTGCCGTGACCTTTTAGAATGCGACTCAGTTCCCAAGCAAGTACCCAAGCACCCTGGTATTGTAGGTATTATATTATCTGAGGTACTGGTAAAGTAAATTTTATAAGTATGTAAGTAGGTTTTTTTAATTTATGGGCATAGTAGGTCCTTATGACCATTGTAGGTCCTAAGCTTGTAATGTAAAGTGGAGACAGCACCGAGAAGTTCGCAAATATCCTTCTATGACAGGTACCTACTGCAATGCATTTGAGTATATGTATATCACATAGAGAAATAAGTACTTATACGGACCCTGCGCTCTCTATCTTGAATAAGTGTAATTTCTTTCTACCTTTTATATTATAAGCTGTTCAACTTTAGTAGAAATATACGGGAGGGAATTAAGGGATCAATTAACAGTAAATGCTGAGGCCAATTTAACCCCTCACTCACACATTGCCTATTATTACAAACTTGGTATTCAGCAGTCTTTACAATCGTGCATGGAGGAGAAAATAGTGGAGCTACTTTCATCATTCTTCCTGTCAGTTTTATATAGAAATTTATATAAGAGTATTATAGTATATATTTAGTATATATATTACCTAATATATTGTTTGTTTTTTATTTTTTATTTGAGGGGCCGATAGCTCAGTTGGTAGTAGCCCTGCCTTTTGAACTGAGGGATTCCCACCCAGGACAAACATTTGTGTGATGAACGTCGATGTTTGTTCTGTTTCTGGGTGTTATATTGTATTCTATGTATGTATTTTTCTTATATTTTGGCTCCACACATAGTGTATTTAGCCAGTGTCAAGTATTGTAATTTTTCATCATGTTAATAGAATATTTCACGTGAAGTCAAGTCTTAGTCATAGTCATAGTCCAGTCTAAGTCAGGTAGTCATATTCCATTCTCAGTCATGCTCCAGTAAAGTGGTGGCAACATTACTAGAAGCTTCGATGGAATTTTGGAAGCAACACGGAAAATCACGTTTCACTACATTATATCACTTGCCCACATTCATGCTCGTAATTCAGCACTTAATGCGTTAAACGCCACCAATTTTAAACATTAACACTGGAAAAAGCACAAGTTTTGAGAAATAATACAATGCAACGAAGTGAATTTTTCCGCGTTCCCGCCAAAACTGCTATGTATGTATTATATTTACAAACAAAAAAGTATCTATGTAACTATTATATCAGTTATCTGGTTCCCATAGTACAAGCTTTGCTTAGTTTGGGGCTAGATGGCACTGTGTGAAATGTCCACCCATATTTATTTATTTATTTAATTGCATCTGTGAGTGTTTTTAATGTAACTCCTTAATCGTATCGCATATTATTTTATTTGCTACTCTGTGCGTAATGGATAAAACAGCTTTTGAATAGCTGATGGCCGCAGATCACCGCTTCGTGGAATACGTAAATAAGTTTTTAACCATATTTAATTATTCCTTTTAAGTCTTCGCTTGAATATTCAACAGAGCTGGTGGTTGAAGGCTACAAGTGGGTATTAAAGTTAATTTGATGGCGTGTGCTACCATAAAATGCTAAAAGGATAGTGCAATAAAGTTAAGAGAGTGTATAGGTGTAGATACTTACCTACTTTTGTCACAGAATAGCTAATAGCAAGTATCTACTAGCGTATTTTTATTATAAGTAGTTGTACCGAAAGTGCAGAAGACCTTCGCCTTACCTAAGTATACCTATAGGTAACCTACCTGTTCGACAAGTATTTACATAATCGCAATATGTATCAATGACCTAATCTGAAAACTTATAGGTAGGCACCTACATAGCTAAAGACTAAATAATAGGCCCCAACTAACAAAAACTTCTGAACATAGGTGGACCTACCATACCAACTACAACTTTAGAACTCATACACATCCCAAAGCAGATCCACTGCCATACATTATCCACGAGTGCCCACGACTCGAGTCGAAAGAAGTCCTAAACGCAGGGCACGGTGTAATTAAGGCGGCCACCCACCGCAGCGACCCCGAGGCCTTGACCGACAACGTAATGAGTTCAGAAGACGCTCACAAGACGCTGCCTCCACACCATTGGACGCCGATTTTTATCACTTGACTTTTACAGTCTTCTAATATGATTTCAGGAAAGCAAAGATCGAGTTCTTTCAAATATGGTTCCAGAAGAGGAGATAATTGAATTATGATTACGCATCTGTGTAAGGTCAATAAAAGTGAGAAGGCCTTGACCGACAACGTATAATGAGCTTAGAAGGCACTCGCATATCTTCATTAAACTTTCCTTCTTGCACAAGGCAATAAGTCAAAACAAAATAATTGTTGATGTTCTATTATTGACCGATAGAATATTTTAATGATTATTTTAGGGGTTTAAATTAACCATGAATTCAAATATCTGAAATGGTAGACTTGACATAAACCTGAAATCTGCATTACCTACGTTAGGTGCGATGAATTGTACCTATACGATGTGAACGCCATATTGTTGCGTTGCATTTCTCATGCGATGTCCCGTTTACAAAACAAAAATCAAACAAAACGAAATACCGACAAGCCGGTTACTAAACTTTTTTACTTTATTTCATCGGACTAGCTTGAGTCGTCACGATCGGGCACAAAAGGTTCTATGTCGCTTCCAACACTAAACTTTAAACTTCCGTGCATAAAAGGCTTAAGTTTCTCAAAACTGGTTTTCGTTAAAGACATTTTGTTTTTCAATATAAAAGCTCGAGCACTAGAGCTCCGCCTACACTTGATTTAAAATTAGAACTCTTGCGTGACAAACGCCGGTAACTTCGATTTAAATATACAAAAGTTAAACTTTATTTACAAGTAATAGAGCACAATATTCCGCTGGAGTTTATATACCGTAAGGTGGGATGCTCCGTAAACGCCATTGGCCCAATAGCACAACGTGAAACAACAAGATATGGCTGGAGTAAACGAGATAGCGCTAGTTGATTTGTTTTACCACGTTTTTCAATAATTTTTCCAAATTTTTGAAATCCTCTAAATATTTTTCACGAATCATAATTACTAATTAAACGTAGTCCCGCAAACACCAAAATTTTCACTATAAAAATGCAAAGAAAATTTTCAGCAACAAACGTCAAAGAAAAGAGACAGTAAATGAGTGAGCGCTGTTGTGTGAAGAGTCAAGAGCGTTTATTTTGTAGAGCTGCTTATCGGTATATCCGACGTAAGAGACATAGTGTGGGCGTAAAAATCTGAACCGTTTGCATGTAGCTTTGGAGTACAATATTTTCTGTGATTTCATGGGTTACGCCGTTTTGTTCCTAGTGTTTGTGTAGAAGTGGGCATGGCGGCAAGAAAACAGTGACGATTCGTTTAGTAGACAGTTGACAGTCGCCACGCCACATTGACATTCCGATAGTAGAACTGATAACAATTTTTCTATTGATATTTTTTGCTGACTCTCCCGCTTGGTGCTTAGTGTTTCTATGCTGATAATTGGTGATACATAATAATAATTATAGTATTTTATGAATCTATGTTTAATTTGTGGTGTTTGTGAAGTGATGTGACAAGTTTGACTCGGAAAAACTGATAGGTACTTTTAAAGTGGATTCTGGCTGTTTCTTATGTGTTCATTGTAATTACGTGACTTTTAATATTATGCTGCAGTAAAACCTAGTAACTAGGTGGATTCTTCAAGAAGTTAATAAGCCGGTAAGTCATTTCGTAGACCTAATGATTCTATCTTAACCTATATCTCATAAATATATAAATGTTCAAGTAACGCGACGCTAGGTAAGTCCTACTTAATATTCTCAAAGTACAGTCAGCAAACCCGACATAAGTCCTACTTAGCATTCTCAAGGTAGAGTCAGTAAAAAGAGGTTTCAAACATAGAACACATAATATTTTAATACTTAGGTAAAACCCTTTAAGGTTTAATTTGAAAAAATAAGTTTCAGTATATTACCTACTTATAGGTATAAATATAGCTACCAACATCTATTTTTTATGGGGTAACTACCTGGTTTGGTTCTTGATAATCTTCTTCTCGTGTAGACAAGTGCTCAGCCTTGGTGTCAGAATTTTTAGGCCGCCCAAAGGCTTCTGACTTGGCTTAATAATAATAAATAATAACCTTCGGTGGTTAGTTATAGGCTTGCTTTCTTATGTTAATTATCTACTTAGTTAGGCACCTCTACCTATACGTACACATACTTACAAAGACTTAACCAAAGGATAGCAACAATAAACATTAATTAACAAAACAAATAAATGTTAACGTTTCATTGGCTATGTAGGTACCTAGAGTAGGCAAGGTACCTGGTCTTTTCATCTCACTCTACTCACTCTAACTCTTTCATAACCCTATACCTAATTAAGTGATGGATAGGTCCCTGTGAGGTGTGTAGGTAGATACCTGTATTTATTTATTACAGACAGGTTAAAAATGTGGTAAAACAAAACCGTAAATAGATCGACCAAATTAATAGAATTATTAAAAATGTAGATTCAATTATCAATTTATTTGGTTGACTATTTTATTTGTTATTATTGAGCTTAATTAAGTTTCACCTACCTAATTACGTAGGTTCCTACCTACTTACTTTTTATAATGAAGAGCTACAAACGTTCGGTTTTGAGCTCATTGCGTAAAATGAGCGAATATTAATAATATAATAATAAACCTACCATTGCATACCTATTGCCTATTTTTATTAACATATAAAAATGTAGACGTCGCATGACTTATTAGGTAGGTAAGAACCCACTTTACTTAATGTTCTAGAGTTTCTAGAGATAGTTGTCTTCAGAACAAACAAAGGGATGATTGATACCTACTATGTATTTTATACGTGCATGTGTAGGTAGGTAGGTACCTACTACCTATACTTGTTTTGTTAAAAATGTGACTTGGGCGAGAGTGTTCTTAATGATTCAAGAAAATATGTTCAGCCATTTGATGATTCTCAGCGCTTTTCTAGTTGATTAAAGGGTATATAATATAAGTAAGTAGATTATAGTTTTTAACTTGTGAACCAAATAATTTACTCAGGTTTTAAAAACCTTAAACACTTTCAAATGGGTGTAGGTACCCAAGTGTTAAATATGTAGCCAAAGTGCATTTTGCTTGATGAGATCCTAATAATACAAACAAATAGAAGATAACCTACAAGCCTATTCGAAGCATTGATAGAAGGAGTATAACCGAGTAACGTACGGTGTAAATTTTACAGGCAGTTTTTAATCATTTATTTTAAAAATTTTTGGTAGACTGTACAAGCTATACAAGTTTCAATATTCATACAGTAAATATATTAGAAAGGCGATCGTACGCCCGCCCTCCGCGGCTGGGCGGCGGAATCGGGACACGCCCATCCGACGCCTATCCGCTATCCTGCAAGCTGGGACCACATAGTGGGCTATAAACTTGAGTACATAAAACGAGTGGCTGTAGCGTGTTTTGAATACAGGAATTAGGTGGGATCAAGTGTTGTTTATAATACCGAGTATTCAGAGCTCGTCCCGTTTTGTTACTGGTTGCAAATGTACTGGCTGTCAGTAGTGGAACGAAATGTGTCATATTGTGGATAGTGACGATTTAAATTACCAAATGCTCTCGGTAATCTCCGTTTCGGACGCTGTAAGCTGTTCGTTTTCGTTATACCTACTGTTGATTGAAAACAACTCTAGGCAGGTAAGTTTTACAAGGTGGTAGAACTTTTCTGCAAAGTTGTTCCGGTTTGAAGGGCATTGTAGCTAGTGAAATTATTGGGCACATGAGACTTTATGACCTGATCTTTAGTAATCTGATTACTAGACTGTGTGATGTCTCAGGATGACATGCGCAGTGCAGTGTCACGCAAAACTTTGTTATTTTAAAGATCCGAGTGTCACTGCAACTGTTATTGGCGGCCGTATTGCTTAACATCAGGTGAACGACTACCTCGTCACGTCATTCATTCATTCTCACAAAAGTAGCCTACCCACCATGTAGGTAAAGTACCTATAGGCAAAGTTTGAAGACTTTTAGCAGCGTTCTTATTTTTATTTGCCTTTCTTCTTGACTGATCCGAAACGTTAGGCGTTGCCTATCTAATAGTGTTATTCAAAGTTTGAACTAACCCCCAAAATCTAATCATTCCTCTAGAACTGAAATGCTGAATCATTCTTCTTTAACTTTCATAAGCAATCGCTGGAGAAACCCCTAGCTGAAAAGCATTTTAATTAAATACTCTACGATTTCAATCAAGTTGTCTTTGAAAATTCTGTCGAGTGTCATTTTGACGCGAGTTTTGAACTATCAAAAGTCGCGCCAAAATGTCACCCGTCACTCACTCACAAAAAAGTTAAAATAATTATTATTTTTGTATATTTTGTGTGCCTATTTTGTGTTAAATATATTATTTTAACTGGTAAATTTTGAAGAAACGGTACCGATATAAGTACCCTATTCGTATTTTAAATATCACGGCACTTCATAAAATAATAAAATAACACGATTTGAAAGCAAGGAGACCGTTTGGTTGACGAAATTCAGACGATCAGCGTCCAGCCTCTGATCATGCCAGATTGGGGGCTGCTTTTGTTTATAAAATGCATAAAGCTAGAATTTGCCGCACAGCGCCTGATTCATCCTCTAGTGGAGCCCCCGCCTTGACTATGAATTCCAGTGTTAATTATTTAACAAGGTATCCAGGTGATCACTTTTTGTTTCAACAAAATTTGTATTATTATATAGGCCATCAGTGACCTGTTCATTGTGTAAATATAAGTAGGTATGCCTAAGTGAAATTTGTACATGCGTTTCATCACAGAATATAGCATACTTAGTGCCTAGAGTCGTGATTAAATGTGTGACTAAGCAGATAAAAATTTCATTTTTACGATTCTGTTTATGAAACTATATATACCTAGGGGTCGAATAATAGTAAAATCATCTAAACATTTGTACTATTTCCAACGGTTTCACTTACAGTGGGTATATTTTCAGTAAGTAAAAAGTTGTTCATTTTGTGAAAGCACTTCAAAATCACCCTTCTCTGTGATCCATCACCTCAATCTGATGGGAGAGTGTCTCAGCAACCCTTTCAAGCTAATGTGGTAACTTTATCATGTTAAGAGATTGTGATAAAATTAAATAACATGTAAGTTTTTTAAACAAATAACAAAACAAAAAATTTTGTTGCGTTATTTACAAAAATGTTCAGGAAATAAAATTAATTTTTAAAGAAAATTTTTAGTTTCTTTCAAAACCTAATCATAATCATATTTCATTACTATTTTATATCGTTGAAGTAGCTCCCCACTAATCTAATCTGATCTAGTAAGATCCAGTTAGTTAGTTGTGTTAGTTAGTTAGACTCATATATTTATACGTAAGTATAAAGATTTTTACAATATGTTTAGAAATATTACATCACTAAATTTAATATTTTAACTTTTAGTCTATGTTGAGAGTGCCACTTATTAGATTTTTAAAGTCTTGCGTGACTGCCCATGCGCACTTAATTCTGAGACTTACCTACTAGTAACCAAGTCTCATATTATGTCCAGTAAATACCACTACCTAAGTTGGAGAATAAAATCACTTTACCTATAAAATAAAACGAATTAAGACGTAGAATTTCAAGATTTAATTATTATTAGGACGCTAACATTTCTATACGCTACCAAAAAGCACCCTCAGTGATCCATCACGAATCACGACGCTAGTGATGTACCCCAGACGTTTACGAGCAGAATTATGATGTATACTTTCCGCTACACATTCCCTGGCAACACTTTGTCACAGCGCTCGCTGAAAACCCTTGTAAACTTTATTTATTGCCACCATATTGCCGTGATACGTTTGATATTGAATCAGAAGCGCTGTGATGATTTAAGAGTGAATATATTCGTAAGGTACATTCATTTCACAGGTTTTCAGTCAAATTTGTATACTTACTTAGGTACTTATTTTCTGTAACTTTTGGGCTTGAAATTGTTTTTATTAATTTCTCTATACGCTTTTTAGAAAAAAATTACTGAAACTACACGTATGGTAATTAAACTATTTATCCCACATAAGTAACTAAATAATAATGAAGATTCTGCTTCTGAGAAGTATTAATTTGTTCTATAGGACATGATCCCAAATTAGACCTTCACAAAACTGCCTACTGCAGTAGGTCTGGGGGCTTACCACAACCTCTTATACCATTATTACTTCAATCATACATTGAAAAATGACATAAAATTAAGAATACTCTACGATTTCTACGAATATAATGTTGCAGAGGCAGAGCAGTTTTGATGACGTCACGTTAAATCATTCACTCAAATTTATCATGTTGACATCGACGTGCAACAGCGATAACGCTATACAAAATTGTAGACGTCTCGTTCTCATGCAGGAATAGTTTATAAGTTCATGGTACGAATTCGAACAATTCTTATTCTTATTCAACATGGGGGCGCTAAGTTCTGCACTGACGTCCCGTTAGGGGTGTATTGTGCATTTCCCCCTGCCAGCATCTAACCGAGCCACCCCAATTCCTTAAAATAACGGAGTGTGGCTCTAGGCTGCTGGCACAACTGCTCCAGTGGCACTGATGATGGGTGTTGAAGTAATGACAATGAGGCATTCGAAAGGCCCTGAGTAGACTGTTGTATGTCTACTCGTGTTAACATTCCTGATGTGTATCTGGCTTCCTCTATAGCTGTGCAGTATCTCAGTACGTGTTCCGCAGTCTCGTCTTCTTTCAGGCACCCTCTGCATAGGGGGCTATCCGTGGCCCCAGTCTTATACAAATGATAGTTTAAATTGCAGTGGCCAGTGATGAGCCCAACTATGAGCCTAAGATTCTGCCGTTGCAACTTTAGCAAGTTATTAGTGATCTTTCTATCAATGGTTGGAAACACGGCTTTAGCCGTTTTCTTGTCCCAGATTTTCTGCTGCTCTTTTTCAGTATGCCGACGTAGTGAGTCCCGCAATTCCATCACTGATGGTTTGCAGAGTCCTCCCACGTCAGCATTAACTTCTTTCTTGGTTCCCTCTTTGGCTAGAAAATCTGCCTTAAGGTTACCTGGGCATGAGCCGTGGCTCTTCGTCCATCTTACTGTTGTTCTACATTTGTGAGACAATTTCTGTAGAGTCCCGTGGCACTCTGCTAGAACTCTCGACCTGGTTGTGGGCCTTCTGAGTGCATAGACTGTTGCCGCGCTATCAGTGGTAAACATAAGAATTCTCTTCTCATCAGGTCGTTGTGGGACAGTTAGTAAATCCGATGATAGGATTGCTCTGGTCGCCATTAACAGCCCCATGTTCTCTGCTTGTACGAATTCGAACAATATTATTGTAACCTTGAAACATTACTGTCATGAACCATGATAGTTTTGTATTAGTTTGTGGTAAGTCCCCAGTACCTACCTATGATATAGAATAGAGCAATAGCTTGTTGTAGTACTCCATCACCAATACCACAGAATAAATAATAAATACAAGTATTTCGATGATCCTAAGCCTTAGTTTAGCATAGCTACGGAGCCCGTGGCTCCCGTAAGCCTCATGAGTACTCTGATTATCATTGTCCCAGTCAAAAAACATTGTACTTACTAAGAACAATATTATAAAGTAGCCCAGTAAGACGTGGTCAATTTGTATGGCGTGGCTGGTACGATGATTGCGTCTGCGTGCCGACCGTCGCGTGAGACCTAATCACGAATACTCTGAGTACATGAGTTCATATCATACAGATCGTATCTTGGTTGTTACACTGCCACTATGTTGAACAAAGAAATATGTTTCTTAAAGGTAGCAAATATTAGCTATAGGGTCTATAGTACTTTTTTGAGAGCTCGATACTTGATAGAGTTTGTTTTGTTTTATATTTCATGGGCCCTTACCACAAACTAATACAAAACCATCATGGTTGGTGACAGTAATGCTTCAAGGTTACAATAATATTAATATTTATGATTTTTAAAGCAGTATCGCCTGCTCAGCGTAATCTCCAGATTAATTTGTAAAGGAAAAATTAGAATCACGAGCGGGGATTGAACCCGCATCCATCCATCCCTCAAGCCGGGATATGCTTTACTTAAGCTACCGTGACAAGTGGTCTCATGTCCGAATTTTTCCTTCACCTTTATAACCAACTTAAACACTAACACTACACTTAAAGCATATCCCGGCTTGAGGGATGGATGGATGCGGGTTCAATCCCCGCTCGTGATTCTAATTTTTCCTTTACAAATTAATCTACAATAATATTGTTCAAATTCGTACCATGAACTTATAAAGTATTCATGCGTGAGAATTAGACGTCTAGATTTTTATATAGCGTTATCACTGTCGCACGTCGGTGTCAACATGATTAACGGTATGACATGACAGTTGTATTTGAGTGAACGATTTAACGTGACGTCTTCAAAACTGCTCTGCGTCAACAACATTACAATATTCTTACTTTTAAGTCATTTTTCAAAGTATGTTTGAAGTAATAATGCTTATAAGAGGTTGTGGTCGCCCCCATGGTACTGCAAACACAAAATCATGGTTCACCTACTGTATTGAGGTTTGACGACATAAATGTTTTTTCCCTATAGTATAATATAATAATATGTGTGGACATTTCACACAGCGCCATCTAGCCCCAAACTAAGCATAGCTTGTACTATGGGAACCAGATAACAATACTTATATACTTTTTTGTTTGTAAATACATACATAGAATACAATATAACACCCAGACGCAGAACAATCATCTATGTTCATCACACAAATGTTTGTCCTGGGTAGGAATCGAACCCACAGCCCTCGGTTCAGAAGGCAGGGATACTACCAACTGAGCTATCGGGCCCATCCCGATATAGTAATAGATTCACACTCTTTTTATTCTACGTAGTAGAATTTGTTTGCTTCCTTGGCTGTTTTTTGTCTCTACGGAGTAATTTTCTCTTTCTCTTTTCTATTTTCATGGATGAGAAATTAAGTTTAAAGTTTTTTTGGTCTGTATATGCTTCCTAGAAATGTTCACTACTGAACATAGGCGTAGATCACCACTTTGAGCGGCTGCCTTCTTCCTGCATCCATCGGCTCTGACCAGTCGTCGGTCCACCTATAAGTGGGGTGCCGGCCTTCCGGTTCGTAGTCACCACTTGAGGCCCTTTGTTCCCCATTAGTCGTCAGTTCTGCGAGCGATATGGCCTGCACACTACCACTTAAACTTTCCAATTCTAAAAACTATTATATGTAACTTTACTTTTCCTGCAGTTCTCCCTATTTCGGATCTTCCGGGAAACCCTAAGCATACCTAGATCCATCCATAAAATGTTCCGCGAGTTTGAGCTCAGTATAAAAGTTACTCTATGTTTGAGCTCACTGATAAAGCCAACAGTACCTACCTGCAATCACCTGGGTGATCATATTCCCAGGTGATCATAGTGGACCCTTAAGAGACCACTTCTCAGTGCCTTAATATCATCACTGGTGTTATCATTCCATTTAATGTCATTGTTATGTAATGAATAAAATGGCATAAAAAAATCGTTATATCCAAAGTTCTGTAGGTAGGATATATATTATATTTTTTTACTATGGTAGTTATATGGTTATGGCATACGTTTTAGTTTGATTATTATTTTAGGAAGCACAATCATTCAAAAGCTGGCAGTATATTGGTATACCAGAGAATTTAATCACCAACAAAATATTATAAAATTAAATACTGTAATTCAAATCAATAGGAAGCCAACATAACTGAAGGAATTATCAGTTTCTAGGCATATAAATAGGTGTTGTATATAATAGGTGCTGGTAAAACCAGTTCTAGTATACCATTGTATCCACACCCAAGAGTTTGTAGACCTCACTAAAGCTGCTGGAACAAGTACCTACACAGTACAAGTACTGCAGTGGGCGTTTCACGTCCAGGCTCACGCCATTCGATTCCCCGAAGAGGAAATCGTTATGGCGGGCAAATTGGGCCCTAACCACTACTTCGGGCCGGCCCCACCGCCCAGACACGCAGATGTTATTTACTTGTACACGCATAAATTGACGATAATAGGCTGCTCCTTGGGTTAAGCCACAGAATAAATAAACGTACAAGTTATAGTTTGACGTAATCATGTTTCAGATGTAAACTGCACTTCCTCACTCGTATAATTAAAAAGAAACCTTGCTTGAAGAAACCTTGCTTTGCTTGCATGTATGTTTGTGTAGCCTTTACGCTATAATGGCTAAACAGATTTCGATGAAATTTTGAACACAGATTTCTTACACTATCGAGATCAACATGATTTTAGAAAATTACAAGGTGGTAGGACCACCTAGTAAATTCATCATTTTCGTAGAAATCATGTGTGATTTCGATCACAATTTAGAACTAGTTACCCTAGCTCCTGATATTGTCACAAGGACCCCCCAAAATTAAATCCTGGATCCGCCCCTGGGGAAAAGGGGGCTAAACGTCAATAACCCAAAACTTAAATGTTCTAAATTCACCAAAAAATACCATAGAAAAATTGGCGTGAGCCGCTGTTTGAAACATTTTCCCGGTTCTTTTTTGGATCATCTGGGACCCAAAAAAGACGCTGCTAATTTTATTTTATATTTATTTTTATTTTATAAATGTTTAAGAAAAACTAACAGTACAATATTTAGCTTAATTAACTAATCTTACTTACACTTAAACCAATAAAGTTTCTACATATCAAATTTATGCTGATAAATATACGTACTGATTGATACTTATAATAAATAAAATAAATGAATATGTGTGGACATTTCACACAGCGCCATCTAGCACCAAACTAAGCATAGCTTGTACTATAGGAACCAGATAACGGATATAATACTTAGATACTTTTTATTTGTAAATACATACATAGAATACAATATAACACCCAGACACAGAACAAACATCTATGTTCATCAAACAAATGTTTGTCTTGGGTGGAATCTAACCCACAGCCCTCAGTTCAGAAGGCAGGGATACTACCAACTGGGTCCGTACTGTGAGCTCTTAGCGCGATTCAAAATTGAGCCAATATTGGATCGCTTGTCAAAATCTTCATACAAAAAAAAACGAAGCAATCCAATACAGGCTCTGTTTTGATTCGCACTAAAGCTCACAGTACGGCCCCTGAGCTATCGGGCCCGTCAGTACTAAATCATTATCAATATCTGTTTCAAAACTTCTCATGTAATGCATATAATATTATTATTATGTAACGGCTACTTGGAAAACGCAAGATTGTTAATTTGTTTCTATATAAAATGTATGTAGGTAGTAAGTATTGATGGTTAAGTGAGGTTCACCTACAATTTAAAGTCTATTCTAACACATAAAACACCTCACCACTCATTCCTAGATTTTATAACAATGTTATATTTATTTACTTACTTTGTACAGGAAAAATTCATTCCAGCATACAAAACAGCCATTACTAATTTTCCAGTGAGTGCAAAACATTTCCCTTCAATAATTCCGATGCACAGTTTTATACGGACTCATATCAATAAAGATTTCAAGGTATTAAATTAGGAATATTGTTATTTCCTAAGCTTCAAGCGACGTTTTCAAAAAATAGGGCTATAAACAAATTCATAAGTAGGCCGTTTGGGGTTTTATGCGTTTTTAAGGGGTGCTCCCCTGAGGACCGGGAAGTGAAACGCGGCGTAAAACCGGAGCCCTGCTGTGACACTAGAGGGGCTTCAAGCTCCTTCACAGAGATTTTTTATTTTATTTGGAAAACAACTGGAAATCTTAGAGGTGAGCCGTAAGAAGTGTACAATTTAGAGTTGTTTATTTTTTATTTTCTTATTGATGATTTTTGGAACTTACAAAACACGGTTCTTTTTGTAGCCTTATTGTATCACCTACAACTGATTTATTAATAAGGATTTAATAAATTCTCGGCAAGCTAATTTGACTTCCTAACTACTATGACTATATAATGGTTATTTGTGCCTATACGAAAGTGTTTAATACAAACAGTTGATTGGCAAGCAACCTTTTTAGGAAAAATTAAGCTTATCTATCTAATACCTATAGATTATAGAACAGGTACCTATTAGTACGTTATTGTTATGTTGAATAGAAATTGCCCTTACTTAGTTCTTAGCATTTTTCCAACAGGTATAATCCTGTACTTAAATGAACTGTCTGACTTACAGTGCTTACAGTTTCCGTGGTGTGGTGGTTGAACGGGTCGGCTCATAACTCAGAGGCGGTGGGTTTGATTCCCGCGACAGGACAAGTAGGTACTTGCACATGCACACAGGAATAAATTCGCGTTTACCTACTGTCTGGTTGTTGTGGGGATTATGGCCTTCGTAGTTCCTGGATCCCTAGATATAGGGAATCCAAGTTAGGATCTAGAAGCGTGTATGTCATCGTTAGGCGTTTTTTATTATTATTACTACCTACCTAAGCATGCAGGTAAAATGTAAAGTCTATTCGGATGGACAGTGAGTGAGATGGTTATTAACCCTAGTTGTGTATAAAACCACATTTTTAATTCGCCTATCCCCATCGCTCACATGCTACACCAGACAGAGCACTCTTCAAAAGGAAATTACATTTCATTGTCCATCCGCTGCACACTCCCCGCCACGCAGACAGGACAGCGCATTTTAATTCAAAACACAGACCAACCCATACGCATTAAAATAGGTTTAACCGCAAGCCGTTCCATTTTCAAAAAAATAAAATAAAAAAAAAGGCGCGTTCCCGCCATTTCTCCCGGGCGCGCCGCAAATTCCAGCGGAAAAAATCGTATTTCGAACGCGATTTGAATTTTAATTGACATTCAGCCAGCACCGAGTCGTCATCGAAAGCGGTAACGCGAACATTTTCGAGTTTTCGTCTGAAAGGGTGCGTTTGAATTCGAAGTGTGTGTGCAATGTGTTGCGTCCACCAGTTGCGGGCAATGAAACTAATGTTTTACAACCGCTGAAATAACCACACGTACGCATAACGGGGAAGGGAAGGGATCTTGAGTTGGATGGGCTCACAGCTTCCTACAAACCATGGGATCCCATCAGGCACAAACAAAAAATAGCCCGAACTTGAAAAAAATGTAGTAATCGTGTCTAGAGAGTTACTAGTTAGTGTCCAGTGTATTTATTTGGCCCAATACTTCACCAACATGCTATAAATGTCGCTTGATAATCTTGCATTATGCAGAAATAAAATAATTCGTAAAATAGCCCGCGTTATTCCGTTGTATGGGATGAGGCATCTGTACTGTAGGTATTATATTATCTGAGCTACAAACATATAATTTTCGTAACTTACCTACATGACAAAGACCGTGGAGCAATCCTCTTTTAATCATAGAAGATGATTTGAATCATCTTAATAGGTACGTTTTGTAACGGCTCCCGGAATATTCAAATATCAACATAAACCCCATAAAATCAATTCATAGGTAGGACCTGTACATTGCCTAAATGTAGATTGATCATAACTTTATCTGGGTCTTATGCATGAACGCTCTAATAAACTAATCTGTGGCATTAAGGCATCCGAAAAAAAAACCTATAGTATAGCCTGCACTTAAACTTAATACATTAATTATGCTACACCTATAATCTGGCAGCTATTTTTAAACCAATAAAGTCACGAAAAGTCCTCATTTCAGCTAAATAGAATTCATGACAATTTTGCACCATGTTCACCATGTTAAGTGGTAGTCACGTACAGCGTGGTTCATGTCGAGGGTAAATTACAATAAACAATTTGGTGTGCTCATTACTCCGAGTCATCACCACGTAACGTGCAAATTATCTGACACTGGCGCAGTAATGTCCGACGTCCGAATAATTGCGAAATAACCACGAGGCAGCCTTCTCGCAGCGTTTAATTTGGCGCCTCTCAATTTGACAGTAGGGTTCTATAGACGAACCTTATTAGAACATTATGATATAAGTGTGGGAAGTTGATCATTGCACTCGAGGTGGTAAAATGCGCGCGAGCCGCAAGCGAGCGCGATATGGGAGCCGAGGGGTGCGCGATGAAATGGAAGAGGCAGAAAAAACAGACTTGTATTGCTAAAAAACGTGTAGTTTCACCCGCACCGTAGTTATCTAGTGAACATAGTAGTAACTAAGGGTTGTATGAGAAAAGATTAGAGAAAAAACGTTTTGTTTAGATTTCTTGGATTATGATCCTAAAAGCGGTAGGATAAGAGCTAATTTACGAGAAACTGTAATGAAAATTAGATTTGTGGATGCAGAATTTGAAGATATATCTAGTTGAATGATCAGCGTTTTAGTATACGTTTTGGCATAAGAACTAAACTAACCGCTTATTATATTAAACTAACCGCTCCGTATTTCCATTCAACCATACGCTTATAACACCTAGGGCATGACTATGACTATGCACCTACATAACATCAGTCCACTAGTCCTTAGCACTCTCAAGCAACAACAAGCAACGTTCGCTGCGGCCATTGCTTGGGTGTTAGCTACAAAAAGCAGTGAATACAACGGAGCGCTATACCGTATGTACTTCACTGTATCCACCACTATACCACCAAGACCTATAAGACGCCAGTCCTGGATATTACAACAATTCGTTAAACCATATCAGAAGCCTTCGGGCATCTTAAAAGATCTGCCACCAGGTAAACTCTTGTCTATAAGAGGAAGGAAGGACCAGTAAATTTTTAGCCTACCTGTTTACCTATATAATATACCTATATAGACGGGCCCGATAGCTCAGTTGGTAGTATCTCTGCCTTCTGAACTGAGGGCTGTGGGTTCTATTCCTACCCAGGACAAACATTTGTGTGATGAGCCTAGATGTTTGTTCTGTGTCTGGGTGTTATAATGTATTCTATGTATATATTTACAAAACAAAAAGTATCTAAGTATTACATCAGTTATCTGGTTCCCATAGTACAAGCTATGCTTAGTTTGGGGCTAGATGGCGCTGTGTGAAATGACCACACATATTTATTATTATTTATTATTATTATATATAATATACCTAACCTTTTCCTAAAACAAATCACTGTTTCATTACTGGTTAACAAATTACTTTTTCAATTGTGTTAATTTCTTTTTCAGATAAAATGTCTCATCGATGATCTCCAAAAGGCTAAGAAATAGTTAAGAACTATTCTTCACGAGCAGTACCATGCCGAAACGAAAATGCTAACTAATGCTACGAAAGGGGGAACAAAATCGTCACGTGAATGATCGCACGGCGGACAGTGGAGACCGGCAGCGATGCAAGAGATATGCAACACCGCCGCCCTGCCGCTGGACAATAACCCACTGGTGCGCAAAATAAAATGCGAAGAGTTTCCTCCCATAAGAGGCAAGCAGCCCGCGAGACTAGGCATGGGGGTGCGCGATGAAATGGAAGAGGAGTTCTCGGTGAAGGCGAGGAATACGCCTCCGATGGGGCCTGCGCCAGGTCAGGACCATCCGCGGATGGAGCACGGCGGTAACGGATTCTGGCTCGCGGCCGTCACTGCCGCCGGTGCACCGCATCCCATGCTCGAAACCTGCACGGAGACGGGATTCATCAACAGCCAACCTTCCATGGCAGAATTCATGACTGCACTTCCCCAACTTGGAGGAGGCGAGCTGAGCCCTCAGCACACGCCTCCAGGATACGGACCCGATTTGCCTTCCCCGGGGGGTGGACTGAACGTACCCGAATACCCTTGGATGAAAGAGAAAAAAACTACGAGGAAAAGCAGCCAACAAGGTGAGTTCTACTTTACTGGATTTAAACTTAGACCTCTGATTATTGACGCTAATATTTTCAACATAGCTCGGAGCAGTACTTATCGGGTCACGCCATCGCGTAACTGACCAATAAGAACAAGGCTGCTCCATCAAAAATTGTCGACATTTTGGTTTCGTAAGCGTTCCTAACTGCCGCGTGAGTAACTGCTTCGGAATTATTATTGTGCCTTTCAACGCAACAACAAATGGCCATTCAACCATTGTGTTCTGGTTCACGGTCCCAGAGTTTCTTTAATGAACATCAAATTACTCCGAAATATATTGAATTGTATACTGCGACGACGTTTTGTGTCTGTAACTGTTGTTGTCGGCGTGTGTGGGAGTGGATTGTGGCTCGGCACACACACACGCGCGTGAGTCGGTGGCATTATCCGCGTCAGCACAGCCGGCCAATGCCAACGTGCCGTGTAACGGAACGGCATACTCGACATGCACTATAACCACAAATTATAAGTGAGAACGTTTTAGAACATAATTTTTACATGCTGACACGACGTCTGCATATCCGACTTAGCTTGGGAAATTTTGACAACCTCATCAAATTGAAATCAAACAGTAATATTTCTCTGTTTTTCTTTGTTATTTGTATTAAGATTTCATAACTGTCAGTTCAGTTTAACAAAGCAAATATCATAATAGGTCAGTAAAAAAGGCGAAATGGTCCGAATTTGTCAGTGGGACAAAACGTTGAGTGGCGAGGAACAATGAGCGCGCAGATGATCCATCATCATCCGTCGGGAGTCTGTGGGAACAGGGCCTTCCTCGTGCAGCGCCGATACATCATGTTTACTCGCTGATATTGGAACAATTAAACTGTTGCTGCTCATGTGTTACCGAACGAACACATTTAAAAAGTTACAGTACAGTTTACATATTTTTTATTTAAATCTGGCATAATCATTTCACAGTTTCTTTACTTAAATTAATAGTAAGTACCTAATTATTATTATTCTTTACGTTTCTTCTTTAGTATAATTATTTGCCAAACCTAATATGAATCTTTAACTTCAAGAAATGTAATTCTTATTAAGTCTTATAAAACGCCAAATGCAAATCTGAACGTATCAAAGATATATTGTATGACGTGAGTGGTATCGATATCGACATCAACGCGCGGCACAGAAGCGCCCTCCTGCGGTGCACCCCGGGGGTCCAAAGAACGAGTGTTAACACCACTGTCCGACATAGGTCGCCGCTGAGCCGAAAGGCTACGCAGATACTAAATTTCTAAATTTATATTATTTGCTAGATGCACGGCGCACCGCAGTAATGGTTAATGATAAAATGTCCGTAATGAGTCAAGTCACACAGAGCTTGTTATATTTGATGCACTTCTTAATATTCTGATATAATAGGCACCAAACAAATCACTTTAATTGCACACGGATAATTCGATGAGTTATGAAATAAAATCGATCTCTGATACCCTTAAAAACAAACAGAAACTTATAAACCTATTTAACGAATTCAGAAGTCCGTACATTGGCGAACATCATGGAAGGACAGCGGCAATAAAATATATCCTCACAGAAATAGTAACCCGGAAATCCGCAACATTTCACAAGGTCTTTCAAATCTGTAGAAGTTTGACGAGTGAAGTCAATGTCTAAGTTTAGCCAGGAAAGTTGCATAGAGGCGCGGGTGACGCGGCGGCGGCGGGCGTGCATCGCTCGATAGCGGTGACAGTGACGGATTACCCCGGAGGCAGCGGAGCCACGGAGCTGGTTCACGGCCGCTCGCGGCGGCCGTCCCGTCTAACGGAGTGACGCTGCATTGCAAATCGGAAAAATGGAAGATTTGAATAAGAGGAAGCGGAGATAACTCTATCATGGAGGAACGATAACTTAAAGCTTACTTAAAGCAAGGCAAATGATTTGATCGGTTTCTATAATAAAAGTAAGATGGGGTAAACCGTTGATGTATCGGAGCTTTGTGGTCTTCTGGCAGGTTGCCATGTAATATGGTAGGTTCGCTATGTGAAGGTGCAGGTTCTGGTTGTCCTGGTGGAAACCCTTATTGTTGATGGTAGGCCATGATGGCAATGAAATATGTTGTTGCATGCACGAGTGTATTGTACGGCTTCTACATGATGACTACTCTAACTTATTACTAACTTAATGCTACGTCGGCTAAACTATGTAGGTCGGGCGTATTCTTACACTATAGCTTCATACAATGTAAAATAATTAACGGGCTACGAGTGTAATCTTGGCTAAAATATTTACATGATTTCTAAAATACTACTGCTAGTACTAGGTAGGCAGGTAGTATAGTAGGTACTTAATTGAATACAAGAAAACCAAAAGTCAAATTGTCTTTGTGATCTGCACAAATCTAGTAAGCGAATGCAAATTATTTTCAGCAATCAACGCTGGGCATCAACAGGACTTCTTGTCTTTTATGGGTTGTTGATGACAGTAGGTAACTAAAACAGTTTGTGACAATCACCAAAATACATCACAAATTGAGTAAAACTTTTATCTAAAAAAGCTTTCGTAATTTCTGCCCCTGCGGTTCCACAGGAAGACAGACACAGCCGTAGGGACATGAAACAAATCGTTCGCGAACCACGCCTCCGGCCGTATATCCCGATCGAAATTAAAACGAACGCCCTGCCTCGATCGATCATCCCGATTTCTTTAATACAATGCCCTATTATTTCTGCACTGTCTCAATTTATTGGAACTTGACTGACGTGTGATACGTACTCGCAATTTAACGTTCTTTGTCGAATGAGATTGGTTAGCTGCGAAAGCATTATAAAATTGTCTTTAACACAATTTTCTCTGCTGCAAAAATATAAATGAACTCCTTAACTTTGATTAAGTATTTCGTTTACATTTTTGTTTAACTTTTTGGCCCAAATACCCAGACCATAGTTATTGCAATTAAATTTGATTTTCATCTCAGGCAAAATTTTTTGATCTGTCGTAAGAAACCGACCAATGGCACAGCCAGTGGTCTTTGTTTGAGACAGAGTTTGAGAAAGTATACAACATTTTACTTAAAGTAAAAAGCTTCATCATTAATAACAAAGCTTTTAACCATATTTTTTAATATAACAATCATCCTGCTGCAAACAATGGGGTGGAAATCGCGTGCGACAGATCGCGTTCTGTAACTAAACAACTGAAACATTCAGTGTAATACGAGCGTATTACAGTGAACGTTCTCGGTAATGATGATGGCATGGGAACTTTTACTATTTGTGACTTTGTCTATGGTAGTAAGTAATTTTTTATCGTATTGGTGTCTCCTCTAAGAAAGTGCGCGTTTAATAAAATAGTATCGAAAATCTTTCTTGTTTGGGGTTTTTAATTTGGCTCCACGTTATTAGCGTAGGTATTTAGCTAAAAACTAGAGAATAAGTCTATTCTGTGGAGAGCCAATATAACAGTCTAGTCTATAGGTACGGCCAAGTTAAAGGCAAGCTCCAATACTTTATGAATGTTTTTATACTGGAGTTAAGGAGAAAACGAAAAAGTAGTTTTTTGGACCGCAATAGTATAGAACTGACAAACTAAGTGTAGGTAGTTCACGTTTTCGTTTTAGTAGCCAAACCACTGTTTCAATGTTTCACTTTCGATTTTACCTTACTAAAATAAGTCATAAATTCATCACAGTTCGGTATGGCCACTAAAAACGTAAAGTAAAACTTCTCAGGTAGTCTTTTGTCTGTTGCTATTGTAAGATTGACCACAGACATCCGCAAATATAGCTATAAATCTTGTAGCCGGCTCTCTTTGATTTATGTGAAAAATTATCCTTAATTTAAGGTTAAACAAGAGCCAAGGGCGGGTCTTATTGAGCTTCACTATCTTAGGATATTCACCTATTATGTGCTGAGATTTGGGGCAATTTTAGGTATAGAAATAATCTTTAACTATAATTTTATTCTTGGTTAAAGTGCATGTGTTCTTGTTTTCTTGGTATGTAGGTTAACTAACTAACTTAGTGGTTCTGTCAGGGTCATATAAGCATAATTCAATAAAATAGCATCAGCTACCTACACTTAAAACATTAGAATCAACAAGTAATAGAATCATCATGGAAAATGCTATTGATACAGACTGTAGAATTCGGTTTCATCATTTTGCCGATTATTAGGAGGCCCTAAATTTTCCTGAATTATTTCAAGTTGTTATCATTTCAAAGGTATACAGTAAACACCTGTAAGAGCTTCACAATTTTTCAGAAAGATGCCAGAAACTGCGTGATATAGCCTCAATATTTCAAACATAAAATGAACCATGAACCAGTAGCAAATCCCAAATATAATAATTTTGGTCTGTAATAACGATATCCATTCATTGGTTGTCAATACATCGTTGGTTATGATTTACGCGCAGGTCCGATGGCCAGCGTTTGCCTTTTGTGGAAGCTTCAAATTTCACTCATATTTCAATGGCAACAAGGTTTAAAATTGATCGGGGTTTTGTTTGGTGTAAAGTTAACACTTTCACTGGTTAAGGGCCGAATCATTCCAGCGACATAAATCAATGCTGTCCCTTTGTGGCCTTTATAGCCGATTCCAAATAATACACCGAAGGTTAGTGTTACTCGATATGTTTTATGTGAATTATTGACTTTGAGGATCGGTTTTCATTCGATGGTGTCCCGTAGTGCTACGTAGTAATTTGCGATTGAATAAAATAATAAGCAAATGAATTAATACTGCAACTGTTATGGGTGACCGTGTCGCTTAACATCAGGTGAACGAAGTCACGAAACTCATTTTCATAAAAAAAATCAATGATGACGGTATTTTTCATGATGGTGACCAGACTTTGTGTTGATTGTTTATTTATTATCACGTATTGTTATCATATTAAGTTACCCAGCTAATATGTAAGTACATACCCAAATTATTTCAAATGTAAAATAACGTCATCGTGAACTTTCTAACCAATAAATCAAATTTAGGTACGACAAGTTAGCTTCTTTCACTGACAATATAAAAAATAACGCTTTGTTTAAGTTCCCTTAGAATAATTTTGAGCTACCTAGATCCCACATGACACGAAAGTTCAAAGCATTAAATAAACAAAATATTTATTTCGATAAAATGTGAATCTACTCAATACTCAATTATTTATTGCAAACATATAAACATATCTTTAATACAAGTGGTATGTATGACTGTTCAGGGGGGTTCACCACAAGGTCTTATAGCATTATTACTTCATCATATTTTGAAAAATGACATAAAAGTAAGAATATTGTAATGTTGTTGACGCAGAGCAGTTTTGATGACGTCACGTTAAATCTTTCACTCAAATACAACTGTCATATCATACCGTTAATCGTGTTGACAGCGACGTGCGACAGTGATAACGCTATATAAAAATGTAGATGTCTCGTTCTCGCGCAAGAATACTTTATAAGTTCATGGTACGAATTCGAACAATATTGTTGTAACCTTGAAGCATTACTGTCACGAACCATGATGGTTAGTGTATACTTTGTGGTAGGACAGCAGGACATATGACCCCAGCAACAGTTAGGTCCAAGACCAAGCCGATTCATTAAATAAATCTACAAAAAAACCTTTTGCCAATGTTTTACTAAAATGGTTTACTTTTACTTTGATGTATAGTTTGTATATCTGCTGCATTTTCCATATAAGTAATTTTAAAACATCGAATTTTTGTTTCTTGTGTAGATTCTATGCCTATACGAATAAAACCACTCTCATTATTACCATCACCACAGTTCTTACGTAGCCTCATGCTCTCAGGCATGCCCAGAAGCCGCCTCACCTACAAACAAACACTGTAATCCGTACACTAAGCCGCCAGGAATCAATCGATAAATCACTCTACGGCTAAGGTTCGCCGCGCACCGGGCGCCACTATTGTCCCGGTTTTTGTCGGCGCCGATTTTTACAGCAATTAGAGACACTTACCTGCCGCGGCACACTTAATCCTATTAAGTAAAATAGAAAGGAAGAGAAAGAGGAATCCCTGTGGGCGGTCAGACAGGTAGCACTCGGTTCTATAGGCAGCCTTGAATGGACCATGAGTAGGGCGTTTTGGACTGGTTTGACTTGATTGCGTAATTTTTGTGTTGGACAATAGTGTGGTTTCTATGTTGGGTGAAGTTATGAAATGTACACGGTCGTGAGATAATGGTTCTTGCTAGTACTATTTATTTCACTATTCTTTGGTGAGATGGACCACATTTAAAATACTAGTGCCTTTATTTTTGGCCACATTATAATAGGCGTTTGTCAGTTGTTTTTTTACTTGCTAAACTGTTTTTTTTTTACAACCAAAGCAATCAAAAATGTATGTTTCTAATAGCTCCAGCTGGGCTACCACAAGCTAATACAAAACCATCATGTTTAATGGCATTATTGTTTCAACGTTACAATAATATTGTTCAAATTCGTATCATGAACTTATAAAGTATTCCTGCGTGTGAACGAGACGTCTACATTTTTATATGGCGTTATCACTGTCGTACGTCAGTGTCAACATGATGTAATGGTATGACATGACAGTTGTTTTTGAGTGAACGATTTAACGTGACGTCATCAAAACTACTCTGGCTCTGCAACATTAAAGTATTATTACTTTACATCTGCGACACAGTCTCGTACTTCTGCAGGTGTCATCGATCTTTATTTGTTTGTAGTTTATAATGTTTTGGTTCCTAATAAAGATTTATTTATTTATTTATTTATTTATTTCTCAAACATGCTTGGAAATTTGAGAATTATTTTGACAACCTTCTTCGAGATAAATCGCAATTGGCAAAGTTTGTATGAAAATTCATATGTCGTGGTTTAGCGGCCAGATAAATTACATAGTAAACTCATATCTGTCGTGCTGTTTGCAAATAATAAGCTCACGGAATTGATTTTTAATGTATAAAAACCATAATGTTGTTCTTTAAATTTTATCAACCATCGGGATTTGATAATTGATTGAATCAGGCGTTACCTCACGGAAGTTCATCTTAAATACAAAATGAAACAAGAATATCTAGTGTAATTCCGCTAAAATAAAACTATAAGATTATCTATATTGGGAAAGCTGCAAGGGATTGTTGCTGGTAAATGACAAAGAATAAGAAAAATATTTGTTATGACAGTTTTATTACAACAATCTGGGAAGGCTAAAATTGGTCCAACATTTGTTGCGCAGGATTAGAAAAAACCCAGAAAAACCTAATCGGATCAATGACAAAACGGTACACTTAAAGAAATAAAATAAAAGTAAAATCAATTAACTTATAAATAGTCTTAAAAACATTGACTCTAAAAAATAATTAAGTACTATGTTTGGAATCTGGAATATGATTTGGAATAATTAAAATATTAAAACAATTATATAACAATTTTTATGTATAGTATTAACAATCTGGAATATTAGAAATAATAATTAAAATATTTAAATTAATATATTTCGGGATTTGAATCCGCGCCCCCTACTCACAGGGTTGGACACTCTATCCACTAGGCTATGGTCACACGACCACTAGCGGCAAAAATCTTGAGCATTATGTGTTGCCAACTCAGCACGGTGAAACTCGTAGTCCAAAAGATTTCCGCACCGGGTGCTCGTGTCACCCTAGCCTAGTCGATAGAGCGTCCAATGCTGTAAGTAGGAGGTCGTGGGTTCAAATCCCACCGATATCTAGAATTTTAAGAACTAGTTGTATCTTCATACATCGTAGGAAAAAATATTTTTAAATGAGTTCTGAATAGGTACTGCACCTCCAGCTATAATTTCCGCGCATTATTTGAGAACAGCCTTGATACAAGCCTTGGCCACAACTAGGCATTGATGGACTCCCTTATGTGTGCCTCGGCTTTGCCTCGGCTGCACATTTACACGTTCGTCCATCAATGCCTCTGTTGCTGGCCGCTGCAGTAATGCACTATTTATGTCATTAGTCAATGTATGATTGAAGTAATAATGGTCTTTGAAGAAAATCCGACATTGGCGGTTTTGAATTTTGAATTTATTTTTCAAAACAAGTGTATTATGAACTTTAATGTGTAATAAGGGTAGATTATTATCCGTTAAGTGTTTGTGAACGTGCACGAGAGTTGGCAAATGGTTTCAAGATTATAAAACCATGCATTTTCGTTTTTGCTTCAACGGCTTTTTTTAGAGCCTTCAGTAAAATATCCTCCGTGTTGGCGTTTTTGTTGAGATATGTAATGCAAACTACCGTTAATACAAAAAAGGCGCTACTAGCGCCCTCTGCGCGCGCTTTTCTCTCTCTCTTAGTTTCTTAACTCTTATGTGTGTAAAATGTCTCTGCGTGGAATACTTTATATTAATAAAACTACTTAATTAATATCTTTATCATTTTATTAAAACCAACAATTGGTAGCAGAGCGTGGTTAATTAGAAAAAGTGATACAGATATCCGTACGTAATCGCAAAAGTAGAAACCGGTGCCGCGAGTTATTTTTCTGATTTTTAGGTTAGAGTTCATAACGTGGCTGAGCTTGAACTCTAATTATTTTACAATGAGCTCAAATGTGTTCCATCTAGAAAAGCTCACAGGTCGTGATAATTTCGCGACATGGAAATTCTGTATGAGAACATATCTGGAGCACGAAGATTTATGGCAATGTGTGGTGGAACCGGCCGATGGTAAACCGGTCGATTCTAGCAAAGATATCAAAGCAAAAGCCAAATTAATTTTACTAATAGATCCACAAAACTATGTTCATGTGCAAGATTGTCAAACTGCAAAACAAGTATGGGACAATTTGCATAAGGCTTTTGATGATAACGGCCTCACAAGGAAGGTTGGCCTCATGAAGGATTTAGTAAACACATCATTGGAATCGAGCAACAGTGTTAATAATAATAATAATAATATTTATTTCTCAGAAAATACAAGTTTATATAGGATAGGTACTTAACAGTTCATAGAAATATTGACATAAGTACTAAATTATAAGGGCTAATAGCTAGCTTGTAAGTTAATTCTAAATTAATTCTAAATCAGAGTGGGTAAATTTGGAATTCAGTTGATCACTATATACGTATTAGGTACTATATTCAATTATACATATTACTCGTTTGTATTGTTAATTATTTTATCAATAATTGTGGTGCGTACAGTTTTAGTTTACTAACTACCCACCCTTCATCTAGAAATGTTGAAGATTACGTGAGTAAAATCATGAGCACAGCCCATAAATTGAGAAACATTGGCTTTGAAGTGAATGATCAGTGGCTTGGGACATTGATGTTGGCTGGTCTACCAGATAATTATATGCCTATGATCATGGGACTAGAAAACTGTGGCACCGATATCAGTGCAGACCTAGTTAAAACGAAACTCCTTCAAGAAGTTAAATCAACAGATTGTGGTACTGCCTTTCACACGAATACAAAGAAATCTTCAAATAATCAGAAAAATTCACCGAAACCAAAGGGGCCACGATGCTACAGCTGCAACAAAATTGGCAATTATGCCAAGTTCTGTAAGAACCCTAAGAAAGCAGCAAACATTGACAATAAAAAGGAAGAAAATTCTAGTTACGTTGCTGCATTCTCCGCTACAATTGGGGAGGATACTGAAAACTGGATTGTAGATTCAGGTGCTAGCATGCATATGAGTAGTAGGCATGATTGGATGTACAATATCACCAATCCATCAGTGAAGAGCATCACGGTTGCTAATAGAGAGCCGCTGCCGGTAAAGGGAGTTGGATGTATAGATGTTACTCTAGCCCATGGTAACAAAATTCAGGTAAAAAATGTTTTGTATGTACCTGGTCTAGCTGCCAATCTCCTTTCTGTAAGTACAATTGTAAAATGTGGTCATAAAGTAACATTTAATGAGAAAGGATGTGACATCCATGATGTTAGTGGGAAATTGTTATGCTCCGCAAAGCTGAAAAACAAACTTTATATCCTAGATACTGAAAGTTGTTCTGAAAATGCCCACCTAACCTCCAGTGCTGAAAATGTGAATGACGCTTACCTGTGGCATCTGCGCATGGCTCATTTAAATGTTTCAGATGTGAAGAAGCTGCCGGAATATGCTGAGGGTGTGACTCTGGCTAGAGAGAAAAGCGATGTCAGATGTATTCATTGTCTTGAAGGAAAACAGACAAGATTACCTTTTGGAAGTGCCGGCAGCAGAGCTACTAAACCCCTAGAAGTGATACATTCAGATCTCTGTGGTCCCATGGAAACTTTATCATGTTCAGGTATGAAATATTTCATTACATTCATTGATGACTATACCCGAATGGTACATGTATACTTTATGAAAGATAAAATGAATGTTTTGGAAATTTTTAAAGATTATAAAGCCATGGTAGTAAATCAACTTTTAACAAAAATTATCACATTGAGAACAGACAATGGCACAGAGTACTGCAACAGTAGAAAGGTTTTTATCTAGTTGTGGAATAACCCATCAAACTACAACACCATACACCCCGCAGCAGAACGGCTTAGCCGAAAGAATGAACCGCACATTGGTTGAGAGAGCTCGGTGTATGTTATTTTATGCAAACCAAGGAAAGCGTCTGTGGGCTGAAGCAGTAGGAACTGCTGCATATGTAGTGAATCGATCACCCACTAAATCCTTAGGAGGCAAGACACCTTATGAGATGTGGAAAGGGCATAAACCGAATCTGTCTCATCTAAGAATATTTGGTTCTGATGCCATGGTTCACGTTCCGAAGGAAAAGCGCCAGAAATGGGACAAAAAATCCACAAAAATGATACTAGTGGGGTACTGCGAGCATACTAAAGGATACCGCTTATTTGATCCAAGAACTCGCAAGATAATGAAGAGCAGAAATGTCATATTTATTGAAAGTTATACTAATAACACTTGTGATAATAATGTTTCAGTTTCACCTGTCGTGGATGCACTATTAGAAAACAAGTGCTCAGAAGCTCCCAGTGTCCACCCCCTACAAGGACATCAACCAGAAAGGTCTACCTCCACTCCTGATTCAGGTAGCAAGCACACTAATGATTCTGAAATTCAAAGAATTACTGATGAGTGCTCCAGTAGCTATGAAACTGACACAGGTGAAGACGATGAGTATTTACAGCCGACAATGAGTAAGCAGTTGCAAAATTTAAATAGTAATATTACATTGAGACCTCGTAATCGCAATATAAATAATATACAGCAGGATGAAAATACTTACTATTGTTTGTACACTGATTTGTCAGAACCACAGTCAGTGAACGAAGCTTTGTCATCCCTCCAAGCTGCACAGTGGAAGGAAGCTATTGACGAGGAATACAACTCCCTAATGCGAAACAATACATGGAGCTTAATTGACCTTCCATCTAATAAGAAAGCATTGCCATCCAAGTGGGTTTTTAAAACAAAAAGGGATCAAATTGGAAACATTGTTCGGTTTAAGGCCAGACTTGTCATTAAAGGCTACGCACAGAGGAAGGGTACGGACTATGAAGAAATATATTCTCCAGTGGCAAGGTATACCACTCTGCGTCATTTATTTGCCTTGGCAGCCAGATTCAAACTTGAAATTGATCAAATGGATGCTGTTTGTGCTTTTTTACAAGGTGAAATAGATACAGACATATATATGATACAACCTGAACTGTATGAACAAGGAACGCAGGGTGGTGCAATTTCGTGGAGTTCACGCAAACAACAGACTGTGGCCCTTTCAACGGCTGAGGCAGAGTACATGTCGATGGCTTCTGCAGCACAGGAGGCTCTGTGGCTGCGACAACTTCATGTTGAGCTGGGTCAACAACAGGAATACCCTCTCATCATCTATTGTGATAGCCAAAGTGCCATAAGACTATCTAAAAGTGATTGTTACCTACCACGCTCCAAACACATAGACATTCGTTATCATTTCCTGAAGTATCATGTCAATAATTTAGAAATAAAATTTTGCTATTGTAAAGGTGTAAACAATGTAGCTGACATTTTAACCAAGGGTACACCAGCAGCCAAACATTTGCATTGTGTAATTGAAATGGGTTTGCGTTCCGGGGAGGCTGTTGAGATATGTAACGCAAACTACTGTTAATACAAAAAAGGCGCTACTAGCGCCCTCTGCGCGCGCTTTTCTTTCTCTCTTAGCATCTTAACTCTTATGTGTGTAAAATGTCTCTGCGTGGAATACTTTATATTAATAAAACTACTTCATTAATATCTTTATCATTTTATTAAAACCAACAGTTTTGACTGACAAAATATGACTTTGACCTGCCATAAGTAACCGTACAAATTTTACTCACTTGACATTAATACTATGCTATGCTTTTGATAGAAAGCCATTAAAGAAGAAAAAGAAGTAATAATACTATAAGACCTTGTGGTGACCCCCCTGTTCTCTACGCATTCTCATAAGCATAACTCCCCATTCTCAACTGACGCCATAACTCAACCCGCAAGCAGGCATCAACTCCAAATTTCAATTTGCTCATTTAACGGTAGATTGTTTAGCGTTTCGCATTCGCACCCCAACGAGACGAGAGAGACGTTTCTCCAAACTGATTTATCATATCAGTTCTAAACAAGCATCATCTTACACGCATAAACCCTTGTATCGCGGACCGCAACTATTGTCAACGACGACAAAACATTCTCAACAATATGCACTAAAACTTGAAGCACATATTTGAACGTCCAAATATCATCATCTGCACCGAGCTCGTATCTAAAATGACGGAACCACCTTATCTCTGATGGTTGCATTTGAACTTTACTACTTGGTGATAAAGTCCAAATTGGGTATAGATAGCTTTAGATGTGTCGTTTCGTGCTATAGTGGTGTCTGAGACGACCCTCTGCCTTGGAACCGATGTATCGTGTTGTCCGGTTTCCGGACACGTTTGCCCGTCCGTGGATAATTAACTAAGTTTCTACACTTGACATAAGTGTTTATCGATTAAACTAAAACTACTAAGCGCTTATCTTCCATTTAGAATTTTCGATAGATATACAGATTGGTAGATAGTCTACATGATTTCTTTACTCTATGTTTACACCTTTTTGAAAATATAAAAAAATAAAATTACATTTTAATATAACTTTGTAGGGTATTGTGCTATTTATAAAATACTAATTAAAACAACTCATCAAATATTAACAACCCATTCCCAACAGAGGTCTAACAGCGTGTATTAAGCCTTCGCACTATAAATCAAAGGCTGCGTCTTAAAGCTAAGCCGCGAAATTCGTTTAATCATCTCGCAGGTTATTAATAACGGCTATGGAATTAAACAATAAATTCAGCGCGGCTAATCGCGCGAAGAGACCGCAAACACTGTGCCACAGAATATAAACCAGTTAGTATGCACAATTGCAGAATATCAAACAGTTAATATTGGGTAAAGGTGCAGAATACAAAGCAGTTAGTATAGGTTTCGTCACAGTTTTCGTAACAGTAACTTCCCGCTGAGTCAACATTTATAGAGACAAATTGTTGCACCACTAACACGGGCTCTACGATGTATTAATCTTGAGACGTGTTCGTAGCGGGTGCTACGACGTAGCTCGTAGAGGGAGACTACTGCATGCTCACTATGACACTTTACAAGATAGTTTCTAAATTAAATAGAGAAAGTAGAACTACATTTTGCCTTTTATTATTATATCAAAAAGAACAGTAAAGAATTCAAAGTAATTTAATATTTTTATTATTTGACTCTTTCTACTATGAACGTTCACCAAAGAACTTTATTTCATGCTAATGCTAATGTGCCCCTGACTTGTTCAGGCACGACTGTCATTTATTTAATGCGCGTCATTATTTCAAGTTTGTTTCTGATTTATTCTATTCGGTTAGTTTTTATTCGGTGTGAACACAAAATCGTAATAAAGTGATTTTCACCTGAATGACAAATCAAAATCTCATTTACAATAATGGTATCAATGAAAAACGATTTCAAAATTTGTATCAGTATATCACTTTGAATTAGTTAATATTGTGTTCAATAAACATTTAATAAACATTTGAAAAAATAATTTACTATTGAATAAACTATCAAAAAAGTAAGTTCCATTATAAGTTTTTATTTAATTTAATAGTGTTTTAGTTATAGAGTTATAATATCACGGCCATCCATCCAATATACAGCCCAAAGAGGTCATCACCTCAACCGTCACATTACTGCGACCGACCTACAAACAAGCACTAACATCCGTTTGACAAACGACCAAACACACTTTATCATCGCTATCAATAAATTCCATACCTCGCAAGAAAAATGTGGCCATTTTAACAAACTAACCGTCGGACAAACGATTGTTGACCTTATCACGTCGGAGGGCGATAGAAACGTTTTCCCCCCATTACCCTCACATGATGTATGGGAGACGAGACGCGGCGAATGCGACACAACTATTAGTGCATCTGTCATTAGTCAAAGTCAACGCAACGTTTAGTTCGGTGGTGGAAGCGGCCCCTGCGTGCAAACGTCTTGCAAAATAAGACGCAGCGTCAACGTAGACAGACATGTCTTGTTGGCGAATTTCAGAAGCGCTAGTGATGTGTCACTTCACAATTTTTTTATCGATATAAGTAGTTAAATACCTAATAGTCTCGATTATATTAAGGTCACATAGCTTACTATTAGGCAGGTTTATTTATTTATTAGGTAAGGTATATAATTGCTAATTTCAGATATTGCTTATTTAGTATATTTGATCAAATAACCCTTTGACCTATTTTGTGACCAAAAAATATATTAAATCTGTTATCAAAAGCATTCATACACAAATATATCGGTTCCACGTTACTTAGTTTCAAAAACGAATACCTACTCGTTAATAAATATTAAATAGGACCATTATTATGATCAACGAGTCAACAACCTAAAATAAAGCAATTGCAAAAAGTAGGAAAGCTTCCTCGCAAATAATGTTTCCAAATAGTCATTAACAATGGCAATAATGTGAGGGCGTCTCACGGCCGCATAGGTATAGGTGTAGGTATAGGAAGGCTCGTTCGTCTCGTCACAGGGGTGTTAATTTGCTAAGACCCCGGGTGCTAATGAAACCCGCGACTTACCGTTGACGTCTCGCCGATCCCCGCCCGATAACCTCTCGCAAGAATCCCGCAGGAAATTGGCGTTTTCAACTGACGCCAACTTGTTCCCAACTCTTGATAACATCTCTATACTATTATCCCGAGCAATACATAAAAATTCGTTTAATTAAACGCGACACGCATGCTATTTAAATAATACCGGCACCCTCGATCGTAATATTGGCAATGGGCGATCGATCGCAGCGAGGGAATCACTCCACTTCGGAACTAATTTGATTTTAGCATATTAAGGGGGGTGTAACATCTAGATATAAGGAGAGCGTCTTGCGGCCCACCCCGCCACGCCGCCTTGCGCCGGGTAATAACGCAAATGATGTAAGGTGTGCCCTTAATATCCATCACACGCGTCCCCGTATTTGCTTATCTATGAAAACACGGAAGTGTAAAAATCGTCGTGGAAAAACCAACACGAGGGTTTCGAATGTTCAACACGCAGAACACTTAAGATTATTAGATTTGCTGCGTTTTCTCAATCAAACATTTTTCTTCGTATCGATGGATCTAAATTACCATTCAGAAAACTATATAATGAACAAAAATGTTAAGGGTAGGTTTTTTCACCAATACTTAAGGTAAACAATGGTTAAAAACTTAGTATTACCCCAGATAATATAATACCTTTAGTAGTATTACTGATCATAAGTTAAAAGTTAACTTATGATCAGTAATACTAAACTATGCGGATAGTTTTCATCCCTTAAAGATTCTAGAATGGCATATAAATAAGTTTAAAAACAGTAAAAAAATCTTAGGGTGAAAGTAAATTTATTTAAGAACTTATAATCCAACGGCGAGAGAGTATTGGAAATTTTTATCTGATCCTGTAACGCAACAAAGGCCCGATTACTCGGTGGCAACAAACTCATTTAACTTTACGAATCTCTCCCGCTCAAAAATTCTGCTTTAAATATTTCCCTGCTTCGATTTTATTGTTCCCGCTGTCCTCCTCCCGATACATTTATTTTATTTATCGGATTTAACGAAGTCTTACGTAAACGTTATCGATATCGATTCGATTCTGAAATGAAGGTGTAGAGTTGAGGTGCGAATACAGTGAGGTGAGTAGTACGGAAATAAAGGCGAGGGTAGATAAGTGAGTGTAAATGCGCCGGCCTTTCGGTTGCCTCTCCGAGTCTCGGCGCTCAATCGGATGCTAGCTACATAAATAAAAGTGGGTGTAGGTGCTCTTATCGCAGGTCGTCGCCTCACTTCTTACTTTTGAATGCGCCAGTCGGCACGCGTGCTTCACAACTTGGGCTGTAAAAGTTTTTATCGTTTAGTTTACCGAAGCGGTCCTCCTGATAATACACAGCTGTTGTGCAAAAAGTTCACGTAAAGTGTATAAAGTAGATACAAAGAATAAGTATGGTGTACGACGTTTTGAAACAAATAAAGACAACTTTCCATTTGCACTTTGATTATTTCATTATGAAATCTTACTAATTAATATATAATAATAACAAATAAAATGTGTGGACATTTCACACAGCGCTATCTAGCCCCAAACTAAGCATAGCTTGTACTATGGGAACCAGATAACTGATACAATACTTATATAATTTTTCGTTTGTAAATACATACATAGAATACAATATAACTCCCAGGCGCTGAACTAACATCTATAATCATCACACAAATGTTTGTCCTGGGTAACAATCCAACCCACAGCCCTCAGTTCAGGGCAAGGATACTACCAACTGAGCTATCGGGCTCGTCATTCAGCAGTTAATTAAACTTTTATACCTATTGTGTTGTGTTGATTTAGCTGTAGGTACTGCCCTTAACACTAAGCTAAGGATTTCCTTCACATTAAAAGGTGGCCTGGAAGAGATCGATTAGACCGCCTATTGTACCTACTTGTATAAGTTAAATAAGCTTTTTGTAATTTTCTTATATTAAAGTGGATAGTGAAGTGTTGATCTATTTATCTAAACTAACCTATTTCGTACCGGTAGATATGTTATCAGTTGTGGTCAAATTAACAATACAAAAAAAGAAAAAATATTTGTTTCTCACAGAAAAAAATATCTCGCGGAGGTACAACATCATGTTAAGTAATTCGTCTAAAACGATATCCTCCAGTGGGTTGTTTATTGAACCGCGAAGCATTTGTAATCGTTTAATACCCTCTATTCTTTATCAGCGCTGCGGGGGTGTCTCGGATTCACCCCCGGCCTCTAATGTATAGCCCGATGAAAACCGTCTGATTATCTGTTACGATGCAATATTTTAAATTAGAAATCTACATACTTTTAGCACAATTTTCGCTTACGCGCAGTTGTTTTCGGTTTCTTCTGAATTACGGGCCGGAAATCGCAGTAATACCATAACTTATCGTGTTCGATTTGTAAACTTTTAAAATCGACATTTCAATAAAATGTCACAATTCGCCAACCAATAATTTATCAACCCTAAAAATGACATCTATCTCGTAAAGAGTGAATCGGAATGGAACCGACACAAACTAAGGTTCGATAATGACATCGTTTGCTTATCAGCTGACCGTTACCGAAAATCGAATGCTACATTAGGCACGCACCGTCCGAAACCTAACTGTCCCCAAATCTAATAAAAACTCCTTATCACCCAGTCGTCATTGTAAACTGCCAATATTAACTTTAAAAAGAGAACATAAATTCGTTCCATTTACAAAAATAAAAACATTTCGAGTCTTATCGTGTTCGATTTTTAAATAACGCCGTGCTGGTAGCTAAGTTGAGGACAAGGTTTTTGTCCCCGTTCCCCTTTTTTCCAGGGGAGGAATTTCTTTTCGGCAATTTAGAGGCGAGCAGATAATAAAAGGGCTCTAACTGCTCCAATCGCACCCTAATGAAAACTCGAAAACTCTTCATTTCTGTATCAATAACTTTTCTATTTACGTTGACACACGCTAAGTGCAAATAGAGGCACGGAAATGACTATATTTTCATGTTTGGTTTCGTCGAACTTTTCTTGCGGCTTGTTATTACTGTAATTTGTGCGTGTCTACTCATCTTTTGTTAATATGAGTTTGTTTAGTAAGCTACGCAGCGATAGATCACGCACGCCTTCAGGGCAAACATTCGTGATTATGTTCCTGTAGATACTAAACTGGCGGTACGTAATACCTACAACAGCATAGCGATTCTGAGGCTCAGCGCTGAGGCTCAGCGTCCAACCTCGATTCAACCAACTTTTATTTGAAAATAGAACGGAAAGCTGGTTAAAAGTTGGCAATAAAAGTTGGTTGAATCGAGGTTGGACGCTGAGCCTCAGCGCTGAGGTCTCCTGAATCGCTATGCTGGTGATTTGGACATATTGTAATTTTTTCACCCAGGTGTACCGGATACGAGACACACATTTACCGCATTGCCTTATATTTTGATGTAGCAAGATCCCTGATCCCTGTCGGGTAGCACTTGACCCAGTTGTGATGCACGGGAGCAAATCGAAAATCGATGTGGCAACGACCTCGCATCGATGTGGCGCCGACTCCCGCGCTCACCGGACGTCACCGTCAGCTCGTCACTACGGCAAGAAATTGTAATCTTTATTTGGAGTAACCCTTTGACCAAAAGAAACTTTATTTGATTCTTACGATGACACATAAAGGTCACACTTACATCACATGACGCTGAACATAGGCCTCTCCCCTAAACCGCCTTAGCCGTGATTGCAGTAAATTATAATGGAGACCAAACCAAAAAGAATGCTGTTAGCCATTCCCTGAATAAATATTCTAAATATTCTTAGCCGGCTCTTACGGCACCTACAGGAACAAATGGGGTGGTCATATTCACAAACCACACGGAATGATCGATGTGTTGTGAATATTCTATTCGCCTAGCGTAAACGGGAATAAACCGAATTGACACTTTTAGAAGAGTGCGATTACTTAGGTCAAACTCGCTGAGAAACGTTATATTTTCATTGTCAATGCTTATTGCTTAAAATATTCTGCCAACTTTCCGCTAACGTGAAATCTCACGAGAAAAATAAGAGCTTTATAACCATTGCTTCAATATAACTAACATTTACTTATAAGTAACGCCCTATGGCATTGGTCTATATCTAATGGCTTATAATTCATGCCATGTCAATTGTTTCTTTATTTAGGTTGCTAAATCATTCTTTCCTATATCTGCCGTATAATCAGCGTTCGGATCGAGCTTGTTTCACGTATACAAGTATATATATATATACCAATAGACAGGTGCTTAAAATAATTTCTGTCACCAGGAAAGCTTCGTTGGTTTTTCTGCCGTCGTCGGTTATTCCCCCCGCCACGTGGTCACGTGGTGGTCACTAATTGCTCAGCTGGGACACCCTAACGAATGTGAGCTTTCCACTTAAATAAATACGCATTTTAATAGTAATATTTGATATCTTTCTACTTTTTGAAGTAATTTAGAAATGGTAATAAGTACGTACTTTATAAATTAAAAAGTAGAGTTGAGTTTATAGAATTAAGTTAGTACCTACTTATCTATAGTAACTGTTGTCAATTCTATCTATACTTAAAACTAGAAAACAAGTTAGTTAAGTAAAATGAAGAGATGTCTTATATAATTATCTCTACACGCTTGACAATCTGATAGTTTCAGTCATTCAGTGAATCATATAAAAAAATAAGTAGAGGTAAGTTAGCCTAGAGACATATGTAACTTTGTCACAAGTTTCGCACAACATGCCTGCAAAGCACGCAAACATGAAGATCCTTCGAACAAGAAAATTAACGCCCTCCGTATTGAGATTGTTCAAACTTGGGAATTATTTACAAGCAACCGCCACGCCACATGTCCTTTCTGGGAACCCGGCAACTTCTCCACGCGTATTCGAATTCCTGTTCGGAGTAGAAATACGGCTTTATAGGAGTAAAATCATACTTTCTCCGGACGGGCGCGGGGGCGCGCGGTACTAATGACCGCGCGGGGAGAGGCTGCTACCTATACCTATCTACACATGCCACGACAACCACACTTTATATTGCGTTTAGCAGGCTGCCTACCCGCAGGAGTGTGGGTTACACACACACCTACATCGCCAAGGTTTGTTTTTTTTTAGTTATTATTCTGACGTGCACTATTTTCTTTTTGACCGCCAACGGGCGTACCTTGCGGTTAGAACGAAACGCTCGTCTGTTTCACAAAATGTGGACCGCATTAAATGGAAATGTTACGAAAGGAGAGCTACGTAGCATTTGTAATTCGGTTGGATTATTTCATTTGCACTTGTAATGCTTTTAGGAAAACTTTTCCTTTGTGTTTCATGACCGGTAATAATGTACTGTTTTTTGTAAAGATGGATCTTACTAAGAAGCATGTTGTATGATTATGTATTTATTTTTTATGATAATCGTTATAATGGCGAGCCGCCCATCCTGTTTGTTGGTTTATTGAATCGTCGACTATATTGAAACGTCTAGCTTCAAAGCAATTAAAAATGGCTGTCAGTTTTCAGCAAGTCACGAGTGTGCGTCCATGTGTTAGGGCCCGCGTGGCGAAGTCGGCAGGACACAAACTGCTGATTCACTGGCCCTGTGTCAAATCTCGATGGGCACAAGTCAACCCGGTGTTTTGCACATGTGTGGAATATTTTGGATACTTTCACGTTAGAGGGAACTGACGTGTGTATATGATATGAGCCAGACTTATGAAATATGCAAACGTTTGGAATGTAGGCATAGGTTACAAGTTGTAACTGCAATTTATTGAAGTGTGAATTACTACCTTCATTCCAATGTAGAAGACGTGAAGAAGTGACAATTTAGCTTAATTCATAGACTTTAAATTTTGTATTCAAGTAAAATAAGCGACAAAGTTGTGTGTGAAATGTGTAACAGCTATGAAATATCAGTTCACACCACGAAGCAGGCAAAATGATTACTGAGAATGGCGCACCGCAACTATGGTATTGCCGGAGGTTGATTACTCGACCTGAGACTGTTGCACTTACTTACCTATATAACTTTTATAATAACAAATAGATATATAACGATTAGGTAGGTTGATTTAAAGTAGGTAGGTATTCAATGACATGCCGACTTTAAGATTTGCTTAATTATTTCTATTTTATGAGTCGTAGTTATATAGGTACGAAATTATGCATGTAGTTTAGTAAGAATATAGTTTTACGTTTCACACAGGACTTAATCGCGCTAAAAACATTATATCCTGTGTGAAACGTAAAACTATGTGTTCAAATCACGAAAATCTAAGAAATAGAAATACTAGTAAGAATATAGGTACTGGACTTTCTAAATCTATTCTACAAATCTGTAAGTAAAAGTTAATTAATTGTTTACAATGCTTTCAGACGGTGGATCACCTCATTCTTACCTACATAGAAACACATTTTTCTATTGTTTGACACATCCAACTTTCAGATATTCAACATACGATATCAAAATTGTTATTGGAATAACGCATCATCCATCAGACGCTGAGAATATCAGGGGTGAGAGCAACTCGACTAGAGTGAAACGAAGCAAGTATCATAACAAGAGCGAGTGAGACAAAAACTGAATTTTAAGAATTTGCATAATCTGCTCGGGTACTTTATCATAGAACCACGTGGCAGTGACTAGTGCAGTCGCGGATTACGTGGCACCGGATTAAATCGACACTTCTACACTGAGACCGTTTGTATCACGCGCCAGCTATTCAACACCAATTTCAACACATCAGTATATGTCTTAGAGAACAGTTACACCATTTCAATAAGAAACCTTACAACCACACACGACTGTGAATAAGAGAATTCAATTTATTTCAAGCCCAGTGACCGCAATCATAGCAAGAACACAATTGGAGATCCAACTTTTATACGAAATGATAAATATCACACCGCCACAGCCACGGCCGTCCAAAAAACGCTTAACTTGTCCCGCTACAAAAGGAAAAAGCCAGCGTCTTCCGTTCGGACGGAGCCAAAGAAAAAATCTTCGCGAGGGATCCGAGCCTTCCATTTATCATATTCCATATTCATTTATTCGTCAAGTTCTGGATTCATTTATTCGTCATGTCTTGATTTCGTCTCATTTATTATTAAAAATGAACTGTCCGGAGCAGAACGCGAACACGACGACATTCGCCGGGAGCCACTGTTTCAATCTTTGTATAATTTCATGCTGAATTAGGTCACTTGGAAGGCATGGAATTTTTTGCTGCAAACTTTTGGAAACAAAAGCTATTGAGATGATTTAATTTCACGTGAAATTTAGACCCCTTTGTTGGACATAACATTGGGTTCCGCGGTGGTCACGAGGTCACTGGGTACGGGGACGGGTGTAACTATCTAAAGATCTCGGCGCTGACCGGGGCCTTCGGATGATGGATAGCGGGACACGATCATACCTCCGATAAAACACGTGTGAACACGCAACGCAAACTTTAATTAACTGTTGATATCAGTATTAAATATTTGAAATATTATTAGTATGATTTTATTCATTATAGATAACACTACAGAACTACCTAAATAAATCTAGCCGCGTCAAATTCTGATGTCGAAATGATGGGCAGAGATTAGTTGTATATTCGAAATGTATCATAAATGAGGTAATAAAAGACATACTTTTCTAGAGTCAAAGACTCGGTGAAAAATTGAAATAATAGGTATAAGTATGTGAAAACTCGGAAAAAGACAAGAAAAATGCAAAAAGAACTCAGCTAGCTAATTTCAAAGACAAATGTTACGCCTCAGACCCTAGTGTTGACCATCATCGTGACCGGTCAGGGATTATCACGTCGAGTCCGCCACGTGATAGATGAGGTGACGGGACGCACTTCACTGACACAGCGGGACGCCGGCTACTGTAGAAACGTTCATTATTGTCTATTGATATGGTACAAGTGAATGCAATTTATTTATCGATTCCTATAATCAAGTTAGCTGTGTTAACTGTTAACAGTTATTTTGCACTAGAACATTAAACGTAGATAACTTTGGATACAAACAAATGAAAGCGAGAGTTGGTAGCTAAACGAACCTTGAGGGATCACTCATTGTATTCTCTTTGACTCTCACGAACAAAATTAAAACAATACCAAATGAAATCTATATTACAAACTAGCTTTTGCCCGCGGCTTCGCACGCTTGTGTTAGTTATTTTTACGTTATAGTCTAATAATGGATCATGCATTTCGTACCAAACAACAAAATCACTAAATCTTTTCGAAGCTGAGCACAGTAACCTGTATTAGTATAGGTATAGGTATAACGCAAGCATAGCCGTGAGGGGAAGCTATTTAAGCCATTACCTAAATTTAAATATTTTGAGTCTAATATAGATTTATAACAGTAAAAGAAGTTTCAAACAAAAAACAAAAGTTTTATAAGTACCTCTTCATATTACAACAAAAAGAAATCATCATCACTTCACTCAGGTCTTTAACAGAAGTTTCAGTAAATTTTGTTTAGGTAGTAGTTACCTAAGCAGTCAGGTACAGTTTAGAAAAATATGGAAGAATCACACACGATGATTCTTAAGTTTGGCTCCATACGAATTGAGTACCTACACTTAGCCAGTGTCAATAATAAGCTTATAAATTGCTGGAGATAAGCATTTACCTTTACGGTGCGTACATAATTAATTTTCTTAATACTAATTAGGAATTACAAATACTAAACCACCACTCCTTAACGAATCGACAGTTATAATTATTGTATGTCCACTATTTTCCACGCTGTCTCATTCCTAACATACCTACCTAATGATGAAAGTGAGGAAGTAGGTAAAATCGTAATTACATAATTATTACTTACATCCAAAGATAGTTACTTACCTACTATAACTATAACCGAGTAATCAATAATTTTTTGCTCCCGTGGTGTATTTAAAAGCCCACAGATCTAAAATATTTTAACTATTAAAAACTTATTTCAACATGCAAGAAGAAGAACAAATTAAAAAAAAACAGTCAAAAACTAATGTTACGCGCCATGTTGTTGTTAATTCGAAGATACAATTGCCATAATGAATACCACAGAGCTATGAAACAAATGATGCTTCGCCTATAGATAGAGACGAAATTAATCATATTATTGCTGCCAAACTTCGGTACGGGGTACTCTTCTGTGTCAGTTTGATATTATAGGGTAATTTCGCTAGTTTCCGACCACTTAGTAGAGTTGTCAAGTTTAGGTTGCATAATAAAATGTACCAGTATCATTTTTTGACTTGATGCTACTAAGCTACGTTTCAAATATTATACTCTATATTTTTATCAGATTATCAATCATTTTTTATAATCACCGACCCTTTTATAAATATCTAAACCAAAGGCTAATAGTAACTATTTTGCTAGTTTTCGATCACTAAATTATGTTTACGACCACTTTTTCGCTAGTTTCCTACCACTATAAATTGAAAGACGTAGGTGCCTGACTGCTTGTGGTAAATAAATGATAGAAACAATGATCAGAAAGGCTTCTTTAGATCCTCTGTCTTGTATTTTCATGATTTCTCCAGCTTTGAGGCACTTACTCATATAAAAAAGCATGATCTTTTTTCTTACTGAGACCGCCAAAAATTATTTAAGGATATGGCTAAAGTATCAGCTATAACAAAAAAAAAATTGGCTAACGTAGTTTATAAACATAGTTATGTTTACAAGCTAAATACGCTACTTTTTTTGTAATAAAGCCAGCCCACATTAGACCCTGGGCGAGAAATATTCAATGATGGTTCGATCAGTTGGTCACGCCTATTTTGCGACCACCAGCATTAATCGTTTTTTTTAAATCGTGTCTGGTCTAATTAGTTAAACTTACAAAGTAATCGACTATTTATGTACTTTTATATGTAAATAAATACATATTTATAATGTTTTTGATATAGTTTGCTTTTGCGGTCGAATAGCATTTTTCTGCAGCTGGATTAGTTTTCGACCACGAGCGAATTTGGGTATCTGTAGTTTTTAAACCAGATGGTGGATAAACGTGGTCGAAAACTGGCAGTTAAAAAGTATGTGCTTTTAAGTTTCAAAGCTTTAAAATAGAATTGGGGATTTCTCGTATAATATTTGTTACAAAACTGAACCTATTGGACATAAGATGTGTTCACCGCAAGCTTTTTATTTTTTGTATTTTTTCATCAAATGTACATTAAACGGTCGGATATAGGAAGTGGTCGCAAAACCGGCGAACTTACCCTATGGCAGAAGTACCGATAGTGATGTAATGCGTTGGTTAACCTATAATTATCGACACATCGATAGTTTCTATTATGCCATCCGGAAATTTGTTACAATAAGTTTTAAATGTTTTTAATTTATTTTGTGGTTAGATTGACTTCTACTAATTAAACTTTTAATATCTTTTATGTTTATTAGGTTTCCTACAGATCCTAATATAAAAGATAAATAGATATTCACAACTGGACAGTGCAATTGGTTTCCTCAAAAACATGATACGGTTTGCTCTCAGCATTTTGAAGCTGAATGTTTTATGAAAATGTCTAACCATATACGTTTATATTTTGACGCTATTCCCACATTGAAACTCTACCCTATTTTTAACGAGGTACTAGGTGGACCGATGACCTGGTGAAAACCACGGGGAGCCGGTGGATGCAGGAGGCGAGCAGCCGTTCAAAGTGGCGCTTTCTGGGGGAGGCTTATGTTCAGCTGTGGACATCTACGGGCTGATGATGATGACTATAATTTCTCTTATACGAATTTTTTATTTGATGAGGACATATATTATAATGATGTGGCGTGCTCGCCCATGAAAGAGTTTTCATGTAGCCTCCATGGAGCTATTAAAAAAAGAACGAGGGAATCCCGTCTGATCCGAAACTGAAGCTCCCTTAGGAAGCCGGTCGCCCTACTTTCAGCTGACACACATATGTAATATGTCCGCCATTTTGGGCTTCAGTTCGATGTCAATCAAAACTCAATCCTTCTTTTTTTTATTTCATCCATGGTAGCCTCATAGAAAACCATTGCTCTTGGTTGCTAAAGACAACTGATCTCGTTGATTCTACGGAAGAATCTACGTCTTAGTCGATATTGAATGAAAAAATTCACTTGCTTTTTATTTTGTAAACAGCTGTAAATTAAAATATACATCGCATGGTGAGCTGAAAAATTACCTTTATTTACTGCCAAACTAAGGACCTCCTTCTATTAAATAAGTGTTTACCTACAACACCTCAATGATACTCAATATTATTATTATTTTTCCTAAAAATTCATCTGAAAATTGTATTTTCAGATGAATTCTATCAAAAAGAAACATGACGCAACAATACTGATGAATCATCAGCAAAACGTGTTACCTATGTATTTGGAGTTTTAATATATTATTTCGTTTTATAACTTGTTATGTTTCTTCTATTTCAAACTTTAGTTTATAGATATAATAATACTATCACACATCATCAGCCGGCAGACGTCTACTGCTAAACATTGCCTCCCCCATAAAACCTCACTTTGGACGCCTATCGGATTTGCTTATAAACTTAATCTTTATAACCATAAACTGACGATAAACTACCTCTATACTTACACACATTACATTTGCCATAAAATAGGTGAGGTGGACTGTATATCCGTGACGCGGACATGACGTACCTACCAATACCAATACATTCAATTTTATTAATTTTAGATTTATACCGGTATGTTTATCGGCTGGCCATTGTTGACCCGGAATAGAGTATAATAGAATAAAATAACACTATTACACATAGAAATACGCACAAAAGGCACAAAAGATATAGATAGGTACTAAAGTGTACCTAATGATACAATCAGGTAAGAGGTACCTTACCGCGTACTTAACTCATATCAAACTATCGATAAAAATATATCGACTCAACCCACAGCACGTTTTGCTGACAGCAGTGGCACTAATATATATGTCATATATGCTATATGTCATCTGCGCAGGTAAACCATAGAGGTTTCATTGTAATACCTGACACGCTTGAATTGTATGAGAAGTGTCGAAAAGGCGCCTCTATGTAGAGAGAAGCGATTTTTTTTTTTTGCTCTGTGATGAATACCTACATATTATTATTTCTAAGTACCTATCCTTTCTAAACGTTTTTCATAAAATATTTCGTATCATTGGCTAAATACAAATATCGCACTCCGGCTTACTAAAGTAAGCCGGAGTGCGATATTTGTATTTAGCATTAAAATGCCAAAATAAAAAAGGTTTTAAAATGCGTAGCAATGGTAAGGGTCTAAAACTTAAGTAGCTATAAGTACTACAGCCCTAAAACTTCCTTGGGGTCTATCAAGAATGTAGCAGTAGCGCAAAAATAATTTTATCTACCTAATAGAATGGTAACGTGTAGTAAGTTTATGTAAATAACATTTGACCAGGGGGCTTAGCAAAGATACCAACCACTAACGCTAACGCCTCACGCTAATTCCAAAAATGTATTGAAATGACATTCGCTGCGGAAAAGTTAGCGATTTCCGAAATGTCATTTCAGTACACTTTGGAGTTAGCGTGAGCCCCAGATCGCCAATAAAGAACATTGCTCCCGCCAAAACCCTATAAATCGAAAACTTGAATAAAAATGTTAATTAAGTAAGCTTCAATATTGGCTAAGTATGATAATCGCGTGAAGCCTTATGAATGATTATAAAAAGTCTAAGAACCTACCCTTTTAAACAGTTTTCATAAAATACTTCCTATCATTGGCTAAATACAAATTTTGTCTAATGCCAAAATAAAAAAAGGTTTTACAATGCGTAGCAAAAGCAAGGGTCAATAAATTAAGAACCTATAGGCACAGATTACTGAATATGTTACTACTATAGGTTTAGCTATAGGTATCTACTATAAATACAATTTTAAATACTTATTTCGAATGGTTTCAATATTGGCTAAATATGATATCGCCTGATGCCTTATAACTTGTTGTTCTCTGTGTCGTGCTCATATTCAAGAAGGTTCTCATACCTATCCTCTTTTTTAGTTTGGACCACAGATTAACGAAAAAACTTATCTATATGTAAATACATATGACTTCCTTGGGTATAGGTACTTACATAATTAACACATTGTTTTTCTTTAATCTGCATTGCATCGAGCGCAGACGAAGTTATCGTGCGATGATACACTGCCGGTAATGCAGGCGCGCCAATTGTTATTTACTTATTTATGTTATTTACAATAATAAAACAATAAATAAACTTTTTTGTTTTTATGTTATAAACAAAAACATGCAATAAATTACCTCCTTATTGCTTAGTGCAGTGGGGATTGTTCAGAATGATATAAAAATGATTGAGGTTCCGTACTCAAAGGGTAAATCCTTATTACTAAACCTCCGCTGTCCGTCTGTCAGTTTGTCTGTCCATCAGTCACCAATATGTTCTCATGAATCGTGATAGTTAGACAGTTGAATTTTTCCCCGCCCGGTGACGCTGTAAAGGTCGTTAGAGACCAACAGCATTAGCCCGTTCAAAAAAATAAAAATAAAAAGCAGTTGAATTTTTCACAGATGATATATTTCTGTTGCCACAATAACAACTGTGATCCGTATTCAAAGGGACAGATAAACAGACAAATAAAAAAAATGGTTTTACTTCATATTGATAAGGAATTATAAATTAAATCTATTAAAGTTTATATTTGTAATCGCATATAATACTCTCTGTTTGTAAAAATATTTATTCGCCAACATGCAATATAACGCTACATCCTCCATTTTATTTAGCCCACGTCGGTCGCGCAGCAGGCAAACAAATTGACTATGTGTCCGGGTTGGGGCGCTACAAAAACATCGAGGATAGTCAACAGAGATGTTTTTGCGCGCCAACTCAACAGCAAACGTTCGGCCGTATATGAAGCTGCGCCATAATAGTAACAGAGTTTTTTTCTTTAATCTGTGCATCCAGATAAACCTGAGATAAAATACCGTCAGTGGCACACAGTAACATTTTTTGCTCTCATCTATGATTAGTAGCCAAAATAAAACTTACCTTTTGACACTGGCTAAATACCTACACTATGTGTGGAGCCAAAATTTAAGAGAAAAAAACTTACCTTAAAACCTTGAAGCGGCCATCTTGTTAAAATCCTGTTTCGTTTCATAATGAAATCTTAATCATTTTCAACAAAAATAAAATTACGATATTTAAAATTTAATATATCCTATGTTTTGCGCCGGGTTTTTCTAAGCTTATTAGTGAAAACCGCATGAAAATCCGTTCAGTATTTTCGGAGCTGTGCCATAACAAACAAACAAACATACAAACAAACAAACAAACAAACAAACAAACAAACAAACAAACAAACAAACAAACAAACAAACAAACAAACAAACAAACAAACAAACAAACAAACAAACAAACAGACAAAATGTCTAAAAAGTAGCTTAACGTGATCAGCGAAAAATTTCAAGCCAACCTGTATCATTTTTTTTTCGATATCTTGCATTTACAGATTTTTTTATCTCTACAGTTTTATTATATGTATAGATAGAAATAGGTTCATAAGCAATAATGAAAGTAAACTTCCGAAACCTCTAATTACCGTAAAGCGAACGAAGGTAAATAGTAGACTCTACTGAATTTCTACATATTCGATTAAGCACCTTACCATAGCAAGAAAAATTTAGAACATCCGATGCCTGAACCTGGGCTGAGAATACCGTACTGCGACAAGGTATTACAGTGTAAAAAAGTTTTTTATTCGACCGTGGAGAGGCGCCGTTCGATCATCCATCACATATAGAGAGCGGCGCTTTGTGGCCGCGCACCAATTACCGCCATGAAAATTAAATTCACGAAATCTAATTATGAACAAATTGTTTTATTTATTATGATGCGTCGGGGTCATTTGTTATTGTCGTTGTGGAGCGATCGCGGCGCCCGGGGCGGGACTAGCTCGGGGTGTGCTGAGCTCCGAGTGTTGGAGACAGTGTGACGTAATGCTCTCTTGGGGTCTTGAACTTGCTGTGAAGAATTACGCTATACTTTAATTATCAATACATATAATAAAACTGTAACTGGGCTAAATCTGTACATTGATATTTTTGGAAAATTTTGACTGCAGTATGCTTCTTAATCGATATAGAAATAGATTTTTTTTTTTTAATTTTTTCTGTCTGTCTATCTGCCCCTTTGAACACGCATCACGCTGCAACCACTGAACGGATTTTGCTTAAAATTTGGTATGGTAATGGCTAATTATGCAGAATAATATTTAGGATACTTTTTGTTTACTAAAACGGCCAAGTGCGGGTTGCCCCAGCAATAAGGCTGTAATTTTTATTCAAGATTTTTTTCACATATATTTTGATTTGGATATCAATTTTAATTTCAATAAAAAAATACATAAAAAAAATTAAATAAAAATATATACTCACTTTGTCGAAGTGAAGATAGAAGAGAAAGGTAAAATAATAAGGGAAAAGGGCTGCACCTGCTTCCCTTCTATTGCTGTCCCATCCATTCATCCTTTTCCCCTATTTTTTTACCTTTCCCTCTCTTTTACCCATAAACAGGGTTAGGACTTAAAACTTATTAACCCGTGCGAAGCCGGGGCGGGTCAGTTAGTTGATAATATTATTACAGGATATGGCATAGGTGCCCAAGGTGGGTCAGTGAACTGAGCTAGTATAGTGACGCGCAAAGTTAGAGTTTAGATGCTTGCGTTACTTAGATAAATGTCATATCAGCCATCAAACCACCAGGAAATGGAAGTCGTTAAATTACAAAGGATGTCAATTTAGCAAATGGCTAGTCAGGTTACTTATATTAAAACAAAATTACATTTAATAATCCTTAAATGCGACTATTTTTACCCGACTACCAAAAAGGAAGGTTATGAGTTTGACTGTCTATGTATGTATGTATGTATGTATGTATGTATGTATGTATGTATGTATGTATGTATGTATGTTCATATGTTCCCTCGTATCTCCTAAATCACTTATCTTATTTCAAACAGCAAGGTGTCAATCGATAGATCTTAACATTCTGCGTGTCATAGGCTATATAAAGTTACATTAAATTCAATATGGCGGATTATATTTAAAAAATTCGCAGACGAAAAAAATATATTTTTTCGATAAACATGTCATGTTTGGAATCAAATGAAAGGTCTTTATGAGTACGTTTCGAATATGTATAATTTTTATATCTATGTATATCTATGTATAGCCGACGTATGAAAATAGGCGCGAATTTTCTGGTTTAGTTGTTCTCTGGTTGTGCCTAAACTACTCATCATATTTTATCAAATTTGATACCAATCAATGCGTATTGGCATTCTGGGTGACAAAGGGTACATTAAATTTTACTAAACCCAATATGGCAGATTTTATGACCTATCCATTCCACCTCATAGTAAAAAAGTTCGCTAAATATTAGACAAACAGGCGAAATCATTCGTGTAGCCTTAAAAATTGGCACAGTTATACTTTGAAATGTACTGATGACTGTACTATAAATGTCCGAGGGTGGGGGGTAAGTAGGGGGAGGGGAAAGGGTTTAAATATCACTTTTTTCGGATACTTGCTTATATCTCAGAAACCTTTACGATTAGTGAAATTAAACTATGTTACATTCGCCATAAAAAAGATTCCATCCATTTTTACTGTAGAATCAATACTTTAGGAATTAAACGATGTTGTAATTTGAAAAAAATAGCTTCCTCCCACTTCAGTTTAGCATAGCGCTTGTAAAGTTGTAGCATCAATGATAGATGATAGAAGTAGGTACCTTAAAAGTATCATCATCATCATCATCATCATCATCAGCCCGTAATAGTCCACTGCTGGACATAGGCCTCTCCCAAGGTACGCCATTGAGCCCGAGTAGTAGTTTTTTTTTATTTTTTTAATCTTTATTTATTAGAAAGGGGTTTTGTCACTGAGTGACTATGTCACCCCCGTATTATAATCTATTTGTAAATAACAATAATCAAACGAGTATAAAGAAACTAAAACTAAAATAAAAATGAATAGAATCTTATTAGCATCCTGGCTTCCTCAGACAGAGGTGAGGCCAGGATGCTATTACATATGCCAACTCTGTAGTCAATCCTACCTCTCATGTCCTGCCGTTGGGCTTCGTTCCGAACACACTTCATCAGTACATGCTGAACGTCTTCTACCACGTCACACTCCGGACAATTAGGTGTATCAGATAGTCCCATCAGCCATTTGAACTTGTTTGATGGGATGTGCCCGGAGCGAAGCCTCAACAGTGTTACTATGATCCGCCTATTAACGTTTGCTTCTTCAAACCATGGGTATCGAGGAGGTTGACATTGTACCGTTTTGTACCATATCCCTTTTGTTAGTGATCGCTCATCGAAGTATTCGTTCCACATCTTTGCACAACTCACTTTTACTTCTCTTAGTTTTTCACTGTGTAGTGGTTGACAATTATATGAAATACCACTTATATAATACCATAATAATCACTTATAGCTTGTCTTGCCGCGCGGTCGACCTCCTCGTTACCAATGATGCCGACGTGTGAGGGAATCCATTGGATAATCACCTCTTTATTTAGCTCTCGAAGTTTACGTATGGAGTCTAGGATGCTGTAGGCTATCGGATGCCCTCGAATTCTCGAGGGTAACCGAGCCAAGTGTAATAGGGCGCTTTTAGAGTCCGAGAGAACGACGTATTTACTCCTATTTAACGATGCTACATACGACAACGCTTCAGATATGGCGATAAGTTCACAATGCATTACAGATACATCAGCATCAATTTTGAACTGCCCGCGGATATCCATAAGCGGGTCATAAAAGGCAGCTCCACATCCGTATTAATCTCTAGACCCATCAGTGTAAAGCTTATAATATGAACCAAATATGTCTCTGATATATCCTATACAGATATTTCGCATGTCTATATGGCTGAGATTTCTTTTGGCAATGGCAATTACCTTCAACATTAGCTTTAATATTTTTAGAAACATCTAAGTTACTTATCCATGTATTCAAGGAAAAGACTGGAGGCAGAAAGTTAGATTGTATGTGGTGGTTGTAGTATTCTCTATGAACTGTTATTAATAATGGGGTTTTTTTGCGTCGCCAGTATTGATTATGGCTTATACTATTCAGTTCCTCAAGGACCGCGATAGTACCATTATTCTCCATAGCTCTTGACTTTAACCAATATTTAGCAGCTAGATATTTTCTGCGTATATTCAGAGGCTGAATGCACAATTCGCTCTCCATCACATGGATGGGAGTGCTCTTCAGAAAGCCACCTATGACTCTCATGGCCTGGTTTTGTACTTTGTCTAATTTATATAAATGACTTTTGATGCTGTTATCGTATAAATAGCAACAGTAGTCCAGTCTACTTCGAATAATTGAAATATAAAGGCGTCTAAGATGTTTCGGGTGAATGCCCCATTTAGAACCAGCGAGAACCTTGAAGACGTTCAGAAATTTGAGCGTTTTATCCTGTATTTCATTTATATGTTGACCCCATTTTAATCTTCTATCAAGCCACATGCCCAAGTACTTAACGGATTCTACTTGTTGTATAGTATTATTTTTTATCTTAAGCATAACATTATTATTATTTCTAGGATTTCCTCTAGTAAACACGCAGACTTTGGTTTTTCTGTGCGAAACACTTAGCCCAATATTTTCAACCATATCATTTAGAGAGTTCAAAGCCACTTGTGTCTTATTTACTGCATCAGCTAACTTCTTATGATCTGTATAGATTACGAAATCGTCCGCATATTGTGAAACAAACACATCTCTCAAATTTTTACAAATGTCTATAGTAGCCACGTTGAATAACAATGGGGACAGGGTGTCTCCCTGTGCTATTCCCGTTCCTGTAATTCGTGTAAGTGATGCTCGATTATTTAGGTCTATTGTCAACTGTCTACAATCTAAATACTCCCAAAGGTAACTACAAATTTGAGCTCCCACTCCATGATCATGCAACGTGTTTAACATGCTTAACAGGTTAATATTGTTGTACGCACTATTAATATCAATAAAACATCCTAGCGTTGCAAATCCCTTTGTATAGTTGCATTGGATTCGTGTAACCAATCTAGCCAAGTTATCCATACATGAGCGTGATCTTCTGAAGCCAACTGTTTCATCCGAAAACCGAACATTTTTTTCAAAATACCATTCTAATCTACGAGTAATAATAGTATGGAAAATTTTGCAAGGACAAGATAGCAGAGCGATAGGTCTAACACTGGATGCTGAATTACTGTCTACTCCTGGTTTAGGTATCGGTACTATTTTAACTTCCTTCCATTGATATGGCACGAAACTTGCAGATAAAAACCTATTAAATAACGATACTAGCATATTCTTTCCTTTTTCTGGGAGGTTTTTAATCATAGAATATGATATATTGTCTATACCTGGCGCTGAATCTGACTGCTTGGTGCAGTTTGCTAGTTCATTTAATGAAATCGGTGAAGATAACTGTGCATTTTCAACATTAAATATCGGACTATCTGGAGCTACATAATCAGGAGCCAGACTGTTTAACAAGGTTTCAGCTTTCTCGCGGGAAATGGTGTCTCTTCTCGCCGATCTATAGCCCTTGAACCATTTCATCTTATTCCACATTTCACTAGAAGAGGCTACATTGTCAATGCTGTTACAAAGACCCTCCCACGACTTGGAGCTTTCTTTACGAATAATATTCTGGGCTAAACTTAATTTACTTTGTAATGCTTCTAGATTTGTAGGTGTAGGGTTTCTTTTGAATTTTGCAAGAGCCCTGCGCCTCTCAGCTATAGTTTTTGAAATTTCTTGGTTCCAATAAGGCCTAGGAGTAAACTTATTCTGTCGTAATGGGTCCTCACATATCCTTATAAAGGGGATCGACTGATCGGCCACTTTGTTTATGATATCGATGAATGAGTTATATGCGGCCTGTTGATCATCTGACAATGAGAAGTTTTCAAGTTCTGTCTCTAAATTTGTTCTGTATTTTAACCAATCAGCCTTCTTAAAGTTGCGTTTTTTCTTGTAGGCTCTGGTTTTGCAAATGCTCGTTGTGATTTTGATCATTAAGTGATCGCTTCCCAAATTTTCATTCAAAACTGACCAGTTGAATTTCATAGCAATATCTGCAGATGCCAGTGAGAGGTCGGGAGAAGACTTTTGTGCTGTACCATTCCTTAGTTTAACTCTAGTGTGTGTGCCATCGTTCAATGAGATAAAGTCCTTTTCTAACATTGAATTGAAAATTTGGACACCTCTTCCGTCTGTTTTAGTGGACCAATTTGTATGATGACCATTTAAATCTCCTGCAATTAGGGTCTTCCTATTAGCTAAGGCTAGAATTTGATCCCAGTCGTTAGAGGTGGTTCTGATCGATGGAGGGCAATATTTGGAAACTACATTTTCTAGGTGGTCACAATTTAGTATTTTCACGCAAATAATTTCAATTTGAGCATTTGTGAGTTGGACGGTGCTTTGGTAAGCTTTAACCGATCTATGAGTTAAGACAGCGACCCCTCCATATCCGTCAACTCGATCACACCGAAATGTGTTATATCCACTCACGCTAAAGTGGCTGTCTGGGTCTAACCAGGTCTCACTTACTATAGCTATATGTATCCGTTCTTGGGTTAAAAGTGCCTCCAACTCCATCTTTTTAGGGCGAATGCTTTGCGCATTCCACTGTAGTAAGTTTATTGAGAGGTTTGAGTTGTTGCAATCCATAATTGTTTTATGAAATTACAACAAGGCTTATCAGCAATAAATTTCAGTAACCAAGATAGTAGCTTTTCAAAGATGATATTTACGCAACCTTTGATCTTGTCTTCCCATGAGTTGTTTTCTTCCTCAAATAGTTTCCCTTTTAATTTCCTAAGTAATAGCTGCCACGATATTTGTTCCTTTTCCTTCGATCTATCTCTTACAGTTGGTTCTTCTTAGTGTTATCCTTGTGTCGTACTTGTTTCCGATACCCACTCAAACACGTCATTTTCTCTCTCTCTTGTCGTCATTTCCTTGTTCTTTCGTTTCTCTGCTTTTGATTTTCTCTTTTTTGAGGAGGATTCCTTCATGACGCTGGCATAGCTGGTAGTGGCTGCGGCCTCAGTTGTTATAATGTCCATGGAGGTATCACGTGGGATCCCAGACGGGGCCGGTAAGGGTGGATCTTCTGAAATATCTACTGGTGGCGGCGCTGGCGGTGGCGGCACATATAAGGTAAGTGCTTTTTTGTATGAACAATTTGATTCAGCCATTAGTTCTCTGATCTTTTTCTCCTTAAGAAAAACTGGACATATTTTAGCCATCGCCATGTGCTTTCCAGTGCAATTATTGCAGTAAAATTCAATTTTTTCGCAGTTTTGGTGGCTACCCGAGCATTTAGGACAGACAATTTTAAGTGAAGGGCACATTTTTATAGTGTGACCAAATCGCCAGCAACGAAATTGCTTCTAAAATTTGCTCGTCACTCAGTTCCAGATCGACATCCTTTATTACACCGTATGATTGGCTAATTTCCAAAGTCTTTTTACAATTAAAACCATTCTCGTTAAATATCTTTGATTCAATCATAGATTCCGCGCTCTCTTCACTATTGAACTAGATCAAGACTTTGAAAGCATTTAAATATTTAACTTTTATCACATTCTGTATGCCTTCCGATTTCAACATTTTTGCAAGCCCAAATTGTTTAAGTAATTTTTCTAAGTGGGTTAAGCAAATTTCAATATTATCTTCCGGAATTCTTGACGTGCCATTTTCGGTTCCCGCTCGACCAAATCTTTTAGCTTTCCGCGCAACAGTGGTCCATATTTCTTCTGGGTTCATCTCTCGGTTTCTTTTTAAAGGTCTTTCCGACTCTGTGTTATTTCTTTCTTCCGCCGTGCATGTCAGATTCAATCCCTCCGCGCTCCTAGTCATCTCACTCTCGCTATACTCAGACATAACTGAGGCATTCTCCATATTAATCCCGTCTTGGTCGATATCGCTATTCTCGTTGTTATTCATGATCGAAATATGATCGAAACCACAATAAACGATCTGAATCAATAACAACGCAAACGGTCGCGGTCGTAATAAACGAACCGCGGCCGCCCGAACAGAGGGCCTAGCACGAACATTTACGCGGGAGTAAGTGTAACGTTAACGTAAGTCAGTTGTATGGGGCGCTGATCAAATGCCATACAACTGGCTTACGTTAACGTTACACTTACTCCCGCGTAAATGTTCGTGCTAGGCCCTCTGGTCCCGAGTCGAACACTACGTTCGTCCTTCGGTGAGTAGTATAATTAACAAAAAATAAAATCACTAAACGCACATTTTTGCACCTAAGTAATTGAAACCATTAGTTATACTATACAACACCCCTTCATTTGAGCGAGGGAAAAAATGCCATCAAATAATTAGGTAGTCGGGTTTTAGTTTTTGGACTCCATCTTGTTGTATTAAAATTACTTAACTGTATTTATAACTATTTTTATAGCCACTCAACGCACAATTTTATTGACATGGCACAAAATAGGCTATATACTTCTGATTTGACCTCCCCCCTCCCTTTGTTTACATTCCCAGACTGTCCAGCTCTAAAGTCTCAGTCGAATCATTTTCACAATCTGAGAAAGATCGTCTATAAATGGTTTTTTCTACATACACGAATCTCAATAAAAATGTAGTTAAACGACGTTAAGCTTGAAATTACTTTATATATATACCTACTTACTTCAGACCATCTTTGACACTCAATACAATATTTGATTCCAGTAAGAAAATTGTATCGTCAGAGCTATTAAAAACATTGAAATACGAAAAGGGGAAAAGAAAAGAAATCTAAAAACGCTGGCTTTTATTCACTCTGTACGGAACGACGACGAACGTAAACTTTAAAAAATAAACGCCGAAAAATCTTGAAAAAGTCACGGACGCTTAACTTTCCTCCCCTGTTTTATTTTCCCTCTTTGCAATGTTTTATCTCTCTCTAACAAGAACAACGTAGTGGATCTATCTTACTCTAGTTAACTGATAAGTTACTTTTTTAAACTGTAGGAAAATCGAAGTCGTTTGTTGGTGAAATTAAAAGGTGGCGCACTTGCAGGCATTAGTCATAAAAAATAACAATATGGCAAATGCTAAACGATTTATTTTCATTTAGCCTACTGTTTATTTTTGCGAAATATTGTAGGTACTATCTTTTCGAAAGAATAATTATTGAATTACATCTATTGAAAGATATATTCGATAAAATTAAATAATAGAAAGCAGAAGTATATTCTACTTTAGTACTTACCAGTAGGGTAACTTATTTCATTCCAAAAAGAAGTCGCACGAAGTATTCAACTCGGCTGGGCAGCGTTTTCGTCCAAAATACCGCAGAGCCTGAAAACAAACGTTTTCAATCAGAGTGTGTTGCCAGTAATGACATATAGAAATGGAACGTGGTCTCTTACTGTTGGCCTCATTAGTAAGCTCAAAGTCGCGCAATGAGCTATGGAGAGAGCTATGCTCGGTGTTTCCCTGCAAGATAAGATCCGGAACGAGGAAATCCGCAGTAGTAGCCAAAATAGCCCTTAAAATTAACAGGTTGAAATGGCAATGGGCAGGCCACATCGCTCGCAGAACTGACAACCGATGTTGAAGAAAGGTTCTCGCGTGGCGAATCGGAAGGCGCAGCGTATAGGCAGACCCCCACTAGGTGGACCGACGACCTGGTGAAAACCGCGGGGAGCCGATGGATGTAGGAGACGAGCAGCCGCTCAAAATGGCGATCTCTGAAGGAGGCCTATGTTCAGCAGTGACGTCTACGGGCTGTTGATGATGATAATGATGATCTACTGAACCTTGATATTGAAAATAAAAGTTTGAAAAACAAGGCGTCATTATTAGAAAGAAAGCATACCTACTTAATTAAAACCGTTGTACTCTTTCAAAAAATTTATGAAAATTCATTATTAGATACGACGAGTGAGACTACTTACTTTCATTTTATTCTGCAAACAGACAGAACGTAATCATCATCGTGTTCAGATGGGGGCAAAAATGCACAATCACTACAGACGGTAAAGTCAGCAAATAAATAAGTACCTACACCGGAAATATTCGTTTTCCAGATAAAAATTTCTGAGTTATTATTAAAGTCTTATTCGTCTGACCCAAGTACGCCCTACGCTATAGAAGGATAAGTGTGGACTTAGGAGCTGCCAAATTTTAGTGCAGATGGGCGTTACATCTACACAAATTTAGTAAGTTAATAGCATAACTTGCACAAGTCGCGTACGTAATTTGGATTATCCTTTTGGCTCCATCTTCTTTCTTTTATTCTAAGGCCCTATCCATAGCCTAGGAAAAGGAAAATAATATTTTCAGTAACTCTATACCTATCACTCGGCGTCAGCACTGCTATGGAGTACGCGGGGCCATCTCTCACATGGAGAGTGAACCATAATCAAACACGCTGGCCAAGTGCAGGTTGAGTGCGTCACGTTCTCGAGTTTTTGTGATTCTAGAACATGTCGGAGTCCTCACGATATTTTCGTTCACCGTTGTAACAGCAAAGTTATTGGTGAAAGCCCAAGGAGTAATTGAACCTGGGTGCGTCGAAAGTCGCGATGATGGCCGATGAACCATATTCGTTTTCAACCCTGTGTATTTCGTAAATATCGTTGATTTATTTTTAATAAGTTATACGTGATCGTGCGTGTGGTTTTTAAGCCACGCGAAATAAGGACAAATCGAATATTCTAGCGATGAATATCGACAGACAAGCAGACAAATACAGACAGACAGACGGACGGACAATAAATAGATAGTACTGACAACATTGGTCAGTCTAAAATTTGCATGCTGTGATAGCAAAAAACACGTTCGGTACTATTTATATTTATACCATCTTTTAACCATTTTTTTACTACCGTGTTTTATACTGCAAATAAACGATTTGGATTTGGATTTGGAGTAGTATTATTTATTTTTTTCAAAATCAGTTCGTCCTCTACCGGGTGTATAAAGAAACATGTAGAGTAGATAATTATTATAATACTTATTTTTCTAGGTGGTAGGACTTTTCTGCAAAGTTCGTCTAGGAAGGTACCACCGCTTTTCCAGTTATTCTGCCACCAAGCAGTAGTGTGCAAGCACTACTGTGTTCCGGTTTGAAGGGCATTGTAGCTGACGTGCGCAGTGCAGTGACACGCGCAACTTTATTATTTTAAAGTTCCGAGTGACACTGCAACTGTTATAGGCGGCCGTGTTGCTTAACATCAGGTGAACGACTAGCTCGTCCCGTAATTCATTCTCATAAAAAAAATCTAATACTGGGTTTTTTCTATCTGTACTTGTGGTGATGCAGTGCAGAATGTAACGGGCCACCCGCCGCCATCCGCTACCACGGGGCAGTTAGTTGATGGTAGAGCTAGGTATCGAGGAGGTATCTATCCACGATCGCACGAGCACCTGACAAAGGCGTTTTTCATAATTATTATACATCTATATCTACTTATTAATGAGTAGCTTACACGGCTAAGCTCACGTCTATGCGTACAGTCTCTAACCGCGTGAAAATATACCATAGCCTACCATATAGGTATACCACGCGGTCGAAGTAAAAGGTATTTATTTTTATTTTAAATTATGTTTATTCATTCTTTCAAAAAAGATATATTCATTGTTTTAAAGACCGTCTGAATCTAGCACAGATTACTGAATACCTATGTTACTCTGTATATACTTCCTTGACGAGTGCAGTAAGTTGACCTATTTTAGATATTCTCCGGATACTACCTGATAGATGACTAAATCTTGAATCGAAAACTCAATACATGAACGTTGACTATTAGACATGTTCGTTTTTCCTACCATTCACTAGAGCTTTTTGCGATCCAACTTCCAACCAACAGCATCAATTAAAGTTCAACGACTGTAAAACGGAGTCAATATTCGCAGTCGGCATTCTACAGAACGATTCCATGACCAGTTTTCTATGGCACACCACAAATATTGAGATCGTTGAAAGTGCTGCTACCTCATTACAAGTTGTCTTTTGTTGGGAGTTGCGTCGTCGCGTATTGCCACGCGGCATAGGCACGTAAAAAGTTGCAATTAGAAAATCATGCAAATGATTAACTCTTCAGTTAAAACTGAAAATTACATTAGCAAGGGAAAATGATGTGACGATATTCAACGAAATATGTGTTCATGTTTTTAATATTCAATGTAAAAGTCTACTTTTAAACTTAATCAGGGTAGTACAACACAATTCAGCAAAAACTGCCTAATCGTAGTAATTTTTTTTTAAGACTAATCAATTCGGTAGTAAATTCAGCTGTGATAAAAATAAATATATTATAGTCCTCAAACTAGTCTAGTGTAGTTTACACTCAAAAATAAATAATTATTGTATCAAACAAACAAAACACCATCAACTAAAATTCTGACACGCTCTCATCGTATCTCGTCGTACCTATCAAACGGCGTGTACCGCTTTGTACAGCCAACTTTCTGGCTCGTAACATAGTTTAAGAGCTCAACTTTCCACTGCAATTTACGCAAAAACCCGAAACAAGGCGCGATGCCCTCCCAGATATTGATATGAGTGACTTGCACTTCCAGCCCCTGGGTACGATGTTATGGACAACTAGCGGTGAGGGGAGCCTGTTTGCCTAACAAATATTGTCGTTACAAACAAACTTACGTCGTAATCTTAGTTAAGTGTGGGAATAATGGTTTTATATTGGGTGCAGCTCACGCCATTGTCAAGAGAACTAGGTATATTATCATGAAGATATCCATGTCGAGTGGTTGTTTTATAGACTTTGTTTATATTACCTACCAACTTATTTTTTTATTTCATAGTCACTAAAATCATCATTGACAACCTCTTCTACCATCTCTAGTTGGTACTTATACTTACCTAATAACTTAATTATATGTGCTGTAGTAGGCATTTGGTATAGCCATAGAAACTAACAAACTACGCGAGTTATACTTGGGCTACGTTAAGTAGAGCTGCCTTTTTCAATATAATTTAGTGCAATTTTTGATCTATTTATTATTATAATTATTAACAGCCAAATCATAGTAAATTGACAGCTTTTTTGTTATTATGGCTCAGTAAACACACATTTAAAACATAACATAGCGTAATCCTAATAAACTAAAACAAATGACGGCTTTTACGATAAAACCAAACACCAGATTATTCTAATTGTTCACCTAGTAAAATTTAACGCGCACCGTATCATCTAAATCTTGCAGGGGACAGTTAAGTGTGCATTCGCACGAACTTGCGAGGCCACAGCACTGGGGGAATGTCGCCGCAACGTCCATAATGTCCATAAACAAGTGGCCGCGCGCGATCCGAATATTCAAGAGAAAAGTTGAACCAGGGGCGTCAGCAGGATATGACGGGAAGATCGGGCTGGCCCCAATCGCTTATACCTAACAATTGCTGATCTCTATTATACTAGTACGCGTATAGCCCCCTCTTGTCCATACATAAAGAGCCAACACTTTTCCACCTCTAAATGTTATCTGATTTTGATGTTTTTTTTACATGTTATCTACTCAGTAGAAAACTATGATCGTATGTCTTCTTTTTTAAGTTTTTGCAATATATTCATATTTATAGCTACCTGAAATTGCGATATTTTAAGGGAATTTAATCTATCCACGATTGACAAAAATATCAAAAGTTTTGTTATGTAAAAACCGATGGCGCCCGAAACGCTAAAATGTGGGTAAATTCACACATAGGCTTCTATTGTCTCTATTATACGTGTGGAGAGCAGAGCGACGGACGGCAATAATATTTTTAAATACTAGGACACTCCTCTTAAACACCGCTACTTAAAGCCCCTTTAACTTCAACCTCAGTTCCACCCCCGAGTAGTTTACTTCGTCCAAGTCTATGTAGCAGCAACACTTGCGCCAAACGGGCGGAGTTCCCAACTTGAGTCCTCTGTCCACATCTCGCAGCATGCATTGTCCCCTTAATGAAGCTTGACCCTTAACAACTTTCGATGCGATAACTTAGCGATCTAAGCACGGTTTGATTTCCACTTAAATTAATGTTGCTCCTACTTAATAGTTACCAACTTTGGCCATTATAAACTGGCGATTTTGGTGAACGATATTAATTGACATGATGCACATTCTGGCATATAGGTACAACGTAGGTATACATCTTCCCCCAAATATTAATTAACGCCCAACGATCACATGCACAGATCCTGCTAACCAGGATTCCCTGTATATAAGGATCCAAGAAGTACGATAGTATGCTAAATATGCTAATTTTTTTTGCATGTACATAATGTAGGTAGACGATAAGAAGTTACTACAATTATTTTATTTATTTTACAATCGCCAAAGATAAAAGTTTCACAGACACACTCTGTGGAAAAAGGACTCTGCGGCAGTTGTTACAAAATATCGTAAAGTTGTCCCAAACTACCCAGACCCGGAGTTCACCCCACGCGAAGAAACTTCGAAAACGATCCAAATACGAATATGAATCCTATTATTTGCTACAATAAAACTTTTCATTGTAACGCGTCAGATTCGATAAGAGAGTAAAAAAATACAGGGAAAATTATATGACACCTAATAATAAATAGGGCACTTAAAAATTGATATTTATCCTTCGCACCTCTGTAGAGAAAAATGAAATCTCTATTTACAATAATAAAGATATCACTACAATAAAACAAACAAGTACCCTGCGTATCATTTTTTGCTGCTATTCCGCCAACTTCAAACTGTAGATTGACGCTGACGACAACCACACACAAGCTGTCACTCGCCTCTCCTACTCTATGTCAATATACAAAATAACAAAACTAAAATAATTTTCATCGACGCTCACGCAACATGTGATATTATTTTTCATTGGAAATACAACACACACTGTAAGACAGATACAGTCATTGAACTCTACGCAAATGCTACAAACTTATTATAAGCAATGTAATAAATAATTATATTAAGCATGCTTACTGGCGATACCTTAGCTATTGACCCCATAAAATACTTATAGGTACCTCCATAGGCACAGGGACAGATTTGATATGGAATAAATTATGGAGTTTTCCGTCTACGTTTACATAATTATACACATATACGTAATACGTTTTAATAGTGTCAGTCAAATTATTTTTTATATTTGGATTAAGTAAAGAATAGATGGAGTACTGTTAGAAAGTGAATAACACACAAAGTTCACAGGGCTGTGCTGTTGTGTGACAGCTTGACGCGCTAGCCCGCGTCTATCGTCGCCAATGTGGATAGACATGTCCTAAAGATGGTGATGGTGTTTCCAGGTCTGTACATTCTTATTTAAACAAATAAAAACTTGTCATGGTGTTGAAATATATTGTGGTCTAATTGCATGTGAGATGTAGATACCAACTTAATGGCTGTATAAATAATATAATAAATCTGGAATGAACCTATGTACCTAAGTGGTTAATTATATTATCAATTATTGATATGCGTAGCTTGAGTTTTGAGCATCAGGCATACTCCAAGGTTCCACAAGTCAACGATGGCACATCAATTTTACGCTATTCTTTTTGCCTTTTGACTTGAAGGGCGTATTTATGTAACGAAAGAGAAATATTTCTTGCTGCAAATAACTCCATTCCCAAACATCATGAAGTTGAAAGTATCTCACTCAACACACACGGAGAATACAGTATTATAGTACCTATTGTTAATTATTGTTGATCTGCAGTAGGTATTCAATGCAGTAAAATATTATCTCCTTCAGTTATGGGTTTGACCACAGAGCAAAAAAAAAGCTTCATCTAGGGGCGAAGCGTCATTAATTTGTTTCAATTCTCTGTGGTTTTGACGGATGATTGGTGGTCTGCAGGACCAAAGTTTACAAAAGTACGGAGATAAAACAAGAAACAAAATTCTTCTCCTAGACGCGTAGATAGGCAAGAATATTTTAAAACAAAACAGAAGCGTCTGAACTCTTTCACATCGGTGACCGGAAAGTCTTCACAGACACGTCTATCGGCACTTTGCCGAAACTGACATACGAAAATAACTCTTCAGTCCTCGGAAAAAATACAAAAGATCGGATATAGTTCACTGAGTGTAGACAAATGTCACCGTTTAAAATAAAATTAGCTTTTCGATTCTTGGTTATTTCTGTCCCACATCGTCATTGTGGCGACGACGTTTTGAGAACAATATCTTTGAATATTGTTTGACTATCATAAATTATTTTTGATGCATTTTTGCGTCTGAATCTAAAGATACCAAACGTAAAAACAACATAAAACCTAAAGCCGTACATCTGTGACACTACTCGAAGCTACTGCCTTGAATACTCACTTCTAAATGGCAATATTCTTCTATAGTAGGTACCTATTAATAAGTGCTATTCACATGCCTTCCTATGAGCAATCGCCATCAACAAAGGCAGAGCCTAGATAAAATGGCATACCGACATTTTGAACTTCCGTTTAGAGTTGTCTCTGGACAGCGCAGTCGGATTGTTTCTTTTAATCTCCGCGTGTTTGAATGGAGTTAATGAGTAAAGGCACAGATTTAGTAATAGCTACTACTAGCTTTGCCCAGGTTAGTGTGAAGTTACTACAAGTCCGGCACAGATTACTGTCAAGTTAGTTGATGCGCTGGCGCATAACGGTCGCGCTCATTCATCAGAACCGGTGACAGCCATTGACAGCTTCTGTGTCACGCGGATGGAGCTATGGAAACGTAGCAGGGAGAAGGAAGCAGGAAAAATATATGTCATAATAGGAGAAAGCATGAATAGACTTTCGTCATGCGAAATGCTTTGGTATTATTTTAGTCGCCCTCTGCTCAAGGATCAAAACTCGTTATATGTTAACCATATGCTAACCACAGAGCAAAAAAAAAACGCTTAAGTGCGAATCGTCATTTGTTTCATAGCTCTGTGATGCTAACAGAGGAAGAATTTCAATCTGAACAGAGAAAGACAAAACACTGAATAAGTATTCATCCGCTACACAATGTTTGTAGTAAGCGGGTGTAATAGGTAATCATTTTATCTAATAAAAAGTAGTTACGATATCAAAACCGTGGTAACATGCCTGGATTGAGAACTCTCCTGTTCAATACTCAGTCTCAACTTCAGTCTTCATTTCATAAACTTTATTATTGCCGTTTCTGTAATTATATATTATTGGGGCTAAAATTAACTCATAATGAAATAACTCCACCAAATTAAAGTGGTTTAAAGGTATTTAGAGAACTTATCTTAAAACGTTTTTCCTTAAAAGTCACAAATTCATTTTTAAATATATTGTTGATGTTGTTGAACTTTGTAGAGGTAGGTATAGTAAAAAGGCACGATTTACCTCCAAATATTTTTCTTTGAACGTCCGCGAGTGCCGACGGCTACCGCAACTACAATAGTGATGATAAGAATGTTAAAGAAAAATAAACCATTAAAATATCATCAGTCACTACGACCCCCGCGGTGGTCAGGTCAGCGGCGGCCGACGAAAAAACCTCACAATTCCGAATTCAAATGAAGAATGATTCATTTATGAAAATGAAATGACAGATTGAATGAATAGTGCGCGCATAAAGGAAGGCAAGACGGCTACTGGACGCTAGCCTCGCTGGGCCTTTGTACCACGTGCTCCCACGCGTCTCGTGGGACTGTACATCAACATGCTTGGTGCACCTTTGAACTAACTCCGGCACAAATGAGACAAAGAAAACTTAACTAGTAAGATGATTTATCTAACACCGACGAACGTTAAACGCGCCTTCGCGTTGTCTCTCTTGTTATGTTATGACTCTCTGTGACTCTTTTTTGTAACCAGCTGCTTTCAAATATTTGTGTGATGTAAACTTCTTATATTTTTATTAACTGTACAAAAGTTTAAGTCAACTTTATTCACCCCAAAACGAAACATAAAATATGTTCGACATTCAAAAGTTGTGACCTTATCTCGTAAAAATGGCAATTACGCGCTACCCTTGCAATGAGCGGTGCCGAGACTCCGCGGAGACTCCAGAGTTAGTGAACTCCGACAAACACTAAGAAAGAAGGAATGGGCAATGAAATTAAAAATATGTCTTAAGGGCAATTAGCTTTAACTTTTACAGTAAGTGCCCTATCAGCCCGCTCCCTCGCACTTTTCAATTGTGGGGAAGCCGCGGCGACTCGCAGCGAGTGATTTTTATGAACTCGAAAAGAGTTTTGACTTTTGAATGAGTTACTCACAGTCGGCTCACAGTTTACGGTTGAGCCCTCTCGAGAATTGGTATTGAATCAAAGATCAGTATTTAACGAACAAAGATTAAATACATAGCAGAATTATTTCGTAAGTAACACAACAAACTTACCACGATGACGTCAGTAAATAACAGAACAAAGACCTCCCAACCGAACAGAGCGTACGAAACTAGGTAAAATTCTTAAACACAACGGCGAATTGACGAAGTGTTTAACAATAAATTTCCATTTAAAAAGCCGCGAGAGGGTCGGTGGTGGTGGGAGGGGGAAGCCAGCTTCCGCCGCTTTTTTCCTTCATTTCCTTGAGGCCGCACGGCTAGGGCGCGCCGCCCTACTACCAGAATTAAAACATTCGTTTGTTTTTTTACGTAATTATAAGCATGCAATACGGTCTTTAATAGATTGGATTGTTTCCTTTTTAATTGATAGTTGGTTATAATAAAGTAACGCAATAGAATAATGGATTGAAACTTTAGCGATGCTCAACATAAAGGCAATACAAAAAGATAAAACTGAGCGCTTCCGTGCTTCGGAGACCGTCGCGTCGGTCCGGGTATGCTGTCGTAAGACAGACAACAGTCGTTAAGTCAGAAGCCTTTATAAATTCTGACACAAGGGCGAACCACTTTAGTTGTTCTTTTTTTTCTCTAATCTGTGCACTTGCCTATACAAAAAGACAGACATTACATGAGATTTTCGGAGTCACATAAATGGCACATGTAATTGATGTAATGCTAAACTATGGCGTCTAGTATAACTTGTCTTATGACAAGATAAGACAAGGTGATATATTTAAGGTAAAAGCCTTCTTCATTCCCGTCTATATTATTATTAGAAAAATTACTAAGGGCATAGTAGATCCCGCATAAAATATCGGTAGGATAATAATTAAAAGAAGCGATAATGTCCCTGGCTCGTGAAAAACGACTGCGCCATCCTTTTTATTTGATAAATAAAATTTATTCCCCACCGCAATTCCTACTTCTTTGTGGGTTTTAGCTTCCAATGGAAAAGTTATGTTATTTTTGTTGGTTAGAATTAAATTATTATGAAGTGGTTGTAAAAGTAATTGCTTCAGTTCTTATTATTTTGGTGATATAAAGTTTAATATTATTTTTACAATTAGAAACTAGTGAAATCGGTATCGATCAGTAACCCTTTTTATTTTATGATAATTTAAAGCTCATTGAACAAGTCGGGTCGCATAATATCGTCATCATCATAATTAGCCCGAAGACCCCCACTGCTGAAAATAGGCTTCCCTATAGATCGCCACTTTGAGCGGCTGTTTGCCTCCCGTGCATCCATCAAGCCGCGTGTATCTACAAATAAATCTCTTATACTCTTTGCCTACGCGGATGATCGCACGAGCAAACGCTGATCAATAAATCAGCCAAATCAATAAATAAAATGACGCCTAGATAAATAACTTCGTTATAATTATTATGTAGTTACCTAGTTAAACATTGCAAAAAATATTTAAAATAACTTGCATATACATTTTAACAGATAAACCACCTAAGTTAAAATTCTCATTCCCACCCCTGTCATCACGAAACCTAGTTAAAGTGACATACCCACTATCAACCCTCCTTACGCACCCCGAGATCGCAATCAGCCGATTTTACTGCGCACTAAATATTCTCCCGGCGACAATTGCGATTATGAAAAGTGCAGCATTATTTATACCCTGGCATGGAACCGCTTATTTTTTGTCGCCCCTTTCAAGGGCAATTAAATACGGCCAGTCTTGCCGTTTTGCATTTCCGCTGTGCAGCTCGAAACGGCTAATAAAGATAGGAAAGGTCGGAGACGTAATCAAGGATGAATGATAGCGGAGTTTTTTGGGTTCCTATAAGTAGTTTGGACTTGTATTGTTTAGGTAAGTAGATAGGCAAATCATGGAAATGTTACACAAAACTGCTTAGAACCCACTAACATTAAATTTCAAGCTGGGTCTTTCCACATTTACTTCGCTTTCACTACTACTTATACTGCAGTATTATTATATCTGTCACAATAATATATAGGTATACTACGTATTTTAATAGACTTTGTCCACATAGTCGTACGAAAATGAAAGTCAGGTGTCTTATCTGTTCGTCAAATAACAGAAAACAAAGCACTCTTGCAATTACGTAAACGCAACTTCTCAATAACCGGGATTAATGAAATTTCCCAGTTGACGGTATCGAGCAGCCCCTGGGACTCTGGGACGGGCTGTCAAACACTTTCCAACTCGCGCCGTCTGTCTGGAGACAACTTTTAATAACCTCCTGTATCAGCTAAATGGATTTGGGACGGCGCGGGCGGTACTCTACGCTACGATTTGGAAAATAGACAACTTTGGCAAAGGGGTGCAGTGTATGTGGCTTTATACTTATCGTTTTGGGTGTCTTATGCATGGTTCCCTTCATTTCGGACGAGAATCAATTAAATTTTGATAACCGCACGCGAAAATAGAATTCTTGTGTTGGTGCTACGCACATCGCTACAAACATTTCGTACAGTTTCAATTTCCGTAGTACAAAAAACATCAACGTGAGTGCGCATTTTCCAAATGAACGTTGTTCATGGTTCATGCTAAGCTCAATCTGAACTTGCTCATTTCATCATTGCTGTCCACCCATAATTATTGAGAAGACAAATAGAAGTTTTTTTATGATTTTATTTAGATTAGTGAACTTATAATTTTTTCTCCCTGTATTAACCACATCACAAAATGTGTATGTACGGCAATGTTTTTTTTTTTATATTTATGGTTTCATTTTAAAATTACATTATTATACCGCGCTATAAAGGTAATGCTACCTATTATATACCTATGTTAATATTGTAAAATTAGGTTCTCTGTACCTGTACCTATAGAAAATGGTTATTTCTATATAGCAAGTTACAGTAAGTATAATTATAATACCAACATTAGAAGCACAAATTAGGTAGGTACACCCACTGATAAAAACAATCGCCTCCAAACACCACAATACTCCAACACCCTACGGCAGATGCTCCCAAACCGTGCATAATGTTACCATCATGCCTTCATCAGCCGATAAGGTGATCTCGAACCACTTCCTGATACGCTCCCCTCGGGCCCTCGCTACCGACCGTCCCGCGGAATTGAACCGTCTTAGATCTGTCCCAACCTAATCCCCGGTTATAATTGATGCGACGATGTCAAACAAACCAGATACGGCTAATCGGAAAAATACAAATCCGCGACATGATCGATTGTTGTGAATGGAGGAAATTGATACATTTAAGTCAACTGTTTGCGATTTGTTTCGCTGTTTTGTTATCTCTCCTTGAAATAGAAATATGAATGGCAGCGTCTTGTTAGTTGAGTATAGACTCTTATACTTATATAAAATCTGATTTTGTTCATAAAATGCTTACAAAGATTTAAGTAATGCTAGGTTACTTAATTTGTTATTAGTACTTATCCTTTTTATTCTAGGGTGTTTAATAATTATTCTCTTTAGTATCTAGTATTAGTTACCTACCTACACAAATTGTCTAAGTATTAGTCCCATCGAGCAACTAACCCCTGGGTAGTTACTGGATGATTAGTTCTTAAACTTATTTAGGCCAGATTAACCTTTTCCATAAATAATAGGTATATAGATACTTTAGGTATCTTTAAAGTAGGTACCTATTTCAAGACATATTTAAACCAAGTTTAGTTAATTTAATATGAAGTATACCTACCTACCTAAGCACGTCTCAGTAGAAAAATTGCCAAAATTCTCACATCATTCTCGACGTGATACTACTACGTGCATAAAAATATGCGGAAAATTCACTTTTTTCGCCGTTTGAAATATTGAATTTTTACATTTATGCCTTTCACACCTCATAACGTAATATTTCTGGGTGGGAACTCCCTCGCCTCTAACTTTTCCGTTGCAGTGGCAACATTCAAAATAAATGTTTGGTGCTTTATCATGGCGGAGTCAGTGTGTGCCACAGCCAGTACTAGAGCTTTATTGTAAAAGTTATCCGGAATGTTATTTCATAAATTATATTTACCTACGTGAAACACATGCTTTGCTAGATGATGTGTTAGGTAATCATACGAAAGATTTAAAAGTAGAGAAGTTTTGCATGGTAAAATTTATATAATTTTTAACGCAGTAATTTTATTCTAGCAACAGTAAAAGCTAGGTGAGTTCAGTATACTATAACGCTCTAAACCAGTCGAACTAATTAATCATAATGGTTAATACGAGCAGGGCCATACTGTAGGCTCTTAGCATGATTCAAAATTGAGCCAATATTGGATCGCTTGTCAGAATCTACGTACAAAAAAAAACGAGGCAATCCAATACAGGCTCTGGTTTGAATCGCACTAAAGCTCACAGTACGGCCCCAGACCGAAGTATAAAGAGAATTTGAAAAGGCAGCACGAATTCCGTTAGTTTTCTAATATAGGGTTTTCCGACTGCACTACATTAAAGTAAGGCTCGAACGTTTCACAGCGAAACCACTTTCACACGTAAATTAATTAGACGCTAGCTAACCCTCTACTCTACCATATGGCATCAAACGACACAAATAACGCGGCCGCAGCATTTAGTGGAGGCTGCGAGGGGCATCGAACGATCTCTAATGGCATCCAACCGCGCACTGGCCACCACATTAATCCTTTGCCACGTTTACCGGTTAAGATTAATTATTTAAAGTTGGAAGGGCTCAGAACATATCGAGAACTGTTTGCAATTTGCAACTACTGTGTTTGATCGTCATGAACGGAAGCGGTCAGTTTGGGAACATTAGACACTGAAAAAGTGTGCACAACAAATTATGAACAATCTGAATTTGAATTTTTTTTGAAAAGAAACATACCTACAGAAAGATAGACTAAGTACATCAGGAAGTTGTTTAGATAGCTACTATAGGCTACTTGACCGACAAAAACTGTATCAACGTATGCTTCAATTTTCATAGTAAGAAATGACCGAGACAGGGCCCGTATTCTGGTGCCCAGCTCACTAGTTCGTATGGATTGAAGGTGCAGTGTATTCAAAGAACAAAGTTTCTACACGGGTCGCATCGCAAGGCAACATCACTGCAAACTGAGCCTGAGAGTACAGTACACTTATCAAACCAGGATCTATGGCCGCACTGACTTTACATTCAAAGCTCTCACTCTTCCTTGGAAGAACTGTACAACTACAAACCGTTTCCATATTTAAAAAAGCAACATATAAAGATTAGCGAGATCCCCTGTCTTGTTCTACAGCATGTAGGTAACAAATGACCGCGAAGTGGGTTGTTTAACCCCCCGGCCGCGGACAGCGGTACTCGGCCCGGCCGAAGATTTACTACGGATTAAGGGTCACTTACATCGGTCAAGAGTCGCCTTGTCCGCACTTAATTTGATAATATCACTGCGAGCTGGTTTATTGAATACGTTTGTTTTAGGTTTTGTTTAGTTTATGTTATTATTCTATTCGATACAGGCATTTTTTTCATTTTGTGTATTAAAACGGGTTTTGCCAGTGGCCCACCTGCTCAGTTCATCTGGGTGGACCACGGGATTTTTTTGTCTCCGTGCTGCATCGTCGCCTGATGTTAATCAGGAGAATTGCTGTCAAACGTTGGCCTCTGTTCGGTCATAAAAAATGTCTACATACACACACACTTACACTACACTTTACACTACACATTTACACTTTGAGATCAGCCAAGTTCAAAAGATAGTTGTAGCGTTTGACTATAGTACCTATAGGTGGGCTAAGTACCTAAGTAAGTATATACATTGACCGTCAGCATGGTACCTATGGAAGTCTCCCATACAAGCTGACGGTCGATGTACCTATCTACTCCATGTCCTCTCATCACACGATACAATAATATTATGGGAGTCCCAACCACAGAGTCCTACGAAGCGGATGAGTAGGTACATCGTCGCGATAATGCGAACATTATACGACGCCTCTCGACTCCGCATAATCTCCCTACGCTCCTGCAAAAACTTACTAGCTGGCGTTTTCGTCGCGTGGGTACACTTGTGCGCATAACTTAAGTAAAGCTACCAAGAATTAAATTGGTATCAATTGGTCCTACTGGGTCCCTTTGCAAACATTCTCCGATTGCCTAACCCAATTTACGAAAACACGGGCGTGAGAATTTTGTGCATGTGTTTTGGCCCCACAGATACGCCATTGTTGCAGAATTTAAAAACGCAAAGGAATTTGCTCATTCAGTTCCAAGAGATAATGTTTATTTCCAAAAGGTAGAGTCAGCAATAGGAGGCGTTGAACACATGCTCAAACGCGGCACCAATGGACCAGTGCGCATGTGGACGGCAATTGACGACAAACCAGCAATAGACATAGCGTCAGTCGTCACAAAGCTTACGCCCTTCTAGAAAAGGAAGTGTTTGAAAGCGCCATTCAATGTTCCATACCGATATATAGGTACCCAGGTGCCTACCTAATAATAATGTAGGTATTCTTCAAACTATAATGTATTCTTCAATCAATTTGTAATGTGATGCGACGTGATTGCCGCTATCAATTTTGCCTTCCTATATGTATAGGTAGGTAAAATAAGTAGATTAGGTAGGAATAGACGAGTAGGTAGGTACTAAAGATCCATTCTCTCTTTCCGTCTCTTGGTCATTTTTAACGGTTTGAGTTTAAATTAGTGTTTAATTTAAACCTGGAGTTTACGGAGGGAAAATGTATTCTCTACCTACTTGTCTAGTAAAATGCATAGCAACACTTCTACATCTCAGTGTACAACATATTATTTCTGGCGGCCAAGGGCTATCGAGTTTCAGGTCCAGTAAGCCGATAATTTACTCTTGTTCTTGTATTCAAGTATGCACTATATTAGTGCTATTGCTGTTGCACACAAACCATTTCTATGCAGGTTGAGGATACAGGTATACCTACATATTCCACTATCTCTACCTAAGTACTTCAAAAATCAACTATACTATAATACCTACATATTTTATTTCCTATTACAACACTACATATACATATACGGCAACTATACATACAGTGCAATATTAGGTATACAGTAGAGCAATTCAAAACAAAAATAGGGCTTTTATTTCGGCCAAAGACCTTTGTAGCGCAACCGTGCGTAACCGAGGGCCGCTTCGCAGTTTGATTGACAGCTGCCCTTGCCCAATGGCGAACGCGAGAACTGACGAGCCACGTCAATCAACCACCACCAACCCCACCAGTCCATGGCGATGGCAACACACGCAGAGCAATACCACCCTTCTTACTGTCGCGATAGGAGCTACGCACACGACGCATTGTCGCAGACATAAGCTCCGCGGCCAAACCATCACGCGAACGCGATCGCCCCATTATTCGCCGCCCTTTTGTAATTTGAATTTCGAATTCCAATTCGTATTTTGTGGTAAAATAAAAAGAACAACGTTTCGACACAATGGCGTCAAGGGCGGTGCTCTGACATGCGATCAAGTTATTACATTAAAGGAAAGCGCACCCGCGAGCTGCCTCGCCACGTTATAAAGGCCTCCATCAGGAATCCTCCTACAATTCTATAACGTTAATTTGATACTTGCAACTCTATTTCATAGGACACGGTTTAAATTGTAGCAATCCCAATCATTGCACAATCAGTATCCTACCTACCTACCTTATACTATCTACTCCACCAAATATATTTATCGAACCTTCCTATCGACGAAACATCGACCAGTATTAATTTGTATAATGTGTTGTTGCAGAGAATGGACTGCCACGGAGACTACGGACCGCCTACACAAACACTCAATTATTGGAATTGGAGAAGGAATTTCACTTTAACAAATATCTATGTAGACCCAGGAGGATTGAAATCGCTGCTTCGCTTGACCTCACTGAAAGACAGGTAATTTAATCTAATTGTTTTGAAATCTACTTAGGTTGGTGCCTAAAAATCGGTTTACTTATAATTACTACTACGTACCTACTACGTAACTACCACTAACGCCACTACTTGTACCTACCTATATAGCTACACCACGCCCGGTTATCGGTAGTGGTATAGGCAATTAGGCACTATATACTTTGAAACAATAATCGATTCTTTCGATTTACAGGTGAAAGTTTGGTTTCAAAACCGACGCATGAAACACAAAAGACAAACACTAACCAAAAGCGAGGACGGCGACGATAAGGATTCCACAACATCCGAAGGTGGAAAGAGCTCTAAGACAGGTCTCGATAAATTTTTGGATGATGACGGACCCTTGTCGGGCAAAAAGAGTTGTCAGGGCTGCGAGCTGCCGCCCGGAGCGCTGTGCTCGCCGGCCGAGGACCTGCCAGAGCTCGCGTCCCGTACGAGAAATAACAACACTCCGAGCGCTACAAACAACAACAGCTTTGCCAGCGACGGCGCATCCAGCGTCGCATCCTCCTCTTCTCTCGACAAGCTCGCCGAAGACGACTCTCGAGATGGGCATCCATCGACTAACGCAGTCGCTCCAGCGCCCAGAAACCTAGCAAAACGCATCAAACAGGAGGTGCGAAAGCGCTCACCTTCATTAGACTGTAAAGTTTCTCCGTCATCTTCGAAGGATGGAATCGGATCAGTAGCCGGTCTGCCCGACGGCGCCAAATATTCTTCGGTGAGCCTGACACCGTCGTCGACGCCCGGGACTCCGTCGAGTATGCACCCGAGTCCACTGGGTCATTACCCAAGGCCATCCCCGCCTAATGCACCCCCGGGAACAGCGCACTCACAAGGCGTCCCGAACTCTATTCCTCCTTACGTCATACGGAGCAACGCGCCGCCTGGACAGTTCGTCCCGCACCCAGATTTCCGCATGGAGTCGAAGCAATTCGCCGGAAAACTCTCCCAGTATCCCCAGGGGAACAGAAACTACGAAGGCTATGGACCAGCAGTTCAAAACGACCAACACGCGTATTCGCGTACTCAAAGACAAGACGGGTCGCCTTCTACCAGACCGACAAACGGTGTAGGATCTAGACAGACGTATCCTCACGAAATGTACCAAAATTACGGCTACCACACTTACGGAAAAGAGCAAGTGGGTTACGGTCATCCGGGATACGATCAGGCGCAAGGGTACAGCGGGGAACACATGGGGTACCCGAACAACCACTACGGGTATCACTACCACGACGGGGCCCAGCACGAGCACGCGCACGGGTACTACGGCAGCGAGGGTCAGAAGGGCGGTCACGGGGAGTACTCGAAGAACGCGTATTACGATGCGAGTGCGTACGGTGCGCAGCAAGCGGCGGCGTCGACAGCGGCGTACGTAGGCGGCGCGGCGGGCGCGGCTGGCGCGGCCGGCGACACGTACGGCTCCGCCGGGGAGTGTGCCGACGGGTACGGTTCCTTCCAGCAGTTCTACGAGGCGACTCACGCGGCTCCCGTCGGCGACAACTCCAACTCTTCTTCCGATTTCCATTTCCTCAGCAATTTGGCCAACGACTTCGCTCCGGAGTACTACACCATTTGAGATAAGGACTTCGCCGAGCAGGCGAGCGATCTGTTCGTGTAGTGGTGGTGAAACTGTTACGATGGTGAATTTATGTAGGTAGGTACGGTAACGGAGTTGAACTGAACTTTCGCCCAAGGCTATAATTTAATTGAATACATGAAGTAGGTATAAGTACTAATTCTCTCTTTGTACCGATGTAAGTTATTATAACGTCATACTTACGTAGTTAATTAATAAATTGTTTAAATAATAATATAATACCTACCTAAGTACCTAACTATAATGTACATATTTGTATCCCAGAATTCGCCCTATTTACATAGATAAATACAGATAAACTGAAGTAGTAAACTTTTCACATCATTATTTGCTACGTTTTAACAATGATGCTGGCACCGATCCAAACTGGTAACAAAATATTACTCCGATATTATTTTTTAAAACTATTATTAGCAATTTTAAAATTTGTATATAACACGAGAATGTTGTTCGTTAAACACATAGCAACCTATTCTACCTACTGCTGTTTATTCAACATAGGTACGTACAACATTTTGTAAGTAACTAATTGAAATTTCATGGATAATAAATCATATTAGTCATACTGAAGACATTTTTATAATGTGCATGAAAGTTAGATATCTACTTAATATAGAAACTTGATTTAAATTATATTATTTAGGACAATGTATAAAAATTAAGTAATAGTCGTTGCCTTATTTAGTTAATTGTTTTGTGACTGTAAGACATTGTAGATACCTACACAGTAAGATAGTTTATTGTAAGTCATTATTACTGTAGATAACAGCGCTATCAATTTGGCCTATTGAAAAAATAAATCATTTGGTGTCACGAGTTTAACGCATTTTTTATATCCCACTCAATCTCCACCTTGACCGTTTAGAAAAGGTATCGTACCTAAGTATAAAACAGTTCGATATTATGGTCAACTAGTCAGACATAGAAATTGGACCACTGTCCCGCAACGGATATTAATATATTATTACACCTACCGAGTAGAACGGCCAGACATCAAAATGTCAGTGGGCCGAGACCACAGATTAGAGAAAAAAAATCTGCCGAGACAGTGATATGGCAGTGTTACAGATTTTTAACATTGCGGCGAGACGGTCATTATTTGTCGTTTCATGCGAGTGAAAATTCACGGGAAAAAGTGACGTGTATACATGGAGTGGATAGTGGTCGGTCGCCGAGTGCGCGTGTTCAGACCCACACGAGTGAGCGAGCGAGACGGTGCAGAGAAGTGGGGAGTACCCACTCGGCTTAGGAAATAGAACAGGGTCTGAATGACTCTCTCGGCCTGTTGCTAGGTCGAGTGCTCGGCCCAGCACTTGACGTGTGTTTACAAATACCGAGTACTCGGCCGAAAGCACTGACTCGCCGTTCTACTCGGTAGGTGTAATCAGGCTATAACACAGAGCTATGAAACAAATGACGATTCGCCTATAGAGGAAGCGTTTTTTTTTTTTGCTCTGTGGGCTATAAGTATGCAATATCCGATAATTTAACAAAATAAGTACTTATGATAAAATACTTACCGCTGTTGCTTCGTGGTCGACGACGTGGTGGAAGACGAGACTACCATGTCCTCGTGGTCATACTCTCAAGTCTCATATATCTGCACGTCCTGCGAGGAAAACAAAAGCTAAAAATAAGAAAAAAATGAGCTAGAAAGAAAATAGACAGAATTTCGAATTTAATTATAATTATTTTTATGACAAATATAAATTATTCTTTACTACCTATTAGCTGGTTTGTTTTATCAAAGTTGGCCCTGAGGCTCTTTCCAGCATTTATTCTCCATACTTTCCGATTTGGTCATGCACATCCAGTTGAAAGATTCCTCCAGTATGTATATCTTACAAATTTGAATTACCCTAATTAGGTAATATTAAGTAAGAATAACAAATAAAAGTAAGATTGTTTAAATACTGGCATTAATTTATTAATCAAAATTTAAACACATAGGTACAACAGAAACAGCTTTTGTGTTATCACAATATATCTCATCAGGTTTTGTTTCTTTAAGTAAAAGGTATATTATAAAAAACTTATGTAGGTAGTTCAAAATTTAAATAACATGACCATAAAATACGTAAGGTAATGTTTCAAAATCTCACATAAGATTTTTTCGCATACCAACTTTTCTAAAATAATTAAGCAAGTAAGTACTAGTCTTTGATATCTATTTGCATATTAAAGACAATAATTCATTGAGACTTTCCTTTATTCTTTATTGTAGTAAGTTGTTGTTGTTGTTCTTTGTTGTTGTACTCCATTAAATATATTTTAAAAACCTATGCCTATGTGTGCCTATGAGCCTATGCTGGGTCACTTGAACCCACTAAATGAGAAAAATTTCTACTTACATGTATTTTTAAGACTGATTGAAGTGTCTGGGGAGCCTATGGATGCAAGTTGGATGTGCAGCCACTCAAAACAGTGTTCTATGGGGATTAAGAATGTCAGCATTCAGCAGTGGACATCTTCAGGCTGATGATGAGTTAAAAGGTCAAATCACTAAAATTTATTGCTTCTCAATAACATATTATCTCAAATTAAATGAATACATACCATGAAAGTATCAAATAAGACACAAAAAAGAGTAGGTACTATGGAATCTTAAAAACTGTAAAAACTGAAGTTGATACCCAAAATAATATTAGTACATTAGATCATTTATTACACTTAATATGATAGAAGTGTATGATGGAATAGATCTTTAACCCATAATAGGCAAAATATCTTTCTAAACAATTATTATTTTTAAGCTAGTAAACGTTAAGAGTTAACAGAAGTTTCATCCTAAATAAATACAAGTTTTGGCAAAGCAAGTGCAGGTTATGTAAATTATGTTATGAAGTAGTTGCTTTTTGAGCTTGGATCTTCATGCCGAGAAGCTGACAAATTGTATCCTGAATGTTTTTCTTTTCCCATCCAACAGCTTGAATTTTCTCCATCTGCTCTGTGACAAACTTTACTTTTCTCTTGAAGTAGTCTTTGCCACCATCAACATCCTAAAAACAATATAAATAATAGTAGATAATAAAAGAGTAACTCGAGAATAATAATAAATGGGATTTTAAAACAGAAATAACTCAGGTTCTCCTTTGTACCTTAATGATTTGATGTTAGTATTTTCTATAATTTTTTACTTTTACACTTGGATGAAATAAAAAAAGTAGGATTGAGTATTAGTTGACATCAAACTGAAGCCCATAATCGCTCCAAGCTGAAATGGCTTCGAATCCGTGATAGAAGGAATGCTAGAATTGTTGGCTTACTTTATTCCATACTAAATGATCCTAAATCCCCTGTTTATTTAAAAAGCATCTTTAAGTTGCAAGAGGATGCCCACAATCTTAACCTGAGGTCTACAGACTCTCGACTTCTTGCTATGCCTAAGCATACCACTTCTTTTCGTGACAACTCATTTGGGGTTGTGGCAGTACGTCTATGGAATCAACTTCCACCTAAAATAAGAAAAGCGACGTCTAAGGAGGTGTTCAAAAAGTTAGTTCGGGAGCACTATTACAACAATCCTTCCAAATTAGTTTAATAATTTGTCACTACTTATTTATTGTATATACAGGGTTACAGGAAAAATCGTGCTAGATCCGTTAAGAGCGTGGAGTACCCATCACTTCTGACTTATTTCACTATGAAACACCCTAGGCTAAACTTTACCCTTTTCGAGATATTCAATTTTTAATTTTTTCATTGAAATATTTTGTGTCTTCTTATTATTATTATTATTGCATTTTTACATGTGTAATAAGATGCTTTAGGACGTCAATCATTAAAATAGTACATAAGTTAATTGAATAGACCGTAGTAGACAAGTGAAAGTTAAGATATAAAAAAAATATTAGAAACTGTATTGTTTTCTAAGGGATATCTACAAAAATATTATTAGTTTAGCCTAGGGTGTTTCATAGTGAAATAAGTCAGAAATCATGGGTACTCCACGCTCTTAACGGATCTAGCACAATTTTTCCTGTAACCCTGTATATAATATTTAATGTATTCTTCTGTAATATTGATCCCACTTTGGTATTTTCTGTTTTTGTATTTATGATATAATATAATAGTATATATCATATAATAGGTATTTATTAATATTAATATTTAGAAAATTGTAATAAGTAATGGTTTTTTTTTTTTGTTTTTACAAATTGTTCATACTAATTTTGATGCACGCCTACATCCCTATTTCTTAAACTTTGTGTGGAATGACTGGTAGAAAATGCTTTAGCATTAAGTCCTCCTTTTGTACTTTTTGTGCAATAAAGAATTAAATAAATAAATAAATAAATAAATGGTGGACATATTACATATGTGTGTCAGATGTAAGTAGTGTGACCAGCTGCATATCATGTGAGTGTATATGTGCCCTGCTTGTACGTATGAAGCATTCCAGCTTCCTAAGGGTGCTTCAGTTTCGGACAGACAGTTTTTTTTATTAGGTCCATGCTTTTACGTTAATCCAAGGAATGCCAGATGCACAACACCATAGAGTTTATAATAATATGCTTACAAATTTTGTGGTTGTTATAGGGTATTTAACTGTTTACTCTGTTTTGCAAGAAAGGGACAGGCAATGCCCCCTCCAGTAACTAGCCTATTGAGCCTTACTAACTCAATTCATAAATTCATAATAATTTTATCATATTTATGCAAAACAGCAAAAAGTTGTTTCATAATCATAACATACAGAAAGCCCACATGACCTGTTAAATAACAGTAAACATTCTACTGTGCACTATTAGCTATTATTTTATATTTTAGCATGCATTTGTGTGCAAAATGTTATATGAATCACTTACTTTTTGAGCATAGTACCCAGTTCCTATGTCAATCAGGACATGTTTAATATCAGCTATAGTTCCAGGAACATACATAGAGCCTGTCAGTGGTACAAGAATAGTTTCTCCTTCAGTGTCAGGAGTGATTCTTTCAAGGCTCTGCTCAGATTCATGAAACTTGCCTTGAGCCATTTTAAGCGTTTGAAGAGATTCTTGAATGACACCTATCTCCTAAAAACACAAAATAATGTTAGCAGTCGTAAGAACCGTCACTCAAAATGTACCTACTTGCTAAATATGAATTCAGAAAAATATAGAATAGAAGAGAATACCTGATCTAGCTGTTGTTTCAATTGAGCCAACTGCTGAACTGATAGCTTCGATAAATCGATTTGCTGCATCCCGGGAGCGGGGGCTGATGAAACTGTAGCCATTATATGATGGTGATAGTGTATCTATTATCTTGCTCTGAAACAAACCCATAGCCTTACTTTAGGTTTTGTTTATTGCTGTTAATGAAGGCAGAAGCAGACTCAGACTCAGCAGGCTGTAATCTAAACAATAAAATATATTACCAATACAAAATTGATCCAAATATCACTATGTGAAATGTTTAAAACATAACCTAACAGGCTAACACAGAGAACTTTGCTATATGATAACCTAAAAAACTAAACTAAGATAATAAAAAATTGCAAACGTCAATGTAGGGTGGGTTCCAGTTGGACCTTAACAAAATCAACATAGTGGAGAAGTGGAGAATCTACATTCTACCAAAGAGTATTTTACTACTAAAAGTAATTTACTACGTAGACATTCTACTGTCTGGGTTTCATTCACGTTTCACGACACCAAAATCATTCTAGTAATGAAGCGTTTTATTTGAAAAAAAAGAAAGGTTCCGCCATTGCTACTAGATGGCGCAAAACCAGACTTTCAAAATCAGTCCAGTCTCAGTTCAGTGAATTCACCGTGTAAAAATTGTTTTCAGTGAGTACTTTCTCCCTATACTTTCCTTAAATGAGCGTTTTGAAAATAAAGTGTACCATGTCTAAATTCATGGCTATATTATGAATATATCATATAATATTTGGTATTTGTTTATTTCATATATTATTAGGATACATGATAGTGCACGTAAAAACATTTATTTGCTTGCAGATTAATCTGTTTAGACGAAAATCATCAAATTGAAATGAACCAGTGGACAAAATTATGTCAGTGTTGCGACTATTATAAAGGTCAATTTTGTATATTTAATAAAAACAACAAAATAATCATTTGATATTTAATGAAGAAAGATGGAAACTATTTTAACTTTGTTACGAAGATAATCATAAATATTATTTAATATTAGCATTGGCGTTAGCAATATAGTCACCCTTTATAAATAATATGTGAATAATGCTTAAAGTTCAAATTTGTTACAGCTGATATATACCGCTACTTAACCGTTACTTCACCGTTACGTTAAGTAACCGTTACATTTACGATATTACATTGGAATGTAGCTTATTGAGAAAAGTAATCATTTAGTGCGAGATCCGACAGCACAAATACATACAAATACCAACGTCATTGAGCACCTCAAGAGGCTATCTTTAGATCGTTAACTGACACTTAAACATGTAAAAAAAAATCAGGTCTGCCTATTCCGGTCCTGCCGTGTCATGGAAATCCAACTTTGAATGCTTTGAACACTCTAAGTTCAGACAAGTTTAGACCTGGCAGATCACTTCAAAGGAATCAGATATTGCCAAGAAATTAGAAAAGTATCTATTTGATTTAATTTAATTGTCGTGGTTATTTCATGGTGTAAAATATGGTATAAAGGGCTCCTAAGTTCAGAGCTACATAAGAAAGACCTCCGTGATCCAGTCATTGCTTAGAGCATTTATAAATGTTTTAAGATTCGCTGCGATAAAACATCTTCGCAACAGCTACAAAATACGTTGGATTCAGTCAAAATGACCAAATAAAGTATAAACTCAGGAGGTTCATGAAAAATCGGGACATATGTGGTGCGGGTGACATATTCAAAACACTGTAATTTTACCACAGAGAACATTGGTAAAAAATGAAAAATAATTACAAATCTGACCTGGCAGGTTGGCAACACTGCCATTGCAATTCCCATACAAAGAGAATATAATCAGTTCGTTTGATTTTCAATGTGACGTTTTATTTAAAAAAAAAAACTAGTTCCGCTTCTGTTACTAGATGGCGTGGTAACGACGTATTTCAAACAGTAGTTTCAAACCACGGAGTACAAGAAAATGTCAAATTCAGTTGAGTAGATCACAGAGTACGTTGTCGATTTGTCGATAGAAAGCCATTAGTGTTTAAGCCTTCCATAAAATAAGGACAGAATACTAATTTCGATACATAATTATCTTAACAATGACAGAACGTAAAACCCCAATTTTAACGCCATCTATCGATTCTTTATAAAATTACAGCTTTTTTTTATAAAACGCCTCATTTAATTCTTCTCTAATCTGTGCATTTTCCATGGAATAGGTTTTATATTACTCTTTGTTTCCATCACAGAGCACAGAGTACATTGGTAAAAACGTTTCTATATTATATTCAAAACGAAGTGATTATATCCTCTTTGATTATATTCCAAAGTTCCAAACACTACATACAAAAAATCTTTTAAATTTTTCTTTCAAGTTTAGTTTCAATCGCCGTCGTCGCCGTTAACTTATTGTAAAAGTAAAATAGGAAATAACCTTCACTTGTTGCTCTATAAGACAGCTGAGTTTTATTGTAACATACATAACCTACACCATAGAGAAATTACGCTACAGAATGTCGGTCAATAAAATAGACACTACCCAAAAGTTCGAAAGCTTTATAAGGTAAGATTAGCGCAATTGCCGCAGAAGCCACTAATTAAGATTAAATTATAATTTCATTTTTTTCAGTATCACATATTTGACCTACAACTGCATATTTCCCTATAATTAAATAACCAAGACAGTATCTGGGAATGTAACTACTACACACACTATTTTAAAATCAACCCCTGGCGAAGAGTAAAGTTCTAATTTTACTTTCGTATTGACATAATTAGGTACTATATTTACCATTCCTCGAAAACTTATCATAAAACTTACATAATATAACAATAATTGTTATCACTGTACTAACATGATCTTGCAACCTCTTATCTTATTTACATTCAACACAACAATTAAAGTTTTGCATTTTATGTGTAACTTTTGCGATGGAGTATGTTGACATTAATTTTGTAGTCAACAACAGCTGTACAATAATTTAAACCAAGCAACCAAGGCTTGAAATAATTTTAAAGAGCTTCAAAGGCTAATTTTCTGCTAATACTATAAACGGTATTATTTTTATTGGTGTTGTACAATGCTATGTTGTATGTGTACCTATTCTATACAAGGTGACCTTGAATTAGTATGTTATCCCAAAAGGGGGTAAATCTACACCCCAGGGTAGTCAATTTTTCTTGTATGACTTTACTAAATTAATAGTTTTTCATTGAAGAAATGGCATGTAAAGTTTACGTTCAAAAATACAGCTGGGTGGTTGAACTTCGTCCTTGATCGAGTGCACATAATAAGTAAATACTATCAAATACAAATATGATTACTACTTTACAGTATTTTATGCATGTCATTGTTTTAAGTCTTGTCCACATAAAAATGTTGTAAAAAAGGGAAGGACAGGACAGGACAGTGATGCCAGAATTTGAAAACTATGTACTGAACACAAACATTTTTAAACGAAAAATAACCAAATTATACACACATTTCCAGTAATACAACAGCCAGCTAATAGTTAGTTTTAACAGATGATTGTTGGTTTCAAATTTTAAGAATTATGCAGTTTACTGCTGCACATAGGCCTCCCCCAAATAGCGCCACTTTGAGTGGCTGCTTGCCTCCTGCATCCATCGGCTTGTGCGGCTCTGGCCAGGTTGTTGGTCCACCTAGTGGGGGCTGGCCTAGGCTGCATATTCCAGCTTGTGTTTGCCAGTCTAGAACCTTTGTTCCCCATCAGTAGTCAGTTCTACGAGCAATGTGGCTCGCCCACTGCCATTTGAACTTGCTAATTCTGAAATCTAAATCAGTTGGTGTCATGTAATGTAATAAATAAAAACAATAAAAACATTTAAAAAAAAACTATTACAAACTTGTAGAGGGTGCTGTTTTAATCCAGTGAGTTGTAATCGAGGTAAAATATAATATTTTTAATCTTGTTCTTTTAGGTCACCATCTCTATCAGTAATACATTTCTCAGCTGACTGGGCTGAACAATGCGAACAAGTTACTGAAGTCCTCAAAGAGTTAATAAAACTCCAAGAAATCCAATCTAGTGGCTGTAAAGTTGCTGTGTGTGATGCTGAGCACTTATCTGAAATCTCATTGCAATATAAGGTATAGTCTACTAGAACTTCTGCAAAGTTCATCTAGGTAGATACCACCACTTTGCCAGTTATTCTGCCGCCAAGCAGTGGTGTGCAAGCCTACTGTGTTCCGGTTTGAAGGGCATATTAGCTAGTGAAATTACTGGGCAAATAAGACTTCTGATCTCATAGTCTAGCAATCTGATTACTAGACTGTGTGATGTCTCAGGATGACGTGCGCAGTGCAGTGTCAGGCGAAACTTTTATTTAAAATTTCCGAGTGACACTGCAACTGCTATGGGCGGCCGTGTCGCTTAACACCAGGCGAACGACTAGCTCCTCACTCATTCATTATCGTAAAAAATAGTATAAATAAAATAATATACCTCTCAACAATAATGCATCGAATTTTTATTAAGTAGTTGATTCCATACAATGCCATAGACAAAGAGATTTTGAGCAAGTTCTGCAATATAGTATTTAAGTCAGTTCAACAAATCAAAACAACAGATATGATAAGATCATCAAAATAATATCCAGGTAGATAATTATCTGATTTGAGACTTGAAACTGTACCTCAAACTATTATAATATATGTGCCTCAACATAGCTAATCCTGATTGATACCTATAAGGAAAATTACTAAATATCACAACAAAACTATTTTCAGTTTTATTCAATATGAACTTTCTTGATGATTAATTTTATCAATATGTATTGCAAAATTACGCCATATTACCCATAATACTATAATAAAATATTATAATACTATATTAGAAACAAGCTTTATTTTCAGGTTGATTCTGTTCCAACAGTAATACTGTTCAAGAATGGCTCTCAAGTAGACAGAATTGATGGTGCTGATGCTGCTCAAATATCTTCCAAGGTGAAAACCCACAGCATCGGCAGAACTGCTATACTAGAAACACCAACTGCTCCTATTAAACTGGAAGATAGATTAAAGGCTCTAATCAATAGACATAATGTTATGCTGTTTATGAAAGGAACAAGGGATGCCCCGAGATGCGGCTTCAGTAGAACGATTATTCAAATATTAAATGGAGTTGGGTAAGGATTTTGTTTAGCTCTTTTGTTCAAAAGTCTCTTGAGTTCTGGTACTTCTTTACATTCTCACATGGGGGTGCACTAGCATATTATTATGATAACAAAATAACTATATTCTTAACTGAAGGAAACCGACCAGGGAAATAACTTAATCTAAAAAAATATAGCATCTTGTTTAGATCTTGATACAAAGTCTTAATGCTATTGTCTATCTAAAGAATTTTGTATTCGAAAAAAATGCAATGCATGTGAATCTGAGATTAAAATACACCATGAATAAATAAATGTTGTAATGTATGTTTATGTATGGTTGCTTGACTGATTCTGACTTTTTAAATATTACCATACTATACTTACTCTAAACACCCTAAACTTTTTAATTAAAATATTTTCTTATTTCAGGGTGCAGTATGATACATTTGACATTTTAACAGATGAAGAGGTGCGCCAAGGTCTGAAAGAATATTCCGACTGGCCTACATACCCTCAGCTCTATGTGAAGGGTGAACTAATTGGAGGACTAGATATCATAAAAGAGCTACAGGCAAATGGAGAACTAGATGCAACTCTCAAAGCTTAAATGATTTAGATGTTCATATTGAAGAACATTGTAGTCATGTGTTCTAATTAATTAATTTATCAATAAAGGATTTGCATTTGTTTATACTATATTTCCAATACTAATAATTTATAATAGTAAGCTACCGTGTAGGTAGGTGAGATCGCGGTGAAATGCGAGCCTGCCTGCCTAGGTGAAGAAGTAGGTACATGAGAACCACGATGTTTATGATCATTGAGAACTCTGCGAGTATGAAATTGATTGTTATGAAGGAAGCATGGATAGTCCATAGTTGGGGAGTTGCTCTGTGTATACTTGTATTATAGAGGTCAGTGAGTGACCCAGGATATGTCGCCTGCCAACGCCATCTAGCGAAAGATAAATAATGCTAAAATGGCACTAGTTCTCTGGCTCACTGTCATTGTCATGAAGTTACTCATTGTCATTGTCATGCCATTGATCTATTGTTGGACCCTGTAAAATGTGACCATTTGTGGCACAGGTTTGCCATTTTGGCAAATTTGACCCTCAAACAGACTGGCAGATAGTGTAAACGTAGGTACGTTAAGAAATGTGGCGCAAAGTTGGGAGTCCAAATATAATATAATTAATCAATGAGGCGTTTATTTAAAAAAAAAACTATTTCCGCCCTTGCTACTAGATGGCACAGAACCAGACTTTCAAATTCAAAATCACTCGAGTTCACTAGGTGGTAGGACTTTTCTGCAAAGTTCGTCTCGGTAGGTACCACTACTTTGCCAGTGATTCTGCTGCCAAGCAGCAGTGTGCAACTACTATGTTCCGGTTGAAGGGCATTGTAGAGTGAAATTACTGGGCTAATAATACTTTTGACCTGATTACACAGTGTAGTGATCTGATTACTAGACTGTGTGATGTCTTAGGATGACGTGCGCAGTGCAGTGTCAAGCGAAACTTTATTATTTTTTAAAGTTCCAAGTGATACTGCAACTGTTATGGGCGGCCGTGTTGCTTAACATCAGTTGAACAACTAGCTCGTCACGTCATTCATTCTCATACAAAAAAGTGAATATACAAAGTAAAAATTGATTTTAGTGAGTACTTAGATAAAGATAGTGTTGGAGCATAGAGGTGTGACAGCACTTATTATAGGCATGTAACCTCATGTCAGATAAACATACTGGTTGGTTGTCTTTTTGAATGCAGATTTAAAAAGACAATAGTTTGTTTAGAATCAGAGAAAATCTTCAGTGTCAATATTTTTATAGGAGAATAAAAATGTCATTGATTTGCTTAATGTCGAGAAACCTAAAGAAGCAATGTTTTAATATTTCCATATGTTTTTGTAATGCTGTTGAATTTCTGTTCATAAAGATTATATAAATCTACCCTGCGTTTAAGTGTCTAGCAACCTTGGATGCTTTCTGAGTAACTCTCTAAGCAGTAGAGTTATTGTTAGGCCAAGAAGTGAGTTCTAACAGATAGATTACTCTATTGAGAGTCGAGGTCGAAAAGTTGTGCCATTCCCGATTTCTTGTCTTTTGGAATAAATAAGTAAATACTAATGGAATAAATATTTTTCATCTTGTTATGTAGGTAGCTTTTTGTCAGTATTTTTAGCCTATATAGGGCAGATTCCACAGAGTACATTGGTATAATAAAAACTGGCAGATTCTGCAGTTTACAGATGGTCACACCCTGTGCTGTTCTAAATCCAAAATGTCCAAAATAAACAGAAAAGTAAATATATTAAAACCAAAACATATTACATCTCTGTAATTTTTTGATTACTATTTATAATTATTTCAGCGTTACATGTTACATTACATCTTCAGCAACGTTATAATACTGTTTCTATCATGGAGAAACACACACCTGTGTATCCAAGTAAGGAAAGCCTTTCTTGAACTAGTTTTTTCATGTTTGTAGTCGTGTGCATTTCCGTTGGCGTAGCAATAAGCATGTAATAATCATTTACTTGTTTACTCTATAGAAATTATGAGCAAGGTAAGAACAGCTGGCGATGGTATGGAGTCGGATGTACGCTCGATTGAATCGAAGAGAACAGAAAGTAAACAAGGAGAGAGGAAAACTTCTTTATTACCTGGAAGGCTGGTACAAGTATTCCCTTCTACTTTTGTAAGAAGTGAGAAACGAAAGTCTATTAACGCTAAGACTCCAAAGTTTGTACCTTATGAACCATATGCTGCAGCAGTTAAGCCAATGACTCCAACATTAGGAATGAAGGGTGTAAAGAAGTCAAAAAACCAGATGGATATTAACACACTCATATCACAAATGTCTCAAATGAAGACTGATCTAAATGAGTTTAAACCAAGGCCAAAGTTACATTCTAACTCAACTGTTGATATAGAAAAGGGGAAAACTGAAAATTCCGAGCTACAAAAAAAGATTGACCAGCTGTCTAAAGAAAATGAATCATTAAATGAGCAATTGAAGCAGCAAGTGCAGGTAAAACATACCCGACTATATTAGAGCTTTTGTCTTTTTCGATCAAGCTCAATATTTCAATGATAAAAGATACTAAGTTATTTAAGAATTAATTCATCCGAAGTTCCTACACATTTATTAATAAGGCCAACCAAGTTCACCTTGATTTAAATAATGATTAGATAATGTGTTGATATTAATTGATTTGGAAAGCATTAGCTAACTGTAGGCTCACATTTAATGATGTATTGGTGACTAATAGAGTTGTAATTTTTGATATTAACAAGAGTTTGGGTCATCAACTAATATGAGGCTTACCAATCAACATTGGTTTGGGTCATGCTGTTACATGAAACTGATTAACAATGATTATTATCAGTCATATTGATTGGAACACCAACCCAAACCAAACCCTAACCAACCCAACCAACCAACCAACCTAACCAACCCAAAAGTGCAAGCAATATGACAATCAGATATTTGGTGCAGCAGCACATAAAATGACAACAAACAAACATGATTTTGTATATTAGATATAATAGAACAATAATAATTATGTTGGTCTCACCTATTTATGATAACATTTTGATAATGATGGCAAAAGATTATAATTCATTTATAAACAATAAATTGAATTGAACCTTAGTGGCTTTGTTATGTTCATAAAGGTCATTTTAACTGTTTCACTTAAAATTTACATGTTGTAACTCTTCATTTTTTGCTATTTACAGGTCAATAAAGAGTTAAAAACAATGTTGGTGGCTTCTATGGGTGAAGACCTCGAGACCCAAGTACAGTCTCTGAACGAAGATAAAAAATATTTGGCGAATGCTTTGCTCAATTCTGCTCAACATTTATCTACTCATCAGGTAATTTCATCTCCATATATTTAACTGACTTTTTTTTTATATATATTGTCCATTTTAAAAATCTTATAATAATTTGTGAGGAAAATAAAAACCATTGTGTTTATGTAAAAATTATTTTCAAACATTCGTTGTCACAAAAGTATAATTAAGAAGACTTGTGTAAAGTAGGATATGTTTTTTCCTTATTCAACATTAAAGATTACAATCTTTTAATCTGCCTTAATTTGAATTAAAACTGATAAGCAGTATTTAATCAATTAACTGTGACATTAATGTGTTTGTTTATTTATTTCAGGAACAAACAGAATGGCTAGCTGGTCAGTGTGAAGTCTGGAGAAGTAAATTTTTAGCTAGCAGGTATAACACAGAATTTTAACCATTTAAAAATAGGCACTTAAATAAAACTGCAATAAGTATTCACACACCTCTGAGTCACAAAAACTAAGCAAAGTTGCAAGCATAGGAAACAGATAACTGATAGACTACTTTAATACTTTTTGTTAGTGAATATATACATAGAAGACAATATCAGTGGTAATTCATGGGAGAGGCTTATGTCCAGCAGTGGACTAGTATAAGCTGATGATGATAAACACAATATACACCCAGACACTGAACAAACACCTAAAAAATGTTTTCCTCTATGGGAATTTCACCTGCAACCTACAGTTGGCAGATCTATTACCAACTGAGCTATCAGGCCAGTCAAATTCAAATGTCCATATTTTATTTTCAGTTTGATGGTAGAAGAATTAGCTGAATCGAAGAACCAGTTAACTAACAAGGCTGACAGTCTACACCAAGCTATAAAACAAATGCTAGATGAAAGATGCAGGGTCAGAGATATGCTACTGTGCACATACAGGAATTTGTATAGCCTACACGAGAAATGGCTTGAAGATATTGCTATATCAGAGTATGTAGGAAGCAGTAAAGTGTACAGCCGGCCTATTGGCAACCTTAATTTCAATGCAACAGTACCACATTCAACTAACATAATTGACTTGTCATCAGTGAACATGAAGTTGTCTGATAATATAAGTAGTTCAGTGGACAAGCAGGATATAAGTCACGTTGATACATTGCCAACTATCACGGATGGGGAGCAACATGCTGAAAATGTAAGTTATCACTCAGCGTATTTTTTAATATGTCTACCTAGGACAGATTATCCAACTAAACTAAAAAGTAGCTCCAACTTCGGCAGGTTTCAACCTGTGTGTGTTGCCAGTGATTGGCACTGAGATATGGCCTCTTACTGTTGATCTGATGAGAAAGCTCAAAATCGTGCAGCGAGCTATGAAGAGAGCTATGCTTGGTGTTTCCTTGCGAGATCAGAAATGAGGAGATCTGCAAGAGAAATAGGTGTTCCGAAGACCTGGTCAAAACCGCGGGGAGCCGATGGATGCAAGAGGCAAGCAGCTGCTCAAAGTGGCGCGCTTTGGGGGAGGCCTATGTACAGCAGTGGACGCCTTCAGGCTGATGATGACTCAGTGTCTTTTCACATTTTTCTATATTGATGTCCAGCTCGTCACGTCATTCATTCCCATAAAAAAAAAATGTAAGTGTCTGACGGGGACCGCTAAAATTCCTTAGATTATCGATATCGATCTTACAACGCGCCGTTTATCAAGTACTTATCGATTTTGCACTCATTGTATTTTATATTATAATTCTATTTTGACGCGGTTTACTAGGAATATAAATATCATATTTTTATCTCGGTATTGGCAATCTCTGTCTCTGTGGCAAAATCGGTTCAACCGTTTGGCGCGTATTACTGTCTGAACCGTTTTCGCAAACTGAATCGCCGCATATACTTAATGCTTTTTTAATTAGTACACAATTATAGACACTGAATTTGGCTTTATTTAGTACATTTTAGATTACATGCAGATCCGCAGGAGAACTATAGTGACCGATGTAGCTCTTAGGATTAGCAAGATGAAATGGCAATGGGCAGGCCACATCGCTCGTAGAACTGACGACGGATGGGGAAGAAAGGTTCTCGAGTGGCGACCACGAACTGGAAGACGCAGACGTAGGCCGGCCCCCCACTAGGTGGACCAACGACGTGAAAGCCGCGGGGAGCCGGTCTAAGTGGCGCTCCCTGGGGGAGGCCTATGTTCAGCAGTGGACGTCTTCAGGCTGTTAATGATGATGATGATGAGATTACATGCATATCTACACTATTCAAATTATAATTATACTAAATATAATTTCAATATTTTAACTTCTTATATCTGTATTTCCAGGTAATGGCTACCCCATTACAAGTGAGTAATTTAAACGAAGGCCCAGTGAACGCGTTAGTACACCACGCGTACAACAATAGCAATACAGTGGTACTACCGGTGGCGTCGTGCGCACATTGCAATGGAAAAGTCCAATTATTGTAATAACTTTTAAGTTACGTTAGTAAATTAAAGCATATCCTTTTGAAAGAGGAATGAAACATATTTAATACTAGATAATATAAGGGTAAGACCAAATCTTTACTATTCTTTACCTCCTTAATTTCATCTCATATTGGATACACTTTTGCATATTTTTCTGCTGGTCCGTTTTACTGCATTCTAGAATATGTTTATCTACAAACTCTCAGCTTTTTTAAAATTGTATGATAATATGATGTGTGGTTGTTAGACTAAAATAATTCCTAGTTTGCGTCTACTTAGTGGACGAACTACAAAATCAGCTAAACCGTAAACTACTCCGCTAGCAAAAAGTAATCTCCAGTAGCGAATCGGATGGGGAGGATAGGTTAAACCTAATTGTCAGAATAAACTTCTTTGGGCCTTGAAGCTTATTTAAATTGGCATGTCGACTGTTGGCTCCAAGAGTAGGTAAGGGAAGTTAGGGCATAGGGGATGTTAAATAAACAAAAACACAAATTTCAATCCAACAATTTTGAGTTTCGATGAATCTATATTTTAGGCAGCTTTCTGCGTTTCGAATCTGCAGGAGCCTTCTTTCCATATTTATTTATTCAATACTTAATAGCGTGTAGGTACAATGGTGGAGTTAATGCTAACAGAATTTTCTACCAGTCAACCAAGACATGCAGAAAAATAATTAGGCAGACAATATTTTTCAAGACTAAGTAGTTTATTTTCTCATATCAAAGATTAAATAACGCGCACAAAAACTTCAATAATGTGATTAACTACTATACTGCAGTTTTATGCATTTATTCCAAGCCTCCATGACTGAAAAAAAGAATGATGATACCTGCCTGCCTAGCATGTGCACCGCGATAAAATTTTCTCGGAACTTTTTTCTCGTGAGAGTCCGTGACAAGACTAAGGGCCTATTCCGATTCACGCTAAATCGGTAATATCGATATTATCGCGCTAGAAACGCGTACCGAATTGCGGTGAGCGCGATAACGAAATCTCTTGTAAACGTCATGACCGACGCTATCTTGCGATATCGCCGTCCGTGATTGGTTGTCCCGAGTCATTGACAGCGGTCAGTCATTGAGCGCAATATCTGAATCGGAACGTTGAAAAATCAACGTGAGCGCTGGGAGCGCTATGAGAGATTATAGCGTGACTCGGAATACGAGGTAAGGTAGCGCCTAAGTGTATCTCACTCTAACAGCGACGACAAGTTTTCTAGCGGTGTGTTTGCTAAGCAGTCAGATTCTGCACATTTTACTACAGTGTACTATGTGTGCTGCATTCTTTGACGAGAAGTAAGAGGACTTGGCATAAAGCTAACTACACAGAATATGTTATAGTTATAAAGTCAACTTCGTTAAAGAATGAACAAAATAGTCGCATTTCATTTTAGCAAATACCATTTTGAACGTGCTAAAAAGAGACAAATGTACCGTTTCAACTTTCATTTGTGATAATAATTTGTTGCTGACGTCACTTGAGACCGCCCTGCGGCAAAAAATCCGCCATGTTCTGGTGGTATTTTGGGCTAGTACGTCAGTCGTCAACTAGCGCCAACTGTCAAACGCAGTAAAAAAATGGGGCGGAGTCGACACCATATTGTGGTGAAAAAGTGCCGCACGTCACGTGACCATGTGTCCGATCCTTTTACATCCTTCATCAAAGGCTTCATTAAATGAATGTCTTATTTTGTTATCAGTGTCCCAGCTCCGTGGTTTTGGGCCAAGTGTGAAAAAGCAATGTTAGAAGCACACTTGCTTTTTAAGCATGTTTTGTATGACTGTCTTCCTAATAACAATCGAAAACCGTAAAAAGTGGACGTTAAAGTATTGTGATGAGGTTGTGTTAATTATTTACTAATACAATAATTTTAAAAATAAAGTAGGTGCGCGAATGTGCATTAAATACTGGTTTTATCGTATAGGCAAGTTCAAGAATAAATCAACTTCCTGTTGTTTAATTTGTCGGTAAAACTATTATATGTTATGGAGTATTCAGATATCAAGTTTTTTCATAACTAACAAGCTATGCTTGCCGAGTTTGATTCGAAAGCAATATTTTACGAAACTTATATCTGTAAGAAACTATTAATAAAAATATATTTATTGTTGATATTCATCGTTTTATTTGATAAAAATGTACACTTATACAAATCGGCTTTAACTATAAAATATATCACATTTAATTTTTATTCACTAATGAATTATAATTACAATGCTGTTGGCATTGATCTGCAATGGCCTACCTAGCTAACATTGCAAAGTTTTTATGTACTTTTGTATCTGATACCTACACCAAACAGTATGTATGTATGTACGTACATAATAAGCAAAATATCGTATAAATAACTGAGGACACTGTAGGTTAAATAATATGTATATCATATTGTTATGGAGGTATCAATACAGATTGCAGGTACCTACATAATAATATTTTGACGACTGATATCATTTGTAAACTTACATTTAAGGTAGAATGGTCGAACGGCTAATTGGTACAAATATTGACATTTGATAGAAACGTAATATTATTAACAAGTTGCCCGATGAACAGCGCTGATATTTATGTTAGCATTTGCGGCTAACGACTTTCTTAAGCAAGATAAAGGTTTACAAAACTATAAACGGGCCTATTTTAAAGAAATGGAAACTTCAATGCCTGTCGGCAGTAAGATAGCTGCAAAGTTCTCACTTTTCTAAGACGTACCTACTGAAATGCATTTAGGTACGTCCCAACTCTTAGGATGTACCTAAATGCACTGCTAAGAGATACATGCGAACTTAAAATCTATCATCAGCAATGCAGGGCGGTTATTCTCTATGGATACGCAGATTCCACACGATACGAAACCACGTCGTTATCGTGTCTTGTTCAAATCGTGTCACAGCGTTAGATATACCTTCACTTTACATTAAAGTTATCCAAGTTATCTTTGATTTGAATAAAATATATTGACATAAGTGGTCATATCTTTTGATGTGTTGATGTTTCGGAACGCGTCTCTGTAAAACATGATTTTTGACAGTTCAAATTGCGCCAATTCCAAATTCATTTCGCGCGGTTTTGTTTTCTTTTCATAGAGAATAGACTTTTGCAGATTTCTTATGTAAGACAAAGAATTCACGTGGTTTCGAAGTAAGGAATCGATACGGAATAAGGGCCTAGATGGGCATAAGAGGCTTTATTTTATTACTTTGGTACTTTGTTATGTAAACCCTAAATTAATTAAAATTGTAGTTATACAGTAGGTATTACTATTTTAATATCTGTGATTATACTTAGGAGTTAACTAAAATTAGGTTTTAATTTTAATAATGATCGCTAAAACAAGAATTTATGATTCTTGACATAGGTACGGCTTAATTTATGCAATTCCTTTCAACCGTTTATGCAAAATCAGTGGTTTAAACTTAGTTACAGTCCATTTGAAGCCAGTTTTAGTCGTCTATTGTGGTACTCCAACATTTCAGTGCCGGTATAGTTATAGGCGAGGTAGTCTCTCACAGGGATGTACTTGGCGCCTCCGAACCAGTCGATCATGGCGATTTGAGCGATCTTTAGCTTAGCCACGAACCACTCGTGGTCTGAAACAAATTATATATTACAAAAAATACATAATGATATGAAATATATTGACTTCAGTATAATGCCGGTTCTCGATTGGCGACCCCGAACCGGAAGACGCAGCGTAAGCCGTCTGGACCGACGATCTAGGCCTGAAGTCTGCTATTTTGCGTCATGTGTAATTGTCATAATGGTTCATGAATGGTACCATAATGACAGATTTTAAATAAATAAATAAATAAATATGTGTGGACATTTCACACAGCGCCATCTAGCCCCAAACTAAGCATAGCTTGTACTATGGGAACCAGATAACTGATACAATACTTATGTACTTTTACTTTTTACTTTTTTTTTTCTACAAACCATAAGTAGACTACCATTATTGTCAAAATCTATCGTGATGACAGATTTTCACACTAATAGTAGTCTACACACTATAAGTAGACTACCCATAATGTCAAAATCTTTCATTATGGCACTATTCATGAACTATTATGACAGAATTGAAATAGCAGACTTCAGGCCCTGGTGAAAGCCGCGGGGACCCGATGGATGCAGGAGGCGTGCAGCCGCTCAAAGTGGCGGTCCCCGGGGGAGGCCTATGTTCAGCAGTGGACGTCTTCAGGCTATGATGATATGTTTTGTTGTATCGGCCAGTATCTACAGTATTATCTGTGAATAGTTGCGCCCCGCGGTTTTACCCGTATCCTGTGTGTTAATCTAGCGTATAAGCTCTTCTCCATTCCAAATTTCATCAATATCGGTTCAGTTTTTACGAAGGTAATATTAAATTTTCATTTATAACAACATTTACGCACACGCACACTTTCGTATTTATAATATTAAAATAGGATTAGGATTGAGGTATCGATTGCATTAATTACAAATAGAATAAATATAGACTGACCAGCAGGGAAGTTCGCCATCGCCGGATGTCTCTCGAACAACGCTGCCTTTGCGAACGTGTACTCCGGAGTACCCTCCCTGACCTGTAGATAAATTAATAATCACATCTTTGTTTATCTATTTTATGGCATTTCACATTGGCTGTCCAATAATTTAATAGACAATGTAGGATAAACTGAACACTACCCACTCCCCTAACTCCCATATTGGTCTTGGTCTACTAATACATTGTAGGTAATACTTAGGTAGTGATTGAGCAATCATTTTGTGTATTCTACTATATTCAAGCTTGAACTGGTCCACTACTATGCAGTGCTAAGGGGGTTAATTATTTACAATAGTATTTAGTACTTACATACCTAACCTACTTACGGGATACTGTGATTGGAATAATTTTTAATTTTCCGATATTTCGGCGCTAAGTTACCTATATACATACACCATGTTCACGAGTAGGCAGTGAATCGTAGAATGGTTGATTGAAATTGATAAGGAGATTGAAAGAGGCACGACACTGCATTTCATGTGCAATAAACTTTGCATTACACTGGACCTACTTATTTGTCGTGATAAAGTAAACTGAATAGCCAGAGCAGACCTATGGGTACCTAAGTGCTATAAAAATATTTGTGGATCATGTTAATCGTATTAACTAAATAAATACTGATAAGGAACGTCTAGGTCACGTAAATAGTTTTTATCTTGCTGGCAAGGTAAATGTATAAGTAATAGATTTATTTACCGAGAACATCGATCTAACTGTAATAATGGAAATAAATTACAAATTATAATTTACGACTATTGGCCGGACTTGGGTTTTTGGGGCAAAACAGCAAAAAATTAATTATGGGTATCTTTAAGGAAAAAAAAACTTTGTTATAGCGAAAACTCTCTAAATAGCTGTAAAATAATAATGATGGTCGGTACGAGGTATATGATATACACTTTTTTTTTGATATTATCGGCTTTTTCGAATTGGAGTTGCTCTATTTTATGTGAATAAAATGATGAACAAGACATTCACCTAATAGCCTAGCATGCGCACCGCGAGAAAACTTTCTCGTCGCTTTTAGAGTGAGACATACTTAGGTACAGATTAATTTGAGCAGGCGATAATGCTTTAAAAATCTTAAATACTTAGGTACTACCATTACTATAGTCTTATCATCTTAGATGATGTACCAAGGGGTCTAGCAAAGATCCCAAAAATGTATTGAATAGACATTTCGGAAAACGCTAACTTTTCCGCAGCAAATGTCATTTCATTACAATTTTGGAGTTGGCGTTTGGCGATAGCGTTAGCGTTTCGATCTTTGCTAGACCCCCTGTATGTCACGGTCTCTCACGATAATAAATGTAGAGAAAATTTTGTCGCCGTGCGCATGCTAACCGGGCTATAACCGTGTTTCTAGGTTTCCGGTAGCAACAATTTTCAACTTAAGTGCTGAAAGTAGCACGGCTCTGGGTCGCTGGCACAGCTGGCAGTTGTGCCAGCGACCCAGAGCCGTGCTCCGATACATAAAGGAGCTGGGCTGGCTTTGGTGAATGCTGGCAGGGGGAACTGCACAATACACCCCATGCGGGACGTCAGTGCAGGCCTTACCGCCCCCAATAGAATAAGAATAAGAACTGAAAGTAGGTAAATGAATTCTCACAGGCAGGTAAAGCAGTAGAAAGATATAGCTTCTTATTGTAAAGTACCAACCTTCTTCATTTTCCCTGACAGCATGAGCCGGGTGCACCGCGGGTCCTCCGCGTCATAGTTCTGTTGCTCACAGTAACGAGTCTCTTCCAGGGAAACCAGAACTGTGGCTCGACTGTTTTTCTGGATCAATGAATATTATTATTGGATTATGTACCTAATCGTGGAACTTGCCACTTATCTTTGAACGGTGACTCAGTCGTTGATAAAACCACGCTTACCTACTAAATAGGTAGGTAGGTATAACTCAATAAGGGGAATTCTGTGGTATAACTAATATATAAGGTATATAGTTATACCTCAGAATTCACTACATATTATATAATATTATATATCTCATCATCATCATCATCAACAGCCTGAAGGCGTCCACTGCTGAACATAGGCCTCCCCCAGAGAGCACCACTATGAGCGGCTGCTCGCTTCCTGCGTCCATCGGCTCCCCGCAGCTTTCACCAGATCGTCGGTTCACCTAGTGGGGCCCGCCTACGCTGCGTCTTCCGGTTGGTGGTCGCCAATCGAGAACCTTTCTTCCCCGTCAGTTGTCAGTTCACTTTAGTTCTCCTGCGGAAATCTATTCAATATCACGGGGATCGATTCTCGAAGAAACTCCACTTTTTTTCAAGGTGAGGTATCTACTGTACATAAAGTAGTCGCATAGGTATAAAATAGTATTTATTCACCGCTAAGTCCCGCGCTGAGAAATCCAGAGGCGACATATAGAAGTACGGAATACCCGTGGAATTGGCCAATGATCCATCCACAATAGACTTTACATTCGTGAATGGGAATCCTTCGATAGCTGGCAGAATGGAAATTGTTCCTATTGACGCCCAATCTGCAAAAAAGCGCGGAAAGTTTAATTAGTTTTTCGACGGTCGTTTCATCTGATTTGCATTAATAATGTTGTTTTAATTATTTATCTATTCTATTATTTTGTAAATCAAATACCCAAGGATGACCTTTGGTATGTTTGCCGAGGTCACATTAGAATATATAGACGTTTTCGTCTGTAAATAAATAAAAGTGAATTACCTATATACATTTTAGCGTGAATGTGGAAACGGTTTTCACCATTTATCAAAATATTTTTTTTAAATAGTTAGGTACTTAAGTATTTTTGGTATCCATGGCTTGGATAGATTATAAATTAATCTATGCTTGTACATGTTGATTCTCTTAAAAAATGTTTGTAGGTATAAAGTTTGTACTTATTTCTATATTACAACTAGGTACCTAAGTATTCACTTTTCATCGTTATAATTTTGACGCAAAAAAGTGGAAAGTCAGAAGAGTAAGACGTACGAGCAAGGTTTTTAACTGTGTAGACAACATAAAAAAATCATTGAAATTGGATAACATTTATAGGGGTGGAAAAACGTAAGCGTAGGTATACGTTTTACCAAAACGGGCAACCGCGCAAAAAATAGAATGATTAGGTTAGGCGCTGGCTGGCGTAACCCTACCCTGCAGTAACTATTTGCTAATCTATGCCTGAAGCGTTAAGATAAAAATGTAATTACCAGCGTTGTGTAAAACGTATCTAGCCATAGGAATCAGCTTAGTGTGGTCTGGAGGGCCGGGTATATTCCGGCTAGCTTGGATCTCATTCGCAGATTCTCGCCTCGACCATTTCGTTTCTCCATAGCCGAGCACACTAAGTGCCAATACTAAAGCTACGACCTTCATTTTGTGATCTGTAAATATGAATATTTGGGATAAAAATCGTAAGTGCAACGTAAACACAACAGATTACAGATTTTAATAATTTAGCTGTTCTGTTCATATCTGACTGCGTGATAGTATAGGTTGATGTGGTTATTTAGTCAAGTTAATAAAACTTGATTAAAAACAAAAAATAAAAGAACGTTAATTATAAGGATCGAATACGTTATGTAAAACCCACCTCGGAGAATAATGACCTATACGTTGACAATTATTATAATGCAATAATGATCGATACCAATACCAACATATTAAAAGTAAGTCTATATTTGATACATTATCACAGTCAAACGACTGAACGGATGTTGACGAAATTTGGTTTGGAGATAGTTTGAATCTTGAGGAACGATTTTTATTGAGATAAATACGGCGTGGAAGAGGCCGCGGGTAGCACCTAGCATATATTATTTCAAATAATAATAAGTATTATAATAAATATAATCTTGTGCCAAACATTCGCCTAATCTATATTTAAAACAAACCATGTACCTACCACCTGAATTTAAACAAATGATGCACAAATAGGCACGTCGACACGAAGCGTCGTAAATGAAATGAGGAAATCGAGGCAGAACAGAAAAATTACGAACGCGCAATCAACCAAATAAAATAACTACAAGTTTTACCGCAACACACAAGTCGAATCAAAAGTATCAAAGTGCGCAAAAGTTAGTTAATAATTACCTTCAAGGTACTTTATCGAGAGCGAAAATCACACTGAATAACGCGTGCATCATAACAAAATTCACTGATTCTCTGCCAAAACTGCGAATGAACCATCGTTTCATTCTACAATGCTCATGACAGGCGTGATATTTACTTTTTAAATGCGGACAAAAATACACTTTACCGTAAAGAATTAAGGTTATAATTTTACTTTACTAATTTGACAGAGCCGGTTTAGAGGCCAGTCAGTGACGCCGCTCCGGCCACTTTACATTCACAGACAACGACGGGTATCTTAGGTTACATTATCTTATGTTTGAAACAAACAAATTACATACTTATTCTTTTTATGAAAATTTCAAACTAGCACAAAATAATGATAGGACCCACAAGGAGCTCGTTTTCCTCGAGGACCTACTAATATGACAAAATATTATGTCCATAAGAATACCCCAGGTATAACAAACCTTTAGGTACTTAAACATATTAGGAACTAAAAACACTGAAATACCCACCCGGTGTTCCCGCAGCCACTTCAACTTACTAAATGACGCGGTTGCAGTGTTGAAGATACGCCTTCCAAATTATATCGTCCCTCATACTTACGATAGAAGTATCACGTACACGATAAAAGCCAAATGACCCATACATCTTTGATAACGTTATCTTGTAATAGCTGCAAATTATGTAATTTATAATTCGTTGATCTATCGCTAACATAAATGATAGTAAATAAAACAAGAAATTTAATCATACAATGTTTTATTGGAATTTAACATACAAAACAGGAGTCGGGTTTATCATAAAATTAGGTACTATTCATACATGCCGTAATGACTAAATACCTACACGTATTTCTAATGCTTTCAATCCACCCAAGATTACGCCAATAAATAAATGCAAAAATTGGCTTAAATATAAGTGAGTTTCTTGTAGCTTTTTCACATTACTGTCATATGTATTTTAACTCAATACACTAATTGCTTATCCCTTAAAAAATAATCCAGTAATGTCTACCTACAATTAAAAAATCAAAACCAACTTTCCGAATGTATTTGTGGATTACAAAAAATAATTTATAGGAGAACCTTTATTTAAAACCAGGTTTAAAGCATAAAATTTTCCGCTCCAAGTAATCCTATTAAAAAGTAAACTGAATTATTTCCATAATACAAATCTTTAGATAGATTTCGAAAACGGCCATATATTGTTATCATATTTAATTCCCGATGAATAATAACAATCAAACAAAACATAATATTCTAACAATACATCGACTCTACATAAAGAAGTTGTTTAATGAAACTGGGTTTTAATTTTACGTTCTAAGAATATTGTTTGCTACCTAGCGGGTCCTACATTTTTCTTATAACATCTTATAGGCATAGTATTTGACCACTCTGTCTCACCTGGGTCATTATTCTCTATGAAAACACAGATTCTACACGATACGAAACCACGTCGTTATCGTGTCTTGTTCAAATCGTATCACTGCTTTAGGAATACCTTCACTTTCACGCATCGGGCGAATGTCACAAACATAATATGCCAAGTTATATTGTGAAGAGTTGCACAATCTATACTCAAAAGTGCAGTAAAAAGAGTTTCTTACCTCAAGTAATTAAATACTTTCAATATTACACTCTGTTTTGTAACAAAATAATCGAATTTATACTTGGAATAATCATTGTAAACATTAACATTGACGGACATAATGGCAGCGATAGGCACGTAATTTTCTCAACTTGTCGTAGTTCACGTGAAATCTAATAGATGGCGCTGACTTTTCCCACGCCATTTTGACAAAATAAAATGTTCCTTCGGGTATATCCTAATATATAAATCTATGAGTTTTGCAGATTTCTTATGTAAGATATCTTATAGTTTATATTTATATTTTATGGGGGTTATAGTTATATCCTAACAATTTATTATTTTATTTTTATTAAGCTTACTGCATGCTGTTCTTAGGTTCTAACAATGTCGTTACGCTAGTGTTAAAGTTACTGCGTGTTAATCCTACGTTATAAAAATGTTATCACGCAAGTGTTAACGCTGCTGCGTGCTCTTGGCGATTTGCTCCTTCAGCATCAGAATGCTGGCGCGTTGTTCAGGCGGCAGCAGCGCGATCTGTTCGTCTGACAGTTGCAGCACTTGCATTATCAATGCAGCCTGTGAGGACAAAATGTGGCATGTTAGTGTAATTTAGAGTTTGTATCACACAATAAACATTATGGAATAGATCGATTTGTTATTTAGAAGTCCATGACGCGTTTTAATCTCTAGAATACCAGCATTGGGATGACGGTAGAATATCAATATATGTGTGTTCGATATCTGGTACTGGTAGTTTACGAGTTAAGTTAGAATGTGCCTGGATGAAGTCGATCGTTTTCAATTCCATTCTTATTTGAAACGCATTATACAAAAAGTGCATTGACAAGAAAAGGTTAATGAAACATGAACGTTTATAGTACGTGTGTATAATGTGTAAATAAAAAGGGTATGGGGTGGTTACCTTTTCCTGGTCGGAAGCTCCGGACGGTATGCCCTGGATAGTACGAGCTTGCGCAACGCTCGGCATGCCCGGAGGCATTTGTGCTGTAAACGGTACACATAATGAATACGAACCTCAGCTAAAATAATAATAATAGGGCTATCTATTATGTTTTTGATTGTGAGGAAATTAACATCTTCAAAAAGTTCTAAATAATGCTGGCTTATTTATGGTGGGTGAAATTAACTCTAAAATACAATTACTGTACGACTTTATCTAAAGACAAGACTTTTAAAAACAGGGATAGCCGCAGAGGTGAGAAAAGCAGTTGATCGCACCGATCGCACGGACTCATTAGTTCTGTAGTAACAGCTACAACTAAACAACTACAGCGACATGGTGAAATAATTTTTAATATTTTGATATTAATACGTTAATTATAATTATATTATAATTCATTCTGTGAAGAAACTACATGCAGGGCGGGTTAAATCAATCTAAAAAAAAGACAAAATAGGCTAAGATTTTTAACAACAAGGAAAAGCAGGGTTACTCTTGACACTCGATTTCAATCGTAATTCGGGATTTGGAATGAAATCGTGGCATTTGGTACTCTTAAATCCGATACTAGCGCACTATTGGAATCTTGGTCCATGGAATTTTATGGAACTAAATGTAATCGACTCATCTCTACACCATCCGCATTTTTATCAAGTTATTTAACATTGTAATTGGTGATTGATTCGGATTAGAATTTGAGTGAAATCGGGATTGGATTCAAGAGTAACCCTACAGGTGTGTTTGTGAGAGATATATAGAATGAATGAAAGAGATAGAGTGTGTACATACATTGTGGCGGCAACTTTGGCTGCGTGCGCGGATCGGGACGCACGCGCGGGTCCGCCGCGAACGGTGCGCTCGGCGCCAAGCGTGGGTCACGCGGGAACCCGCTACGCATACACAACAATATGGGTTATACTGATATACTTTATAAACCTTGTTGTTAACACCTGACAATGAAACTGTACATAGATGCAAATAACTTAGAATTTTAACATTCATACAATCCACTGCGACATAATTATAAGTATACTCGCTGTGGGTTATAAAAGGCCCAATCTTAAACACGTAGGTATACTGCAATTTTATACTGAACTCGTATCAACAAAAAAGCCCCCCGACCGAATAACCCAAAAATTGCATCCTCGTATTCGTTGGCTTAATTATGACAAGGTGGGGGGGAATTTTCGTTGATTTATAGGCGGGATGAGGATTCCCCCTGCCATCAGCATCGGTAGAAAAAATCTATGACTAGAAAGAGAGAGCTATACCTAATTTGTGATACATGCTAACTGATAGTTGTTTCTAATAATCAGAGTGGGATATTCACAGTTCATTAAGTCTACTGTGTCACATAATCATGCATAAAAACTGATTAAAATAGTGATGGACCAAAAAGTTAAAAACATCACCTTCACTAAATTCATAGCAATCTATGGTTTAGCTCGACAAATAAACTATCTATGAATTATTATGATTTCTATAGTTCAATGGAAGGAAAAAGGGCATTCTATGAACTTACATTTCCATTAAATCCACGCTTGGAGAAGAACTTTACAAAAAATATATTATAGTTTAGAACAAGCTAAAGATACGTTTTTAATAGTACTTACTTACGGGATATTTTCCGTGATTAGAATCATTTTTGAGATAGCTAGTGCTTAAGATAGCTTAAGCACAAAGCAGAGCTGATTGCGTAAAATTACAGATGATTAATTTCCGTGTAATTTAATTCATTGTATTTACGTAGTTAGTCACTTAAAATGTAGTATGTGGTATTATTTCTCAAAACTTTTCCGCATTAAGTGCTGAATTATGAGCATGAGTGTGGACAAGTGATATATTGTGGTGAAACGTAGTTTTTAGTGTTGCTTCCTAAATTCCATAGAAGCTTCTAGTAAAGTTGCCACCACTTTACTGGAGCATGACTTAGACTGGACTATGACTACCTGACTTTGACTGGACTATGACTAAGACTTGACTTTACGTGAAATATTACAATACTTGACACTGGCTAAATAGGTACACTATGCGTGGAGCCAAAATCCAACGAGCTATAGGGAGAGCTATGCTCGGTATTTCCCTGCAAGATAAGATCCGGAACGAGGAAATCCGCAGAAGGACTAAAGTCACCGATATATAGCCCTTAAAGATAGCAAGTTGAAATGGCAATGGGCAGGCCACATCGCTCGCAGAACTGACAACCGATGGTGAAAAAAGGTTCTCGACCACGAATCGGAAGGCGCAGCGTAGGCAGACCCCCTACTAGGTGGACCGACGATCTGATGAAAACCGCGGGAGCCGATGGATACAGGAGGCGAGCAGCCGCTCAAAGTGGCGCTCTCTGGGGGAGGCCTATGTTCAGCAGTGGACACTACGGGCTGTTGTTGATGATGATGGAGCCAAAATTAAAAAAACACCGGGGGTTAGTTTGTCAGGTAAATGATGATGTTATAACATACGGGTCCTGGTGGTGCGGCGGCGGCACGGGATGCGGCGGCGCGGGCGGCAGCGAGCGCATGTCCTGGTCGAGCGCGGCCGAGCCCCGCGGCCCGCGCAGGTCCACGTCGCCCATCGGCGGCGCCCGCGCTGCCAACATACCGGGGACTATAGCGTACCACAGACATAGAATAGGCATGATGGCAACTAATGCGATTTTACGTAAATTTCATAAACATGCTAATTCACGACTCTTAGCATGCTAATTGCTATTGCTATGCTATTTGCTAAAATGAAATGAAAAAGATATAATTTTTTTTTTTTTATACTTAAATGGGCTCACGTTTGAGAACATCTCACCTGATGGAAAGTGATGATGCGGTCTATGTTGGAGCACGGTTGCCCATGAGGTGCCTATTCACTCTTGATTTGAAGAGACCCAGATTGTAACTTGACGGAAACAATGAAGCAGGAAGTGCATTCCACTCCTCTGCTGTTCGGATAATGAAAGATTTAGAAAAACGCTTTGTACGGGCTCGAGGCACGTTCACGACAAAGGGATGCAACGACTCGCCAAGCCTAGTAGTCCGATGTTTAAAAGAGGATGATGGGATTAGCTGATGGAGATCCTGCGCACATTCATTTTGTCCATTTTGTTTATTTAGACGTTTTGGTACAAACATAATGGTTAAAATCATGGTGATTTGGTTTTGATTATTTTTCATAAACATAACTAGGTAATAATAGGGCTATTTTGCAAGTTTATATAATTGTGTTATACACTGTAGGTGCAACAAATAATTATTGTATATTATTAAATTGTTTTTGAATAGTACTACAGAACGAAAGAGACTGAACCTCACAACACGGGATTTATCCTAGTGTGGGGTTAAGGGATCTGCCACTCTTCTCACATTAGTGTAACAAATTAGTTTACCTTTAATAGTGATTATATAAGTTAAGATTTATTTTTGTGTGAAATGCCCATTGTAAGTGTACAAGGAAATAAAGGAAATAAACTTCATTCCCCAAGTGCAGCCGATAGAAGACCGACAAACTAGCAACCTTACGCCTGTGCTCGAGGCTTTGCACCCTCTTCCCATTCCCAATAAGTGCTTTGTCTGCAATAAGCTTCATGGCACGACGCTCGATTGAGTCCAAAGCAGCCAATTGATACTTGGCAGACCCATCCCACAGATGACTGCAGTACTCCATGCAAGCCCTGACTTGAGCTTGGTACAGGTTAAGTATTTGAGCAGAAGAAAAGAACTGCCTCACCTTAGTCAGTATTCCGAGTTTTCTTGCTGCTGTTTTTGCCTTGGACTCAATAAAGCGGCCAAAGTTCAAAGAAGAAAAAATTCTGATCCCAAGGAGCTCAAGCTGATCGCTGAAAGGAATTGGTACGCCTTGAAAAAGTGGGGTAGAAGATGGTGATGTTCGTTTGGCAGAAAAGAGACAAGCCTGAGTCTTTGACGCATTGAAACTGACTAAATTAGCAGTGCCCCAGTGGGATACTGCTTCAAGAGTCAAACTTGCACGACTAATCATGGCTTCTCTTTGCACCTGTGTAGAATCAGCCCCAGCGCGAGCAGTGGGTAGGTATCGCTCCACAACAGTGCTATCATCTGCATATCCAACAATGCCTGGCATGAGCAAGTCATTAATATGAAAAAGAAACAGTATTGCAGAGAGAACCGAGCCCTGTGGTACTCCAGCGTGGATCTGGATCGGCATAAGATCAGACGTGCATCCATCAAATACTACCTGGATGGATCTACCCAACAAAAAGTTATTGATCCAAGAGCACAGATCCGGGGGAATGCCATAGGACGGAAGCTTGCTCAAGAGACTCGCATGCCACACCCTGTCGAACGCTTTAGATATATCTAGCGACACAGCTACTACGGTTTCACCGTGTTGATCAACAGCTTCACCCCAGAGATGAGTTACATATGCTAGAAGATCCCCAGTCGACCGATTCCGGCGAAAGCCATATTGTCGGTCACTGAGGATTTCATTGTCTTCTAGATAGTTCAAAAGCCTTGAATTCAGTACTCGCTCCATAACTTTACAAAATAAGGAGGTAATGGCAATTGGCCTATAGTTGCTGGGGTCAACGCGGCTTCCTTTCTTGGGAACGGGTTGCACGTTGGCTACCTGAATGAAACGAAACATGAAATGAAACTTTATATTAAAAATTGAATTCAATTTGAACCAAATTAATTGAAATGAAATTTCATATTTCACAGAATTTCGCAACTACATTTAATTAGCGAAATGCTAATTGAGTTTTCACATGCTAAAAATGAATGCGAATGCTAATTAATCCATCACTAATGACTACTATTCAAAATGATCAAGTAAATATGGGGCGGGTGCTACGCGTGTACTGTGTAGACACCCTAGCGCCGTCACATCTTCCCGGAACACAAAATAAGGCTGGTGCAGCGGCGAATTCTGCTGAGCAACTAAAATGGCGCAAATATAGTAACATTGATAGCGGTTATATATTTGCGCCTTTTGGAGTTGAGACGTTGGGGCCTTGGGGACCGAGTGCCCACCAAATCTTCAAAGATCTGTCCAAACGTCTGGTCGAGGCAACACGTGACCAAAATGCTGGCTTCTACTTCGGTCAAAAGCTAAGCTAAGCATTTTGGGCACTTTGCCTACTGGTAGTGGTTTGTGAGATTAGTTTTGTATTATAGGTATTGTTAATTTTATAGTTTTAGTTTGGTAGTAGTTTAGTTTTATAAAATAGTTTAGTTGTTTAGTGTAATAGTTTAGTAGTTGAGTGTTTTATTTATATTCTATAATGTTGTGTGAATAAACTCAATAATTAATAAAACTTTCTTGCCGATAATGCAATATGTAAATATTGCTTTCATAATTCATTTGACGGGCCCGATAGCTCAGTTGGTAGTAACTCTGCCTCCTGAACTGAGGGCTGTGGGTTCGATTCCTACTCAAGACAAACATTTGTGTGATGAACATAGATGTTTGTCCTGTGTCTGGGTGTTATATTGTACTCTATGTATGTATTTACAAAAAAAAAGTATCTAAGTATTATATCCGATATCTGGTTCCCATAGTACGAACTATGCTTAGTTTGGAGCTAGGTGGCGCTGTGTGAAATTTCTAAATGTCTACACATATTTATTTATTTATAAGCAATCGGTAAATAAATCACGAAGTAATAAGCTTTTAAATTTTCTGAGACGGGGCATCGCGAGTTATACAAACAAAGTACACAATGCCCGAGAGGAAAAGAGATAGGGTGAAAACGGCGGATTGTCGCTATATTAGGCAAATACCAGCACATTATCACCACCATCTGTTTCACGACGAAGAGCATAATTGTGATCATGTACCATAATTCCGTTATCAAAGTGCAAAATACTTTTTGCACCTTTTACAACTTATTCAGTGAGTGAATGTGATGTTACAAAACATACTAATCCAAACAAATACACGTATCATTCCATATTTAGTAAATGCTACAGTTAACTTATAGCGAATGTTTAAGATTATAATCATAACAGCAGTTTTTTCAAACACATATTCTTATATTTCTTGTCCTATTTTCAAACTCTCAATGTTCCTCTTTACATCCTTTCTCTATGGTGAGTACCAAGAGATGTCACGACGAAGTGATTATGATTAGTTTAAAGACTTTGCTGTAACATACTGCAAAGTTGCAAAGCCGCAAATCAGTCTATTATCAAAAAATAGAAATTCACTGTTCTAGCCCGTAACCACTGAATAGATTTAATAAAAAATATTTTATTTTCATTTTGACTGACATTTAACACCGCATTATTGTAAAATACAATATTTTAAATACTAGAATGACACTACTGTTTTGTGTCAATTTAATATTACCTGGATATTGATTGGGTGGTGGCACAGGGTTAGGTAGCAATGGTGGTCCCTGTTGCTGTGCTAAAACGAAAAAACGTAGCATTAAGTACAAGAGATCAGATTGTTGATGAAAAATGTAAATAAATATCAGACTCAATCACATATAGTTTATTGCAAATAGCTAAGACACAAATAAGACGTGTTTAGCACTCTGTAAGAAAACATAATTAGAAATTTGAAAGTAATTAGCAGTTTTACTGATAGGTAATTCTAACTCTAAAAATTACCTACTAATATGTAATTGTTCCCCTTTCCACTACTCTGGTGCAAAGCAATCACAGAAAACTCTGATCCAGCAGCTCAATTCACAAACCATTAAAAAGGTTCCAATTCAAAATCTACACTCAGTCTCCTTTATCCACATTCAGAATAAAAGAGACAGAGAGTATATAAAGAATTGAAGTTGTTCCAAACTATAAAGAAGAAGCAACAAGAAACTTTCTAAGGATTATTATATTGTGGAAATTAGTGTTTAGTTACCTTGTTGGTTGTTAGACATGTAAGGGTTGGGTGGTGGAGGAGGAGGCTTGTCTCCAGGTTGCATTAGCGGTGGTACAGGATTACTGGGATGTAGCATCGTCTGAAAACATCAAAATAAGAATGGTTTTTAGATACTATGATGAAGAAATATCATTTATATGACTTTACAAGCATGCCTCATCAATCATAAGACCACATAGTTAATAAGAGAGTGGTCAAATGCTTTACCAATAAAGTGAATGCTTAAGAGTGTCATAGAATATTATTGGCTGGTAATAAATTTTTAATAAGGGAATTATTAACTATTTGTGGACATTTAACACAGCACCATCTAGCCCCAAACTAAGCCAAGCTTGTACTATGGGAACCAGATAACTGATACAATACTTAGATACTTTGGGCCTTACTTATAAACGCTGCTTAAAGTTTGTCAGTGTTTTAAGCATTTAAGCATTGGCTAACTTTAAGCAGCGTTTATAAGTAAGGCCCTTTTTGTTTTGCAAATACATACATACAATATAACACCCAGACACAGAACAAACGAATCTATGTTCATTACACAAATGTTTGTCCTGGGTAGGAATCGAACCCAGAAAGCAGGGTTCAGAAGGCAGGGCTACTATCAACTGAGCTATCAGGCCTGTCACTATTAGGACTAGAAGAGAGTGTAACTCCCTTTTGTCCTGCCAAAACCACCCACTTTTTTTGCCCCTATGTTAACCGATCTTGATGATTTTTTTATATGTTGTCTACACAGTGACAAACTATGTTATTATTTGGGCTTGCAGAGGTAGAGCTACCTGAAGTGACTTTTGTGTGTCAAAACTGTGAGGAGAAAAGTGGTTGTAATTAAAATACAAAACATATTTTCAAAAAACCAAATAGGTGTTGATAATGTAAGGTAAGGTGGAGGGGGGTACCCATGAGGTTTTAGCAAGATTTAGAGGGTGAATCCGTTTTCCCACGAAACGCTAAAATGTATGTAATATCAATTCACTGGTGCTCTTTTGGGTTCATTATTTTCAATTATGTTGTGGTTTCGGCTAGTTGATTTGCTGCAGTATAAAATATCTTAATATGTCCTTCCTCATGGTACAAACTACATCACACCAAATATCATCAACTATTTACTAATGATAAGTTACAAATGGTCAGAATTTAAAGACAGTTACTTTTTAATATATTCAGTAAGAATTATGTTGGCTTACAACAGCAGTTGCCGGGTCCACAATCCTCATGATGACCTGAGCTTGAAGTAGAGCATATGCCAACTGGGGATTCTGAAGCAGCATGTTTCTTGCTTCAGCTGGATTGTTCTGAAATTTTATGAAATTCTATGATGAAAACGCTTTTGTGTCATGTGGTGGTGGGTGTGGTGTCGTGTGGTGGGGTGGCTGACCCTATGGTCATATTAGATAGAGGTTATTTTAGTGATTTTTTATGGGGTTTAATTACGATTCTGTGTCAGTTTTTTCTGTATTCCAGATTGATTTGCACCACAAATGGAAAAGAACACTTCTTTTTATAAACTCGTAGTTTTAATACAGTCATGCAGTATTTTGATTAAGCATTTCTTTAAATATTTATGAAGTGTTTCAAGAAAACATTTTGCATATTTTTATAACAAAAAGTTAGTATTCTTAATGCCTTTTTGTTTAAGACATGTTTACCACAGCAGGTGTAGGTGCAAGTTGTCAGTCTCAGCTACTCTCATAATATACTGTGGCATAATTCACCTATTAATTATGTATTTACTGACACTAAATTATGTTGATACCTGTATACATAATTTCATCTGTTTCATGAGCTCAAACATCTGTTCAGGTGGTAATGTGGCTACAGCTTTGCTGATTGCCTCTGGAGCTTTCTCTGGTTCCACTGGCTCACCATATGGATTTTCAACCTAAAGTAGAAATGTGAAGATAATTAAATAAAAAAATATGTGTGGACATTTCACACAGCACCATCTAGCCCTAAACTAAGCATAGCTTGTACTATGAGAACCAGATAACAGATATAATACTTAGATACTTTTTGTTTTGTAAATACATATAGAATACAATACCAGACACAGAACAAACATCTAGGTATGTTCATCACACAAATGTTTGTTCTGGATAGGAATCGAACCCACAGCCCTCATTTCAGAAGGCAGGGTACTACCAAACAGACCAAGACCAAGTATTTCTTTTATCTTATGTTAGCATGCCAGTGGTGTGGATGTGCGGCAAGCTGATAGTTGGCAAATGATATTACATAAAGTATTAGTAGTCAAGCTCCATCAAATTTATACCTGGGGCCCTTGCATTAGCGCTTGCATCTCCATACGGGACTTCTCAGTACATGCATTGTCGACTCTCAATGAGCGGCCGCCAATTTCATACCCGTTAAGGTTTCTCATCGCACTGAGAGCAGTTTCTTGATCCTTGTACTCGCAAAAGCCATAGCCTTTTGGTTTGCCGGTTTCCCGATCAAACACGAGTTTGAAAGACAAAACTGGCCCTACTTCACTAAAAATATCTTTCAGTTTTTCTTCGGTGGCCTCATATGGTATGTTTCCCACTAAAAAGAGAAGAAAAAGCATATCAATTTGATAATACATTGCAAAAAAATTACGAACAATTATTTCAAGAAACAATTTGCCACTAACCAAAGACAGATCTCATGGATTTATCCATGATACTTTGTTCTTCTTTCTCTTTACTTTTATCCATTTTGAGAAATTTTCTTTATTGGATTTGAATTTTACAATAATTATATTTATAACCTCAATAACTATTGTGATTCACAGACACAGATTAGGTAGTGGTCACCACAGAGTACCAAAGAGTATATAATTTACTAAGAGTACTTTTGGTGGTCACAGACTAGGTAGGGGATACTACGTTACGTATGTAGTGGTGATTGCATTGAGATATGATACATAAAGAGTCACAAACGCTCGAAAACAATGTCCGCTCCAAAACTCTGCGCACGCCACGCAGTGCGCAGAGTTTTCGTTTAGTTGTAAGGCAACCACAATCCGACTCGGACCTGCGCAATACCAAAGCGCTCGGTGACAAACTGCCCAAATAACAGCAGACACGTGGGTAAAAAAGACGGTAATTCATATTTTAGGTACGTATTACAACAACTTATAGAATTTAAAAATATTTATGATTTTTAAAGCAGTATCGCCTGCTCAGCGTAATCTACAGATTAATTTGTAAAGGAAAAATTAGAATCACGAGCGGGGATTGAACCCGCATCCATCCATCCCTCAAGCCGGGATAAGCTTTACTTAAGCTACCGTGACAAGTGGTCTCATGTCCGAATTTTTCCTTCACCTTTATAACCAACTTATGGGGTTGGTAGCGCCATCTATTGAATGATTTAAGAATCATCTCAACCAGCATGGTCAAGTTACATCAACACAAATGCTGTACAGATAACGCCTCCCAAATCAATATTTATGATTTTTAAAGCAGTATCGCCTGCTCAGCGTAATCTACAGATTAATTTGTAAAGGAAAAATTAGAATCACGAGCGGGGATTGAACCCGCATCCATCCATCCCTCAAGCCGGGATATGCCTTACTTATGCTACCGTGACAAGTGGTCTCATGTCCGAATTTTTCCTTCACCTTTATAACCAACTTACGGGGTTGGTAGCGCCATCTATTGAGTGATTTAGGAATCATCTCAACCAGCATAGTCAAGTTACATCAACACAAATGCTGTACAGATATCGCCTCCCAAATCAATATTTATGAATATTTATGATTTATAGAATTTATTTGTCCACAGTTCATTTTTCCATTTAAATTGCAATAATTTTCATATTTTTGTACAATATAATGGTCACGGCCCGACTGCAGCCCCTCGGTAGCGTATCTCTTTCACACTTTCATCAAATGCGTACGAGTAAAAGAGATAAAACCTCACGCACGGTTAGCACTTTGGTGGTTACGAGAGTGACGCGGCAAGCGTGTTCTAACGAAAAGCTATGGAGTCGATAACATTTTAAATAATTAGGTGCAGTAAGATACATAGTTATTTATTTCCATACTTTTTGTTGGCTTTCATTTTAAGGTTTACATAGATAGATAAGTTAATTATTGTCACTATACATACGCCATAAATTATAATAATTCAGTTTTACTAACAAAAGGTTAGAAACATTATTATTATTGATAATCATAATTATTAGGTACTAAGTTACGAAACGTCGAAGGACGTGTTTAATTTGTGCAATTAACGGACAAATTATAAGTTATTTGTCAATGGTATAAACTGAAGTTGAATACTAAAAAATATTTCTGATGTCCTAAAATCATTCATAGATACAGTAGTTATAGAAGATCTTTTTCAATATGCATTTGAATTCATATTCATTTATTCATATTCATTTATTGTGCTCACATATAATACAGACTATATATTTAGCTTCAATAGCTTGTCTTAAGGATCAATATATGTGCCCTGCAAGGGCGCTGCACATTTTAGTACATTTTGAGTGGTTTCTAAAATAAAAGTTATGTTGTTACATGTCAATAATCCTATTCCTATTTAATTCTAATTGTATTATTTACGTCAAATCTAATTACTATTGTTATTATTATTATTATTATCATTAAATTAATAATAGTCAGGAGCGTACAACATTTAAAAAGATTATTATTAATATATACTATCTACACTTCACATCCTATCCCTTCATGCGCAGGATCACACCCCACATTATAGCACCTTTCAATTTTCAAACCATAGAACTATTTTAATGAGAGCAATCGAGCCGCGGAGAGCCGATGCAAGAGGCGAGCAGCCATTCAAAGTGGCACTCCCTGGGCGAAGCCTATGTTCAGCAGTAGACATTTTCGGGCTGTTAATGATGATGATGAATCATTGAAATATTAGATTTCACTACATTGCAAAGAAATGTACAGAAAAATAAAATTCAAAGTGAACGAAAACGTTACAATAAATTAGCATTGTTTTAAGGCGATTAGTATACAAGTTTATTTTAAGTTTTCAAAATGGTAAAAAAGTGCCAATAAATATTTGGTTGTTTTATTGCCTTATTCCGTGTTCGTTCGCATGACGTAGCTGAAGCGGGATGTGACGATCGCCGACCTTGCGTACAAGCGATTCTGTGCATTGACCAAGCGACATAACGTCTAAATTCGTGGAGATATGACACCGCAAGCTATATAATTTGATGTATAGGTACGTACAACAGCGCTCGGACACTTTTTGACTGTTTCCACTTCGAGATTGTGACTCTGTATATCATATCTCAATGGGTGATTGATACTATTTTCATTTATCAACACAGACTCACAATGCAAACGAACGAGGAACGATGGTTCAAGGTTCCATCATGGCTCCATCGTTCCATCACAGAATGATTTCTGTCATTATCTGTGATGGAACCATAGATTAGAAAAAACAATAGTGTTGGGACTTGAAAAATCGACTAAAACACTGTCACTGCCTGTAGCTGTTAGCCTAGCTGACAGCTGTAATCTGTGGGCAATATATAATATAGTCTGCCTGTGAAATTTATCAATCAATCATTTTTCTCTGAGTTCTTGTGAATTTCTAAAATTATTCCATACTCCATTGTAATGAAAATAATAGGGCGAATTCTGTGTGAAAATATTATAAATTATAAACACTCACTCTGAAGTGCACAGTAAATAATAACGGTAAGCTTCCTCTAATAAGCTGACCCCAAAGAACATATTTGTGAGAATATAATGGTGTAAAAATATTCTACGGAAGGCCTGTAAAAGTTTCATCTCTCTGTCGATTTATTTTCTTTTAATCTCGTGCCCGGAAAACATCAACAGAAGCATGTGTGGCTCTTTGTAAATAAAACATCAAACCAGTGCTCAGAAAAACTGTTGCTACACAGTGAAGTGTCGGAATGTATCAAGATAACTCATCGCGAGAGAATTCTGAAGCACTCGATTCAGTCGGTACTGTAAGTCCAAAAGAAAAATCACACAGCATGAGAGAAAAAAAGCTATCAACAGCCTCGTTGACGAACGCTGATGGCGCGCGGCCTAAAGTGGTCACTGTGAAACACCCAGAGTCTAACAAACCCAAGCCAACTGCTAAGAAAAACAAACCAATACAAGCAGATTTAGATGTTATAAAAGAATTAATGAGATGCCGCGATGAAGGTGTAACAAGGCTAGACCTCAGCAAATCTTCAATCACCTCCCTGCCACCAAATGTAAGAGACTTGACTCATCTTGTTGAGTTCTACTTGTATGGAAACAAATTGGTTGCACTACCGGCAGAATTTGGTTGTCTGGCAAACCTCCAGACCCTTGCATTGAATGAAAACTCACTCACTAGTTTACCTGATTCACTGGCCAATCTGAAATGCCTGAAAGTTCTGGATTTACGCCACAATAAACTAAGTGATATTCCAGAAGTCGTGTATAGGCTGACTTCATTAACAACATTGTTCTTAAGATTCAATAGGATTAGAGTGGTTGGTGATGGAATAGCCAGCTTGACTAGCCTTACCATGCTGAGTCTGAGAGAGAATAAGATCAAAGAATTGTCCTCTGGGATCGGCAAGCTGGTCAACTTAGTAACATTTGATGTGTCTCACAATCATTTAGAACATTTGCCCAAGGAAATTGGTTATTGTGTCAACTTGTCAACTCTGGATTTACAGCATAACGATTTATTAGACATACCAGAGTCAATTGGAAACCTTCAGGCATTAACTCGCTTAGGTCTCAGGTACAATAGACTGACAGGCATTCCTCCTACCTTGAGCAATTGCCAGCACATGGACGAGTTCAATGTTGAAGGTAACTCCATCTCTCAACTCCCAGAAGGCCTCCTCGCCAGGCTCAATGAGCTGACCAGCATCACTTTATCCAGGAACTCTTTCTCAAGCTATCCTTCTGGAGGCCCTGCACAATTTACCAATGTCTTTTCCATAAATCTTGAGCACAACCAAATTGATAAAATACCATATGGGATATTTTCAAGGGCCAAGAATTTGACCAAGCTGAATATGAAGGAGAATTTGCTTACATCCCTTCCCTTAGATATTGGCACTTGGGTGAATATGGTGGAGCTTAATTTAGGTACTAATCAGTTGACAAAACTCCCTGATGATATCCACTGCTTGCACAATTTGGAAGTTCTGATATTGTCTAACAATCTATTGAGGAAGCTACCCCCAAATATTGGGAACTTGAGAAAGCTCAGAGTTTTAGACTTAGAAGAAAATAAACTTGATGCACTGCCAACTGAAATAGGATCTTTGAAGGAGCTTAAGAAACTAATAGTCCAGTCCAACCAACTGATTACACTTCCTCGGTCAATTGGCTCACTGCCTAATCTAACATTCCTGAGTGCCGGAGAAAACAATTTGCAATATGTGCCTGAAGAAATAGGCTCCCTTGAAACATTGGAGACACTGTATTTAAATGACAATCCAAATTTATTGAATCTGCCATTTGAGTTGGCCTTGTGTGGAAACTTGCAAATAATGAGCATTGAAAACTGTCCATTGACAGCTTTTCCTCCAGAGGTGGTTGGAGCTGGGCCTTCTCTTGTGATCCAGTTTTTAAAATCCCAAGGCCCTTACAGAGGCATGTGATATCAGGATGAAGATTTAGCCTACCTGCCTGAGAGTGATTGCAATTAAGTTCGTTTGAACTTACAAATTTCAGCTTCTACTTTTGAGCTCATCAATGTAAATGCTGATGATAAAATTACAACATTAAAGCACAAAAAGAATTAAGTAATTGTAAGATAAGAGTACATAATTATTTTATAAGCTATATGAACAGAAGCTAACTGTTTCTGTTTCTTGAAAATGTATGGCTGTCATAGATGGTTACATATCTTTTCTTGCATCTGTGCTAATTATCATTTTTGTTTAGGCAATTCTCGCTATCATCATACCATGGTTGGTATGATAATAAGTCTTTTAAGTCTATAAATTTGTTACTGAATATTGTATTGTTCACGCTGTTGGATTACCTTAATAAATAACTAATAAATAATAGTGAGAAATCATTTTACAGGCATTTAAACAACAAACATTTAGATACTAATTCATTCTTATGGTAAGATTTTTATTTTATATTTAAATAAGAATACCTAACATATTGATTCAGCCTGTATTTTATTTACAATAATGGTCATGTGAATTTATCAATATTGCTATTATATATATTGCCCGCTGGGATGGTCTATGTATAGAAGTATACTTTTATGTAATTTGCATTTTGGTTCACATATGTATTTGAATGTTTTGCCCAATTTTTAAAATATTGTTGATGCTTTTGTAAAAAAAATACTTTATTGTTGTAAACCAGTGTATGTGTTGATGTTGTGAGCTATAAGAAGGTACTTTTAATAAAATTGTATCTAGAGACAATCAAATGAAATGAATATATAAAAATCTGTTAGTTATGCTAGCAACCTGCAAGCTTCTGGGTTTATGGTTTCTGTGGCTAGTTGTCACAGTTCTGCCAACCTGCAATCTTGATTATTGTAATTTTCAAAATTAACTGAGATTTTTTTGGCATGGCATACATGGAGCTAATTATAAAGAAGGAGGGAATCCCGTCTGATCCGTAACTGAAGCACCCTTAGGAAGCCGGAACGCTTCGTACGTACGAACGGGGAACGCACACATTCACATCATATGCAGCCGATCGCTCTACTTTCATCTGACACACATATGTAATATGTCCGCCATTTTGGGCTTTAGTTCGATGTCAATCAAAACTCAATCTGACTTATTTTTATTTCATCCATGATGGCATATTATAACTTTTTAATAATGAAATGATATAATTAAAATTGCATAACACAGAAAGTGAAATATATTCACAAGTGGCATAACTAGGTGTATCTATTGTGATTTACTATTGAATAATAATGGTCTAATTATGTTAGGAAGTATTGCATAAAAGAGGAAAAATGAATTGTTTTCATTGTAATAATGTTATTAATAACTTGTAACAAACATTAGGTATATGAAGGCTGATGGAGAAGTGAGCTTAGCATCACAGGGATGGACACAACTATGGAACAGTCATTAGCACTGGTAGTTTAAACAAAACTAGGTAGGTATGCTAAAACCGTCACAATCATTACTATTGATTTTGACTATTTAATCAAAAACGAACTATGTATGTTATTTGGGCTTTATTGTATGTAATCACATTTACCATTTTGGGTGTTATAATATGTATGAAACTTATGACATTATCAGTATTCAATTTAGAGTAGAAATCAATGTTTGTTAAGCTTTCTTATCTATTAAAACTTAGATCTCAGACTCGCATCATCACTAGATTTAACCCGTTTTAACTATCCAGTTGAAAATTTCACTTGAATCTACATACAATAAAATAGTAGCAGTGTTTATTCAAATATTGATCTTAAATACTTTTGTGGATTGTCTTTATTCAGTCATCTTACAAATATAATTATATTATTATATATAGGTAACATAAGTTAAAGCATAATATCAATGTTTGGGGCAGAAGCAGTTAGGTAATAAAGCTTATTTTCTTTAAGATTTTTATTGTGTTGCATTTAAATTATTTCTTAATAGATATTCATAATCATAATTAAGTAGCTTTTAATTGTATGTTTAGTTATCATTACTGTATGCATCCTTAATTTTTTAACCTTCTGTAACAGCTTTCATTAATACCCAGCCTACACTCTTAATAATTCATGTTTTATATTTTTACTAAATTGGTGTTAATACAATGTATGTTTCCTAAACAATATTTTCTAGTCAGTGGCTATTTGATGTAGAATGAATCCGGATGGTTCTTAAGTAAGTTGCTTGTATGTTACAGTAGTTCCATGGGTTACATAATTTTGAATCATACATTATTATTATTGATACATTTTTATCCCATTTCGTCCATGCGCATCCCGGATGTTCGGCCAATGACGCAGTCAAATAAACCGTTTTGGTTAATAAGCACACTGCGATTTCTAAGTGATTGTAGAACTTTTTTACTTACAAGGGATTATTATCATTGACGCATTTAGTCATAAGTCGCTGTTTCCCTCTGTTCTGTTGGTTCTGATCTATAAGCTCGGGTTAAACCTACCATAATAATGTTGATCTGTGTGTAGGTTGTTTTTTGTAAATTAATGTTTCATGACATGTAAATGTGTTATAAGAAATAAATATGTAAAACCGAACTGTTTTTTTTTATTTCATCTATTCACCTACTAAGATTACCTAACAAACCTAGATATAGTAAGGAAAAGGTTGTAAAATGAAATACGGAATAAGTTCAATAATAATTTATGAAGTGCGGTAATACACAAAATTCATTCATAAATTGCGCATTTAGCTCTTACTATAAATAGTTATATACAAAAAAAATACTTTCAAAGCTTTACACGTAAACAAAGCAGTCTATAAACTATTCACGAAATTATAAAACGATATTATAAATTGTCATAATTATAATCAATAAAATTCGCATTACATGATTTTGTATGCGACATTATGTTGTATTCTGAGATTTACGTGGCTACAACTTGTGCAAATATTTTGCCCCAACACACACAGTATAACATTTTTATTTGTATTTAAACGTAAGTAGATAAATAGTACAAAAATATACTATTCTAAAGAAATGCTCTTACTCATTATCTTTAGCGTTTAGTATTTAGACTCCGTCTCGCGTAAATTGTCCCGCGGCCGCGTCGCCACATTCGCGCTATGGAATGTTGCTGACCTCTATACTTTAAGACTCCCCAAAATTTCAATATAAAGTAATTTGTGAATATCAATTTTTTACTTTAGTAATTATAGCATTGTATAGGTACATAAATATTATGTAGTGACGTAAATTACTTGCTTTCAAAATTAGTTCCACTTATTGCCGCGGGACAACTTACGTGAGACGGAGATTAACTGCCTGTGCCTCATAACATAAATAATAATAAACGAAGAGTAATAAATTAACGATATATTTTTTGCAGACAATAATAATTATGGCAGTGAATTTCTCAACAAGCTACAACTAAATATGGTTTTGCCACAGACAGGAAAATTGCAGAATACAAATAAGGCTCCATAATGTATTGTTTCACATATGGAGTCAATTCATGTTGCGAGATGCTTACAAAGTTGCGCTTAACTTTCGTTGACATAAATCACTTCTAAATGCAATGTTATCCTTAACATCTAATATTTTTACATACAAAAATATTCTGCCCTAATAAATCGCTATAAACACACTTGATTTAATCATATGCTAGTATTAGTATGATTAGTAAATAAAAGTCGCAAACACTTATACAATATGTTACCCCTTTATATGTCTCTCATACAATACACGTTATTTCAGCTGCCTATGTATGAGTTACTATAAAATCGTGACTTACAAAAACTTCAACTATTTATATCAATCATTAAAGAAATATCATCTTTTATCCATAATTGAATAGAGTATATAATTAAATTCCCTCATAGTTACATCAGAAATAATATCAAATCTAAAGTAAGATTTTACATAAATACCCACAAAAATGCATACAAATTGCAACCTAAAGAGATTGAGTATGGAGGTTAGGTTAGTACACCCTAGCATCTAGTCATCTACCATCAGTCCTTATTCACAATTATTAGCTTCAGGCTATAGAACATTGAATATCGAGGTTCAGTTGCATGCCTATACAAAAATAAACATTGTTATTTCGCACAACAGTAACAATTCGTTTCTACCCAGTGAAAAACTTTTGTACAAAAAGCTATGAGATACTGAGACTTACACCTACTCATACAAATCTTTGGCATTTTTACATAGATCTATATATCAGGATATGCCCGAAGGAACATTTTATTTACTCAAAATGGTGTTGGGAAAAGTCAGCGCCATCTCTTAGATTACTCAGGAACTACGATGAGTTGGGAAACTAAACGCTGCCATTATGTCCGTCAATGTTTGTTTACAATGATTATCCCAAAAATAAATTCCGATTATTTTCGTACAAAACGGAGTGTAATATTGAAAATATGGACTTACTTGTGGTAAGAAACTTTGTATTTCTTTTTATTGCACTTTAGAGTGTAGTTTGTGCAACCCTTCACAACACAACTTGGCATATTTTCTTTTTTTTTTTATGTTTAAATAGGCCAACATTTGACTGCAACTCACCTGATGTTAAGCGACGATGCAGCCGAAGGTGTAGCACGTTGGCCCATGAGGAGCCTATTCACTCTAGTCTTAAAGAGACCCAAATTATATTTGTCAGGAAACACAGAAGCCGGGAGCGAGTTCCAGTTCTTTGAGACACACGACCGATATCTTCTCACTTCCAACACAGACTGGGCGCTAGTGGATGTCAATCTGTGAACTTGACTCCCTCTTTGAAGCGGCGGTTTAATCTGTCATTAGGCCTGTCCTTATATATATGTCTATGCATTTTTATTTGCTTTTCCACAAGCAGAAAAATATTATCTAGTGTGATGTCCTCTTACATCTCTAACAAGTAACGTAGTTATTTATGGCACAAATAATACAAAATTTAAAGGAATTTAGAATGTTGTAACATTACATTTGATAAATAAATAGCTGTATTTATTGGTATAGAAACACATTATTACTGTTCCTGAGATTCCTGCTTGTCAGAAAAGGCACAACAGTCAATGAACGTAATATAGTAAAAAAGGAATGAATAAATAAAAAATTAAATCATGTTTTATTATTATTTCAGGTATTGCTACCCCACTGTAATTTTTCGTAGTACTCCTATATGTAGTAAACTGAGTACAATAGTGTTCATAATCAACTGTTAATGCCTTTTCGTTAATTAATTGTCATGTAATCTGTCATGATTATTTACATAATTATACATTTCCTTTGATGTCTCTTTTGCGGTTCCGGTCTTAAAACTGCGCGCACGGCTTCATCAAATACCTAGAGTGAATTAATCATGTTTAATTGATAATATAATCATAAAATAAAACAACTATGATTATTACGTTTTTAATAGTACTTACGGGAACTGTGATTATATGCTATATTATAATGCTTTAGCATTAAGTCCTCCTTTTGTACTTTTAGTGCAATAAAGAATTAAAAATAATAATAAATGATCCGCGTTGGCCGGCCCCCCACTCGGTGGACCGACGAACTGGTGGAAACCGCGGGTAGCCGATGGATGCAGGAGGCGAGTGGCCGCTCAAGGTGGCGCTCTTTCTTTGGGGGAGGCCTATGTTCAGCAGTGGACGTTTTCGGCCTGTTGATGATGATGATGATGATGATGAATAAATGAACATATTTTATAATTATATGTAAACTAGCTGCGCCCCGCGATTAATCCCACGGGTAAAAAGTATACTACTGCGCAAGCTCTCCCTTGCACAGAGGATCGAACATTTTTGTATGAAGCGTGGCCTGTCCACAATCCACCATTTAAAAATACTACACAATAATACACGATTTATTGGCCAGTGGTAAAACTAGTGTCAATCAATAGAAAAAAGTATAGGGAACAAAAAAGTGAATTAAATTATTATTTTTATACCAAATGTATTATTAATATTTAATGTAATATTTGTAGTTCAAATATACAGTAGAGCTCAGACCACCCACCTGATGGTAAGTGGGTACCATCACACACACCTGCAACATGGGGTGATGCCGTTGCATTACCCATCCCTTTAGCTAAGTTATTTAAGTCCATTGTGGAAAAGGGCAATAAACTTTCTACAGCTGTAAAGTAACCTAGTGTGTGTAGTTTTTGTATTTATTTGCTGCAATAGAAAGCCAACCAATGACAACTCTCTTTAGTCAAATAAAATTAATCCTGCAAATAAAACTAGCGAACAAGTGAAAGCAAGCAGTCGCTCAAAGTGGCGCTCTTTGGGTGAGGCCTATGTTCAGCAGTGGATGTATTCAGGCTGATGATGATGATTATGATGATGATGAACAGTGAAAACTTTCAAAAAGTCAAAGGGTATGTTTGTGTTGATTTCAAGCCAAAGCCAATAATTATATTGATGCTTTTATCAAAAAAATTTAAATCCCACTAATCAATAATAATTACTAAGAATGCAAAAACAAACAATATATTAATACAAACTTGTTTTAGCCCGCGCTGTGTCAATGCAGAGCATTCCATGTATTTAACTGCTCTAATCTTGTTAGCAAGCTTTTGTCCTTGTTCCCGCTTGAGAGGAGACATGCCTTGTTCAGAGAGCAAGCTCAGCGTCTCACGATCATCTCGCAAGTCGATTTTTGTTCCTGGTAAATTAGAAACAATTTATTTACCTCACTCATCGCTGTCTTTTAAAAAAACTGGCCCTCTCTTATGACTAAGCATGATTACGCGTAATCTTTAATGACTGACTGCCAAATGTCCACCATTATTTATTAATTTTATTAGGTAATCTTTATTTGAGATGTAAAAATTTACTATTAATATAGAACAATAGTTGCAATAACATTATTCGTAACCCAAAACATTTAAGCAGAATCTCCCAGCAACATGACCATAAGTATCAAAGTATTTCACCAAATTACTACAACATGCTTTAAAAAACCTGTACCATAATACTTTTGCCATTATACATTCTGTCTAGAATAAAATGAGTGGTGTAGCAGAACATGTTGTGAGCCATTGTTTGTCCCATACAGGAAATTATAATTAAGTTGTGCACTGAAACTTACCAACTAATATAATAGGTGCATCCGGGCAGTGGTGTTTTATTTCAGGGTACCATTTAGAAGTCACATTTTCATAAGACGATGGGCTGAAAACATAACCACAGAAACAATTAGCATTCTAATTAATATTATGAATTCTATGAACGATACACAATAGCTCTTGTAACAACAAAAATTTACATGGCTACTCAAATACCAAACAAACACCATTTTTGTATTGACTGAAATGATCGCTAAATTGTTGATTCCAATTTTATCGTTGCTGAAAGCTCGTAAACTGGCAGCGCGATTGCAAAAAATCAGAGCGTTTGAACTGTGGAAATGAACGCCACTGTAATAGGATAATAATAAATAATTATACATTATAATAAAACACTAAGCGCAATAAAAGCGAGCGCGAAAATTTTTAAAACATGTCCTATCTAATTCCAGACAAATGAGTTTGTAGTGTGTAGTAATTTTGCTTAATCAGGAAACAGGAAAGCTCGTAAAACGGCAGCGCGATCGCAAAAAATCAGAGCGTTTGGATTGTGGAAATGAACTTCACTGTTATGGGATAATAATAAATATATATATACACTAAAACGAGCGGAGCGAGCGCGAAAATTTTCGAAACATATCCTGGAAGATTTTAGTAAAATATATTTGGAATGGGTAGTAATTTTGGTTAATCAGAAAAACAGGAAAGCTCGTAAATCAGCAGCGCGAGTGCAGCGAGCGTGAAAAACTAGAGCGTTTGGACTGTAGAATGAACGCCACTGTGATAGGAAGGGTATATGAAAAAGAAAAACGCGAGCGCAGCGAGCGCGAACTTTTTCTAAACATGTCCTGGTAGATTTCAGAAAAATCCGTTTGTAATGGGTAGTAATTCTGCTTAATCAGAAAAACAGCAACGCCATAACATAAAACGGCAGCACCAGCGCCACGAGTGCGAAATGAGTGTTTGGATTGTAGAAATGAACACCACTGATATGCATATATACTAAAACGAAAAGTGCGAGCAAAAAGAGCGCGAAAATTTTTAAACATGTCCTGGTATTTTCAGAAAAATAAGGTAGGTATGCTGTGTAGAAGTGTGCTTGAATTGATTCGCCATGGTTCCTGGCCTATGGCGCTTTTTTTTCGCGTCTGCGGATATTTTGGCGCCCCTTCACCCCTGGTGCCTAGAGCGACCGCTCGCGCTGCTCTACCCTTGGGCCGGCGCTGCTGGATACTAACTACCAGATACCAGATGGGACCCCATGTCAGTAGTATGTAATTAGCATAATTTATTTACAATGTTAACAGGTATATTACTTTATTCTATTTGGTAAGGCCTGCACTGACGTCCCGCATGGGGTGTATTGTAGGTAAATTACTTACTTTGTAATTATAACTTAATTGCTAACTTTGATACATTGTTAATAATTAAAAGTTATCATAAATGTAATTAATCATCACAATTTTCAAAACCTAGTTAGGTTTAAAAAATCAATAAGACAAACCTATAAGTTAGCATTTTACAAGGTAAATTCAAGGGTTTTAACAAGATAAGCATGAATTCTAGTTATTTCTACCCATAAAAGATTGATTAGCATCTATATTTAAGGTTGGTTCATTTTTTACTTTTCTCAATGTCATCTTACTAGCTCAGCTCATTGTCCAATTTGCCCCAATTGGTTAGTTACCTTGTTACACTGAAGCAAATAAGGAAGACATCAGTCTGTGGGTAGCTGAGTGGTCTGAGCCTGTCATAATCCTCCTGTCCTGCAGTGTCCCACAGCCCGAGGGACACAGCTACTCCATCCACTACCATTGGTGCAGAGTAATTATCAAACCTAGAGATTATAATACTCGTTAAGATAGATATCTTCATTAAAATGAGATGTGAATTCTATGAGTGTATAATATAACCACGAATGCAAAACACAAAAAGGCTAGTTTTTCAGCATTCTACAAAAGCTAAATAATAATGTTGAAAATTCTGCAGACAATAATATCGATTTCTACTTGTTTACACTTTTCATTATAATTATTAAATGTGAAAAATTAAAAATGTACATATTTGGTGTCACTTACACAGTAGGCACATATTCCCCAGGGAAGCTATCCGTAGTGTATGATATTAGCATGCAGGTCTTTCCAACAGTACCATCACCGACCACTACACATTTGATGGGCCTACCAGAAGACATCTACAAGAAAACAATTTGATAAATAAAGACAAACTATGACTCATTGTAAAACGAAACAGAATAGATGTTTTCAATAAACATACCGTTTACGTTTTTGCTAATTCTTTTGGATACTCGCCGTACCGTATAAAAAGATTTAAGAAGTTATTAAACCAAACGAAACACACAAACTTGTACACTATTTTAGAATAATTTATTTCGAAAACGCATTGAAAATATTGAAATGAAATGAAAAATGAATGAATGAAGCATAGAGAAAAATAATATGAATGAAGAAGATCTGCACCCACAGAGTCCATAGATTAGTATTGTACAGATAATGTAAAATTGGCCCTATAGGTGGGTTCATCTAGCTGCCAAGAACGCCAAAAACGGTGGCAAACGAGGTGCTTTTTGCCACGTTTCCTGACGAAATTAGATCAGGTGGAGCTTTGCATTTAATATATCGTGTAATTCGTTTCTTTAACTTGTTTGTGATGACCGCATATAAGATAAATAAATTCTATTCTATAAAAAAAATCGCAAAAATATTACAAAAAATTAGGTTCTTCCTATTTTGTACAATTTCTACCCAATACATTTTTACAAAAAAAATAATAGTGTATGCCCATTCAACGGGTTATAGTAGCGTTTTTATTATTGTGAACAATGCACCAATTTTTGCTGTAATCTACTGTTTTTTTTAGAGTTGCTAGTGGATAACCAGTAGGTTACGACGACGAGCGAAGCGAGGAGGAGTGTTAAGCTAGTTTGACCACACTATAAGTACACAATGGACCTGACAAACGTTTTTTAATTTACAGGACAAATAAATCTACAAAAAATTACGAGAAAAACAGTCTTTTTAATTTTTTTATATCTTACAAAATGGCTGCGATATTTGCGATCATAGTGCGTATTTCCGCCCGAAGGTTTTTAAAAACGCGGACAGAAGATGACGTCAACCCCATTGTCATTCGATAGTCGCGCTCTCGTTTGCACGAATAGCACGCCGCGGGTGACCGAATCGAGCGCGGGCGTGACGTTAATGAGCGCGACCAAATTCCGAAATTCAAAAAAGGGCTTTAACTTCTCGTCTTTATAACTTCGTAAATACTGCATAAGTGTATTGAAGCGAAATAAAAACTACGCTCCGATTTAAGATAAAGAAGAGGGTTATAAGTGGGTGTTAAATATAATGAAAAGGCATAAGATACAGGATTACACATGAAGTTCACCCGTAATAATTTTGGATTTTTCAAAACCTCTGATTTTTTTTATAATAGTATGGCACGAAATGATAAAACTCGATTTTTTTGGCTAATCAGTGGATTAAACCCATCGGTTACCGAAAAAAACAATTGTTACTTTGTGATAAAACCACAAGAAAACTGGTGGTACAGATAAAACATATAAAACATTCAGTTTGTTAGCTCCAGTATTGCAAGCAATAAATATTTTAGTTTAAAGCCAAATATAAAAAAATCGGAGGAGTAAATAAATTTTTTTATACGGAAATAATTAATCCTGCGTAATTAATCTTTCATTTTACATTAATTGTATACTGATTAGAATAAATACCCAAGTTCCATACAAAAAAAGTCCTGTCCTTTGATAGTAATATTTTGACCCATTTGTGTTCTCCATTAGGAAAAAACTAAGTGATGCCGATTAATTATAAATAACCGAAATATCGACCGTTTTATTGACTGGGGCGTCACACAATACTGCCATATACCGTTTTATTGTGAGACGCATTGCCCGTTTGCAATAAATTGTCAGTTTCTAAATAACCGCGTTTTTATTATAAACAAACGGTTCTTACAAAAAGACGGTGACATATATTATATTCAGTGCTGCCAATAAAAAAAACTCTATTCTCCGCGTCAGTTTCGCCAATTCCCCGAAATTCCCCGCATCTTTATGATTAATTTACCGAAACGATATTTTTGGAACAAAAACACTTTACGTTTTATACATGGTTTGTTTAATATACAACTTACATCTAGACTAAATCCGTAGTCTTACTATTCACAGAGTTGCCCCCTGCATTATAGTTTCAATTTCAATTAATTAATTGCAATTCTTTTTTTGTTTTTGTTTATTGTTTGTTTGTTTGTTAGTTTACATACTCTTTGCCCTCCTTGGGCCAAATCCTGGGATCGGATTCTCCGCGGTGTTTTGTAAGCAGCAATGACAGCGCAATAAGAAAACGCGAGCGAAGCGAGCGCGAAAAATTTCTGTATTTGCCACATTTTACAATCCAAAAAATAAGTATAGCCATTTGAGTAATTGGTTCCATAGTGCTCATGTGCAATAAAACGCCTTTAGTAATTTGTATTTAAATTTTTAGTAAATCAATAATAATTACCAATTCTCGAATAATAAAAATAAAGTCAATAGTTAAGGAATTTAATTTATACTGGCATTTAGGCTGAACAGTGCTGCGCTGCTGGCACCAAACCAGTGTTATAAACAATTTTACAGAATGATTATGTCAGTACAAGCGCGCTGGTTTCTGATTAAAATAATGTATGTATAGAAACAATAGAAGTGGGAGCGAAGCGAGGGCGAAACACCTTTTTATCTACAAAAAAAAATATTTTTGCCCACCAAAAACAAGGTCTGAATTCCCCGAAATTCCCCGATTTTGGTCATTCCCCGCGCTCTCCCCGCTGCAACCCTTAATTCCCCGCAAATCGGGGATTTTCCCCGCAATTGGCAGCACTGATTATATTTAATTGTCCCCCGATACTTATATGTACTATATACTCTCGTTATCAAGCGGTAGCGTATATATAGTCTGTGTCGTTATCACAGAGTACTTTTCTACGCAGAGAACTTTATTATATACTGAAACTTTTCTACAAATGTCGTTATTATATCATCACTATCTAATCTGTGATTATATCTGTGGAAGGCTGGAAAGCTAGAGGTGGGCAATGTCGTTACTTTAAGATCGCCGTGACTGTCGTTCCGGTTACTCAAAAATATCAGTGTAAAATCACCGTGACTTTGTCACGACGGTTATTTTTGGAACTTTGAAGTCTTGGAACGTAAAAGAAGAACGTAAGTACCCTTCGTTATTAAGTATGTGTAATAATAAAGACTTCTGACTTGACATTGATAATGTATTATAAATTATTATGTAGGTATTCTGTGGTGTTAACGGATGATAAAAATACACTTCAAGATTTGTATAGGCTTTATCAAAGTTAATTTTTTTTACAATTTTACTTTTTAAATAGAATGGTGCGGCGAGCCGAGCAAGTCGCCCACCTGATGTTTAGCGCCACACATGTCCATTGTCCATAAGTCCCATAACAATAAGCACAACGTAGAATAATAACTTACTGTAGCTATGTAAAATTCAATTCAAAACCACGTCTAGTATCTAATCGCTCTAGGTATATTCACGGATCCATAATGATTCGAAAACAAAAATTTCCATTTCCTAGACCCCACGCGCCACGTTTTCTGTAAAATTAAGTGGAAATATCTTTTCCCGCTGCCTACTTTAAGTTTAATACCCTTAAAGTAAGGACCCATGGTTAATTTTTCAAAAGTCGGTCTTGCCAATGCCGTTTGCTTCGCCATCTCAGTCGCGAACGTGTCGTCGCGAGTATTGTATCGTCTTTCTCGTTGACCGTGACTGGAATGACAGAGAAAAAAGCGCAGTGGTGGCCGCGAGGAACGACGTTATTTTGGAACGTCGTTACTTTTTAAAAAGTCACGGTGATATTTCCAAGCGGCTGATCACTGTGATTTTATCGCCATGACGTTATTTATCACCCACCTCTAAAAAGCACTATTATCTATTATTATTTTATCATTTTATTTTTTTATATTTTATTTTGCTGGTTTGGTTTTCAGCTTTTCAGTTCTTCATTTCACTATTTATATTACAGTATATTTTTTATAATAGGGTAAGGTATTATAGTATTGTTGAATGTACCTTCATGTGGCGCAGTGAAACTAACTAACTAATTGTATAAATTAAGGCCATATAGGGCTTCATTTCTTTAATCTAAGATTTGATTGAACTAACTGCCTGACTGAAAGACTTGCTTAGGATAAGCTTGATTAAAACTTGAATCGTGAGTTTCATTTGCTATTTTTATTTCTATGTAAATATAAAGTGTTGTGACTTGTGATAATGTAGGTCCCATTATCTTGTGTTCAAAGGTACGTAATCAATACAGCATAGGTAGAGTCCGCGCTTGCATTATTGACTATTGAGAGACAAAAGATGAGTGAATCATGCGTGGAGACACCAGAGGCACCTGCCTGGTTGTCGAAACTCGAGAGCCAAAGGGAGAAACTCAGCAAAGCACGACTAGGACATGATAGTGGTGCGGGCGCTCCTTGCAACTCTTGCGGTATGTATTGGTCCTTGTTGAATAAAAATTTCCCACTATTCATAGAACAATAGTCTATTTTTTAGACTAATATTTCTATTTGCTGTTGTATAATAGTTTATTATAATTTCATATTGTATTGTACCAACCAACCTACCCACAGTTAAATATTTTTGTGAATTAGAACTAACTCTGGTTTGAACTGGTTTATTTATATCATATTATTAAGAAGTGTTTGCTTATCAGTTAAAATACTATTTCAGGATCAAAATGCCCAGGGTTAGATCTGCATTTCTGGCGTAAGGTCTGCCGGGCATGCCACTGCAGCAAGGATGTTCACGATGTGCAGGGTGATGACTTGTCAGGGTGGGCTCAGTTTGAGCTGCTTGGTACTACTAAACCGAAGAAAGCATCATGTAAGCATCTCCTTCATATAAAATACCCATGAATTTGCAATTTTATTATAATTAGGTACCTATTATTAATTTAATGAAGACACAAATTCATTTGTAAAATTGACTTTCAGTGCCGCTGATTAAAATCCGAGGGCTGACAGACAAACCAGTCAAAGTTGATTGGGTGCCACCAAATGCATCAACTGAGCTGGTAAGACAAGAAAAACATGATCTCCGAAATTTTACAAACTATGCATCTATCCGGCGGTTATTCTCTATGGAAACACAGATTCCACACGATTCGAAACCACGTCGTTATCGTGTCTTGCTCAAATCGTGCCACAGCGTTAGATATACCTTCACTTTAAATTAAAGTTATCTTTATTTCGAATAAAATATAGTGACATAAGTGGTCGTATCCTTTGATGTGTTGATGTTTCGGAACGCATCTCGGTAAAACATATGATTTTTGACAGTTCAAATCGCGCCAATTCCAAATTCATTTCGCGTGGTTTTTTTTATCGTTTCATAGAGAATAGACTTTTGCAGATTTCTTATGTAAGACAAGGAATTCGTGTGGTTTCGTAGTAAGGAATCGATACAGAATAACCACCCTGTATTGTTAATTTAGAAATCTATAAGTAAGCAATAAAAACCAATAACGCCAACAATACAAAGTCACGGGTAGATTAAGTGTCAAATCATATTGATAAGAAATGTAAAGAACATCATGTCTAATCACAGGTACGTAATCATAACTTTATCCGCGACTAGTTATCAATAAAGTTATAACATCCTGTTTGTATAATATTGAAAACATGACACACAGAAGCATTATAGATACTATTATTTAAAAAAAATGAAACTAGGTTAAATAGCTATAAACTGGATGAGTCCAATTCGACAGTGAACACCTTTCTTATAGATGAGTAAACTACATCATCAACCACATAGAGAAATGTGGTCAAATGTAAACCTGTGATGGGAAAGTCCATGATGATTGAATTTTTTTAAACTGCTGGAATTGCCTAACAGTTGTGACCGTTTTGCTTAAGTTTATAAAAGTGCTAAAAAGAGCCATTTGCAGTAAATTAATTACTTCTGCCATGGTGTTTTAGGGTTCTGTGGTATACCTACTACTTTTCTAATAGGATATATGCTGGACTTCTTACATCTAGTAGCAATTAAGCAGCTGTTGGTTTTCTATGTAGGATAGCAATGAAATATAGCATGTGATGTGATGTGAGATAAACATTTAATGAATGAACGAATGAGTGATTGATTTGTACAGGTGTCAGAGTACATGTCGTGCCTCGGTCCGCTGGCGCCGGTGTCGGGGTCGGCGGCCGCTCGGCGCCGGCGTGCGAACCTCCGCACTCAGCTGCCGCCGCATGACGTCGCTCTCGCAGCGAGGCACCACGCCAACGAGCAGGAGAAGTCGGAGCATACTGTATGTATCTACACCTACCTTGTAAAAACTACCCTACCTAGTAACTCAATAAAAATTGGAATAAAACGTGTAGATTACATTTGGACAGTTATAAATGGGTTTGGCGATCTACGCAGCAATGTACAGCGTTTGAAGTGGTGGCAATAGCTTCCCGGTTGCCATCGGGTGGCAACTGGGAATTTAATTCGCGATTACCATCTGGGGGCAGTCCATTTTCATCCCCAATGTGCTAGTAAAAGACCAATGTAACCATAAGATGGTTAATTAGACAACAAACCATAATATAAAAAAGGACAAAGTGAAGTTACGTTCATATCATAATGTTTAAAAAGTACATTAAAGCAGGGTCAGTTAAATGCCAATGTAATTTTTTTTCCATTTTCATCTGTTATCAGCCATCCAGGCAATGACCAAATTTGTTGTTGCCGGTCTTGGTGTGATGTACTCGGCTCCATCAATCCAATGTAATTAAATTAAAAACAAAGTAACTATTAATTTAAAAATAAACAATGATTTGCATGGATGACACACTCTATTAGCTAGACACTTTAGACAAGACGTTAAAAGTTTACCCATATTCTTACAGTATGTAGTGTGCACTTGCGGAAGAAATCTCGCATTATTGCTATAGAACAATTTTTTGAGGAACACCTTTTGGACCATTTTCAAAAGGTAAGCTACATTTACCTTTTATTTACCTTTCAGGAATACATTACTCGTATCAAGGAGAATGTGGTGGGAATGGGCAACGTGGTCCGCGTCGCGCCGTTACAAAACGGCGACGTGTACTCAGTCGAAAGCAGTAAGTCTCACACTGCTCCTAAATCTTACGCTCTGCCGTTGAAGATCTCAAACGTATCCCGAGGCGTCAAATACAACATCGTGCCGAAGAATGCGTCCGACAAAAAACTGGTACTCGACATGCAAGGTAACGTGGTCAGCAGTACGGCAAACTTGCCAGATTACAAGTCCAGCCCCATTCTCAGCCGCATCGTGAAAGATAAGCTGCATATTATGCACATTGAGTCCGATCGGATCAAGAGTGCAGTTGAACATGGCCCCATTTACGACAAACTTTTGAAGAACCTGAACGACTTGAATGTTCCGGTTGATAATGATGTCTATCTTCAGCCAATTCAACAATTCCGAGAGGAATATAACAACAATCCACAGTTTAGAGAAGAAACAAACGAGTTCTCAACTAAAGTTCTCGGAGCTCAAATTATGCCGGATTTGTGGTCCAACGCGAATAACAACGTCATGCACAGCGCGAAGTTGTTGGACAGCAGAATACAAAAAGGAACCATATTCGCTCCTAACGGCGAGATTTGGAGCTGGAAACATGAGCCGACTACAGCAGAGCTGAGCGGTACCATTTGTTCCACAAAGATCAATCCTCAGTACTCCACTTCTATGAAACCGATAAACCAAGTGGAACCACAGCAGACTGCCCCACTGCGCGAATATCTTAGAACTCATTCCGAGGACGATGCACCTCCGCCTCTTCCGAATTACAGCACATATCCTGGTGACACGAAACTTCCCAATCCACCCTCCGAGTGGGGAAACAAAACGCTCGACAACGCTTCTCCAATCGATTCCGGGTACCAACTATCATCAAATTCCAGCCAGGAGCTATTAGAGCCGATCATCGATCAACTCACCGAGATGTCGATAACACCCGCAGAGTTGGAATTCAACAGGAAGCTATACAATGAAGGGGTGCCATGCAAGCGCTGTCTAAAGCCAATGTTTGCGGGTGAAGTCGCTGTGAAGGCGGACCGGGCCGGTCCAGAGGCAATCTGGCACCCACAGTGCTTTACTTGCAGCAAGTGTGGCGAACTATTGGCCGACCTCGTTTACTTCTTCTGCCAGGGGGAGCTGTACTGCGCTAGAGACTTGGCTAATGTTTTGGAAATCCCGCGCTGCGCCGGCTGCGATGAATTAATCTTTACGCGTCCGTATACAGCGGCGGAAGGGCGGGCGTTCCATGTGGAGCATTTCTGTTGCTATCACTGTGACGCCCCGCTAGGGGGGCAGATGTACGTGCCAGACGACAAGACTGGGCTGCCGATATGTTTGACCTGCTACGACCAGTTCCACGCAGAGCGGTGTCGCGCGTGTTCTGGCATCATCGGCCCTGAGCAGCAGGGCGTCTCCTGGACAAACCTTCATTGGCACGCGGACTGCTTCATATGCTCTGGCAGAATGTGCGGAAAGAGCCTCCTCAGTGGAAGGTTTGTTGTCAAACAGGAAATGCCATTTTGCAGTGTGCCATGTGTTCAGAGCAGAATCAAGTAGTCATATTTTAAAATACGAGTATTTCAGTCAATGTTTAATGATAATAATTATGAAGACTAATGATGTAACGAGGGACCAGAGCATTATCGTATTATTAGTTTATGTCATACTTTTGGGATATAAAGAGGATTAAAATATGTCACTTGATGCATGATCATTGAGTACCTAACATGCAGACATTGAGTAAATATAAATTATAATTATTATAGAGCAACCCTAAGCTCAATACAGGAGTAACAATGTTTGAAGTAAATAAATGAATAGTAACTATTTGCTCCTTATTATTTATTTGCTTCGAAAAATGTCGGTTGCTCTGGTTTGGGGGCAACTGAGGTGGAACAAACCACAATGTTGTATATATATTTTTATGTGAATGGTCAGCTTATGACCATGATCATGACACAATCCTTTTATAAACGAGTCTAGCTAGTGACTATACTATACATATTGTTGTACCTATTTATTAAAATATTTGGGATTTTATATTTAATAATAAAATAATTAATCCAGACAGATAGTGTATTCATATACAAAAACGTTAGTATTATAAATAAAATATGGCCTGAACCATACTTTTAGTATTTACTTTAGTATTGACTTTACACCCTTCATTATTTTGTATTATGAAAATGTTTAACATTCCAAAAGTGCCATTAATATTAAGAAAATTGTATAACATGAGTACAATGATTATATTTTTGGGAGTATACTTTATAAATAAAACAATTATTTTATGATGCTATACTTTATAAATAAAACAATTATTTTATGATGCAGTTCTTTCATTACATAGTTATATTCAATAGTTATTACCGACGCTGAGAACTAAATTTGTTAAAGTAGCAAGTTAACTCGCTACCTGACTAAACGAAGTGTAATCCAGCCTTAAGAATACTAAAGAAAATAATTTACCAAACAATTAATTTGGATATCGGCAACTAACAGATAACTTTCAATTTTATTTTTTAATCAAGTAAATTATAGAATATCACACCAAGAATTGGGCTAAGTGCTAACCCATTTCATCCAGTAAGGGCGTTGTAGGCAACTACTGTTTTGTTGTACAGTAAGGCTTGGTTGGCACCAAGTAACTTTTTGCATTACTTTGTTATTTTACATAAGTTGGTATGCAAGTTCTTTTCCGCAAGCAGGCTGCTCTGCAGCCCTTGCATGAAATATTTGCAGTACCTTGTTAGGTAGGTACTGCACCAAATCCTGATAAACTGGGACCAGGGCAGAAAAAATTATGAATATTGAAATCAGTTGGTTGAATAAATGGTGTAGTAAGATTCATTAAAACCCCAGCTAATATAATACCTACAGTACAGATGCCTCATTCCATATAATGGAATAATGCAGGCTATTCTATGAATTGTTTTATTTCTGCATAACGCAAGATTATCGAGCGACATTTATTGCGTGTTGGCGAAGTATTGGGCCTAATGAATATACTAGAATAACTAACTAGTAACACTCACAACACGATCACTACATTTTTTTCACGTTGAGGCTATTGTTTGTTTGTACAAGATGAGACCCCATGCTAAAACTAAATACTACATAGGTTGATCTACTCTGATGTGGGAAATTCAAGTTTGTCAATTTTTTACCTATCATGTCCAGCTAATATTAGGATCTTACAAACATATTTACTTCATATTTAAGTGTTATCAGTAAAAATGCACATAATCACACATTGGTATGTTAGGAACCAATGCATGTAAACTAAAAAATTGTAAAATATTCTTATTAGGTTATTTGGTTAGGATATTAGGTTATGCTTTCCGTGATTCTCATGATCATTTATTTATTTAATAGTTAAATAAGAAAATATGCAACTGCTAATATTTTGAATTTCCTGCTTCAGTACGGACCAGCTACATGGTAAATGATAGATAGGACATTGATACAATCAAAAACTATACTACCAAAATGTTAAGATAAATATCTTATAATTAGTGAATCATGGATGAAATAAAAAAAAGAAGGATTGAGTTTTGATTGACATCGAACTGAAGCCCAAAATGGCGGACATATTACACAGTGTGTCAGATGAAAGTAGGGCGATCGGCTTCCTATGATGTGAGTGTGTGCGTGCCCCGCCTCGTACGTACGAAGCGTTCCGTCTTCCTAAGGGTGCTTCAGTTTCGGATCAGACGGGATTCCCTCCTTCTTTTTTTATTAGCTCCATGTAGTGAATATGAACATGTTAAAATACAAAGTAAAGCCAAAGATATTTGATGTTGTTATTTTCAAGCTTTAAGTTTTAGTTTGTTAAGATCAGTTTTTATTTTATTCAAGCTCTCTTGTTGGGCTTCCTGTTTGTTTTCTAACGCACAAATGTGATCGTCAGTTCGTTTAATTTCCTTGCTAATGTACTCCATACGTTTCGCTACGTTTTGTCGTGCTTCTTCCAAGTCCTGCTTGACTAAAACCGGCCCGATCAGTTTATATACTTCTGAATCTTTCTTTAACAATGCCAATTCTTCTTTTACGGCATTGTTTTCATTCAACTGGCTATCTAATTGCTGTTTTTGGGATACTGCCTTACGGTACTCTTTTTGCATATTAGTGTAAACTTCTACCTCCTTCTGTAGTTTCTTTTGTAATTCTTCGGCCATAGTGATATAATATTTGTTTTCCACTATAATTCAAAGGCTGATTAATTGTATTACTATTAATATTATTATGCCAAAGATGAAAATATACCGCAAAAACGCACGGGCGAAAAAATATTTTTCGTTTGTTAAATTAGAGGTTATAAATTCTGTCATAATTAAAATAGTGACAGTGACAGTGAGTTTTGCTTAAGGATTCGCAATCTGCCTCCAAACGCCGTTTGGAATCAGATTCTGCTGAACAAGTTGGTGCCAAAAAAACGGTTACCAGTGTAGATATGGCTGCGGCTTCTATCCAGACTATATACGTCCACCCGAGTGTTGTTGTGGGCTCTCAGGCTTACTCTAATATAGACAAAGGTCCTTTCATTGTCCATGTTTCTCGCGTCGAACCAGATCCCGCTGCAGGACTGTCAATCCGCCCAATTAAATTTGGGCAGTTTTTGTCGAATAACAGGATCATCAGTATCTGTCCAGATGGCGTGAAACGTGTAGGTGTAGGTAGAAACAAAATAGCCGTGGAGTTTTGCTCCCACTTGGATGCGAATGGCTTCATTGCTAATCCATTGTTAAGCCAGAATAAGTATATAGCAACAATTCCCAGTTACAACATCACCCGTATAGGTCTGGTCCGTGATGTTCCTGTAGATATTTCTATGGAAGAATTTGCTGAGAGTGTTGTTCTCCCCAATGGCTGTGGACATATTTTAAAAGCTCGCCGACTGAATAGGAAAGTCATTAACGATGGTAAGCCTTCATGGGTTCCTACCCAAACAGTAGTCCTGACATTCCGTGGGCAAATGCTGCCTGAAAGAATATTCTCCTTCCACATATCCATGCGCGTGGAGATTTACCAATACCCAACAGTCCAATGCTTCAACTGCTGCCGATTTGGCCACATCAAAGCGCAGTGTAGGTCTAAGCCAAGGTGCTTCCGCTGCACCCAGCCCCATCCAGGAGATTCATGTGACGTCACTGAAGCAGATGCTACTTGCCTGTACTGCTCGGGCCGCCACTTTGCTTCCAATAAGTGCTGCCCGGAGCAGAGCAGACAGGCATCCATTAAAAAAACAATGGCAGAAGAAGGTATTTCTTATGAAGAAGCTGCTTATAGGTTCCCTCAAGTATACCGGCTCTACACAGAGGTGACCCAGGCTCATACTACTCCGCAACCACAAGGTTCTCTCACCACAAATGTTAACCCTACCTTCCTCCCAGTCCTATATGAAAACAGTTCATGCCACTCGTACCCCTAGAGCCCCATTAGGAAAATCCTATGATAAGGCGGCACACCAGCTAGGCGATTATGTAACTTGATTGCAACCATAGAAACACAAAAATGTATGGATTTGACAGTTTCAATACGCAGTTTATATGCATAGTTACTATGAAAATTTTCATATTCGGAATGAAATTTCTCCTGTTGCAATGCTGTCAAAGTTACGTAATCACCCCACAGGCCATCATAGCGGATGTCCCATCTGCTAGGCGATTATGTAACTTGATTGCAACCAATAGAAACACAAAAATGTATGGATTTGACAGTTTCAATACGCAGTTTATGTGCATAGTTACTATGAAAATTTTCATATTCGGAATGAAATTTCTCCTGTTGCATTGCTGTCAAAGTTACGTAATCACCCCACTGTTATGCCTAATGGTTGTGCGTTACAAAACCCCTCCCCACCTGTATCCCCTCAAAATGATAATCTTATTCAATTACTTCTCAAGACATAATAACTCATCATTACCGTCCAACGTTGCCAGCACACTCACCACTCTTACTTCCCTTTTAGGTCAATATGGATCAGGTATCAGTTCTGCAATGGAACAGCCAAAGTCTGCGTCCAAAGACGCATGAATTAAACCACCTTATTTCAAAGTTCCGCCCGTCGGTCATTGCCGTCTCGGAGACATGGTTGGTGCCCGGTTCTCGATTCAGAGTTCCGGGCTACTCCTGCCTACGGGACGACAGGGCTGACGGGTATGGAGGTTGTGCACTGTTAATAAGACGCAACCTTCCTTTCTCACAAATCTCTCTCCCTACCCTTTCCCCAGACATAAACATCACAGTTGTAAGAGCTTTTGACATTTCCTTTGTTTCTATTTATATTCCCCACCCGAATGGTTCTTTAATTCCTGATATTTTATTAGCCATCTCTTCCATCCCTTCTCCCATTCTTTTAATGGGGGACTTTAATGCCCATCATACCTCTTGGGGCTCCAGTAATTCAGACTCTTTTGGTTATCTCTTAATTGAGTTGCTAGATGAGGCTAATCTCTGTGTCATAAATGATGGTTCTCCCACTCGTAGGGTCAGACCATCTCAAAATCCTAGAAGCGCAGTAGACCTAACAATTTGCTCTCCCTCTCTTTCCTCTGTTCTAACATGGAAGACATTAAATTCGTCACACGGCAGTGACCATTTTCCCATTTTAATAAACATTCCTCACAGATCATTGCCGGTTCGTAATTATTCCCCCTCCCTTAAGTATAGACTTTGTGGAGCTGATTGGTCTGCATACTCATCGTCTCTTGACCTCAAAATTGATCTCATTTCTCCTTTTAATCCCCTTGACCCTCTTCAAGCATATGCAAACTTTGTTGATTCCATCACTTCTACAGCTGACTTACTTTTTCCATTGAAAAAGTCTCCCACATTCAATGTTTCCACTCCTTGGTGGGACTCTGAATGCACTAAAGTTGTTAGGGAAAGACATGAGGCAGAGCTTAACTATAATTCATCCATGACCATGGTGAACTTCCTCTCATACCAAAAGAAAGCAGCAAAAGCCAAACGAACACTTTCATCTAAGAAGAAGCAGGGTTGGCTTAATTACTGTGAAGGCCTGTCCCCTCGAACTCCTTCTTCTCTGGTATGGAGACAAATTCGCCGATTCAGAGGTTCCTACACTGCTCAGAATTTAACTTCGAATGACCCATCGTCATGGATAGAACTTTTCGCTGGTAAATTAGCCCCCCCCCCCCCCCTTTGTGCCTTCATTTGACTCTGCCAACTCCTCCTGTTTATCTCCCCGCACAGGGTCCTTTTGACTCCGACTTCTCATTCTCAGAACTACAGCTGGCCCTGGATGGGCTGGTGGATTCCTCCCCTGGTATAGATGGGATACCTTACTCCTTCTTGCTCAATGCGTCAGCTAAATGTAAACATTTCCTTTTAGATATAATTAATTCATTTTACAATTCGGGTATCATCCCTGAGACATGAAAAACTCAAATTATAAACCCAATCCCTAAACCAGGAATAAATTTATCTGATCCCAACAGCAGGAGACCTATCGCTTTGTCGTCAGTGTTGGCTAAAATAACAGAGCATCTAATTAAGCATCGCCTAGAGTGGTTTGTAGAGAGTAAAGGATTAGTTGCAATCACACAAAATGGTTTTCGTAAGGGGTATAGCACTTATGACAGTCTTGGAATGTTGACAACAGACATCCACATCTCTTACTGTAACAAAGAATACCTAGTGGGAGCTTTCCTGTATATAGTCTCAGCCTATGACAACGTATCTCTTCCAGTACTCAGGGACAAATTGTTCAAGCTGAATATTCCTGTGAAGATAGTACGTTTTATCAGCAACCTTTTAATGGAAAGGACTATTAAAATCAAATGTGAAGATACATTCCTTGGTAACAGGATGATTTGGAAGGGTCTCCCTCAAGGATCCGTTTTGAGTCCTCTCCTCTATAGCCTGTACAGGAGACCCATGACCTTGAGCATTCTGTGTTATCATACTGTAAAATCCTTCAATACGCTGACGATTTGGCTCTCTATGTGTCTGCTAAAACTTCTAATGAGGCTACATCCCGATTAAATAATGCCCTTTTCCACTTGAATGCTTGGCTGACTGATCATGGTCTGTCACTTTCAGCCTCTAAGTGCAAAGCTGTAGTATTTACAAAAAAAAAGTTATTCCTCCCATAGAATTAATGATAAACGATCAAATTATCCCACAAGACAACCATGTTAAATTTCTTGGGATTTTTCTGGACTCTAGGATGAATAGCGTGTTTCACACCGATTACATTTCCAAAAAGTGTGAAAAAAATGTTAATATATTGCGATCTCTATCAGGAGTGTGGTAAAGTAACTTCTGTGTAAAGGGGTGAGCACCCCACCCCTTTACACAGAAGTTACTTTATAATGCTATTATACGTAGTCACCTAGATTATGGAACTTTTTTCTTAGACCCCTGTAATAAATCGTCACTATCAAAACTCTGCAAAATCCAATCCAAATGCTTAAGAATAATTCTGGGAGCAATGAAATCCTCACCAATTAATGCTATGCAGGTTGAGTGTGTTGATCCACCTCTTCACCTCAGACGTCAACTTATGTCAGATAGATTGTTTTATAAACTCGCCCAAAATTCTTCCCATCCCATTCTCCCAATGCTCAGACAGTTGTTAACCCTTGCTGAATCTCAGGGCTACCACTCTCTACATGATCTTCCTTGCCTTCTGCGCAGCTACAAAAAACTCTACTCTATACCATTTCCTATTCTACAGTTACCTTCTAACCCCATTTTCCTATTACCATATGAAGCTCTAATTTACCAACCCCCAGTTCTTCTGGACTTTGGAATAAATAAAGACTCCCTAGAATCAGATAAAATATTTAAATTTAATATGGTAACCTCCTATGATGGTTGGACTCCCATATTTACAGACGCTTCTAAAATGAAAAGCAACAGTCCGGTAGGTGCCGCTGTTTGGATTCCCTCATCCCGAATCATACTAAGTTTTAAATGTTCTCCTGTTACTTCTGTATTTACCGCTGAATCCATAGCTATCCTTGAAGCCATTATTTTCATTAAAAGTCATCACTTAAACAATATAATAATTTTCTCCGACTCAAAATCTTGTCTTCAAGCTATTCTTACAAATCCTTTCCGATCAAAGACTAGGTTCCCATCAATTTTAAAAATTAGAGAAGAACTATTTAGCTGTAGCCAATTAGGAATTAATATTATAATAGCGTGGATACCAGGACATAAAGGAATTGCGGGCAATGAATCTGCTGACGCGCGCGCTAGACAGGCTATCCGCGTGGGTACTTCAGATCATTATAAAATTTATCTCCACGACCTAAGTGCATCGGTTATGCCTCAAATGAAAGATGCGTGGACTAGGGAATGGCAAATTTCTAAAACTTTTAAGGGTCGATTTTACAGTGAAATACAGACGGAAATCCCAGCTAAACCATGGTTTTTCAAATTTAAAAAGGCTGATAAAATCCCTACGTCAGTAGTATGTCGACTTCGACTCGGACACGCATGTACCCCTGTCCATTTGGCCAAAATTCGGGTTAGGGATCACTCCCTGTGTGAGTGTGGTTTAGACGAGGGAAACATGGACCATCTCTTTTTCGAATGTCAGAAGCTGCGGTTGTTCTGTATGATATCCTCCCCTCTAAGATCCCCCGCCCCACTTCCATGAAATCTCTCCTTTCACTTGCCCATTCTTCTTTTGTTTATTTTCTTTGTAAATTTATTTCTAGTAATAAAATTAAGTTATAAACACAATATAACTAATATTATGGTACCTTGTATATTAAATAATTATAATATATACTATATATATTTATTTATATGTGCTTATGTGATTGTTTTATTTGTTTTGTCGTAGATCAGAATCCCTTGAACCTGGAAGCCGGAGTTTGATTCTCCCCCTTTTTTACACCGTACCTACAAGCTGTGCAGACAGATTTTTCTCCATCACTTGTCTTCCTAGTATAGTACGTGACACTGGCAAATTTGCGACATTACTACGTCGCAGAGGCCATAATCAAGAAGTCAAGTCAAGATTTTTTTTTCTTATATTTTGGCTCCACACATAGTGTATTTAGCCAGTGTCAAGTATTGTAATTTTTCATCATATTAATAGAATACTGAATATTTCACGTAAAGTCAAGTCTTAGTCATAGTCATAGTCCGGTCTAAGTCAGGTAGTCATAGTCCAGTCTAAGTCATGCTCCAGTAAAGTGGTGGCACCTTTACTAGAAGCTTCTTTGGAATTTTGGAAGCAACACGAAAAATCACGTTTCACCACATTATATCACTTGCCTACACTTATGCTCGTAATTCAGCACTTAATGCGTAAAACGCCACCAATTTTAAACATTCACACTGGAAAAAGCACAAGTTTTGAGAAATAATACAATGCAACGACGTGAACGTTTCCGCGTTCCCGCCAAAAACTGCTTTTTTTAGACTTGCTATTTTGTTACTTGTTTTTTAAGATTGACTACACGCTATAAGTGTATTTAGCCAGCATATAATACATGCTTTTATTTATTCTTCGCGACGTTATTTTATTGGATTGTACGGCACAAATCTTGGATACAATTTTAGGACGTCTTCCAGCAGTCCGATTTTGGGGCTCCCAAATAGATGAACCGAATTGTACTATCCTATTTTTATTTAAAAGGCTACTTGATCGAGATTGTTCTTGGCTGAGATTTAAGAAAATCTCTTCAGGTGTTTGTAGATCATTTGTGCTCTTTTCTGGTAGCTTGGTTGTTAAATGTGCTTGACGCAGCTTGATACAATCACGCTGTGCGAGTATAATATCGGTGGAATAAATACATATAAAATAATATAATAAACCCGTTAAAACAATTTATTTAATCTTAATAACATATATTTTAACCTTACTACTAGGATATTATAACTAATATAATTTGTAATTAAAATACTTACCATAAATTAAACTGAGACCTTTATTTTCCTTAATATCAATCCTAAAGAGTAGGTACCTACCTACCTGTGTCAGTCCTACGTTCTACACAGTTTTCAAGTCTGAAGGAATGAAGACAAAAAAGCATAAGTTTATAAAAATAAAATAACCCGCGCCATTGAAGAAATTGGACTAAGTGGGAAAAATATTAGTGGTCGTTATTTATATCTCATAAAAACATCGTTGCTCCCACCCCACCACTGTTGACGGTGTAGTGGCCAGTGGGATGGATGAAATAATATAGATCTAAATATTTAAATATCTAAGTACCTAGGTATTTATCAGTCAGCCCTTCCAAAAGTTTTCTTGAAGCGAGTTATACTAATAAATAGTATAAACACAATCTCTACGAAAAACCTATACTTATATACTCTATTAGATCTTCATATTTTATAACTGTTCACCGTATTCTAAAGCCCACATGTAAGCAGCATTAGGATCACCACTTTTTTCAGCTTGTATTTTTACGTCCTTTGTTTTTTTCAGGATATTTTTTACCTTTTGGTATAAATGCGGGTTTTGAGCTTTATAATCAGTCAATTTTTCCAATCTCTTCTCAAAAGTTCCTCGTTTCCCAAACCTTTCTCGTACAAATTTTTCATACAAGTCACCATCGTCTTGAGCTTCTTCATTCTTCTCTTTCTTTTTGTAATCAGCTCTTTTCTTATTATTGTCTTCATAATTTCCATAGTATTCGTTTTTATTATCATTAGAATCGTTTTCGTCATCATCATAATCATCATCATCACCATGATGATCTTGCTGATATATTTGCGCGCGTGGTAGTTCATCTCGGATTTCATCGCTGTAGTGATAGAATCTTGGTTTATCCTTCTCTTGGTTAACTTTTTCATTTTTTTGATAATATAATGGATCGTAGTAGAAAGTAGGTTTTTCTACCTGTTCTTCTTTATTTTTGTTGTAACTGTCATGGTCAAATCTTGGTGATTCTCGTTCGCTGCTTTTCTTTATAGAAACTGGAGGGTTTTCATATGCGTACGATAAAATGTCTTCTGGCAATTTTATTTCAGGCAGTTTTATATTTATGTCATCAAACTTAATATTAAGGTTTTCATCGTAGCGAGGTGTTATTTTGTCTAAAGTGCCTTCATCATCAGAATTACCATCATTTATTTTTTTTGTCGAATCACGTTCATCATTTATGTCCTTATTTTGTTTTGTATCAGCATGATTGTAATTTAAAGGAATCCTTTCAAACTCTTGCTTAACGTCTTCCTGACGTTGTGACACCTTTTTTTGAAGCTTATCATTTTTATTGGCACCATCTTCCTCATGTACACCTGTTAAAGTTTCCAAACTCTCATTCAGTTTTGATTTTAGATCTTCGTTAGAGTTTTCATCACTTGATTCAGTGCTATCCTCTGAGTTAATCTCTACAACAGGTTTTACCTCTTCATCATTAATATGTGTTGGTTCATCCTGTTCATTGGACTCCACACCGGAAGATTCTGTATTTTGCTTCGGTAAGGAGTAAATCTTTTCGTTCTGTTTGATTCCAGCATGAGGTTCTGAAGTAGAAATGATTTCGACTTCAGGATCAACCTGTCTGTTTTCATAAGAATCTTTTACTGGTTCTATTTCCCCATTTTTATTCACTTGTATGATTTCATATTCTCCTAAATCCACATCTTGAATTTTCACCGCTGAGTTAGGACTATTTTCCTGTCTCGGTAAATTTTCATAATGTTCTGGAGATGTGTAATTTGTATTAGAGTCGTCTTCAGAACTTTGTTCTTTATTTTTTGTGCTGTAGCCTATACTGTTCTTTGAGGTTTCGTCGTAACTATTTTCGATGCTTTCATAGATTCCTTTTTGAGGTTTGATATGTTTCAATTTGTCATATTCGGTGCTATCGTTTTCTTCCCTGCTATTTTTAGTATCATGTAAAGATGATGAATATGGTTTTTCTTCATTACTCACATTATCACTACTCTGACGATCCGCATATTTTCCATTGTTCTCGTTATATTGGTTATTTTCACTACTATTTTGATTGCTTTCAGAGCTGCCATTATTGCTTTCATTACTCTCTTCAGAATCAATGCTAGATTGGCTATCATTTTCAATGCTTTCATTACTGTCCTTAGTATTTTCACTATTTGTTTCGGGGGATAGATTATTTTTACTATTTGTTTGCTTACTATTATTTTCATGCAAAGTTTCAATGTTGAAATCAGCTAAGTCAGTATTTTTTATAGTGTTTGCAGTATTTCTAGCTGGTAACCAGATTTCTCTATCTTTTTGAGGAGCGTGTGACGTTTCATAGTTCACAATTAATGGTGCTTTAGTGCCATTCAAAATATTTGACTCAGCAGAACGCTTCTTTCTTTTTAAACTATTCTTTAAATGACCTTTAGGTTTGTCAGGAATGTTTATTTTGTCATTTTTCTTATACACATATTTTAATACAGTATCATGATCTGCAACCGCTGATTGGTTGTTTAGGGTTTCATTAATGGAGTTAGTGACATTAGTGCTGTTATTAGTGTTAGAATTAGTTGAGTCCATATGCTGCTCTGGGAGTTCAATAGACTGACGAGTGTCATTACAAGAGCAGTTATTTAAGTTTGATGCCAAATTAACTGGCAAACAGTTTTCTTCGGCGATGATGTTATTATTAGTATTTTCTTTAGTTTTGTTTATTAGGTCCATGTTGTTGAAGCTGTCACTAACGTTTTTGCTTACTAATGCATCTGTAATCTGTGAAAATAAATGTAAAAAGAATAATTAATTAGGTAGGTACTAGGTATTGTGTGCTATGTACTTATGTGTATTTTTAGTGCAACTAATCCCATATACCTACAAACTTACCGGTCAATTTGTATATTAGTGTATTCTACTTCTACGCATGCTAATATCTAGTGACAAAATAAAACAACGTTTCTACAGTGAACATTATTTAATTTTAATAGTAGGTATGGATATTTACAACATATGAGCATGATCTAATCTACAATAACTAAAATAAATTAATGATGACGATAGTAACCAATGAAATATACTTCTCCACTTGTGAAAAATAAAAGAAAACAGGCAAAAAAATAATAATAACAAGGAAACAAACAAGGAGTATTTTAGCAATACCACAGATTTTATAATAAGTACTTACTTTACGCAATACAAGTACATAATCAGTATTTGAATTTAAAATTAACATTTTTTGCAAAAAAAAAAGAAACAACTGTATCATGATTGAAGTAAGCATAGGTTGAATTACTGGCAGTAAAATATTTTAACTGTATCTACCTAGTAAACATAATTTTAAGACAACACACGTAGGTTAGGTACGTTATAAAAAAACCTAAGTAAATTATGGCAACTATTATTAGATACAAAATATACTATAGAATAAGCACGTAAACATTTATATAAAATGAACAGTTTTAACCCCTACAAGGTGTTTCTTGATTTCTCTAATTTCAGATAAATATGCATGATACGCATTATATGCACATACTTACGTGAACTTGAAATAATAATTTTGAAAACTTAAACCACTTTTGTAGGTAAAATAGGCAAAATTGTGGTGAACTGCAGAAGCCACTACTAACAGTTCAAATTGTTTAAATTACTACTTACCACTCTTAAGATATTTATGTAGGCATTATTATTTTATGTTAAAAATTAATCATTCATCAAAGCATGTTGGTAATATAATATCGTCACTATTTTACTTATGTCTAAAAATACGAATAGTTTATTTACAGTAAAACTCTACAAAACTCTACTCTCCATTTAAGAAAAGGTTCTGTTGTTCTTTCTCACTCCCACAAAGTCGTAAATGCAGTGTGGAAGTTAGAACACAATAGTCCACTTTCTTTAATTGCACAAGTTAGGTTGTTTAAATTGTACAAATCGGCATGGATTCCGCGCACATTCCGCGTCTCCAAACATTACTATAGGTATTAATTACCACATAATAAATAGTAAATGTTGCATAGTGCTGGTATCCAACTCCACTAATGCTACAAACTCCAGTAGGTATCGCTACAAAGTGTAAAAATAACAACGGTGCTATACTATATGTAGGTATGATATTACGGTGAGAAATACATCATCCAAGCCAAAAGTTTTACAACAACTGTCTTCATCACTAAAAACCATAAAAAGACTAGGGCAAGAATACAACTGAGCTTATAGAAACTCAAACCCGGGACTCAAAATCTTGATGACTAAATTCAAATAGAAGAGTCAAAACGTGTTTAGCTTGAACGTGTTATATCTCTACATTGACTATGACCACAGTACTACTCTGTGTGAGTTCTACTTAATGCTACTTGTGCAGGTCTACTTCTTGCCAAGATACGGGTTGTAGGAGAAGCTACTCACGAATCCTTTCGCGGTTCCGTGGAAAGGAGCTGGTTCAGCCCATTTACTGAAATCCATGGATGGAAGAATTCCGCTCCTGCATGGAACGCGGGGATTTCTGAAAATGAATAATATTATATAAAAATTAATTCAGGTGATTAAGCTTTTGTTGAACTTGTATTGTAGGTACTAAATGCAAACAAATCTATTAATTATTAGGAAAATACGTTGGTGTGTTGACTGTAATGCTGATGTTAGGCAGAAAAAGAGCTAAGACTTATAGAATAGGTTGAACTTTTTCTGCTAGTTTGATTTCGAAAGATCTGATAACTTTTGTGGTATTACTTACCCACATAATGATTTAGGTAAGGTAACGTCTCGTGTTATGGATGTCTAATGAAAAATAAAACAAAACTTACAGCTCATGGTCAGGCAAGACCATAGGGTACAGCTGAACAGTGTCAATGATGTCGGTATTGTCGCAGATGACGCGAGCTAGTCGCGCTTTTCTGACTTCGGCGAGCTGTTCTGGTGTAAACGATGAGGGCTGGTTAGGTAACTCGAACCTACGGAAGAAAAGTTATTATACAATTTGAAAAGGGCAAAAGCTATCGTAAGGCGAATATTAAACAAATATTAATAGACTTACCAGAATCTATCTCCTCGTCTAGAGTATGAAAACTGTGTAGCAATAATGCAGGCAAATGTGGGTCCAAGCATAGAACCGGGAAGAGGTCTCTCAGACACTCCACCGGACCACAAGTCAACATCGACCGGATGCTCGAAGATAGTTTCGTATTTTCGCACGGTGTGGTTACTCATTGACCCGAACAAGTCCTGGAAGCTCTCAGCTCCGGGAAGACCGCAGAACTTCCTGAACTCCATGTATCCGGGTAACCCGAATTCTCGTCCTCTCTGCATGTTGAATGATACCAAGTCCATTCCAAAACGAGCTCCAACTTTCTTGAACAGGTGATTTGTTACTTCTTGAGTGATGGAGTCGTCCATGGCCTGGGCTACTTGGTTCATTAATCCCATGACATATTCGTCGAGAACACCGGCTCTGTATAAATCGTAAGGTCTTCGGATCAGATCAGACAGTCTTTTGGACGCTGAAAGCAAAAAAGAAAATAAGTAAAAGCTAAATGCTGAGAGACAGAATTGAGATTCTGGTTTTGATGATTCTTACCAATGAATTTATGTGCTTTTGACCATCTTTCTACGGCAGTTGGCAAAAGGGAATGACCGAAACGATAAGCAGCTGCAGCAAATGCCGCTAGAACATCGGGGTTGACATCATGGTCGTAACCATCCCAGTAGCCCTGTGAATATTGAAGTGAAGATTATGATTATGATGAGAAATGAGAATGTCATTATAACATGTAATTTAAGCCAGCAGATCTCAGAATAACGAATTTGAAACGGAACAGATTCAGCCAGTAATTTTTAGCTTAATTATCGCTTTATCTTTTTATCCGTCATAAATAGCGTATATATTTGAATTATCTACCTACGCTCACAGATTGCATAATAAGAAATTAAAGCCGGTAATTATTAATCTTACTTCTTTCTCGAGCACCAAACCGAATTTCTCCATAACATCCTTTCCAAGCAGTATGGGCAAGAATTCGTTGTATGTGATATGCTGGATTTCAGCAATATTAATGCGTCTTGCTTCTTGATAAAGAGTTTCGTCGTCCCAATGAGGATTGACCTCAGCAAGTCCATTAGCAACTCGGTTGTGCTCTCTTGCCATCAGTGTGTGCATTACAGTTAATACCAGTTGCTCGTTCACTCGGATTTCACCTGATAACAATAAATAGTGTGTTTACACCTTAGGAGAATATCTTGGGAAGTTCAACACAGTTTTGAATGTTAATTTTTTTTCGTGTAAAATTAAAATTTTGAGGCAGACGTACCAGCTTCGAAACAGTACATATTTTTGTTAGGTCTGGTGCAGCCTTCATCAGGAATGTCTAGCTTCAGCGGCAACAAGTCCTTCAGGCCATACTCTTTGAAGACAGGGTTCATGCGCAGCAATCCACCGAATCCTGTACGGAGCTTTCTGTAACATAACAAACAAATTTGACCATGCAAAAGACACAAGGGATACGAGATCGGAAATTAAACCGAAATATTCCTTACCTTGCAAACTTCTCTGTAACACCGTATACAGTATTGCCATCAATAGCACCTGTTAATGTGTTGAATGGAATTCTTGAACCTGTCGTAAAGATAAAAATGAAATCGTTAACACTTGGGAGGGCAGAGCACACATTGCCGCTACATATTTATGAAGCAAGCGAACCATATGACCGGAGACTGGGCATGATGTTAAATGACTTTTAGATGCAATTAAGTAATATAGAATTATTAAATGCTATACAATTTAGTTACCATAAAGTGGTTAGCCTTCGATACATGCATGGCTATAAACTTATACGCAGTTCATTTCCACATTAACAGAGCAAATAACCATTATCGTTGATATAGCCGTTAAACACACAGTGTTTTACTATGTTAACAGAGTGGAGCTGGTGTTCCATGCAATGCAAATAATTTCTTAATGTTGTGTTTGCACAAGATCTGCTCCATTCTGCAGTGATGAATTACTATTTTCAGGTGCCTTCTACGTTCAAATACAAATGGTTGTAACTTTAATCATACACATTGCGTAAAACGAGACCAGATTCCTAATCTTATATTTAAATGGAATCATAGACATATATATAAGGACAGGCCTAATGACAGATTAGACCGTCGCTTCAAAGAGGGAGTCAAGTTCACAGATTGACATCCACTAGCGCCCAGTCTGTGTTGGAAGTGAGAAGATATCGGTTGTGTGTCTCAAAGAAAATATGCCAAGTTGTGTTGTGAAGGGTTGCACAAACTACACTCTAAAGTGCAATAAAAAGAAATACAAAGTTTCTTACCACAAGTAAGTCAATATTTTCAATATTACACTCCGTTTTGTACAAAAATAATCGAATTTATATTTGGGATAATCATTGTAAACAAACATTGACGGACATAATGGCAGCGTTTAATTTCCCAACTCATCGTAGTTCCTGAGTAATCTAAGAGATGGCACTGACTTTTCCCCACACCATTTTGAGTAAATAAAATGTTCCTTCGGGCATATCCTGATATACATATAGATCTATGAATGGAATACAAAATGTGTACCATAACATTTGCGAAACATTAGTTATTTGGTAGTTTTGCAATCTTGGGTTTTGCAAAGAGTAGGTAGGAACTCTAGTAGCCTAGTACCCTTCCTAAGTCGCTACTATAGACAGTCGTGTTGTTTCACTACGTACGAAATCAAATTATATATACCTAGCCTATTTGAACAACAAAACCAAGCCGATAACCATAGCTAATGTATCCGCATGATTCCTCCAACTTTCGTAAGTGCAAAATCACAGTCTAATTAATTTTGCTGCCACTATCACTTCCCATCCTATGATTGTATAGACATTGCGCAATATGGGAACAGAAGCAAGATACTCCTTTTTACCTTGGAGTTTCTCAGTAAAGCTCGAATCGAATGTAACGCGCACGTAACGGTCGGAATTACTTTCGCCTCTCACCTAGGCGCGGCAGACGATTCGACCACACCGGTTACGTTATTAGGTAATCGGGTCTATAAATGTGGGGGCGACAATACTGATCATTCTTAAGAGATTAAAACGTTTTACATTGTAGTGATGTCAAGCGGAATTAGTTTAATTTATAAGTAGCGCCTACGGGTTTTATTTTAAAAGCTAAATGGTTCAGCTCTGTTGTTTCGTTCTTAAATATGTGCAGTAGCAGTGGGCACATCTGAGTCAGTAAATTGTTTTAGCAAACATACTCACGTCGCTAAAATGCCAACGTTTTGCTTGATAGATACTAACTTTTGATTTCATTAGCACATATTAATATGTTGTCGAGTAAATATCGGAGATCTAGTCGTGGATAGTGGTTGCTCAACGACACGACTGACATCGCATATGCTCGAAATGGCTATATTTTGTTTGTTGTCAAAGCGATGACCCTGGGATTCTTTGTGTGCCACTCACACTCTCATTGAACAAGTAGGTAAAGATAATGATGCTGACAAACATTGAAGATTGCAAAACTGTAGTAAATAAAGTCATAAGGTGTTTGTAATACGATGTAGATGAAAAAGAGAATGATATTGATATACGTCCCAAAAATCACACAGGTAAGGTAAAATCACCCGACACTTATTTCTCAATAGACGTCAATCTAACTCACCCAGACGGCAGCCAGGTCTCGGTGAAGGAAAGCCGCGGACGAAATCGATACACTTGACTCCGAACAGCCTGTAGAAGTAATCATCATCTGGGATGCGGATTTCATTGCAGTACGGGTGCTTGAGATGAGAAGGACGCTTGCAGCACTCTTCGGGATCGTTGCGGTTGATGGGATCTGTAGAATAGGTAACCAAAGGATGAAATTAAGATCCATAATCCTAATTTCATCTGATTTGACAGCCCTTATACCTAGTGCATTGGGTGGTTCCCGCCTGATGTGAAGGTCAACTGAGAATAAAATCCCACTACCCTATTGAAAAAGTCTTGATTCCAATAAAGCAACGGATAAGGACATAACTTGTTAAGGTACTTTTTCTCGCTTAAAAAAGTAGAGGGCGCCCCAAATAGCCAAATAGCTTTACCTAAAGGTGTTCCGGTGAGCGTATAGTCGTGGTCCATGAACTGTCCCCAGGCGATGACCATAACAGTGCCGGCGTGGTCGTGGAACCCATCGTCCGGGTGCATTGTGCGTGAAACCACACGCGATAGCGGGAGGTCATGTCCAGAGTGCGCGATACGCGGGGCGTTGATACCATCAGAGAAAAGTGGGCTCAACAACCTGAAAATGGAAAACTTACAAGTTACAAGAACTGCCAGGCGTCCCGCAGTTTCGCTGTAAAAGCTACATAAATAAACATATATACACAAAGGTAAGGTTTCCATTATTATTTAGGGAAGTTGTGGAAAATAACTCTCAGGGATGTCGGAAGCGTCGATGGCTCAGTAGTGGCGGTTGACTCGCGATCCAGACTGAAAACGCTGGATTCGGACGTCGAACTGTCGAACCTTGTGAACTTGTGGTAGCTAAGTAAATGTGGGAGTATGTGTAAGAAAACATTGATTTAAAATTTTATTAGAATCTGTCACTTAGCAGCGTGTTTCGGCAGCCACTTCACTAGAGGGTCACTTGCATAATGCTTAGTGTGACGTCATGATCAGGGATTAAATAGTCACTTCACTCATGGTACATGCGATACTTGGTAATGCCTATACCGATCAATCTCCATCGTATGTTTTCTACTCTATCCACGCGACATTGGCGAAATTGTGGCAACACTGCAGAAGCCATGATAAGAAGTCGAAGTTGAAGCAAATCTCAAATCGGAACTTACCTCTGGAAAGGCGAGTTAGTGGCACCCCAAGTAGGGTGCTGCAAGTTATTGCACAACCCGTCCAGACGGCGGTACTTCCCAGCGCGACACTCAACGTGCGAGAACACCGGCGGGCACACCTCGCGGATCAACGTCCTCGACGTGTCGATCAGGGGCAGGCCCTTCTCGATCTCTTCGTATGTCAAACCGTATCTAGAAAAAAGATTTTGGTACTAAAGTTTGTATTCGGTTATCACAATGACGATTAAATTATCTTCTATTAAAATAAAAATATAATGTTGTTTAAGCCCAACACTCATCAGCCACTGGACTTATTTACCTACGTTTAGTAACCGTGGTACCACCATTTGTTCCACGTCCTTGTCTACCACACCAGTAGGCTTATTAGGCTGTTATTTCTTTTAAAATAACTGTATATATTAGTGCTTAACTCTGCAAATAATAGGAAATAGGACTTATTGTCGGAGGAAATGTTTTCAAGAATATCTTCATATTCAGGAGAAAAAATGGTTCTTTTTCTATGGGACTTGCATGGCTATGAATTAACTCTTAAATCGGTTTGGACTTTGGACAGGGCGTTTGTCGGATCAGCTAGATATAATACAATTAAATAAAATATTTCGCTTAGGTATCAGTTAATCCTTCGCTGCTGTCTTATTGGGTGCATGCTGCAAATACCCATTCAAAATTAATTATCTTAATTTGCCAAATACATTTTAATCTTTGTTTCGTTGATAACGATCCGTCCAATAAAATTTAAATGTGTTTCTATGGTGTTTCTAGTAAAATATTTTAATTGTCATGCTGAATAACATCAATCTTCCACAAATAAACAATCAAAAATCGAATAAAAGCTCCACTTATATATTCTAACAGCCAATAAATAAACATCAGTTTTTAATTGATTGTTACACTTTAAAAGACTTGCGTGCAATTTGGAAACGGATATCTAAAATGCCAAGGTTTATTGTGGTTATAACACGAGAGTGTTCGGTTACACTTCAGCTGTAATTATACGTGCCATTGAAGATAAAATATTACTTAACATTAGTAGTTAAATCTAACTGTGAAAACATTGTAACGAATGTCATTAAGTAGGTAGGTATTATAGGTGATCCGCCTTGTGACTGATTGCCTTCCTGTGACATATCCTGTACTAAGTTTTTATTGCCACACTTGATTAATTTACTATACGGCCTTAACGATGTAATCGATACATATGTAATAAAATTGGTAAATTAAACAAACATTAATTAACAAGTGCGGTCTTATTTCAAGTTAGTACCTACTTTGTTTATAGCCTATCACTATCACATTACTTACGAGCTAAAGTGGTTCAAGGTACGCACTTGATCCACATACGAATTTACAGCTCAACTACATATTGAAGGTCATCACAGATTATTCATTAGACAGAAATTCGATGTAGAAATTAGGAGAAGTGCGCGCCCACGCGCTGCCGAAAGCGCATAATATAATACCTTATAATACGCCTAAGCTGTCTTGTCTTGTAAACTTGTCGCGCAGCGCGCGCTACCGCTTTTCAATACAAAAGCGGACATAGGCGAGTACCTACTATTTACCTCATTGTACAAATATACATGTGAAATATGAATCTGATAACCCCGGGGAAACCGGGGGTAAATTCATGAACTTAAGAGGACTGGTATTTGAAAAAGTTATTTCCGTCACTCTGCTCTCCACACGTATGGTAGAGACACTAATAGAGCCCATAAGTGAATCCTTAGATTTCCTAATCTATTCGAAAGGTTGCGTAAAGGACACAAACAAAAAATAATGGAGACCATAGAAATTTTATACTATAATGGGTATTTATTGCATAAACAAAATACTTTGTTTTCTATTATCTTGAATTTAAACGAGGATATTATGGTGATTTCACAAAAGAAACTAGGTCTGGCATAATTTTACTTGCCTATCAGACACACGAAATTACCTAATATCTATTAATATTTACTATAATTATGTAAGTATGAGTTTTTAAATAAGGAACAAGATAACAATCCTTTAAAAATTCCTGAATAAGAAGAAGTAGGAAAGATGCTGATTTTATGACAAAGTTATTGTTGTATAATAACTAAACTTTTTTTCGATAAGTACTTACTTTAATATATTTATAAAAAAATTATGGCATTTCAATTCAACCAGTCTATTAGCACAGTCTAAAATGGGTGATGCTGAATACTGTCAAAGGGTCTATTGATTCTTGTTAGGGCACAAATTACAAATCATTAGGTTCCAAATATGTTCAATCAAACGTAACTGGATTAACGACTATTATTCGCTCTTTTATTCAGAAGCTGCTTGACTGGTCATGTTCCAAAACAATAGCAGCTATCAAGTATTTTAACCTAGATCTGTCAATCACATAGGCATGATAAAATATACCTAAGTGATATCAGCGACGTGCCCACACATAACAACCTTCAAGATGATATATGAAGATAATCGCCGTGAAAATGTTTTATTGTACTTATTTCAATTTGAAAGCTGTGATAGAATAAAACATTTGTGAGATAAAAAGATTGTATCCTCTGATGTTGCTCAAGAGCTTAGTAGGTAACTTGCAATATCCAATGGGTAAGCTACAACTTCTAAAATTATTTACTAACTTCTAAATTCAATTTGCAGAATGTTAGCATATTTGACTATGAAAATTACATGCTAAATGTTAAATCGTATTTTCAAATTTTTGGATAACTTCATCTCCATAAGTTTATACAATTTTCCAATAAATCAGCCTTTTTGCCTCAAGGGTCAAGGATTTAAGCCCTCAGACCAGATGCACAATAAAAAGTTTAGATGGTCAGAGCGTTTCCAAACCATAATTTCTGGCATGCGTTGGTTCCGTCAAGAACAAAAACACACATATTAGTCTTGACACCTGACTATCGCAAGCGATGCTCGTGAACAGCACGCCCTTGAGAAAGCTGTAAGATTAGTCGTAGATAGTTAAGCACGCATTTAGATCGATTTATCTTGTCTTCAAACGTCTGTTACATATATAGAGTATTGAAAAGACAAGGAAGTGAATGGTGACCATTGGTTAGGCGCATAATAGAATAACTTATGGCTTCAATTGAGAGCTTGCGCGAACTGACCGTCTTGGTTCCCTTCCGGATAGTCAAGCATGTTCTCTGCTTACGCTAATTATTACATTACAAGATAACATTTAAAACAGCACCCGTTCACTGCAAAGGTCAGTGCCTGTAGGCGAAAATTGCGCTTAGATCAAGGACCTAGCCCAGGCAATGCTCTTAGATGAATAGACATGTAGGTTTGTTTTATTTACGAACAGGTTTAACATAGGAACTGGATCCAAAAGTAAAAGTGGTTGATTAATCGCTATCGTTGGTACCGTTATGGTTGCGATCGTCGAGAGCTATTGTCACAATACTTTAGGTACTAACAGATCTCTTATTTGGTAATTCAGGAGGCAGATTCTTGGAAAATACCTTATTATAGTTGTAGCATGACAGACATTCAAAATCACAGTTTTCTCTTCCAGTAAGTATAACCGTTTTGGAAACCAAACGCGTAGGTACTTACTTATAAAAATTATATCAGAAAAAACAATCCGTCAATAACTAGTTCTGTATGTGTACTCGGAGCATAATTTTTAGTGAACATAATATGTATATGCTGTGGTTACCTATCCGCTGTCGCCGGAATACTCACATTCTCTCTCTCTTATATAATATACTCTTCAATCCTTCCGCTCCTTTCTACTTAAAAGAACGCTTTAAGTTCTTGTACCTCACCCAATCCCGATACTTCCGCTCCTCTGAAACCCTGCAACTTCGGATGCCTGTCCACACCACTAGTTTTTACGATAAGTCGTTCCCTGTGGAAGCTGTTCGACTTTGGAATGCGCTGCCAGAAGTAAGACGCGCAAAATCCTTACCAATTTTCAATCGGATGGTAAAGCTCTAATATCTGTCTTCCATCTAATACTGCTATTTATATTTATTTATACTTATGTATTTTTATTATGTATTTATTTTATGTATTGTACCGATATGTATTTATTTATTTATTATATTGTAAGTGTAATATTGTGTATTGTATAGTTATTTAATTATTATTATTACTGTTGTTTTTCTGTATAGGTTCTTATTGTACACCACCGTCTACTCCTACTTCAACCAATACTGTCCATCCAAAGGTTGTCTGGACGAGATCGCTTTTAGTGATAAGGCCGCCGATTGTAATATCTACTATAAGCTGTTATGTATCATTAATTATTTCTTGTGCTATACAATAAAGAGTTTTTGTATTGTATTGTATTGTATAGGAAAGTTCATAATAATTATAATCAATATTGAAAGTCTTGTACCGAGTTTCCAAAATGCTTCGAGGGTGAATATGGAACACGCAGGTCATTGGATTAGTGGGTGAATGCCGCGTAAAAGTTCAGTTGAAATAATTAGCCACCGTAATAAAATAATGTCCCCGACCTACGGTCTTGTAGCTGTAGGTGCAAGAGTAGAATGTCACTTACCTCCGCGCCAAGTTAATGGAAATGTCGAGCACAAGTTCACCAACGCTCGCGTAGTCTTCGGGCTTCCAGTCACCCTTCGGTTGGGACACAACTGTGAATCAGATGAAACCATGTAAATATCATTTTGCATTTAGTGTTTTAAATTTTTTTAAATTTATAAATAATGTGTTGACATTTCACACAGCGCCATCTAGCCCCAACCTAAGCATAGGTTGTACTATGGGAACCAGATAACGGATATAATACTTTTTTTGTTTGTGAATACATACATAGGATATAATATAACACCCAGATACAGAATAAACATCTATGTTCATCACACAAATGTTTGTCCTGGGTAGGAATCGAACCCACAGCCCTCAGTTCAGAAGGCAGGGCTACTACCAACTGAGCTATTGGGCTCAAGGATGAGACGTTTTATAGTTTTCATATTTTCAGTCGAATTTTATTTACATATTCTGCGGACGCTATTGAAAAAATGACACGAAGTTGTACCACCTATCAGATCATTTGTATTAAAGTGTAATGATAACTAGGTGTTTTAAAGCTTAGAGCATCTATAAATGGAGATGTTAACGTTATAATCCGCAAGCACCATTTTCTGCCAATTTCTACGGGGGACGAGGTAGACACGCATAGCACACGCGCAAACGGCGCGTGTAAACGCACGCCGCACACCATCTTAAAACACGAACTCCGTTATATAAACTAGCGTAGTCACGCAGTGCCTACACGCACACTATGATATTGTAGATGACCAAATAGCCCCATATGACCTGCAGAGGGGAATGCCTTGCCTTGTCACCTCCTTTTATAAATGCTCTAAGGTTTTAAGGTGTTCAAAAGAATAAAAGGCTAAATAGTAACTTACGGATTCTCTGTCTAGCTTCGAGATAAGCTTGATTGACCGCTTCATAGGTGATGCAAGTCTGCTGACCATCGTAACCACTGCAACAAAAATATAATTCAATAGGCAACAATTAAAAATAATCAATTCTTTAAAGAAAGAGTATTCCACTGCAAAGAAGTAGGTATACTTTGAATAAAACTTCATTAGAACTAGGTACTATATGAAAATGATTGCCTTCCTTTCGCTACAAACGTGTGATTACAACAAGTAAATTTTAATTGAAATAATTTCGACTTTTTTTAAGATTCTATATAGATAAGTATATCTATGTATAAGTATCCGTGGTCTACTGAAATGCAATAATAACAAGTTGTAGACTTGTTGATATGGCCGAAAAGGTATAGTTGGCAGGAAGGCAGGAAGGGATTTTTATGGCATATTTCTCAAACTCTTAAAAGTATAGTTTTCTCATTTTTTACTATCTGTGCTTTTAAATGAGGTTGTTGGTAGGCAACACAAACAATCAGAAAACAAAAAAAAAACACAAACAGAACAAAGCAAACACTATTATTTATGTGGATTTACTTTTAGGCTTTTAATCTACCAAAGATGAGATGTTATCGAGAAAGATTACATTTTAATGTATTATTGGGCATATAATTTAGCTTGTTACACAAGACATTTGTTCCGGATGCTCAGTCACATGATCACAGAATTAGCATAAACATGCAATAAAATACAAGAAACTTGCATTACGACAGTTTCCTTTTTAGAATAACTTTCAACAATGGAATGAAGCTCTGCGATCATTAGGTAAGTCATCGTTTCAATAAGTTGAGACTGACTAGAAACTGACGCAAAATTTTGGTACGTAGTACCTATACCTAATAATTAGGCAATGAAAGCTCAGTCGGCAGCGAGGTCGACTTGCGAACCGTGAGCCGTGAGTTCAAATCCCGCAATAAGCTTGATCTTACGGTGAACGAAGAAAACGCGGTAAAACCATGGCATGGTGGTGTATATTTAAGGGCAATAGAAGATAAATGGGCATTCATAAATGGGATACTTGGGTTTATACACTCAAGTAAAGAATCTCGCCAAGCACTGAAGGTATCTTGGCATCCTCACTTTCCTAATCCAGGCGTAGTGCCATCTTCTGCACTTAAAACATTAGGTGAAATGGTCCAAAACCTTTACCTTCAATTTACTTACCTACCTCTACTCAGAAAAAACATTTGCAATCAAAAAGAAATTGGTAAAAACGGTCCACTGTTTAGCTGGTCATTTTCGCAATGTGAGCTGTTCTCACGTGAAGACCGATTCTAAAGGCAAAAGGAGGCGAAAACACATTCACTATTCCCACAGCTTTTATCTAATGTCTACATCGTGTAGACTTGTAGACAGCAGATGTTTAGTATTTCACAACTGCTTTGATACTTTTATTTAAATTAATATGAAACTTGAAAATGGAATTCATGAACAATGAAATTGCGGTATTACAATACAAGTAGATCATGTCATGAAAAGTAAAACTGCTGAAACAGATTACTGAAACACAATGTGATGAGCTAACCTTTAGCGTGGAATATAATACCTATTAGTTCGAATTATATTGAATGAATGAAACGAATTTCGTGACTTTTTTAAATTTTTGTGAAACAGTGAGATACTTGCCGACAAGTAAAATTAAGGTCACTGATATGATATAGGTGCTCACATTTTTATAAAAAAATGGGGTCAGTTCATGATATTGACATGATTATCGTATCATCTTTTTAATAAACAGATAGCTACCTACAGACTATCAAATGCAACATAAGACTTAGAGCCCAAGGCGTGTCTATTCCATTTCATTTTATGGATGTAGAAAGCAAAGGAGTACATTATTGCTCATTATTAAAGCTGCTAGCCGGTAATTTGGATGTGAGAAAATAGTATATTAATGGCTTATTTATGCAAATTTCGGTACGATATGCGGCTTTGTTTCGACTCTATAATCCCATTAACAATAAATATTAGTTAATTATACGGTTTAGTTAGTGATTTTATTTAAAATGTTTTATCTTTGAAAAGGTTGGTAATAGAAAGCTCGCGCAAATCCAGGCTGTTGATACCTACACTGAGTATAATAGGTGCATTGAAAACATGCTGCGAGTATTTGACAAACGATACCTAGGTACGTGCGAGCGTCACTCAATCAATAAGTTTCTCTGCAATATAGGCTGCACCGTTAGACAACTGTAGATCTCACCTTTTACCGTAAGTACTTACTCTACGGGGACAAATCAAGAACAATTATCTACATAAATCGATCCGTTTATCTCAAAGTAACAAGACGTATGAAATTTTTAATCTGTAAGCTTCGACTAATAGCGAAAGGATTTTGAAAGTGAATGTGCTGATCTCTCGAGCGAGTTGCCTAATGTTATAGTGCGTGCTGGAGATGCAGCAAATTGTAAAGTTGTGTTGAGCTGTGTTACAACATCGAATGACAGAGGTCAGTTTGCATAAAACCCCGGTCTATTATATAGAAAACGTAATACGTATTAAGGTAATGATGTTTCACAGAAACAGTGAACTTGCTATTGTTGATTTTCGACAGCCAAATACGTTTTTGTATTGTAAAGATTGCTTATATTAAAACTCTCGATGATTTATGAGAATTTAGAGCAACGCAATTCGTACTTGGTACTGCGGCATTGATTAACATAAATATTCCTCAATGTTGTATACCTACACCAGAGCAGGTTCCAAATCTTTGCTTAAACTGATGTCTTTGTTAAGTCTTTGCTTTAAACTTGACTCGAAGATGGTGAAAGACCAGTAAAGTGTGTCGCGGAAGTGTGTCAAGTTTGCGGTTGCTGTGACGTAACACGGCGACAGTGTAAAAGATGTAGATCAACGCACTCCCGCGCACGCTGTCGCATTGGCAGACTCAACGACCGTAATATGTATTTGGATAGTCAAGCGCAAGTGTGCCTTACATTGGTGACATCAATCTAAGAGGATCCATAGAGTCAATTAAAGTAAATTATCATGAAGCTATTAACATGAGATTATTAAGCTAAGCCCTTACTTGTAAATATTTTGAATCAGTAAAAGGACCAATTTCTCGCTCCACAGTCATTTGATAAAACCATTTTATACGCATACTGTACATGAATAAGTGAGTACTGCTTGTTTGTATTTATATCTACCTAATTATAATTACCTACTCAAAATATGTCATAATAATATACCTAAGGTTTAAATTAGCTATAATGCAGACTCGACCACAGATTTATATACCGCGCACGTATACGGGTCAAACTCCATATGCGGTTAACACCTGAGCTTTCAGAGGTTTATTGCAAAGTTATAGGCCAATAAACCACGCATGATTAGATATTTCATATTACATAATGCCTGTTAAAATGGGTAACTCAATAAACCAACGGAACAAAATCTTTCCCACATCACAATTACATTTCGGGCTAACATGATGTTTATGTTTTTAGAAATTATTTTGTTGTATGAGGTATAACCATAGGTATCTAACCATCACTGAGATACCTATAATTACTACTGGTTATGTGTAACAATATTCATATTAATTATTGTGTCAGCTGCAAGCCATAATTATGAGAATCGATTAGGTGCGGTTGAAGCAAGGCTGCTTTTCTTATAGCTATCAATCAATGCTATCATTCATCCCTGTCACACCATTCGTGGCCAATCCACAGAATTTCTTTAATAAAGTTACAGGCTACCAGTGAATCTAGTAATAATGTTGTACTCACAAGTTACCCTTGAGTAGGTTGATGCTGTAGTCATATGCTGAGGAGCGGCCCGGCCCGGTGAGGTAGAGTGCGCAGTCGCTGTCATCACCGCCCACCGTTAGCGGTGCAAGCGCTGCTGCGCCAGCGCACGCTAGCGCTAATATTAGCGCCCTGGAATAAAAAGAAAATGTTTAATTAATATTTTGCCATATTTTAATCCGTGTGTTTGTTGTTGTTGATCGTTTTGGATGGCTGAGAGCGGATGATTATTTAATGAGAAGAGAATGCGACGTCTTATATTGCGCGTCATAATTAAGCATTAGGTACTTGCACACATAATACTATAGTTCTTACCTTATGCAACTATCTACGCATAATATTTCTACATTATAATGAGCTGTTAGTGAGCCGAGCTGTTGTCTAAATGTCAGCCGTCAAGCTATAATTTCGCAAAGTAGAGCAGCCCTATTTATACGTAATAATCCAAGCTAGAACAAAGGTTTAAACGTTTTGATACTAATAGAAAGGGTGTTTTAATCTCTATTTAGATTACTCGACCTTGTAATACTGATATTACTTTAAGTTTAGTAATCGTTAGATGATGCAATTTGCAACATAAATATTGATCTAAACTAAAACGAACCGCTCGGCTGCAACATTCCACCGGACGCCTCTAAAAACTAAAGACAAAATTGAGGGCATGCAATTATTTTTCGTGCCGTTTTAGATCGTAAATTAAGTGGAATTACTCAATCGGGTTTGCGAGAAACGGCAAACCCATTTATTAGATTGTAACATTTGTATCTCATAGCATGTTTTAGGTGCGGAAAGTGGACACTGGACATGAGCTAATACCGTCCGTCTAGCTCTACTCTACTAGAGTAGCTAAAATATTCTAGGTCTTTACAACTAGCTACTCATTTAAAATGCTTTGAGTGAGTTGTAATCTTGGAGGAATTTGATTCGTCCATGAACCAGAAATATTGCAATGCGCAACAGGAATGTATTTCATTCCGAATTCAAAAATTTCCACAATAACCATGCACATAAACTACGTACTGAAACTATCAAAACCATTTATTTCTTTGTTCCTATTGGTTGCAAACAAGTTACATGATCGCCTTGCTGGCGTAAAGCTTTTTGATCCTATTAAACAATGTTGCTTTTTCTTTTTTTCATATTATTCCATTCTATAAGTAGGTACATGAACAAGGTTCCTGTATAGGTATAAAATGCAGTTAAATAGGTAATTAGGTACCTTATGCACGGTATACATTATTATTTTTATGTGCTACTAGTACCTACCTACTTTTACTGATTGTCTAAACCACTCGCGAAAATACACAAAAAATTCCTAAATATATTGCCCTAGCTGTCTAGCTGTTTAGAACTTCGACTTTAGAGTTCAGTGACATACACGTATACAAAAGTAGACATACGGGACACACGGGCAATTTAAAATTAACTTGGTTTGACTCTAGCTGTAACTTTCTGCCTTGAGGCTGATATGTAAATTTCATTAAATGAATACGAACAAAAGCAAGTCAAATTCTTGAAAATCTACATCTTATATAAGTACTGTAAACGAAGGCTGTTATATTATATTGGATATTTTTAAGGAAATACAGGTTTTATATTTTAGTTTTTCTAAATTAGTCAGTACCTAAATCATAAAATAAGCAAATTACCTACATTCAATAAAAACCCAATCTGATTATTCTCTTAAATTTTATATTCAGGAAACAAAAGCATTATAGGTATACTTATTCAGCAACCATGGACCATAACCGAAGCCTTAAGATTACAGTGATTAAATGACTCTAATAAGAAATGTGTAAGTTAATAAGTTAAGATTTATAGTAACATAACCTTGAATAAACAAAAAGAATACAAAACGAAACGGTAACACAGTGTAAACAGAAGCTAAGTATTTTACTAGGTGGTAGGAATTTACTGCAAAGTTCGTCTAGGTAGGTACCACCGCTTTGCCAGTTATTCTGCCGCCAAGCAGTAGTGTGCAAGCACTACTGTGTTCCGGTTTGAAGGGCATTGCAGCTGAAATTACTGGGCAAATGAGACTTTATGACCTGATTACACAGTGTAGTAATCTGATTACTACTAGACTGTGTGATGTCTCAGGATGACGTGCGCAGTGCAGTGACAGGCGAAACTTTATTATTTTAAAGTTCCAAGTGATACTGCAACTGTTATGGGCAGCCGTGTCGCTTAATATCAGGTGAACGACTAGATCGTCACGTCATTTATTCTCATAAAAAAAAAAAAATTAAAAAAAAAAATTTAAAACAGTATCATTGTGGCATATGCTGTGTTACAATACTAAGATTAACATTCTACATTAAACTAACAACATTATAGTGCACAGTTCCATATTAATGTTTTGCGTAAGTGTGCTTTTAATTTTGGCCAAGGTTAAATATTTAATTGGAATGCTAGCGGCTAACAACTTGGATTAAAAATTTTAGTGATTCGGTCTGACGTAATTCTTATACCACATTTATAGTAAGTAGTCGAAAATTGTGCCAATGACCGAATATTTAAACATGGCGCCTGCGCATCTTCGTAAAATTATTCCGATCAACGCCCGACGATTCGGCTCAGTTAATAAAATTTGACGAGCTAGCAGACAGTATAGAATCTTACCACTAGACTCATCACTGCATGCCTGCACCTAGACAGATGCCCCATAGTTCAATAAAGTTTGTTTTCATAGTTAGAAGTTATGATACCTTATTTATCGGTAGTCTCTGGTCTAATACTATCTAGCAACCATATATATATCTATGTTATTACAATCGTCGTCTAGTCCATACTGCTATTCACATGTATGAGAAGCTGTGCGACTACTAAGCGGGTCAAACAACTTAGCAAACAATGACAAACAGCTTTAATGCATCATCATAAAGCAATGTGTAATGAAATGATTATCGCATCCTAAATATCAGTGCGTTGCCGTTTTGTGACATTATGTTTTCCCACTTTTATTGTAACTGATGTGCAATGATGAAACTATTGAGGCGAACAAACTGTACATTTCCTGAACAAACAGTTCTTGGATTAAAAAGAGTAAAAAAATAATGAATGCAGCTTTATTCTTATTTTTTTATTATTAAAAGCATGGATGTTTTTCTTCACTGTTGTAAGAACGTGTGTAAATTGGCTGAGCAAGATGCGAACCGGGATACGTTTGTTTGAAAGTCAAACAGGCCTACTGTTGGAGCCACACTCGCTCATTAGCATGAGAACTGAGTACTTAATTATAACCACTCAGGCGCGGTGCGGCGGGCGTAGGTAGATCCCAAAGCGCTCCTCAAATAGCGCGGTATGGTTTTGCATATTTACGGTTTGTACGAATAAACTAAGCAGTGTTTTAAAATTTCAAAACTAGTTTTGATAAGTAGCATTACTTGGCTATCTAATCAAATGCATTTTTACCTGTGTTGCAGTATAAAAAACACACACAACAACACTACACATAATAATTGACGCTCCGCCGTACCTAAAGGAAATTACTCCGTCGATGGCGCGCGCCGGCTCGGCGCGAGATTCAATTTAGACTGAGGCGTTTTTTTTTCTCCTGAACTATAGAGACTTTTACTTTATTCGATAGTGATGTTCAACTAGTTTCAATTTTAGTCGATTTATAACGAGTGACACCTCTAAAAAATGATTGCCATCCCTAGTAGCGCAATCAGCTGTAAGCCACAATTGTGGTGGGGAGCGGTCCACGTTGCGCGATGCCGGCTGCACATGTGGTTGAAGCGCCTGAGCGGATAAAAGGGTATTTAATTCTCATCATTAGAGAATCTTTACGACATATGCAGCATTTTGCACAAACTGCTTATCTTAGGAACCAAATCAATTATGGTAACGATCTTAAATTCGTCAAAAATGAAATTAATATATTTAATTTCATTTTTGACGAATTTAAGATATATCACATCGAGTTTTACACAAAATACAGGTACCTATATCTAGTGGAATGACATACCTGTATATGTAAAATGTACGTTGTATGTAAAATGAACTTCCGCGAGGTCGTGCCTGAGTCAATAGAAATTAATTGATACGGATTTATTGCTCATCCTGTTAATTTATACCCATTTACGTTTATTTAATATGTGAGGAGATATTGCAAAACTTGTTACATCAGCATTAATGTTCATTAATAATAATATAAACAAATGTTTATGGCTTATAAAGCAATAAAACAGAAGTAAAACATTAATTATAGTGCTCATAATTTTTTTTATTAAAATCAGTGCTTGTGATATTATGAGATATTAAGTTCCCTGTAAAAGAAATGGCGCCACCTATAAATTAAATTACTTCGGTATGTTATGAAATGCTCTTTAAAAAAGATTGGCTGATGATTAATCAGATATTACAACTCAGTAATATTATGATTATCAGAGTTATGAATGTATAGCTGCTAATTATATTACGCATTTCATAAGATTGCTTCGTGCTTCCCACGCATCAAAATTGTAGCGCACCGCATCATAGTACTTGGACGAGTTCTGTAATTCTCTGTTGAACATTACAGATCTTTAGTTGTGTAATGGGTCAACTCTACAAGATTCGCCACTGATGCGCCGAGCTAGTTTAAGTTACGTCACCGCCTCTCTCTGTGACCTGCACTTTACAGCTACATTGAATTATTCAACCGACGGAAACGTTTACTTATCGTGTCAGTTAATAGTGCTCACAAATATCACGAGACATTTTTTGTTTTTAAATTATCGCACTCTCTTAATATTTTTCTCTCGCTTATTAATTTATTATTCATTGTACACTAAAGTTGCTTAACATCCTGCCAAATTGAAAGTTTTGTAAAAAAACGTAGTTGGCGTATGCATTTTGCATTTTTCGTAAGTGAATGTTACCTAAATTTACGAAAAATGTGTGTTGATTGAGAAACCAAGTAAATACTGATAATTATCTTTAGTCAGCGATGGCAAAATGCTTGTGATCCGTCTGTTGTAACTCATTAACCTTAGCGGTGCTGTTCTTGAGTTTTGTAACAACACAAACAACAAACATTCCATCGATATTCGACACTTTCACCAAAACGATGTTAAAATATCATAAGTAGAGATGAAGAAGAAAATAGTGTGTGACTGTTTTGGCATACCATGCACATTAATCAACGCAGGTATATAGGATATGCAATATTTTATTTGCATCGAAGGTAGGTAAGACGTAATTAATATAAAGTATTTCATTTCATTTCAAATATATATAGGTACATACTGTCAATTTTTCAGATCCATTGTACCTAATACCTATCTATGTCCGTTAGGGTCAGCTGGCCCCATATTATCATAACCCGTACTACCTCACGCTCGCGTTGTCTTAAATATGACACCATGAGCTAACCATTCTTGCCTACATGAAAAGAAAGAAATTACCCGGGTTAGAAAATTCAAGCCTTCACTGAGAGATACTTAAGTTTTGTATCGTTACTCATACTTGCCGCTTAACTAGCAGTACTTAGGTATCTAATACAATTTATCAAACAACTGCATAACATAGACAAGACTTTCGCTTTCTAGGACGTTACCCTGTGACCAACATACTGACAAATGATCATACATTTGCTCAAAAGAAAAAGCAGTGACAGGGTAGCTTAAAATTACATGACGCCTTAGAATGCTTTAGTAATTGCTCATAGATTTTCTAGATTATTATTGCTCAAAGTGGCGCTCCCGGGGGGAGGCCTTTGTTTAGCAATGGACGTCAAAACAACATACATAAGAAAAACAAAAAAATATCCAAACAACGAGAATTGCATTTCTAAAAGATGAAAAATTTACGGTTAAGTATATACATAAATCTAATACCCGTTGGACAAATCAATTTGACTATCCAGTTTAACACGAGGAAAGAACCCAATAAAAACCTCATACGAAGGTATCATTATGTTCGATGTTTTGGAAGTTCCACTATAGTTTAACGGTACTGAATATACGACACTGTTATGTATTTTTAAACCTTGTCTGGCGGCTATCAATCCACTCGATTTTACTCTTCAACTTTTTTTGGAATTCATGGACTTTAACCTCTTTCTGATTTTTATGACTTACACTGGTTATTTAGATTTTATATGAAAAGGCTGTTCCAAAAGCTAGTGAAGTAGATGCCAGATTGGCGGGCAGGTTCTCTCAAAAGTACACCTCAGATTGTACCAAAATATCAAGAAAGCCTGTATCAGCCTGCTATCAAACTGCCTAGCTCATTCAGCTGTGACAATCTACTCTGCGTACTAATATCGTCGCATCACTTAGCCGAAGAACTGTGGCCGGAGACTGCGATTTTAATAGGGCCTACTTTATTAAAGTCTTGGTTGCCACTCAAGAACACGTCTTCAACAAAACCTTTGTCGGTCGAGCTAATAATATGGACCAACCTGCCACTTCAATTTTATAATCCTTTGGGATACGTCAGAGACCTCAAATAGCGATCTGACAGCTATGGTGAAGATTATAATACTTGTTATGACATCTTACATGGTCAAGTCCAAGTTTACAACTTACTATAATATTTTCAGGTTACATTTCACTATTAAGCTGTTATAGCTGAATAGCGCTTCAAATAATTATAATAAAATGAATTCATTTGACTTCATTATAATTATATGGTGTCAAACGAAAGTTATGCAAAAATGTAGATGAACATGAGATAAAATGAATGAGTTATATTTTGTTAGAACATCTTAATTAATGAAAAATCAACCAACAAATAATAAATTTACTTAAATATATATATTTTTAATTCTTTTGTTTAAATATAACTAAACTCTATTGATTCAAAATTAATTAAGTTCTAAAGTCTTTTTAATAATTTAGAAAGTTCGATCTATCAACTTGTCTATAATATTATAGACACGGACATTTAATTATCATAATAAATTGCTGAGAAGCTAAATCAATATAATTATGAATATATCTATGCAAAGGAAATCCGCATGAGAGACGGTTCATTTGGTGTGTCGCTGCAACTACATGTGAGCCGCGACCAACGGAAAGTGAGCTGAAGAAAGTGAGTATGATATTACTTTCTTAATTACTAGTAATCGATATCTGCTAATATATGTATGTAAATAGCAACCACAAATTTCTTTTTTATTAACATAAATGTCATATCAAAAATGTTTAAAGTCTAGAGTAACGAATGAAAAAGAAAGTTGTAATCTTTTCACTGTGTTGTTTTAATAAAATGTTCTCGAATGAAAGACGATACAGAATGGGGAACAAGCTGCTAATTTTCTTAAACTTGTGAGCTTGAATAGTGCTAAAGATTATAAACTCATAACTGTTTTTACCGCACGCTACAATAGGCGCTACGCGAATCGTAGCGAGTGCTCGTAGCGCCTACGGTTGTGATCTACATACAAAAGACTTCAACGCCTATCCTTGTAATGTCAATACCCTGTTATCGATAACTGAATATGACTTTTAATTCTACACTTAAATAATATTATAAAAATTGACAATGTTACCTTGTCAACATTGTCGTGTCCGCCACTCACTGTCCAAAACAATATACCGTCCACTTGACCACTGATACCATCGGCACAAAAGTTCACAGAACGAGTTCAGTTCACCGAGTTACAGTAATTCCTCTACAGAACTGTTAGTGGTAGTGCTAGGCGCGTGTTGGCTACGGTGCGATGCTCGCAGCACTGATGGTGAAGTGGCAAGCCGGCGCGTCGAAGCCTGCGCAACTATGAAAGTGCCAATGCGCCGCCCTACGACCACCACCAGCGCAGAAGGACATCAGCAATTCTACAGCTTTGATAGGGATCATGTTAGACAATACTGGTAGTATTGCTATTACATAGTTTTGTAACTCTTATGTTAAGGTTTCCTGTAAATATTATAATACAGAACATATTAGGATACATTTGATATATTAAAACAAAACTAGGGATGTTGTTTGCTTTCCAAGTATTTGATGAAGGTTTATCCCACTTTCTATCATTAAATTAAGGAAGCTTGTGTAATAGTATTTTTCCCTGTTCTACTGGTCATAACGGCTAAACCAATTTGAATGAAATTCTTTACTAGCTGGTGAAATTGCAGGGCGTAGCTAGTAAAAAGTAAATCTTATGACCTCAATAGGTTTGTTTCTAACAAATTTATATAATGTATTTCGTAGTTTATTGACCTCTCAACTCTTCACTCATCTAATATTCATAAATCTGACATAAAATAAAGCCATAAAAGGTTATAAATCTGGCCATCGTTTTTCTTACTATCAATGCATATTAAAATGAAAATAGCATGCCATATTACTAATGGATACCTATACGTAAACGCGTATGCTTAAACATATTGAATATTTTGTCGCCTGTCGGTTACGAGTTACGAAACCATTGAAGATTTATGTTTTTATACAAGGCATAAGCATGCAACTCTCGTCGTTTTGCATCAAGATGCAACTTCGGGTTTTTGCAACAGTTCCTATCCGAGTAGAATCTTAAGCGACACTAAAAATAAATCAGTTTCTTTTTGTTCGTGTCATTCTCATTTCTATTTTACACGGTCATTTTGTTGAAATGCGCTTGCATATTTATTTTCTTTGGGAATTACTCAATTCCGATCCAATACAATCGATGACGGCAAACAAATATTCAAATATTTCGTTATCTGAATCATCGAAGTCAGCCTGTTTGTAGATTTCTCTGATATGTATTTATGAGAATGCGAATATGCCTTTCACGAGTCACGTGCCGCATCAGCCCTCTCTAATCGCCTATTTTATAAATAATCGTTTGTGTTTTATAATATCTGATGATATTACTATAACCGCCTGATTTATGTGTTTGCGGAACATCTTTATGGAACCAGCTTTACTGTCTCCAGCCCATGGATTGGTTTATGTGGGCGTCTCATATATTTTTGGGTTTAAGAAGCTATACGTTTAGTATATTTTATGAGTAAGTAGTAACTGGAAATTTAGGCTAAGAAAAGTTTATCGTTATGTTATAATAGTTAAACCAGTCTTAAAAATATTTTTTGGAAAGCAGCTTTTTATACCTTTTTTCCCGAGTTCGATACTTTGTTCATCTGTTTACGTTTGTGTTTTTTTTGTAAAAAATGAGTATTTTTTAATAAACATTCTAGTTAGGTATTAAATAAAATACTGACGTTTTATCCTTTAGTTGAAGGCACTGGTGTTGGTGTGGTAGACGCTACACCACCGCCGCCCATGTTATAAGTATACTTATGTGTACGTCGCCCAACCTAGACATATGACCGAGCATACTTCTGCAAGGTATACGTAATATATGGTTAGTTCCTGTTTACGTTCTCGCCTTCAATTCATCATGATGATACATTACTGCCCGGAGTAGGTACATTAACACGGCATTCACAACTCAGTGAAAGGCCTATATGAATTCAGTAAGTCCGCAAATAAAGACCTCACAATCTTGTTGATCGATTGTGAATATATTACGATTTTTTAATACCTGGACTGCGTTTAACCACTATATCACCTGATAAAAAGCGATGATTTATGGTCGAAGATGTAGCACGCATGTCTAGTAAATAGGTAGGTACCTATTAACGATACATAGTTAATAACAAATGTGATGGATGTGTAATGTAGCTGTGAAATCAGCCAAACGGAGAGGCGGAGGATAAACTAGTGAGGAGGGAAGGTATCTTCCAAGCAAGCATTATATGCAGCGCCGTAATGCTCGTCATCGGTGAGACAGTATTCAAATGCTTTGTCACCACTATATCAATCACCTCTATTAAAAACATGTTTTTTGATAATTTTTCAGATTTTTTTGAGCGTCGTCTGTCATAAATTTTAAACTGTGCTTAAATAATTAGGTAAACATAAGGCAATGCCCAGGTACGTGCAGGTTTTTTTTATCATCGATAGGCTATCATTTGACCAGTTTCAATAAAGAACGTTTTTCTTCAGGTTCCGGCAGGCGTGTGCCGTAGAGCAGGGTTCGTGTCAAGCATGCGATCGCAAACTACATAAAAGGAACCAGTCTGCCTGCCTAGCATTCTAGAAAGGCGCAGCTGATCAGCATCAGGTCTCTTACGAAACGCCGATGCTATAAAAATAAATACCTACTCGCTAAATTAACAGAAGCTTTCGCTTTATCTGCATTTTACAGGCCTTTTATTAATATCTCTTTGATATGAGTTGCAAAAGCGCCTCGTTTTAGGAATGTTTGTAGATTACGTACATATATAGCGTCGTTTCTTTCTAATAAAGCGATTTTTGATATTAGTAGAAAGAGATGGCAAAATTGCAACAGAACCGATAAGTTGGTACTGCAACTGCATTGATTGCTTTTTTTGACGGTGAACCAATCAATTTTAATAGATCTTCGAAACCGAAGTGATGGTCTATGACCAGTTTTAACAAAAGCAAATATGTCCAAATCAGACCGTTAACAAATTCAAGCTGGTAATTTTTTTAACCCTACATAGTTTTTTGGCAATACTTTTATATTACTGGCAGAAAACCAGCCCTCTTATATTTATTGTGTTTGTGTAGATAATACTTACTTCACGTTTTATTAGAACTAATTTTAATCTTGATTTCTTATAGATCCAAAAGAAAAGTAGGTACCTACCTATATAATATTCGATTATATAGTTAATTCTGCTACGTCTATCGTCTACCTGATCATGACTACGTGAAATGAGTATTGTCTTTGGTTAATAAAAACACAATTACACGACATTACGACTAGAGACACATAGGTAATAGATAAATACATAAAGGCAAAAACCATTCATTGTTATCGAATTAATGTTGTCGTTGATACTTAAATACATTATACGTATTAGTATGGGTAGTAAGGCTTCTGGTTCCTTAATATGGTATTCACATAGTCTAATTCTAAAGAGATCAAAATCATAGTAGGTACCTACATGATACATACCTAGTGGTATATTATAAGAGTTCTTAAAAATATATTAAATCTAAATACTAATATAAATGATGTACTTATAATAGAAGTACCTACAATAATAATTATTTAACAGTGCAATGGCCCTTTGGTAGTTTGTGTGGTTTGTCACGGCACTACGGCTGAACCTATTTGGATGAAGTTTAGTGATTTCGGATCATTATAGGATGCTTTTTATCCTGTAAAATTAAGAATTCCTAAGCGAAATGCAGGCCACCTCTAGTTATAGCAATAGTAATAATTATAAATGCGAAAGTGTGTTGGAAACATATAAGTACGTTGTCTTGTTTCACGCAGCAACAAAGCAACCGTTCGATAAGTGTCGATTAAAAAAATATATATGAAAAAAAACCTATATAAAGAACAACGAAAAGGACTATGAAAAACTATAATTTAGTGTAGTGAAATAATATGACAATCGTATAATAATATTAGTTTATTTTTATTTGGCTCTACGTCTACAAGATTATTTATTAAACCATTAGTATCATAATTTTATTTAAAGTGTTATGTTTTTTGCTTAATTTACTGCCAAGTTTAAAGACATAAATAAATATTGCATAATAATTGCGTATGCGAAAAACATACCGTCTATTTACAAACTTTCTATCGGTGATATATGGATTTGAATAGGTAAATATTTATCTACCGATACAATAATAAAGCATTATTAATATTAATTTACATGGAAATTACACATTCACTAATTATTAATATAACAATACAATACAATACAATACAATTGTATTGTATTATTAATATAACCTACGTTAATGTGATGAATGCGAAAGATAAAATTGAGGTGGGTATATAATATTCTATATATTGCTGGCAATATAGAATAATCGTTCATAATGAAGAAAACTTTGAGTACTATTTAGGACAACTACCTATAATTATTAATTATTTTATAGATTCCTGAATTTACTTATTTAGAGCTTTGAAAATAATACAATTGGTTACGCACCCACATCATTCTGGCCATCAATCAAAGTTTATTGTAATTTGCATGTTATTTTATGATCTCCTCATACATACATAGACTGACTGATACATAATAAGAGCATATTAATATAGCTTTTCCGGGTTGTTTACAATCAAAGATTTACCGAAGTCAAGGCTTTCGGTTTAGGCAATATTTTATTGCCGTGTTCAGTTTAATTGTTTCTGACAACAAAAGTATTAGTAGAAGTAGCAGTAGAATGCTCAGTGGAAACCTACTCACACACAGATACCTTCTCACAAACACAGTATCGGCATCATACGTAGGTACGTTCTATACCGGCCTAGAAACTAACATTAAAGTAAATTAAAAGCTGAGATGACCTTTACGATCCACTCTACTTCTGATCATGTGATCTCATATCACATGATCACTGTGTCGATAAAAACGTTAGCTTTAAAACAAAATTATCGATTAAGAATACAAAAGGGGTTGTATATAAGTGGTGAAACTGTCATAATATTTGTTTTAAGTTTCCTTGTTACGGAAGTGCATACAAGTCGGATTGTCAATTATTGTGTCACAAAATTCTTGCTGTCGTTTAAATATAAACGATTATTTTATGTTTGGTTGTTACATAAACAACATTATGTTCTAGTCATGTGATACACGTCCGATGTAATATGAGAACCACTCTCATCTTTATGCAATACAAAAAGCATTGTTTCATTTGAATCTTTTAGAATTGCTGCTTGATAACAATAAGATTTACTTTGATATGATCTAGTGACTTTAAGTTAACAGCTGCAGTGGGTAAATAATGGTTATGCAAAATATCTTGCTCTACATAACAAAATATACCATCAGGTGAGACAGTGGTCAAATGTTATGCCTATAAATTATAAAAAAACATCCTGAAAGAGAATCTCTACGAATCTGTTCTTTACTTACATCTTTTACTTATCTACTAATAATTATTATTGGTATTCTAATATACCAATAATAATTATGTATACTCAAAAATATGACAAATCCAGCTTAAATATATAGTAGAATATTGTACCTTACTATAATTATTATATTATTTTTTATTGTTACAAATCAGTTCTGAACCTATGTCACTTTCACATATAGCACGAATCCGTTATAATTCGTATTTTACCGTCTATGGCTGTAAACTGTAGCATTGATTTCACTCTTTAACTAATCCGTTTGTTTATTTTAGGCACAGGTATTACAACAGTATTACTACTACTTAATGATTATAAAATGGTAATTTGAAACTTGAAACCCTGTTATTGTACACGCCATGTACTGACATTAGTGAAATGTTCAAAATATCTGCTGCCTACATTCGACATAACAAAATTATGTACAATCACAACCTTGGAACTGAACAATGGTAGCAAAGATGTGTAAAATGTATTGATGCCTCCATTCTCTCATACATGCCATTGTAGAGTTACAAAACTGAATTTTTGCGGGAGCTAATAGTGTTCTTTGTTCCCATATCAATTATACTATAGGTGCATTCAGTAACGATAGATTTGATTTAGGAGGTTATGTAGCCTTCACCGAAAGCCCGTGTGTGTTAAATCAAATAGCTCACACACGATTCAAAGCAGCAAGTAGACCGAGGTCGGTCTCTCCGTACTAACGTAGATTTGTCTTATCAAGCGTGTCGCAATCATGCCCCGGGACAAATCCCGGCCACCATTAATCAAATCATTACTTCTTTAACTACTAATGAACAATTAACATTCCACCCGTGGTTTAAATGTAAACTCAATAAAAATACGTAAGTTTTGATCGTATACAGAGCTTACAAAATCGTGACCTAATTTCACTAACTTACCTCACATACCTACCTAAATAGTTTTGTTTACAAAACCTTTTTTTAAGTAATTGTAATGGGTAACAAAAGATACTTTTCTTAATAATTTTATGGTACGTTTTCCTTTTAAGTAACTAAAGAATAAAGCCACTATTCGCAATTTTAATAAACAAGCGTATAATTGCAATTCTTCGACTGCATTTGATGTTAATCAGTTGGTTGCTAGCTTTTTTCACGCCGTACAAGTGGTAAGCACCTATCTATCATGTGACTTACAGAGTCCATAACTAAGTGTCAAGATATCTGCAACGACCTTTAGGTACTTATTTATTCAATGAAGTAAATTGAAGCCAATTATTATCCCATTTTAAAATGCACACACATCATCATTTTTTTTTGTGGGGTTGCCAATTACATTATCACTCTTGGCAGGGTTGTTGTTGATAGCTTTAAATTATAAATTATAATGCAACCTAATGAGACGGCAATACACAATTTTATATCATTATCATCAGCCTGAAGACGTCCACCGCTGAACATAGGCCTCACCCAAGGAGCGCCACTTTGAGCCTTTTTTTTGTCAACTTGTATATTCGGTAGGTAATTCTAATTGGCTGGGTCGTCTGGAAGGGATTGCTTGATGATATAAGACTGCCCGTTGTGACGCTTAGTCATAAAATTTTCAATAAAGAGTTTATCTATCTATCTATCTAAATGTACTTACAGAGAGATCATTTCATTTATTTTGTAATTTAACTACGTAGGTAGGTAGGTTATGTGTTAAATTGACTTTGTAACGATATATGAACCAATAATTTTAGTAGTACAACATACACTTATAAGTAGGTATAATTGGAACACGCTTTATTACTTTGAAAACATTACCCAAAGATGGTGTCATTAAAGTTATATATTTCCTAATTAACTGCTTTGTATTTATAGGACCTTAAATAACGGCGGTGAAATGTAAAGTTTGAACGAGGTCTCTTACCACTGGATAATAATAATAAATAAATAGCACCCATGATGACATACATAGGGACAAGGGAATGAAGAACTACGCCCATAGTTTCACATCACCCAGACGCAGAAAATTATTTGTGCTTTTTTATGTGCACAAATACTAACAAAACTTGTTGCGGAAATCGAACCCGCTGGCTCCGGGTTATGGGCCGACCTGCTTAACCGGCACCAAGCCACAGAGATTGTCAAATAAAATCAATGTGTAGGTATCTGGTCTACTGTATTGATACTTCTCAGCTAATAATGAAGTCGTGTAGTGTCAATAAAATTGGGTGAGTTTACAATTAGTAGCCGTATTTACATACGAAGGCGAGTAAGTAATATTTAACAATTTTCAAAGTCGCTCAGGCAGATTTATTGATACTATACTTTACATAAGGTTGCTCAATCCAAACACTATCATAATCTCGCCTAAAAATTAAAAAGTCTAATTGAGTTTTATCTTTGATCCAATAAAACTAATAAATTGTTACGTAGATGTGGCAGTGGGTGGCTTAATTGCTCCTATTACTTCTGATTGATAAATAATAATTTGAAACCGTTTCGTCCATTTAATAGCATTAATTTGCATCTTGAACTATATTCACAGTTCATTAAATTGTTGATTGAGAACCATATATTTATTTAGCTACAATCGAAGTGAACATGTAATATTAAACTCGATTGCATTATCCTTTAACCGCAAAGCAACACGAAAATAGGGCATGCGCAATTACTCATGTTATGGCACAATGAATTTACAGTACCTAATTTAACCAATGTCCCCGCATTCATATTAGTAAGGACAGAAGAAGATCGTCTATAGAAAGCCGCCAGAACCAGTACGGCCTCATAGATTAATAAGGAGTACCTAACTCTTTCCGGTATGTTTAATTTTATTGGGTTGTTTTCCGCAATCAGTTTGTGTAAGAGCATATCTGAGTTGTGAAACCGCGTAATGTGCAAATCTAGTCAAAGAGACAGCCGGGCAAGTTATGCAAGATGATCCAAGAGCTCGCCTCGCTAGCCCACCATCCAATCTTTTGTCCGGAACTCGGAACATCTAACCATCCGAAACCAAAGCAAGATGGAAGTGGTCAATTTCTGAATAAACGGCGACATGGATTTAGCAATGAATGGCGTTTAAAACGCGCTTACGATCGTAAAGACGTATTTGGTAAGGTCTTTTATGTAAAACTGGACCGGTACACGTGTAGGTAATTTGAGAGCTTACTTCGTGAACTGGAATGTCTTTACATTCCAGTTCTTGTTCTGTGAAATTTTTATCCAGTTTGGCCATATTTTTGTGGTCTCTATATATAATAGAGACCTATATAGAGACCGCAAAACACATGCTTCAGTTGATAAGATATTAATATCAACGTGTGAATTGGAATGTAGGTATGTATATCTATCATGTGGTTCCCATGAATAGGTACCTCCCAAGTTCGTTCATTTGACATCCTTGGCTATATAAAAACAGCATCCGCTATGGAAATTTGATAATCATAAAGTGGAATGCAACCTTCATGCCCAGATCAATTGCTCTGTAAATAAAAATAACACTTCAATCAGTTTATGGCCATTCGATGTGTATTTCGTAAGTTTTACTGCATAACTTCGGTGTTTAATGGTAGGTACCTAAATAGACTAATTATTATTACAAACTTTGACCTGATTACAATAACTCCACAGCAGGTTGCTCCGATTCTGTCTCAATTAAACGCACATTCAATTAAGGATTTCTTTTGAAGCACTAAAGTTGATATGAAGGCTGTTATTAAACTTGAATTGTCAGAAAATGTAGAGCGCTACGAAATCTGACGAACCATGCCTGAATCATCACTTCAAAGAAATATGTACCTATACCTACCTATCTACGTTAATTATATTGCCTACAAGGCAATGCAAAAGCAATATAATTGAAAACAAATATTCGGTAGTAATTAAATCAGATCAGATTACAGTACCTAAAACATAGAATAGGAGTTAGGGTATGCTTAATTAGCCCGAAACTGTAATATAAGTAAGAAAGTATGTACTTTTACTATTAGTATTCTGTGCAATAGGCCATTCCAAGCTGTATACTTCCAGGTCCTATAGTAGCCTTCAGTTGCGAAAGAGCTTTGAGCTGATAAAAAGTGGTCTATTACTAGGTCACGACACGACTCCATTCGACAAGGCAGTCGTAACAATACCCGACTTGTGTACCTATATTATACATCTGAACTAGGCTTAAGCGTACGTTGGTATATCACGAGATTGGTTAGATAACGCATGCATTTTTGCGTAATTAATAATGTTTTTAATCTGTAAGGTAGGTATAACTGTTGATGTGTTGGTTGTGACGATAAGCGTCATCACCACAGCCTGCTTACGTCCATTGCCGAACGTTGGCCCATTCCCACTTTGCTACTGCACTTTGCAACAGCTACTAGCGTCCAGCATACATCGCCTTCACGCGGTTCTGACCAAGTCGTCGGCCCACCTAGTGGGGAACGTTACGGCACGGCGTACGCTGTCTTCCAGCTCGCCACTTGGGGACTTTGTTTCCCATCGGCTTTCGGTTCTTCGAGAGATGTGCCGTGCGTAGGCAGGTACGGCACATGCAACTTTAACTTCCTAATTCTAAGAGCCTAATCGGTGACTAGTGTCATGATATGGAGCATTTTAAGTTATAAACAGATACTTTTGTCAAAAAGAAAGTTAAACATAAAAAGAAAGCTAACGGATAGGATCAACGGCTTCACATTAGGCCTTTGGTTTCAAGGACCGTCCTGGTGGTGGACTCACCGAGCTGCCTGCCCTACCTGACCTAAATAGCTAGCCTGCCTGGGGTCGTCGATTGGTGATGAAAGAGAAACAAAAGTGAATCTAGTGCAATCTAGTTTTTCAATTCTCAACTCTCAAGGAAAGTCCGAGCATAGCCCTTGCTCTGTATAATATTAATTATGCATAATTATAATTTAAATATAAATATTGTCTCTGTGTATAATAATTGTACATACAAGACGAAATTAGTCCTTTCAATTAGAATGTAAAACATAAGTTGATGTAACAAGATAACACTTTCACGTAAATCGGTTTATAATAGCGGCTTTGCAATATTTACGTAACAACTTGTTATATCACAGATGATCCACTCACGCTATTCTCATTAAATGATGTAGGGCTGAAATACTGTTATTTTTAACAGTTTAGGTTTATGTGCTTTATTGCTATAAAATATAAATAGTTCTCATCATTATGTAGGTAGTTATGCCTACTACCTGTGAAGGCTATGCATAAATTCGTAATAAAGACGAACAATTTGGTATTCCCCTGACTAATAGATAAACCCTGCGTAACATGGAATAGCTAACACTCGTTGTTTTATCTTAGCGCATTTCAAAAATAGAAACTAAAAACACAAACGGAAGAACGCTATTCGCGGGTAGGTTAAAAAAATTAAACACTTTGTTATCGGGGCTCCAATTTTCTTCAACTCTATTTCTACCCTAGAGGTCTTATTATCTGCCTCAACCTGTGTGTTTATTTTAAGTTTGTTAACTTGCAAGTCTTGCCAAGTTGTAAAGTTACTCATCAGGGCGGAATATGAATTTTGAAAAATGCATTCTACATTGTGTTCTGTACCTAATTAATAATGATTGTGGAGTGGAACTATATGGAATTTCTTGAATGACATGAAAAATCTTTAACTTGTGAAAGTATTCCTATATATTCTAAAATCTAAACGATTATTAGATTTTTCACTGAATTACTCATTACACGGGTATTTACTATCTCGTGCTCGTTGTGTTAGAAAAGTGGATCAATTCACGAAGCTCCGAGTCATGTGACTGCGAAGGCCACGTTATGGGGAGGGGCATCACGGCTAGAGACTGCCTTCTATCCAACAATTAAAATATGTAAGATACCAGCTATTTAGCTAGTGGATTGTTGTGTGGTAAATAAATGCTACAATATGTATTTGTTTTTAAGAGCTGTGGATTTTGTTACAAAAGTAAATAAATAAATAAATGCCGACAGCGCCGGCGCCGGCAACTTGCGAAAAATTAATATAGGTAATACCTTCCCACTAGTAAGTATAATACTTAATAGTGAAATGTCTGCTTTGTCTGGCTTTCACGTCAAAATATATGAACAGATCAGAGTGAAATTTTGCAAACTACGTACGCTATCTAGCTAGACCTTGTTATAAATTTATACCCATAGCAATAGGCATAGCCTATACTTACATTTTTTTAACCAGGAACCGGGTTTGAATCTCGGTCCATCTACCAAAGGAACCCGGTCATACTTTCCCTACTTTTACGCTATCGCGACAAGTCCAAAATCTTGCACCTTTTATAACGTTACTACAGAGTGCTATGGTTAAAATTTTGATTGCCTTCTAGATTGAACCTTTTTTCCATGGGCGTATTTTCTTAACCCCAGTGACGAAAGCTCTTACAGAATTATTAATACAAAACCAAAAGTACTTATTGACGAAACAGTGTAATTATCTATCTACTTATAATTAATGAGATGTTCAGTATTTAGCAATCGTTCCTCATGGCTACTTGGGTCGTGACAGCAATCGATGGTTGTAGATAAAGCGTTCGGTTGCTTTGGCAACAGTTTTATTGCAATTTTTACGCAGCTGTAAAGATTTATCTATCCGTGAAGTGATCCGAACTAATTACGTCACCTAATTATCTTGGTAGGTAACTACTATTTAGGTAATTTGACGCAAAGTTATATGTATCGGTTAGTTAACAAAGTGAAAATAAAACAAGGACACCACCCAAGTGAACAAAAAGAAATATTCTACTTATAAAGATCGTTATAAAGATCAGCACCATTTTCAACAGAACCTTAAAAAGTTTGAAATTACCTACTTACAAAACTACGTATGATAGGTACTTTATCTCCTCGTGACTTGATTTGTGATTCATTCTTGGCAACAGTAGTTAAGCTGGCAATACGACATCAATAAACCGTCTGCAGTAATTATTTGCAATTGGTGGCCGATCCCGTTCACGCTTCTAAATTACATTTACGCAATAGGCAGCTCAAGCCGTTCATTATAATTAAATCACATAGAAATGTGCGCGCATTAACGATATCATCTGCGACCTTGTGCCACTTGATGCGAACCATCCTCATCCGAGATCTAAGTAGAGCGCAATATAATCTTGTTAAAAATGGGTATCTTTCAGTAGGTAGGTAGATGTTGAATGCTTTCCTTTTCAGCAGTATGTAGTTATCATTAGTTAAGGCAGATTAAAGAGTTAAGGTCATTTTATGTTAAAACGCTGCCACTATTACCTACCCTAAGTATATAGTATATACTTCTATACATAGAATCGGTAGTAGTGATGTGTTGAACCACAGTTTGCTTATAAGTAACTTTACGTGTTAAAGAACTATTAAATATGTGTAAATTACTGGCACAAGCTTAGATAATGATAGGTATTACTTAGGTACTTAGAGGCCTACAAAGATTGCATTTGCAGCATTTGCATTTATTTTATTCACACATATCTATACATCTATCTATCTATACATCTATATCTATACATATAATAAAACTGTAGAGATAAAAAAATCTGTAAATGAAAGATATCGAAAAAAAAATTACACAGGTTGGCTTGAAATTTTTCGTTGATCACGTTAAGCTACTTTTTAGACATTTTGTCTGTTTGTTTGTTTGTTTGTTTGTTTGTTTGTTTGTTTGTTTGTTTGTTTGTTTGTTTGTTTGTTACGGCACAACTCCGAAAATACTGAACGGATTTTCATGCGGTTTTCACTAATAAGCTTAGAAAAACCCGGCGCACAACATAGGATATATTAAATTTTAAATATCGTTAATTTTTTTTTTTTGGTGGAAATTATTATGATTTCATTATGAAACGAAACGGGATTTTAACAAGATGACCGCTTCAAGGCTTCAAGGTAAGTTTTTTTTCTTATATTTTGGCGCCACACATACTGTAGGTATTTAGCCAGTGTCAAAAGGTAAGTTTTATTTTGGCTACTAATCATAGATGAGAGAAAAAATATTACTCTGTGCTACTGACGGAAATTTTACCTCGGGATGCACACAGATAAAAGAAAAAACTCTGTTACTATTATGGCGCGGCTTCATATACGCCCGAACCTTCGCTGTTTTTGAAATGAAATGAAATGAATGCTGATGTTGTTGAGTTGGCGCGCAACATCTCTGTTGACTATCCTTGAAGTTTTTGTAGCGCCCCAACCTGGACACACAGTCAATTTGTTTGCCTGCTGCGCGACCGACGTGGGCTAAATAAAATGGAGGAAGCAGTAGCGTTATATTGCATGTCGGCGAATAAATATGTTTTACAAACTGTGAGAGTATTATTTGCGATTACAAAAATAAATTTTAATATAACGCAATGCAGATAAGAGAAAAACAATGTGTTCATTATGTAAGTACTCATATCCAAGAAAGTCATATGTATTACATATAGATAACTTTTTCGTTAATCTGTGGTCCAAATTAAAAAAGAGGATAGGTATGAGAACCTTCTTGAATATGAGCACGACACAGAGAACAAGGAATTACGAAAACTAAAAACTTCTTAGACTTTTTATTATAAGTTTTAAGGCTTCACGCGATATCATATTTACCCAATATTGAAACATAACTAAAATTATTATTCATGTTTTCGATTTATTGGGTTCTGGCGAGGGCAAAACTCTTTATTGGCGAATTGGTATTATGTATTCGTTTTCAAAAATCTACTACGCGTTACCATTTGAAATAAGTATTTAAAATTGTATTTATAGTACCTATAGCTTAACCTATAGTAGTAACATATTCAGTAATCTGTGCCTATAGGTACTTAATTTATTGACCCTTGCTTTTGGTACGTATTGTAAAACCTTTTTTATTTTGGCATCAGACAAAATTTGTATTTAGCCAATGATACGAAGTATTTTATGAAAACTGTTTAAAAGGGTTAGGTTCTTAGACTTTTTATAATCAATCATAAGGCTTTACGCGATTATCGTACTTAGCCAATATTGAAGCTTACTTAATTAACATTTTTATACAAGTTATCGATTTATAGGGTTTTGGCGGGAGCAATGTTCTTTATTGGCGATCTGGTCAAATGTATTATTTACATAAACTTACTACACGTTACCATTCTAAATTATGTAGTTAAAATTATTTTTGCACTACTGCTACAATCTTGATCGACCCCAAGGAAGTTTCAAGGTATCTATAGTACTTATAGCTACTTAAGTTATAGACCCTTACCATTGCTTCGCATTTTAAAACCTTTTTTATTTTGGCATTAAAGTAAGCCGGAGTGCGTGCTTATTATTTTTATTTAGCCAATGATGCGAAATATATTATGAAAAATGTTAAGAAGGGTAGGTACTTAGATATAATAATATGTAGGTAATAATTATGGTAATTGTATCCTTGAATTAACAATAACATGTCGCGTAACGTTCGTTTTTGACTGTTTTTGATTTGTTCTTCTTCTTCTTCTTGCATGTTGAAATAAGTTTCTCTAAGTTAAAATATTTTAGAGCTGTGGACTTTTAAATAAACCACGGGAGCAAAAAATGATTGATTACTCGGTCACTCCAAGGAGGTTATAGTTATAGTAGGTAAGTAACTCATCTTTGGGTGTAAGTAATAATTATGTAATGACGATTTAACCTACTTCCTCACTTTCATCACTAGGTAGGTATGTTAAAAGTGCAGTGGGAATGAGACAGCCTGGAAAATAGTGGACATAATCCCTACATATAATAAATGTGTAATTCTGATGCGCTACGGAACTCACACGTAATGATGTCAAATCTAATTTACCCCATAGGTTCTATTGTTCAAAAAATATCGTAACCGCGATGCAGGACTACAAGGCTTTTTGCCCTTCTCCATACATTTTCTAATTTATCGTATCTAACGCCATCTAGGGACAATAATTTGTAGCTGTTTGTTTGTTTGTTTGTTATTGAACAAATCCCTAGATACTGAACTGATTTTCATGCGGGTTGCACTAATATGCTTAGAAATAACCAGCGCACAACATAGGATATATTAAAATACAAATATCATTAAAAAAATTTTGGTCAAAATTATTAAATATCATTACGAAACCGGACGTAATTTTATACAACATGGCCGCTTCATGGTGAATTTTTTTTTTGCTACTGACGGTTAGTTTGTGTCACAGTAATTTTTTTATGTTGTATTATGGCTCCACACATAGTGTATTTAGCCAGTGTTAAGTATAGTAATTTTTCGTCGTGTTGTTATTGAATATTTCACATGTTTCACGTAAAGTCCATCTGGAGGCACAGATTAAAGAAAAAAACGTATGTAAGGCCATGAACAAAGAGTAATAGGAGTTAATTTCGGTAGTAAATATGCATTAAACAGTGGAATGAAATTTTACAATTTATTAGATTTGATTTACCATTATTAGTTTTTCTATTTAAGCCCTTGCAGGTTGTTTGGGGGTTTTGGAGTAAAATTGATATACCATCAAATAATATGTAAGTAGTATGAATCGATTGCATTCAAGATACAAACATGTTAATTATACTTAAGTGCCCGCAGATTAGAGAAATAACCGGCCAAGTGCGAGTTGGGCTCGCGCACGAAGGGTTCCGTATCATTATCTATAAAAACTAGCAAAAAAAGTTTGATGTATGAGAGCGAAAAAAATACTAAAATACAGAATACAATAAGTATTTACGGGGTTAAATACTTATTTTATTCTGTATTTTTTTTGTAATAGCGGCTACAAAAATATATTTATCATCTGTGAAGATTTCAGCTGTCTAACTATCACGGTTCACGAGATACAGCCTGATGGTGACAGACGGACAGACGGACAGCGAAGCCTTAGTAATAGGGTTCCGTACCCAAAACGGACTGACGACGTCTGTCAGGCTGTCTGTCCGTCTGTCACCAGGCTGTATCTCATGAACCGTGATAGTTAGAGCTTTACCCTTGGGAGTATAATCTTGACCCTTGCTACGCCTATTTTTGGCCCACAGGTCTGAGGGCCAATGCATACTATTACCACCATAGGCTAATGCAGTGGGCCAATGATACTCTTACGTTCACTACTTCCCCACTGCTCAACTAAATTGCTCAACTGCATCAAGTTGAGCAGTGGGTAATACCGACAGCTCAACTGGTAACCGCTCAACTATCATAGTTGAGCAGTGGGTAATACCCACTGCTCAACTAAATTTCTTACCCACTGCTCAATTAGTTAAGCAGTTGAGCAATAGGACATAGTTTTTTACCAAACATTTTACGCCCTATAGCTCAACTGGTTTTTGCTCAACTTAGTTGATCAGTGGGTCATCCTGTTATAAAATCGAATTTATAGCCCACTGCTCAACTGCTCTTGCGGCACTGGCTGCTTATAAGCTATTGAGATCTTTTAAACCCTTTTTGTAATTGACATTATTATTGTCACTTATTGTAAAAGTTATGTTTATTGATGTAATAAGAATTTCATTGTTGGGTTTATTACTGCGTAAATAAGTAAATATTTTACTCGTGCATAAATTTTTCCATTTCCGCAAACTGTTATAAAATTAAATATATGCAAATGGATGGTAAAGATTCGACTCCAACCACTTCGTGTAAGTGAAAAATAAATATATAGGTACTTAGTATTTATGTGCAGTTATATATTCAATTTTGAAATATATATCTCTTAATAGTAGTATATTAGCGACCGTACTAATTTATCTATTACGGTTAAGCACCAAGCGAGGACAACGAGATGAAAATCATCGATCATTCGAGATTCATATTAATGACGGTAAATAAGTAATTATGAGATTTGTAGTTTTATTTCATATGGATACAGAAAAAAAGACTTATTTTTTTAAAGATGCTTTGCGGAATTAATAAAAGTAAATAACGGAAGCACTTCAACCATAGAATTTCTAAGAGATAACCATTAACCATTAACCTTAACCATTTTATTGCATTTATTTTTCTTTTTCTTCACTGTTTGTAATCAATTATTAATGAAACAACAAAATTCATAGGTTTCCTGATATAAATTATATAAAACTACTTAGTGCTTTTGTATTCACATATTAGGGTTACAATCTAGTTCCAAACTGTTTGTAAGTATAATACTATTGTTGTGATGTGTTTGTAATCTGCTTTGTGATTTAATAAAATAAAATAAAATAAAATAAGTAGATATCAAATATGAAGAAATTGTTTTGCTGACGTGGTTTGGTTGATTCAAGTTTTTAAATAATGAAACGTGTCAAAAATACGACATCAGTCAAAAAAAAAACAAATTTCTTCTTCTTCTTTTTCTTTAATGGCTTTCTATCGCTGTTTTGCAATAATTCTGCCAATGTCAAGTGAGTAAAATTTGTACGGTTATGTAAAGTCAAAGTCATATTTGGTCAGTCAGTCAAAACGCCAACAGTAAAATGGTGGATATTCTACTGAAGGCTCTAAAACGGCCGTTGAAGCAAAAACGAAAATGTAAGTTTCTAGAATTTTGAAATCATTTGCCAACACTCGTGCACGTTCACGAACACTTAACGGATAATAATCCACCCTTATTACACATTAAAATTCAGAATACACAGGTTTTAAAAAATAAATTCATAATTCGCAACCGCCATTGTCGGAGTTTCTTCAAAGACTAAAAACAAATTTGAAAAATTTGTCCGAAATGACATCTGCTGTCAAAAATCTCATCTCATCTGTCAAAAGTGACATCTATCAAAAATGACATCGGTCAAAAGTGACATCTATCAAAATGAAATCTGTCAAAAAAAATTAAAACTAAAAAATGACATCTGTCAAGTGACATCTATCAAAAATGACACCTGTCAAAAGTGACATCTGTCAATGGCATGTCATTTCTACAAATTAGACATTTTGGCTACATAGTGATTCTGCGACTACGATATTTTGGACACTCAGACGTTTTACAACCCAGACGATATGACCCTAACCCTATTATCCTCCACTGCTGAGAATTACCAGTTGAGCCATCGGTATTACCCACTGCTCAACTTGATGCAGTTGAGCGATTTGGTTGAGCAGTGGGGAAGGAGCACAATTTTATAAAAGGATGACCTACTGATCAACTTAGTTGAACAAAATACAGTTGAGCTATAGGGCATAAAATGGTCGGTAATACAAACTATGTCCTACTGCTCAACTGCTCAACTGGTTGAGCAATTTAGTTGAGCAGTGGGGAAGTACTGCTTACGTTACGTATAAATTATATAAGTATAATAATACTCTTTGGAATGATACGAAGTAGATTTTTTTCTCTAATCTGTGTACGAAACATGTTATGTAAAATGCCCTGGGTTTTATGTAAAACATTTTGGAGTTAGCGTTTGGCGTTAGCGTTAGCGGTTGTTATCTTTGCTAGACCCCCAGACTTTGCCCTATTGTAAAAATTTTTTGAAAGCCTAGATTTTAATATAATATAGGTTTTAATTAATCATGAGTTCGATGATACTTATCGAAATATCATCGAAAATTTTTCTATAGTTAAGTAGCCATGAGTGGAGATTTCATCAAAATTGGTCCAGGAATATCAAGGATAATAATTAGCGTACCTACGCTGTTTTGGGAAATATTATAATTAATTATTTCATCCATGATTAAGACATGTCATTTTTACTTCGTGGAAGTGATTATACGAGCAGAAAACTCGGTATGGCTGATAGAAAATCAGTTTTTAAAAATAAAGCCATTACCCAAACCGAAACCTGAAAAGTAATGTAGTCCACGCGTGGCAACGCCGCGGGCAGTAGCTAGTTTAATGATAAAGAAGGTTGGTCTGCCATTGCGCAGTCTGCCGGAAGTACCTGGCAGGCCTCCAAGAATGTGCCCTTCTGACACCCTTTACCTACGTCATCGAGTACCCCGATGAGTCCTATGCCTAATAATAGCCGAGACTCCCCTGATAATAAATCAGGGGAACAAAAGGTCTGCCAGGTCTGAACTTGCCGGAACTAAGTATCTATAAAACAACGCACAGCGCAGCCTAAACCGCTGTTCTTGGAACTTGAAATTCGGAAAGAAAGTATGTTTTTTGTAAAGTGGAGAGATTTATTAAGTAAGGGTTTATTGAAAATTCACCCCTTAAGGGATGAAATGGGGTTTTTACGTTTGTATGAAACTTTTTATTGTGTGGGTTGATTGGTTTGAAACTTGGTGTTTATACTCTTCAGTTAAAACAAAGTAAGGCGTTTGTCACCCCCGTTAGGGTCAAAAGGGGTCTCACAGTATTAGCACGAAACAAAATTGGCTTTCTAAACTCTATTACTAGATTTTTTTAAGTGATAGGTACTATTCTATTCTGCAATAACTCATCATAATACACAATAAATCACCCTCATCATCGATTCATAAATTCTCATTACCAATCTTTACACATGTTGTCCACTGTCTATCTGATCCCAAGCTGAGCGCGGTGAGCGAAGGCGCGCCTGCACCCAGTGGGCGGATTTACCACACGCCAGGCGAGTGGGCTGTTAGATATAAGCTACCTATTATACATGCATGTAATGTTGGTTAGTAGTTAGGACCACATTTCGTAACATATTGGGTCACGAACAGCCGACTCGTGGCTACTTTGTCAGGTGTTCAAACTATGTTGACTAATTGACTAATTGTTTATAATTAATTGTGCTTTTAACAGCAGCAAAACCAGCTTCGTTAAAAATAAACGGCTTCGCCTAGAGCTACTGTATTAGAACTATTGACGCAATGTACGAAATACCACAGCTCCGCAAAGTAACTAAGTAGGTACCTACTGATGATCATATGTTTCAAATTTAATCAGATATTGATTTGAAATTCGTGGTATCATAAATACAGTTAGAAGATATCTTCAACCTACGTACTAAAATCGTGAGCTAGTAGTTATTTCCAACCATTTGCCATTACATATCTTTCTGTAAATCTTATATATGTGCAATAATCTCAAAAGTAAGTGGGCAAGTAGGTATAATTAGGTACATACGTAGGTACTATATTATTGACCTTTGTAGTAACACATTAATTTATAGGCTAGGTACTAATAATAATACTTCAGTTGAAAACTTTGAATATAATTTCAGATTCATATAAAAATGAACGCGATCTCCTCTATATTAATAATTCAGCCATAAGCCATAAGTATTGGTTTACTTATTTCATATCTTGCTACCTTACCTAAGGCTAAAAGAGCTCAAAAAGTTATCTCTTCTTATTCTCACTAGTACCTATCTATAAAAATGCCAAACAGCATTGCCCCTAGTTTTTTTTTCTTTATTTTTATGAGAATGAATGACGTGACGAGTTAGTCGTTCACCTGGTGTTAAGCGAGACGGCTGCCCATAACAGTTGCAGTGTCAGTAAAAAATGAAGAAGTACCTATAGGTAACCTTGTAAGATCGTAGCACTTTGAGCTCAGTTATAAGTTAGGTTAGGATTATGTAGAATTAGTGCCGCGTACCTCAGGCCTACTTATATGCAGGTCCGAAATAAATATAGGTATGGTAGTAAGTATTATTGTAGATCGCACCCACATCTATCAATTGTCATTATTGTGTTCTCGCCATGGTCATCTAGCTATCATTGTGATCTATTTAAAGGTTCTTTCAATTACTTTTGTTGAAAGCCGCAGAACGTCTGTATCGATGTTGGCCGACCTTGTCAAGAACGCAACGCCTGCAAAGTTCATAAATCACGCTTGTCTTTCTTCCTCACCTCAATGGCGTTAGAACTTTACATTACGTGGCCTATGTCTAGACTAGACTGGGTTGTATAATTGAGAACTAATGATATTCGACCGCTGACCTAAAAATACAAACTTGCTTTTCGATGCACTAAACTCAAGAACTAAGCTCGTATGTTCGCATAGGCTTGCTGGGCGACAAGGTGACATAAAATTGGCAAAGATTGTTATCTAATAAAACAAATTAAAATAATTGATCCAAATAAAAGCACATTAAGAAATTGTCATAATACTGTGACCGATTACCGGCTTAGGTTACCGCAACTCTGCGTATTTGTAAGCGATATTTTAATGCGATTACTTTTATAATAGGTAGGTAGGCACTTATATCATGTCCACCGCTGAGGAATTACAATGGGTAATGCCACAATTTGCATATCCGTTATTGAAGTTCCAAATAACCACGAGCGATATTACAACACCGATCGTAAGCTTCAATGCAATGTCGATTAGTTGATACGGTGACAACCGGACTGACTTACCTACTACTTATCGTACTGTGTCAAGTTTAGACTGCATGATCAAAGATCTAAAGATAATTGAGACATTAGATTTAATTAATAAATTACGGATAATAAAGCGACTCAAACGAGTTTCTTAGGACTTGGCCAAATTTAAAGGCACCTAAAATTGGTCATTTCGTTTTATCTCTGTTTGCTAACGCACGTAGACATAAGTGTATAAGCATAAAGTATACGCAATAAGGCTAGCTTTGAATATAATGGATAAAATAGATAAGTTAAAATGTTTAAACCGAGACGCGACAAGTGCACCGTTTCCATTCATAAATCCATTGTTATGCAACGGTTCAACGACCCACTCGGACCACTGGGTGGGTACATTATGTGTAGGGTTTAATAAGCACCCTAGTTAAAAATACACTTAATACTTATTAAGGCACTAGCTTGTATCTATTGTACCTAATTAAAAAAACTTTTATAGGTAATACTTATTATCAAATTCCGTTTTTGGACGACCGACGAAGTAAAATCAGGGGCTTGATTCCAGACATTTTTTTTAATTTAGGGATTACATTACTTAGAGTGCCTAAATATGAAATAGACGTTTCACAGATTATCTTCAGTAAGTACCTACCTACATGGAGGCATGTAGGAAGCCGTGAACCCTTGCATGGTTTGACAAGTCACGATTGAACTTATTTTTATAATGTACATTTGTTGATTGCAGTAATTGATCACGATTAAGACAGTATACTTACACAAAGAATGCAAATTGTAACTAACCCAGTCTATATTACAACATCAATTACGGTAGGATATATTTTTAGAGCAGGTGTAATCATCAGCATAGGTACCTACCTACTTTGACAGCATACTCGCGCGACCATAATTATGGGATGGGATAACGTCGGACGGAAGCTGCCTCAATGTAATCTACCTAACCTATGGATAGATCTTATTGATGCTGAAGAAGACACGACACGTTGTTCATTTCAATTAAGTAGGCAGTTAGTTAAGCTTTACTAGGTGGTAGGTATAAACATGCGGTAAGACTTTTCTGCAAAGTTTATCTACTTAGTCTAAGTTAACTAGTTTTGGCAGTTATTCTACTACCAAGCAGTAGTGTGTTCCGGCAACTGGAATCCCAGTATCGAAATGACAATTGAATAACAATGCATATGTCTACAATATCGGGTCGATGGGAGTTAATGAGTTAAAAGGCGATGTAGCTAATTTACCTACTGGTTAGGTAAGTAAATGACAGTAAGATCTCACAGTCTACTACTAGTCTACTACTCACAGTCTATTACTACTTTATTCTGATGTCTCAGAATTTCGTAGGTAGGGCGAAGTAGGCACTAAGTATGAAAATAATAATTTCACACGTGCTGTATAATATTTCTCATTCAACTTGCTTTGAAGTTGCTGTTTTATTTCATATGCAATTGCACGTATCTTGTCCTAATTCTGAACACGAATGCTTTAGTACCTTACGCGATCAAAACCAGAGATTAACCTAACTTAGTTCGTGAATCGAATTGTGCAATTACTCTACCATGCCACGCTGATTTTCGATTTACATTATTTAAATATATATATCTTTTCGCATTCGAATTCTATCATTTTCGGTTAATTTATGTTGTGTGTTTATGGTGCGGTATGTGTGAAACCGTTGTAAAACGTTAAAATTCTAGGATCAATTTGAATGTAATATTATATGGGTACCAACATTCGTTTTCAGACGCATCTTAGAGCATAATTATAAATGGACGTGGCCCATTGGTTAAATGCTCTAAGAGACACACTGATAACGCAACATAACGATGATACAAAAATAGATCATCTTATTCTATGGTGTCAAATATTATTTTATTCTGTAACATCATGTTCATATCCAATCGTACACTGGATGCAAACTAGGTAGGTATCTATAGAGATTAAAAAATAATTTATTATTGGAGCAGTTAAATGATAGTTATTAACGATAAACTTTTAAGTTTTCGCCATTAATCAAACGGTTTAGCTGGACATTCGTTTAAATTAAATACTTGGGAGCTGGTATTACCGCTACTATTTAATTTAAACGAATTACAGCCTGGTATTGACGAGGTTGATTGAAAGGTATGCCGATACTTACCTACATAATATAATTAACTGATGCAATTTAGAAACTTGTTAGTTAGAACTAAGAGCATAATAATATTATGTCTTAGTTTCCAACCATCAACACGCTTTGGAGCCAATATTCTGCTCCGTGCATTCATTTGCAGTGTGTCTTATTATAATCTTTATATGGATTGCTCATTTTAGTCGCAGACAGGTGGTCAGAACGATGTCAACTTTTTAGACAGCAACAACAAAAAATCAATGGACAGGGACATGTGCCTACTGTCTTTGACTAGGTACTAAGTATTAGTCAATGCCTAGGTAACCTATGATTTGGACTTAAAAAATTGAAGTAGAAGCCTATATGTTTTTCTACTTTTGTTACTACCCCGATGAAGTATAGTAGTAGTTAGGCAATAACATATGGTATAGACCTACTTCGCCATCCTGCAAGACCTTTATATATATGTACATACTCTTATGTAAATAAAAAAATATTTGATTTGATTTGATTATTAAGTATCCGTTAAAAAGGATATTATTAGGTGCCTATTTAATCACTACTCGGTGCTGCGTAATTTTATATTGATGAAGTTGAAGGTGCTCAATTTCTTTAATGGAGACCCAAGTTATAGCCATAGTAGGTAAGTACTAGATAGGTTAGGTAGGTACTACCGCTTGGTCCTCGTAGTTTATGTTAGCCAAACAGAACCACTTGCAGTTTTTCCCAACGATTACTAAGTATTTTCGTTGTAATCACGCTGAAAACTTTGAATGTAGTTAAGTAGGTACTTAACTTATCTACCTATTTACGTTTATATACGTTAAGCAGGTACATACCTACTTTGGATTAGTTGAGACGTTTCAAGGTAGTGAGAGCATTTGGTCAAAGGATTGAATACCTAAGTATTATCATGAACAATTTTATGCAAACAGAATCGACAATAGGTTTATAATGAAACGTCAGACACATAATGCTATTCATTAACAAGATCAATATATCATAGCAGTAGATTTAACACACCCCATACCATAAGTCTCAAATATAAATACCTAAAACATCAAGCAACAATGATTTCATTTTATTTGATGTTGCGTTGCGGTGTTTGTCTTTTTGAAGTGAATAAAAAAGGCGCGTACGTTCAACTACCTGCTTATACCTATTTGTAGAAAAAGGAGGCTTGTGTAGGTGGCTCATAAAATAATTAAAAACATATAAAATCCACTCCGCGAGTTGCCACCACTTAACAGTTTTAGGTGCTCATCACAGAGAACTTTGCTATATGTACTCATTTGATCAAAATACAGATCGATTCAGATCTTAAGTTTAGTCACATCATGTGACTTACATGTACCTAGTATTGGCCCTAATTAAAACAGCAAAACTAGATCAAACGTTCATATGGAATTTGTGAACCGTATGGTTTGTAAAATATGTCGAAACTGATAAGTAGGTAACTACTTCGAGTGTCGTGTCGACTGGTGCGCATTACCACAGATTACTGAAAATGTTACTAGGTATGTGCATTACTGAGAGCTGAGTGAGGTGCCTACCTAACCTGCCTAGACCTACCTTTTAAAATACCGATAGTTGCAATGCAAATCAGTAACATAGGGCTACCTAATTAAGGTTTGCGCTAAAAATGTGCATTTACAATTTAATCAATTGATTTTGAAATAGCCTACACGCCTTCACTTGAATTCTTATAAGTAGAACTTATATTCACGTGTAAAATGTTCACGCAGTACCTCGATTGCATAGAAATATAAGTAGGTATATGACATATCTACCTATGCTATGGAAGTTTCGATGTGACGTAGTATTTTCAAGCAGATACCTTTCTATTTTCAAGGATGCTTATCCCATTTGATATTAGGTTGGTAGGGATAGTCCGTGGTGTGGTGGTTGAGCAGATAGCCTTAGATATTAGATAAATAATCCGGAGGCGACGGGTTCGATTCCCGCGACATGGCAAGTTTTTGTGCACAGAAAAAAAAAGCGATTGTACTTGTTCTGTGTCTGGGTACAACGATTTTTAATCACTAATTTAGGTCGGTACTATTTAGATTGTCACACAGTTTACCTGCTTTTATACTTCAACTGACAACATAATACCAAAAAAATACTAGGTACTCATGATGATATACGTTTTCAACATATAAAGTAGCCATACAATTTACATACCATAATCGGACAGTCAACAGAGTCAACTAAGTAGGTAGGTACAGATACAGACTTAACTAGGTACGTAGAAAAACATAAGTTTTTATCGAGTTCATTCTAGGTCAATGCACGATAGTTTCAATAAGGTAACGTAACTTTGCAAAAATCGACGAGACGTTCCGAACTATTTAACACAAGATGCCTCAGTTTGGGAAATATCGAATCGCCTAAAAAAGATGAACATGCAAGCGATGCCAAGTTATTGGCACTCACAGATTCGCAATTTCAAATATTGTGATGTAAATGCTTATTGTCACTTTCGGCACAATAGTTCGTTTTAAATTCTAGGGCCTTACTTATAAGCGCCGCTTAAAGTTGTCAGTGTTTTAAATGTTCCGTCTCGTTTTCCCGCGTGACATTTCAAATCATTCAAAAGTTGACAGAAGGTTTAAAGCATTGGCCAAGTAGGTAATTTCTCTTCGGTCTGCATATAATTTACTGCAATCACCAAAACGCCTGACAATTTAAGCGTCGTGCTTATGGTAAACCAAAAATGTAGTATCAGTAAAGATGATGTAAAGACGATGTGTGATAATAAATTGATTAGAATCAGACTTTACAGAACTTTTCAGTATGACGGCAAAAATGTCACACGTGTTTTAAATGTTTCCCGTACGTACTAGGCTGTTCCTAACACATAGGTATAGGTATGTCCATACTCCGTAGATTCATTCGTAGTTCGTACCTATCTACCTACTTATGTGCAGGTATAGGAAAAGTAGGTAAACCTAGGTACGGGAAACATAAACACGTGAATGAACACGTAGGTAGGTACTGGAATAATTTTAAGAAACGCTCTATCACTTTAGGTATGTGGGCACTATTAGGTACTTCGGTAGGTATACCCATAATAATAATTATCTACATTAGGCGCGTAGTGTAGGCCGGCCCCCCACTAGGTGGACCGACGATCTGATGGAAACCGCGGGGAGTCGATGGATGCAGGAGGCGAGCAGCCGCTTAACGTGGCGCTCTCTGGGGGAGGTCTATGTTCAGCAGTGGACGTCTTCAGGCTGTTGATGATGATGATAATGATCAACATTAGGCAACGATTACGTAGCACGATTCCTACTATCGCGGCCTATAGGGTACCTAGCACAAAGACATCATTTTGAAACCACCTCACTGGTATTTGTAGGTACGTATGTTTTTACTGCTAACAAATACCCGACAAAAAGCCAGAGTAGCTATATAGGTAACCACCCAGAGAATCAGCAATTGATTATCCCGGTAACCGATGATAGTCACCACAGCCACAGTGTAACATTGATTTATTCTACTCTGTTGCAACCATTGAACCGGCAGTTGTTCACCGTGAAATTAGCCATTTTAGATGATTACAAATTGCGCTGTTGCCATTATTGACTTAGGTACGATTCATCGGCGGTTTTCGACAATCGGTATTTGTAATATGACTTCAATTACACAAGATCGCTTAGAAAATCTGTTGCCGATTAGATTACATAAAACAATAATAGGGTATATTATATACCCATATACTTATAGGGTATTCGTCGTAAACTGAAGCTGAATGTGCTCGGCTTGCTTTCAGAGGGCTCGACGTCGACGTTCTGGGAAGTCGACGCCACAGAATACTAATACTTCAGTCGACGCCAACTGAACATTTATCATTATAGCTCAGTTCTTATGTAATAGGATAGGTACGTTTCACGCACCATAAAATCCGTCACACGATTTGTCAACTCAATCATTGAAACTGCATGATGCGGAGGGGCGCTGTTGGTCTCTACTGACCTTTACAGCGTCACCGGGAGAACAGGCGCTTAAGGCACTCAGCCGACAAGTGGGGAGCAACTAGCTCAAGGGCACCCCTGGGGTGCGAGCCTCGGCTTTGGCTGTAGCCGGGATAAGAGTATCGAGAAGGCTACGTCCGCTGCAGGAGTGGACTTTAAAGTTGAAATAACCTTTACCAGATACGATAAATTCTTGGTATCTAGAAGAGCTTAGAAACGTGGATACACCACGCCTATTTTCGTTATGTTGAATAACCCCACTGTGAACGATAGCTAAAGATAAAATAACGAAGAGCTGCCCGAACTCGCATGAGAACATCCATAAGTATTTATCAATATATCCAGACAGACATGTCTAGACAAAACCTGACTGAGGTACCTACCTACCTAATATAGTCCTATGCTGATGCAATTTAAAGTGTAGGTATTATATTATCTGTGATACTTGCTGGTTCGCTGGAAATTGTAGGTACGTGCCTATCCAGCGCGTTATTTTATGGATAGGATAGAACTAAAATATCAGACAATTTGTGAATTAATGTTTATTATTAATTACTTAGAAGTATATTGCAACAATAAAAAGGCACTTCAGGAAAAATATTTCACTTTCTTACTTATACACTTCAAAATCTAAATTAATAAATAGTAACTCGTTATACTACTTATGTATATTCTCTACAAACCCTTTACACAATACAAACCCAGTTTTTCTTTCAAATGTTGATAAATAAATACCTAGATAATATTTTAGAGGGTTTTTCATCAGGAATGTACGAATGTACATTCTAAAATTGGCCATTCATTTTGTTCTTATGGGCGGGAACAAAACTTTGACATAAGTTACCTGTTAATATTGCGATTATTAATCATAAATAAATAGTAAATAAACAAATAAATTTTTATTATCCAAAAATATTACAACAATGTTACAATTTTATTTAATTATTAAATCATGAATCGATATAAGTAGTTATTATTGTTTAAATTCATGATGTACCTACAAAAACAAAATAGACGGAGACCTCCTGTTGTTCCATTAAAATAGGTACAAAATGCACCAAATCAACCAACAAACGTATGATTAGGAAGGCGCGGGTTCAAGTCCAGCTATTTTCTAAAAAAATGGGAACTGTAGAAAAAAAGGTAGATAATTATCCAATTTAAACAATATTTTGGTATTTTTTGTAGATATATTTATGTGTGGTTAGTACTTTATTTATTTAATATTTATTTTAGTATGTGTGGACATTTCACACAGCGCCATCTAGCCCCAAACTAAATAAATATGTGCAAACATTTCACACAGCGCCATCTAGCCCCAAACTAAGCATAGCTTGTACTATGGGAACCAGATAACTGATAAAATACTTAGATACTTTTTGTTTGTAAATACATACATAGAATACAATATAACACCCAGACACAGAACAAACATCTATGTTCATCACACAAATGTTTGTCCTGGGTAGGAATCGAACCCACAGCCCTCAGTTCAGAAGGTAGGGATACTACCAACTGAGCTATCGGGCCCGTCAAACTAAGCATAGCTTGTACTATGGGAACCAGATACCTGGTACAATACTTATATACTTTTTTGTTTGTAAATACATACATAGAATACAATATAACACCCAGACGCAGAGCAAATATCTATGTTATTCACACAAAAATGTTTGTCCTGGGTAGGAATCGAACCCACAGCCCTCAGTTCAGAAGGCAGGGATACTACCAACTGAGCTATCGGGCCCGTCACTTTAATTCCCATTTTACGATTAATCACAAAACTGATACGAAATTTTAAAGAAATCGGATGTTTAAAGATAACGAAAATGGAATACATGTTTGTCCCATTCCGACATTGATAATATCGCCTCTGTTAATTAACCGACCTAACATTATTTCCGCATAATTTTATTTTGTTCCCACCAAGGAAAAGAAACTTATGCAGTTTTAAAATATGCGTTCTCAATGGAACCACCCTCTAAAAATATGAACTAGGATTAATATAAGGATAATGGTTATAAACATGAAAATTAATAATAAAAATATTTTTTTATACACACTAGGAGCACTTATGTTCTACTTAAGAATATTATTATCAGACAAAACTGTTGCGATGGTCTGAGAATATAGTGAATAAGAACTTGGCTATTATGCTATTACACCTAAGATCTGTTATAAATAAATTCAGTACGCATTTTGTGCTGACTAGGGAAAACTCCCTGAAACCGCGTGGCCTAAGGTTATAAAAAGGTGGACGCAAGCATGGTTTCATTGAGGCGCAAGAAAGCCAGTGAATCGAATCAACCTCGTGAATAAACTCAGTAATTTTTCCAGCAATAAAAAGTGTTTTTTTTTTAAAAAGGACCCACGGAGCGCCATCCTAACAGATCGCAACGTCTCTTCAAGTTCCAATTATCCACGTAGACATAAAAAAAAATAATACTTTTTACATCAACACAATCACAGCACAGTAGCAACCAACTGTAATTTTTTTTTCTTGAGAGAGTTTAACCTCCGTATTTAATTGTACTAATAGCACAATCGGGGCCGCATGCCGCCCGACCAATAAAATTATAATTTCAACTTCAATCTTAATGGTTTTATATACCTGTACTTAGTTTATATTTAAGCTTGTATTGAAATATCACAGACCATAATTATTGAACTATTACAGCGTGAAATATAAGCTAAAAATGGGACTGTATTTTTTGGCATTATAATAAGCTGATGACATAAGTGTGCTGCCACTTTATGGGAACTACTTTACATCAGGGAGTTGTCTCAATCAAGACAACTTGAGAATCGCAATATAGTCTGCGTCGAACTCAATGGCGGCTGTGAAGTGCGCTGCAAGCCACTCTGCGCACACCACTTACCTCTTCCCGCGCACATCTAATTTTTGCTACTGCGCAGCGTTTTGCACCGACTTTACCGCCGTCATTAAGTTTGGGGCAGACTCTACCTATCATTAGAATTATAAAAATATACTAAAAGTGTAAAACCATTAAACATTGCATATAGCTTGATAAGCTTCCAAATGGTTATCTTTCGTCGGAGTAAGTGTGAGTTGTCGGCTCGCCTTCAGGAAAATGGCGACACCCGGCCGAGCTGCGATAGGCTCTGTGTCGCACGCCTCGCCCAAACCCGACATGATAATTATGAGGCTTGGACTCGCACGGATTTTAGTGTTGTAGGAATCTTCGCTCTCCACCTGACAACAAAATTTTTCTTTACAATATATTATTATACAGGGCGTTTGGTAAAGGGTTAGGCACCCATTTGGGCATTAATACAAGTTGGTAAAACAAAACCCTGACCCGTAATTTTTTTGTGACTTTTCCTATTTTACTTTTACTCATTGAACTCCCAAAATTGTAAAAGCTGTTTAAAATTGGATGTTTTTATCCGAGTTTGGTCGTTGATAACATCTTCAGACTATGCAATGCAGAATTAGATCCTAGTTAAAGCTAATAACTGGCTTTGAGCTATAGTGAAAAATGAAAGATTTTTTCCTAAAAGTTCAACTTTCACAATGATTTCAAAATTACTCTAGCATTCCTTAAGGTAATTTGAAAACTTCTCTATTTATATCACTTATCACAATTGCATTAAGTTGGTATAGATCTTATAAGGTTTACGAATAATCTGTCGGCGATTCGTTCGTAGTTGAAAGGTTCTGTTATAGAACAAAAGAACGACACATTTGTCGGCTGCTCATTCGGCAGATAATGGTTTGTTGAAAGTAAGATTCGGAATCAAATATTCAGTCAACGTGTGTTTCTTGTACAAAGGTCATTTCCATTCCTATTTCGTGGAAAAATGCAAGTATCATCACTTCAGAGAGAGAAAGTCGTTGACTCTGCTATAGGATCCTTACCCGAATCTTGACCACAGCGAAGTCAGGCATGGGTGGCCGCCAGATGCAACTGTTGGCGTCTTCAAGTTGCGGAAGGAAGAGCAGCTGGTCCTTTGCATAGCTGCTGTAGTCGAGCATCGACACTAGAGTGGGTACATCTATATGTTTCGGCGTAAGCCCCGCTCGCACCACGTTGTCGGAACACGCCATGCATTCTACGCAATCTGTGAATGCGAATTTATAAATGTACATTATACAGCAGTCTTGTTTCAAAATTCAAACTACCTACTATAATTTAGACACCAAATTTCATTAAGATCAACCCACCCATAGCCATAGCTCCTAAACTATATAAAAACATATATAACATAATACACAAGAAGGTAATTTCGATAGTTGTTAGGGTCTTCATCACCCCTATTCCCAACCTATCGGAAACGTTTCGATTCGAAATCTACACTCTCCGTCTCTTTCATTCTAAATGTAGATGAAGAAGATGGAGTGTAGATTTCGAATCGAAAGGTTTCCGATAAGTTGGGAATAGGGGTGCTGGTCTTTTACCTTTTAGATTGCTTATGATTCACCTTCGTTGGGACACTCTGCATATAAACTCTAAATTACTAGGTGGTAAAATTTACCTCCACTCAAATAAGCGTGAGGCAAGTTTGGCTTCAGGAATATGGCCTGTCCAGGGTTGAGTAGTATATAGTTCATAAAGTATGGCGCCCAACAGCCAACATCGCCAGGGTATTCTCTATGGAGCCTTTGTATCAGCGGGTACATCAGCGCAGTCTGTGTCGAAGCATCTGAAAATAAACTATATTTTTAATATCAGGGGTATGTGTACATACTGCATTTAGTGTGGTCTTTCATAGAATTTCATATATTACTAGGCTTCATGTACTTCTACACCCACAACGGATGCAGACTGTTTTAGTGTGATCCATGCATTACTCTACTGATGCCAGTCTTCAGGGGGTCTAGCAAAGATCCCTTTCCATTAGCGTTAACTCAAATGTATGGAAATGACATTATGGAATGGGAAAGGCTTTAATGCTAATGAAAAGAGATCTTTGCTAGACCCTCTGGACAACATTTCCAGTACAGTGTCAAGCAAGACTGCATTTCAATTTGCAGTTCTAAAGCGACACTACATAATTATATGTTGCGTGTCACCAGTCAAATGACAAGGTCACCACATCTGTGGATACATACAAACACATAAAACACCTATTTGACCACTTTGTCACATAACTTTGTTGTATGTAAGTAGTTATGTACTTATTCTATTTTATTTTCTATGTAACATACCAACATTCATTGACTGTATCATAATTGTTAGACATCTCTATGTAGGAAACATAATGTATCAATTTACCATTATAGAAATAATATAATTTCATAGTCACTAAATGTTGGTAGTTGTAGGTAATCTTATATTAAACTAATAATTTATTTAGCAGTTTAAAACTAGTTTACCTTCGTTCGCTAGACGAGCCAATAGGATATTAAGCCCATTGGCGATAGCATCTTTATCACTTGTCATTAGGGACTGAAACACAGGTTTCAGTACTTTGTCACTATCCCCTTGTTCACCTTGTGAGAGAAGATTGTCAACAGTATCTCTTGACAATATTCCTACAAGTTCAGGCAAGTCTGTAATTAGAAAAAAGTATTATTATATAATACTGATCAATACTCGCAATCAAATCATTGATCAATAGTGTGATCCAAACTCAATGTTGGCTGTTAAGTCAGCACTAAATGCTGTGCAATAGCAAAAATTTGATGTGCAGCAGTGCTTGCAGCACTTCACAGCTGCCATTAAGTTTGATCACACTTTATAGTACCGTTTTATGGGGATGCATATATTAAGCAGAGCTTGCATGTCTTCAGGCTTTTAATGTGAATACTCGTACTATCTGTTGTGATTTAGCAGTACATAATGATAATGACAATTGTGTTAAGTGATTGGTAGGTTGACAGTCCTAAGAATAAATAGTCGCTTAGCAAAATAAAGTCTAACTGAACGCTTACCTCTTAGATAACCTTGAATTTCTACAAGTGGGCGAAAACCACAAAGTGCTTCAAACGGAGTCAGTGCAATAGCAATTTCAGGCTTATGATTAGGGTCCTTATACATGTCAGGGAAATTTCTGTGGAGTTCTTCAGCATGATCCTAAAAGAGACATTTAAATTACAAAAGTTCTATAGAATATCTCTGCATAATGAAATACCTGCAAAGCAAATTAAGATTCATCAATGTACTGTATGAATACATACATAATATCATCTTATTTTTTTGTATGTGCAGTTTTATGTTAATATATGTGATGAGGCTGTGCTATTTACAAATATATAAATAAATGTAATTCAACTTACTTTTTTTGGATGTGCTTGTACAGACAAAGCTTTTCTTACAGATAAAATTTTAAGAAGAAAAGGTACGGCAACTCCAAATTTTGTTCTCACAGTGGGGCCTATGGCATCAAGGTTATCTTTGATATACTCTGATAAAAGGATGTTTCTCTCTATGATTAGCGAGGGTCCGTTTGGGTGTGTTCCTACCCAAAGCTCTGCATACGGCTTACAATCGTCGATCTTCACATTTGGGTTAGCACTGCTCAGTAATTTGGCAACAATGCTTTCTCGACCCAATTTTCCCCAATCATAGTTTTGCACTTTACATTGTAGTTCCATTGTAAATTGTAAACAGGTAGTAAGTTAGTAATAATAGAGAAAACCTGCTTGTATTGTCGATTGTCGATCGCAAAATACGAAGTGTGAACGGGGGTTTGCTAGCTAGTAGCTATAATATTGTGCTAAACACATTAAATTAAACATAGATAATTATTCGTTAATTTACGTAGTCCACTCTCCACAAACAATGCTACAACAGTGCTATTATAGAAATAAGTACTATCTATTATTGAGTTTATAAATAGTTCCCATGGTTTGATAATAAATAATTTATGATAAGGGAAATCGTTTGCGGTTGTGCACACAGGTTGTGCATCGCGGACGGACGCGGACGGACGGCCGCAGTGTTGCCACATCCCAAACTAAAAAGTCTGGACTGAAAAGTCTAGAAATCTGTATTAGATCAATAAACCAAATAATGCGAGACCCCACAGTAGGAATACCTACGTCATCAAATACCTCTATAGGCTATCTATAGATCGTTAATCGACACATAAACATGTAAAAAAACCAGGTCTGCTAATTCCGATCCTGCCGGATCATAGAAATCCAAATTTATTTTAAAAATTACGTCATAAGTTACCCAAATGAAAATCCTGGCAACATAATTAAAATGTCTAAAAACATTCAAATGAAAAATCTGTATAAAAACAGAGGTAAATCTGTCATCTGTATTGGTACCCTAAAATATGTACAGATAAATCTGTATAAATGGCAACACTGGACGGCTGGACCATTCGTCAGTGCTGCCATTGCCAATGCCAATACTACAATTTAGCAACTACATTTATTTTGCATTTTGTAAGTTGCTGTAGTTGCTAAATTCATTTAATTAATCCATTACTAGAATACCTGTCTTAATCCTAGTATGAGATGTCAATGTCAAAATTAAGATAGTGTCAAAGACAGAGCCACATTGTCGGCCACAACCATAGACTAGTAATGTACAAGCCACAACACTTGTTTGTATAGTATTGAGGCAAGTAGTATTAATTTTTATTTTAAATAATTTATAGGCATAGCATTTGACCATCACTGTCTCAGCTGATGTTAAGTGATGACGCCTACGGTGGTGCAAGCTTGCCTAAAAAAATGATGTACCTACCTAATGAAACACGAAGGAGCCAATATCTTAACAAAAGGAGATAGGAGCTAAATATAACTTTTTAGTTGCCGATGTGAAAAAAGAGCTAAATTTAGCTCAAAAAAGCTGATTTGGCAATATCGTGTGCGGACTTTTTTTTTCTTATATTTTGGCTCCACACATAGTTATTGCTATTTAGAGCTTAATGCACGTCCTTCTATGCTTGTAGCCTCTGGGCTGACTACAGTGTTGCCAACCCTAACAGCTTAAAAAACAGTACGATCGCCTAAAAAAAACAGTAAAAAATAGTAAACTTGTTATTTCGAAACAATAAATCTACTGTTTGAATAAAACACGTTAAAATTCATAGAAACGGTGTTTAATGTACACACATTATTTATATTCCAAAGAAAATTTAAGATGCGCTCAAAGAAGTTTATAATATTTTTAATTTTCTAACGAAAATTAGCCGTGATATTCAAAATCAAATTATGATAAAAAAAAAAAATGCTCGGCTATAAAGCAAGCCATTTTGACTTCAGTTTCTCTGATATACTTTTTGTTTTGGATCTTATGATTTTTGTGTTTTTGCTCGTATTTAGTCACTTTTTTCTCTTTGGGGAGTTTGTTCACAAGATAAATCAGTACTCATTGTTTAAAATTACCACTTTCGAAAATACTCAAATACTCAAACATTATTGATTACATGCAGGTGTTAGTAATAGCATATTTAAGTATGGTATATAATGACCCAAATACGTAATAAACAAAATAATTATTGATCTTGTTTCAACTTGCCGAAAACAGAGAATTGAAAATAATGCTTTACAGGATCTTCCCGTATAATAATGTAGAGTAAGTAATTAAGTAGTAGCAACTTTTGTATACCCTATGTTGTATGTTTATTGCAATTTGTATCAGATGGCTCTAAAATTATAGAAAAACAGTAGAATTTGTACCTAAAACAGAAAACAAGGTTGATAATGAAAAAACAGCAAATCTACTGTTAAAACAGTAGGGTTTGCAACATTGGCTGACTATACGCAAAGATCGTACAGCGCCCTGCGCGTCCAGTTCAATAACGCGTTCAGGGTGTTGGTGGGGCTCCCCCGCTACTGCAGTGCGTCGGCAATGTTCGCTTGCGCACAGGTGGACTGTTTCTACGCCACTATGCGCAAGCGGGCAGCGTCACTGGTGCGGCGCGTGCGGGGGAGCCACAACAGTATGCTGGCCGTGATAGCAGGGAGACTAGACTGCCCCTATATAAATCTGTGGTGTAGCCTACACGTTGCACACTGCACACAATAAAGGAGCTAAATAATGCAAGCGTATGTAGTTGTACCTATTATAGTATTATGAGATTGACATTATCATTGGATTTCAATTTTTCGTGTGTGTTTAATTTGTAAATGTTATTTAGTAATGACTAATGTATTTAAATAATTAATTAATGTGACTGTCCCTATCAATGAATGTCTAATATTATATGAGTCTCTTAGTTACTTGAAATAAATGAATTTATTATTATAGTGTATTTACCAGTGTCAAGTAGGTATTGTATAAAAATGTTTCATCACGTTTTAGAATATTGCACGTAAAGGCGAGTGTCGTAGTCCATGGGCGTAGCCAGGTTGTAGTATCGGGGGGGGGGGGGGGGGGGTTAGGAAAAGCAAACTACTATAATAAGGCGCAAGCGCAGCGAGCGCGAAAATTTTATGTTTTATATGCATAGATCTATATATCTGTCTATGTTTATATGTATGTAAATCTAGATAAAATACATTATATTAGCCAGTTTTGTCCAAATAAGCTGTTGGTTTTCCAATTAAGCCAACGCAAAAACTTCAGTAGTTTATAATTACATGTAGGAATCAGATTGTACTAGCAGCATACCATTGGCAATGAAAATTCAAGCGCGAGCGAAGCGAGCGCGAGAATTTTTCACGTTTTTATGTATGTAAATCTAGATAAAATACAGGTTTTAGCTAATTTTGTTAAAATAAGCTATTGGTTATCCAATGCAGCCAACGCATAAACTCCAGTAGTTTATAAATACATGTAGAAATCAGATTATAATAAACAGCATACCGTAGACAATCACTGATAAAATTCCCGCGAAGCGAGCGTGAAAAGGTCATAGGTCTATAAAAAAAAGAAGCGCGAGCGAAGCGAGCGCGAAAAAATTTCACGTTTCAGTAAATGAAAATCTAGATAAAATACATAATTAGCTAATTTTGTTAAAATATGCTGTTGGTTTCCTAATAAATAAATAAATTTTCAAAATATTTTTTTTAGGGTTTGATTTTTTTATATTTTAATGATGATTATCACTGATATGGGAAAGCATGCGCAACCAACGTAGAAGCTCCCAGTAATATAAATACACATAGGAATCCGATTATAGTAAACTGCACAGGCGAGTACAGTTAACATCAAGCGCGAGCGAAGCGAGCGCCATAATTTTGCACATTATTAAATTATAAGTAAATCTAGATAAAACACATAATTATGTATTTCAGCTAGTGTTGTCAAAAAGATCTGTTAGTTTTTCAATAAATAAATGAATTTCTAAATTACAGCTCCCATGAAAATCCTGACAAAAAAAGGACCAACAAAGCGCGATCGGAGCGTGCGACAATATTTTTCACACTAATAATATTATGTAAATGCATGGGGTCTCATCAGGTACAAACGAAAAATAGTCCGAACGTGAAAAAAATGTAGTGTCCAGTGTATTCATTTGGCCCAATACTTCGCCAACACGCAATAAATGTCGCTTGATAATCTGGCGTTATGCAGGAATAAAATGATTCGTAAAATAGCCCAAGTTATTCCGTTGTATGGGATGAGGCTCTGTAGTGTAGGTATATTAGGTAGGTAGGTTATATTATCTGGGGTAAATGTAAATCTCGATAAAACCTTTTAGATAATTTTGTTAAAATAAGCTGTTGGTTTCCCAACAAATAAATAAATAAATATCAAAATTAGCTGCTACCCCAATCTTAATGATACGACTGGCATGAAAAAGCATGCGAAGCCAACGCAAAACTTCTGGACCTATGTAGTTCATAATTTGATGTAGGGACCTTATACATTATATAGTGGCGTTGCGCGCTGTAAACCTTGTGATTATATTTTTATTGCATAAGTTATACTGAAAACTATTTTTTACGTTTCAGAAACCCCATGGCTTCACCGTTTTCAAAAATATCCAAAAACAGAATTGACTAAAAATTCCAAATAATTATCAAACTTACACAAAATTTCACCAGAAACGGTTGAGAAATGCATAGAGAATAGCCGGGACATACGAAATCATTCTTTTGCTCATTGCTTTGCTCGCGCTTTGCCCTCGCTGGTTCAATTTGGATATTGGGGGGGGGGGTTGGATATTGGGGGGTTGAACCCCAACCCCCCCCCCCCCCCCCCTGGCTACGCCCATGTCGTAGTCACTAGTCTAGTCTAGTCAGTCTAAGTCATGCCCTAGTAAAGTGGTGGCAACTTTACTAACTTAGTTCTGCTCGCGCTTTTTAAATTACTTAGTTTGTGCCTTCTGACGCGTGGCATTTATTTTTAAATATTATTGATACAGTCCTATAGCGCTAATTTGGTGAAATTTCGCGCTCGCTGCATTCCTATTTTCGCCATCGGCAAGATGTTTGTTATCAGATCAAAAAGAAAATTAGATCAAAATGCTACTACTAAAGGGCATTAAATTTACATTATTATAATTATTGAAATTGTTAGGTGAAGTTCAATCCGCCTAAATTTTCAGGTGCCCGGCCCCCCCTTGAAAATATTTCTAGATACACCAATATATGTAGTCATAAACTGGATTATTACTGTCCATTGATGGTGCCTAAGTACAAGTGTTTTTTATTTAAAATATTATTATTTAAAATACTATTGAGAAAAGAGCTTTTCATTTACCTCCAAATCCCAAAGAATGTATATTGTAAAGTGAAGAAATTACAAAGCAAATACAAAAAAAATCGCTTATACTGTCCATGATTGGTGGAAAAACATCTTATAATACATTGATCCTTACACTCTCGGCTCGGCTAATAAGTATCTACCGCCTCGAGTACAACGATGAACAGCATACTAGGAACTTACTTAGTTACAGCTGTAGGTCGTAGGTGTCATAATGTAGGAAAGAACACGATAAAGAGGTGGTAAGTTTAATAGATAAGGTGTCATAGTTGGTACCTACCTAATAAATGAACCCTACACAGTTGACAAAGAATTTTATTGACATCAACCTAAATGTTTTTCGAATTTCTTGATATCTTCTTCTAAGTTTTCTAGAATACGTAAATCATCGGAATGCTGATTTAAAGTTTTCAAGTCTTTATTATCGTTAGCATTTCGAAATGAGTCGTTGATATTTGTTTTACTTTCAGGAACATTTCCAGTTTTTATGATTTTTGTTGGTATCGCAAACCCTGAAAGACCTCTGTTGGTTATTTCCACGTTGGGACCGTCGTCAGAAGATTCGCAGAAACTCGGATCTTGTCCTATATTGGGTCCAGAGTTTACGCTTTGCCTTATGTTTTTGTTTTGCGGTGGACGATAATTAAAATCTAGCTCTTGTAGATCTAAGAAAGGATATTTCTTCATGATAACCAGCTGTTCATAGTTACTGAGGTCGCTGTCGAGAGCAACGTGCTTCGCGTGCGCATCCTGAGAACGCTTTGTTTCTCTTTCAATTTTAACCTTGTCTGGCGTTAAATCGATAATGTTCTTTAAAGCATGTTCAATATTCGAGGCCATTTTTTTAGTTCGGTCAACGATACTATCACTATGTTCTAATGGTCCAATTCCATGTGAAAGGGTATCTTGAAAAAATATTACTTATAATAAAGAAAACATCTCCTATCTACCTACGTGTCTTACCTACACCTGCGAAAGTCTTAAGTATTCTAGGTACGTAGCATATTTTTATAATTCAATCAATCAATCAATCGAATATTTATTGACATAATTTAGGTACAAAAATTTAAAAATTATTATCTAAGTACTTATAAGTACATGTAGGTAGACAGTAGACAAGTAAGAGAGAAAATTCAATGAATTTGAAATTTGAGAAAACTGTTACTTATCTTAATAATAGAGACTATTTTCAATTTTCAAAATCTAAAGTTATAAAACATATGTTCCGTTTCTACCTAATTAAAGCTAAATAATGAGATTAATGAATAAATTGCTTGTAAGGAAAGAAAAAGGTCCTAGAGTGGCGACCACGAGCCGGAAGACGCAGCGTAGGCCATCCCCCCACTTAGGTGGACCGACGACTACCGCGGGGAGCCGATGGATGCAGGAAGCAAACAGCCGCTCAAAGTGGCGCTCTTTGGGAGAGGCGTATGTTCAGCAGTGGATGGCTTCAGGCTGATGATGCTGAAAGCTACATTTGTAGAGATAGGTAGAGGATCCTCAGTACAAGTAGGTACCTACCTATACTCTAGGTACAAGCATGGTCCGGACAATTTATAGGTACTCATATACAAGGTAAAAATACATTAAACTTACCATTATTATTGATTAAACCATTTCCTTTTGTGATTTCTCTGCGCAGTGGAAATGTGTAGTTGAAACTAAGACATAGCAGTAAACAAATAACAGTCAAAACGCCTGCATTTTTCTTCATCGTCCCGAAATAATTAACAATGCCTTTGTGCATCCAAAATACTATAAACGGAGGATGTAGGGTAGGTACCTATACTGGAGATATTTAAAACAGGTTATTTACAAAGCGTGGGTAGGTATATAAACACTGGACTTACGTTCGTTATGGTGCTTTACTTCAGCGGATAAATGTAAAACTCGTATGATGGAAGTTTTAATAAATAATGAACAATTTTATTATAATTATGTGATTTTTTCACCACACAGAGTACATTGTTGTAATGTTCTCAAGCAAAGAGTATATGTCACAGAGTACATTGGTATATGTTCTCAAGTTCAAACACATTTTGATTGATGGAATTGACTTAACGTGAATGACCCGAGACAGTTGGGCGTGACAAAGCCTCAGAATAAAAAATACGTGACACAGACCTAATACCTACCTACTGTGACTATAAAATAATACCTTCTTCTTCTTCTTCGTTAATGGCTTTCTATCGTTTTTTAGCAATAATTCTGCCAATGTCAAGTGAGTAAAGATTTGTACGGTTACGTCAAGTCAAAGTCATATTTTGTCAGGTCAAAACGCCATCAGTAAAATGGTGGATATTTTACTGAAGGCTCTAAAAAGCCGTTGAAGAGAAATCGGCAATGCATGGTCTTATAAACTTGGAACCATTTGCCAACACTCGTGCACGTCCATGAACACTTAATGAATAATAATCCACCCTTATTATACATTAAAATTTAAAAATTCACAGGTTTTGGTAAAAAATTCAAAATTTACAACCGCCATTGTCGGATTTTCTTCAAAGACCCAAAATAATACCTTAAGTTAAAATCACAAAAAGACAGTATCAAACTTAAGTGATTATGATTGAACCGCATTTGGCTGAAACGTTAGCAAATAAACGCCTACCTACCCGTACTGTACCTATTATGTACGGGATGGTACGAGATAAATGGTTCGTAGACCGTATCCATTCAGGTCTCAGGGTGTGCTTAAACAGGTCTTGGGCATCTTTTAAGCGTAACATTATAAAAAATAAAAACATACAAGCCGTCCCTTGGCATAAGAAGGTACCTATAATTATTGTAATAAATAAGTACCTTATATAATTACCTATACTTATTAGTTTATTTATTTAAGTAATTAAAATTGAACAAGTTTACAGCGTAGTATAATATTTGGGGCCAAGGATGATAAACCCACCGCGTATGTAAAAAAATCATAAAACAATAATTACAAATTATAATAAGTGCCGTGCTTGTCCAAACCCAACACTGAAGCAAATTATTACACGCCCCAAAGGCTGGCTTGTGCATAACGAACGCTGCGATTGGCGGAGAAAAGCTGCCCTTGTCGTCATCCCGGACTAAACTGAACGGGATCGCAAATATGGGCGGAGTTTGTTCCCGCAGGACTGACTCCGGATTTCCCGCGATTTTTATTCCCGCGAGAGCCTCGTCCCGACACCACGTGTCGCACACGATGAGTGAGGACAAGGGTACGACGGAAAAAACGTTAGTGCAGCGGCCGTCTTCTCCACGGAAATTCTTCGCTCGGTTATACGGTCACCTTGAAGAACCGAAGGTGTTGGAAAAGCCTAAAGAGTTGGAAAGGCTCCGGGAGGTGGAAAGTTCGTCGTCCTCGGATGTGGAGATAGGTGATGAGGTTGGAGTGCAGAGTGCGCCTGCAGTGTGGGCACCGCCGCCGCTGCCGCTGTGTCCGCGCCCGATGCTGCTGCCGCATCAGCATCTTGCATTCGGAGCTGGGCTGGCGGCTTTCTGTGAGTTATATTGACACACCCACCCATTATTGTAATAGAACAATTATTAACAAGTGGAACACTGAGGTTTGCATAACGATGGGCATGGTGTGCATGCGGTGTGCACCTGATATAGGTCATTACATTAATTATTATGATTACTAATATATTTGTCGTTTTTTGAAATCTTATCTGTCTGTCTATTAAGATGTTTGAGAATTTACCAAAAACAAACACCCGAAAAAAGTTATGCAAGGGCATATAAGCAAGGACGGCCGTTGTTACCAAACGGACGACAAAGAATTCCTTCAGAAACTACATTACCTAACGAAAACCCTATTATATACGTCTATACGCTATACGTCTTAAACAATTGTGCAGGAAATGAAATATCAGTTAAATGATTTGATTTTTATCCTTTTATTCTGGGTTTTACTAGCTTACATGTTTTGTTGATACGAACAAAAAAATTTTTAGATTCATTCTTTAGAAATGAAACAGAACATTTTAAAATTATGACATATTTTGCCAATATTCTTTGATATGCGTAGGTGAATTCTTATTGAGCCATTGGATCTTGCCCCCTGCTAAAGAATGGATGTATGATAGAACCAAAGTGAAAAGAGGAGTGGTTTGTATCAGCTGTCCTTTGTTTTTGAAGATATACATGTCACTGTCTTTTTGTAAAAGCCGTTTGTTTATAATAAAACGCGGTTATTTATCAACTGTCGATTTATTGCAAACGGGTAATGTGTCTCACAATAAAACATTAGATATTTTGGTTATTTATAATTAACATTAATCACTTCGTTTTTCGTAATTATGTACTTCTAGTGTGGTCAAAACTAACCTAACACTCCTCCACTCCTCGCTTCGCTCGTCGTCGTAACCTGGTTAGCCACTAGTGACTCTAAAAAATAATAAATTACAGCAAAAATTGGTGCATTATACGCTACTAAAACCCAAAACAAAAAGTTTTTTTTATAAACTCACCGCTGGGCATCGATTGTTTATATAAATAATCAAAAAATCATCCGTTTTATTGTAAGACAAAGTGTCAGTTTGCAATAAATCGACAGTTTATAAATAACCGGTTTTATATTCGTTTTTTATAAACAAACCGTTTTTACAATAAGACGGTGACATACATAGCAATCAATCGATTGGTAGATATAATTGCAATATCAAACCAAATCAAAGTTGCAAATGAATGGAGATTGAATCGTAGTGTAGCTGTTCTACGATGACTTTTACGAAAGAGCTATGGTTGTAGCATCCAGATCTACCCAGCTAAGCGACAATTATAGTGACTTCTTTTTCTTCTTCCTTAATGGCTTTCTATCGCTTTTTTGCAATAATTCTGCCAATGTCAAGTGAGTAAAATTTGTACGGTTATGTCAAGTCAAAGTCATATTTTGTCACTCAAAACGCCAACAGTAAAATGGTGGAAATTTTACTGAAGGCTCTAAAAAAGGCCGTTGAAGCAAAAACGAAAATGCATGGTTTTATGGTCTTGAAACCATTTGCCAACACACGTGCACATTGACGAGCACTTAACGGATAATAATCCACCCTTATTACACATTAAAGCTCAAGATACACTAGTTTTGAAAAATAAATTCAAAATTCACAACCGCCATTGTCGGATTTTCTTCAAAGACCTCATAGTGACTTGATTGCAGCCGATTGCAGCTGTCTGGATTTGACAATTTTTGTAGATAGTTACATAGGTACAACGTGATTGGTTCGTAGACCGTATCCTTTCAGAGCGTTCTCAAACAGGTCCTGGGCTATCTTTTAAGCGAAACATTAGTTCAGCGATTTTATATTTATTTTTGAGTTAAGTTTTCAATATTTCGTGGGAATTGGGACAGTCTCGTACATCTGTCCGGTGTCATCAATCTTTATTTGTTTGTATTTACTTTATAATGTTTTGGTTCCTAAAAAAGTTTTTTTTTATTTAAGTCTCGGGTTTCGACCTTAAATCACTGATTTATGCTCAACTGCTACTGAAATTGAAATGACGGGCCCGATAGCTCAGTTGGTAGAAGCCCTGCCTTCTGAACCAAGGACTGTGGGTTCGATTCCTACCCAGGACATACAATTGTGTGATGAACATAGATGTTGGTTCTGTGTCTGGGTGTTTATATTGTATTCTATGTATTTATTTACAAACAAAAAAGTATCTAAGTCACTACTTCCCCACTGCTCAACTAAATTGCTCAACTGCATCAAGTTGAGCAGTGGGTAATACCGACAGCTCAACTGGTAACTGCTCAACTATCACAGTTGAGCAGTGGGTAATACCCACTGCTCAACTAAAATTTTTACCCACTGCTCAATTAGTTAAGCAGTTGAGTAATAGGACATAGTTTATTACCAAACATTTTACGCCCTATAGCTCAACTGGTTTTGCTCAACTTAGTTGATCAGTAGGGCATCCTGTTATAAAATCGAATTTATAGCCTACTGCTCAACTGCTCTTGCGGCACTGGCTGCTTATAATCTATTGAGACCTTTTAAGCCCTTTTTTGTAATTGACATTATTATTGTCACTTATTGTAAAAGTTATGTTTATTGATGTAATAAGAATTTCTTTGTTGGGTTTATTACTGCGTAAATAAGTAAATATTATACTCGTGCATCAATTTTTTCATTTCCGCAAACTGTTATAAAATTAAATATATGCAAATGCATGGTGAAGATTCGACTCCAACCACTTCGTGTAAGTGAAAAATAACTAGATAGGTACTTAGTATTTATGTGCAGTCATGTGCAGTTATATATTCAATTTTGAAATATATATCACTTAATAGTAGTATATTAGCGACCGTACTAATTTATCTATTACGGTTAAGCACCAAGCGAGGACAACGAGATGAAAATCATCGATCATTCGAGATTCATATTAATGACGGTAAATAAGTAATTATGACATTTGTAGTTTTATTTCATATCGATACAGAAAAAAAGACTTATTTTTTTAAAGATGCTTTGCAGAATTAATAAAAGTAATTAACGGAAGCACTTCAACCATAGAATTTCTAAGAGATATCAAATATAAAGAAATTGTTTTCCTGACGTGGTTTGGTTGATTCAAGTTTTTATATAATGAAACGTGTCAAAAATACGACATATGTCAAAAAAAAAACAAATTTAAAAAATTGTCTGAAATGACATCTGCTGTCAAAAAATGACGTCTGTCAAAAGTGACATCTATCAAAAAAGACACCGGTCAAAACTGACATCTATCAAAATGAAATCTGTCAAAAAAAATTAAAACTAAAAAATGACATATGTCATTTCACAAATTAGACATTTTGGCTACATAGTGATTCTTTGACTACGATATTTTGGACACACAGACGTTTTACAACCCAGACGATATGACCCTAACCCTATTATCCTCCACTGCTGAGAATTACCAGTTGAGCCATCGGTATTACCCACTGCTCAACTTGATGCAGTTGAGCAATTTGGTTGAGCAGTGGGGAAGGAGCACAATTTTATAACAGGATGACCTACTGATCAACTTAGTTGAGCAAAATACAGTTGAGCTATAGGGCATAAAATGGTCGATAATACAAACTATGTCCAACTGCTCAACTGGTTGAGCAATTTAGTTGAGCAGTGGGGAAGTACTGATCTAAGTATTATATCAGTTATCTGGTTCCCATAGAACAAGCTTTGCTTAGTTTGGGGCTAGATGGCGATGTGTGAAATGTCCACACATATAAAAAAAATCTTCATAATAAAATTAATCATAGTTTTTAAAAACAGTGCAAACGTGAATCATTTTTTTCCTGGCAAAAAAGTTGATTTATCTCAAAAATAAAAAGTTGACAGAATTTTTTTTAAACTGTCATATTCAACATGGCGAAATTATTTAAGGGGGCTCCCATACAACAAACGTGATCTTTTTGCTTGGTTTTAAAGATAATGGTATTCATGCGCGAGTCCTCCAAGGAAGTATAGCGAGTCCGACTCGCACTTGGCCGGTTATTTGTCCCTTTCCGTTTCCATTAGGAGAACCTATCTCTAGCAGTGGTCAACAAAAATAAGCTGATGATGATGTTGACAGTTCACAGCCCAGCCCGTCCGTCCGTGCCTCCCGCGGCCATGGTAGATCACGAATTTTTGGGTTGATATTGCTAAGCTATAAGTACATGTACAGAATAAATAATAACACTATCAATACACATTAATTGGTTCTTCTTCTTAGCGAGTCGATGGCAAATGTTGTTACCTATATAGTTGCGGCCCAGAACCTGGCTACGTCAACTGCATTGCTGGTGGCATCCATAAGGTCCTGCATCGAGCAAGTGGCGGGACACATAGGACACGTTGTTAGGTGGGTCATGGTTTGAGCCGCTCCGCACAAACATTGGTGGTTGGGGTCTGCCGAGAATCCCCATTTAGACATGTTGTCCTTGCTGCGGCCAACCTGAGTCCGAAGTCGGTTTAGAGACTTCCAGGTCGACCACGATTAATTGGTTGTAGGCTTGTTGTAGGTAGTCGCACAACACCTGTTTCATTCACACATTTAGATTTTTTGTTTTTGAGTTTGTTTACAGTAGGCAAAAAAACGCTACACTAAGCGTCATATTTTTCAAAGCTCTGTGAGACCTACCTACCTACAGTATAAAAAAATACTGGTTATAGGTACCTACATACATACGTTATTATGCACAGCCACAGAAGAGACAAGAGAAACGACACGTCTACTGTACGAACAAGAACAACGACCGCGGGATCGTTTGCAATCGGTCTCCAAGTCACCATCTAATGTAACATCACTGGAACAGTTGTGCCAGCGACCCAGAGCCGTGCTCCGATACATAAAGGAGCTGGGCTGGCTTGGGTGAATGCTGGCAGGGGGAAATGCACAATACACCCTATGCGGGACGTCAGTGCAGGCCTTACCGCCCCCAAATAGAATAAGAATAAGAATAAGGTACCTACATACATTGATAGGACCGGAAAAAATATTAAAGGGATTGTAATCTTGCACCTGCTGTTTTAAGTAAGTGAATTTCCAAAAGGTGGATGTTGAACCATTCAATACACACTTTTTGGATATTCACACTTAAGGCGTAGAGTAGAGATATGCAGGTCGAAATTCGTTCAATGAAACATCGATCTTAACTTAGTAGACTGAAATATCAATTCAATCTGAACTTCCGCGTGGAGCTTACGACAGACACGAAATGATTGATTTTGGAGGTTCTTAATCAATATCTATTCATATCAATTCATCACATTATGTGAATGTTTATACAAACTGTATAAAATGGGACAACCAAATATCTTTAGGTATGTTTGCGATTTTTTTCTGTAGAGCTGAATTTATTTATCTTGTATTTGCGTTCATCACAAACAAATCAATGAAACGAATTACATGATATATTAAAATCACAGCTCCACATGCTCTAATTTCGTCAGGAAACGTGCCAAAAAACACCTTGTTTGCTCTACCCTTCGCCTTAAGGTATTAATACGGTGAATCACGGTGATGTCTGCCCGAGGTCAATGTGACTCAGCGGCATCGAAATAATACCTTCAGCGGTAACCCTTGCGACTGATAAACCAACGCACCCTAGTTCCATCCCACTCGGCCGTGCACCGATACCTTCTTTCAAGATTTGTGCGGTTGTGCGGTGCCTAGCTGTAGGTAGGCTCTTACAAAGGTGAAGGAAATATCGCGAGGAACCGTATAATGTTCAAGAATCACAAAAATTCGAGATTCGAGATAGTTCTGCAATGGGCGGCCGTGTTGCTTAACATCAAGTGAACGGAAAGCTCGTCACGTCATTAGTTCTCATTTCAAAAAATCGTACCCTTACCTTAGGGAAGGACACAGGGTATTTTACATAAATTATTATAATCAAATCCATGAGGCACTGCCATACTTATTTTATTAACTAAGTATTAACGAGCTATATCAACACGTAGGTAGGTAGAAACGGAAAATGTCGTAGGACCTAGCCATATATCGTTCAATCTGATTCCTAAATAAGTAGGTAGATATCAGGTACCAACAGAGCACCAGCTTAATAAAAATATCATAAAAAGTATACAACTTTCTTGGATCCCTTTCTTCTAAAGAAACACAAAGATCAAAGATATCATTTTTATACCGTCCACCGCTTTCTCGTTTAAATAAAATATCACTATGAAAATATTCCAATATTTATAAAAGAGGGAGTCCAGCGATAAGGCTTGTTGAGAGAGATTTCATCCTTAATCCTTTTACACAACTCTTTGCTGGACATTTTTCTATTCAAATAATATTCAATAGAAAACATCTTTATTTACGAGATATTTTTGAAAAGTTCTAAAGGGTTTGAATGTGAGAATAATGTTCAGTCACAGAGCTCTATCACAAACTAAGTAGAGGATACAAATAGTTCTATGTGTAGTGTAGGACCATCATCACGTCTTCAACATGTGACTACATGTAATATAATTTATAATTTTTTTAAGTACTTTTAGATCTTTAAACATTTTTTAATCTGTATACAGTAGGCCTAGCACGAATATTTACGCGCAAGTACCTAAGTGTAACGTTAACGTAAGGCAGTTAGGTGAAATTTCATTACATTAACGCTTAGAGCATGAAGATGTTAACGTTATAATCCGCAAGCACCATTTTTCTGCCATTTTCTACGGGGGCGAGGTAGACACGTACAGCACACGCGCAGACCCCGCGTATAAACGCACGCCGCACACTATTTTAAAACACGCACACCGTTATATAAACTAGAGTAGTTACGCAGTGTCTACTCGCACATTATGATATTGTAGATGATCAAGTAGCGCCATATGTCCGGCAGAGGGGAATGCCTTGCCTTGCCACCTCCTTTTTTAAATGCTCTAAGCATTAACGTTACTTGCGCGCAATATTCATGCTAGGCCTACAGGATTCAATAAATAAGTATTTACAATTAAGTATAAAAAAATTAAATAAAAATTATGAAAATAAATAAAATAACAAACCTATCTGTAATAATCGGATCTCTATTCTGAAGATATCCCAAAAATGTATAAGCTATAACTACCTAACGTAACTTCCTACACAAGGCTGTACTATATAACGGTAACAGAAATAGGTAGATACCTATATTAGATCTATTACCTACTTAAAGTATGGAATGGAGACAGGTGTTCAGAAAGCCTTAAAAAAAACAAACATTTTACGAACCATTCAGCACAGCAATACGAGCGCAATAAAATTATTGTCTCCAACAATAACATGGAGTTTTCAGTTAAGCTCATTAGAATTGTGAATAATTTCAGCATTAATATTGCTGTGAAAATAGAATGACAATGGTTTTAAGTCGCGCCGACGGTGGAGGATGGCGGGGTGGGATTGGGGACGTGTCATTTCTCGGTAGCGCCAGTAGCGCTGCTCGAACAGAAGAACAAATTGGAAAAACTGGAAATTAGTCGCTGGTTTGGTAGGTGAACGAAACTATATGCAAAAAGGTGGAAATTAAAGTAAATTGGGACGACAGAGGCCTGAGCTTAGTGGGATTTAATACATGGTCAATATGGAGCTGTTCGGATATTGCGACGTGCGTCGTGTCGTATAAATAAGGCGACCAACCGTTAACATTTCGATTTAAAATAGGTAAATATTTAGAAGAGCTTAAGGTGGAGGTTTTTGTACTAATGCATGCATGAGAAATCTGTAACACATCGCTTGTTTCATCATCGTCCAACATCGGGTTAAGCCGTAAACCTAGTATACCTATCCTTTTTGATCACTACTTAATTTCACTGTGGCAAGGGGAGGCAACTCGAGGGGCGTCAGGACAGCTCGCTTGCCGCTGTTGATGCGATTACCGCGCCACGTCTCGACGCCCGCAATGGACTTGGTTCGCGCCCGCTCTCATGTGAAAATTGTCTGCAATGTTTGGGTAGTCTGCTATAAAATCCAGCTATTGTTGATCTCTAATAATTATTACGGTATAACATAACAGTTTCATGGAGCGTAATTACGGTCCGTCGAACAGTTATCCCTACGAGTAAGTAGACATAATTTAGATATTTAACTAGCTAAAACCTATTTCTAGAACAATAATTTCGTAACTTGCGCAAGTTGAAATGGCGATGTGCAGGCCTCATTATCGCTCGTAGAACAGACAATCGATGAGGAAGAATGGTTTTCGGGTAGCGACAACGAACCCACAACAAATCTGTTTTGTGACGAACCGGATAAGACTCAGCGTAGGCCAGCTCCACACTATATAGGTGAACCGGAACCGATGGATGCAAGAGGCAAGCAACCGCTTAAAGTGGCGCTCTGTGTGGGAGGACTATCCTATGTTCCACAGTTGTCGTCTTCAGGCTGTTCATGATGATTATTTAGACAGTAGGTACTTACCTTATTGACGGGCCCGAAAGCTCAGTTGGTAGTATCCCCCTGCCTTCTGAACTGAGGGCTGTGGGTTCGATTCCTATCCAGGACAAACATTTGTGTGATGAACATAGATGTTTGTTCTGCGTCTGGGTGTTATATTGAATTCTATGTATGTATTTACAAACAAAAAAGTATATAAGTATTGTATCAGTCATCTGGTTCCCATAGTACAAGCTATGCTTAGTTTGGGGCTAGATGGCGCTGTGTGAAATGTAAAAAAAAAAAAACTATGTTCTGCAGGGCGGATTTTAAGAATATTATGCTATAAAGCAGTGGTGGCTAAAGCGTCGACCGTGGTCGACCGAACGCCCGCGAAGGCATTCGCGGTAGCCCGCGAGGCAAAAATTGGAATTCCATACTTTCGAGTCAATTCAGGTGCACTTTTATACAGCATAGGTGCTAAATCACCACACATTCGAGGAGCACCTACAAAAGTTTCAAACTAGTATCTATTATCTATTGTATTACAGTGGAATTGCTATCGATCCTTATTAAATAATTGCAAATCGATGGATAAAAGATAATTTCATGCGGTAGCATTGCTCGTTTGATTTTGTATTAAGGCAAAATCACTAATTTACTACCCATTACAAAATTTTTTTGCGCGCTCGCTTTGCTCGCGCTGTTCTTATTGGTATGCTCCTTCTATCACAGTGGCGTTCATTTCTACAGTCCAAACCCTCTGATTTTTCGCACGAGCGCAGCGAGTGCAGATGTTTTACTATCTTTTCCTATTTTTCTGATTGAGATAAATTATTACCCATTATGAACTTATTTTTATGCAATCGGCCAGTGCTCGCCACGCTCGCGCATTTCTTATTGATTTACGTCCCTCCTGTTACGGTAGCGTTCATTTCTAGTCCAAATACTCTGATTTGTCGCGCTCGCTGCGCTCGCGCTTTGGAAATACGGCTTTTTAATTTTTTCGATTGAGTTTTGCTCGCAAATATACCCAAGTATGAACTACCCCCGAATGTTGTCAAAATGCTCTACAATAAATGTCCAAAATGAAATCCTGGCTCCGCCCCTGAGTGATGCGTGTTTGAAGGGACAGAAAGACAGACAAGCAGAAAAAGTTGAGTGAAATTTAATTACTCCTCTTACATCAGTAGAAACAGTACAGCTATTAAAATTTTTATAAAAAAATCAATTGCTGGGGCTGGGGGGTATCGGTAGACCGCTGGACTATTTTGAATCGTAAAGTAGAACTACTTCAAAAGTTTGGCCACCCTTGCTATAAAGGTCCCTAAGTATAGGATAATATTCATAAAATCTATCTCAGGTATAGGATATTTCTCTACTAGGAAAATTGGGTGGAGCCATAGAATACTTATAAATCATCATACTCGCGGGGGAAACCGCAGGGCTCAGTTAGTAGAATATAAACTCTCCAAACCAAATAGCGGGCAAGTTATTGCTTATTCTTCTGTTCGTTAGAATAAGTATTGTGTTCAATTGAAATGCTTTGAAGCGTTTCTCTTTGCAATATCAATATTCAAAAGATATTGGAAACAAAACGAGAGTAAACAAGTCAGGTGTGAGCTCTCATCTCGAGAGTATAGAATGGAATGGAATCGTAATTAGGGGATCTCCGATAATTAATATTAAGGGGTCGCAACCCCAATCTGGGCAGCGGGCATTGTTGATTAAGCCCAATCAGTTTTTTAATCATCTCATCTTTGGGGTAAGTAAGTATACCGACAGCTACATATACCAAATACCTACCTAAGTACTTATTAAGTACTTAGGTAGGTATTTGGTAGGGTACAAAGATACTAGAGGGTTATGTTTGTTAGATAGAACATGCAGAACGTATGCAGTAGTCTTTATACGCAAAAGATCATGTAAGGCAGGTAGATTGACGACCTGGTGAAACCCGCGGGGAGCCGATGGATGCAGGAGGCGAGCAGCCGCTCAAAGTGGCGCTCTCTGGGGCAGGCTTATGTTCAGCAGTGGACGTCTTCGGGCTGTTGATGATGATGATGACGATGATGATGACGATGATGATGATGAGTGTGGTGGTTGAGCAGCTCGGCTCATAACCCGGAGACGGCGGGTTCGACAGAACAAGTATACCTATTTCTTCATCAGGCAAAAGCGCAAATAATAGTAGTAGTTCTGTGGGTGTAGTGGGACCATGGGTACTTCCTGGGTGGGTACTAAGATACACGGAATCCTAGTTAGGGTCCAGTGGGTCTAGCAAAGATACCAACCACTAACGCTAACGCCTCACGCTTACTCCAAAAATGTATTGAAATGACATTCGCTGCGGGAAAGTTAGCGATTTCCGAAATGTCATTTCAGTACATTTGGGAGTTAGCGTGAGGCGTTAGCGTTAGTGGTTAGTATCTTTGCTAGACCCTCAGAATCTTTACCTACGTGTTCGTTGGGCGTTATTTATTTAAATGATTCTACCTCTTTAATTTTGGCCAAAGAGATCGCACGTGTAGAACTGATCATAAGCTGCTACTACCCCGCTAATAAAACACTTTCGACTCGATTTAGCGCATGACGATTGAACATGACAACTCAGCCAGATTACAACTCTATTGTGGAGTAATTACAAACTTACTGATAGACATTATAAAAACAACTTTATGAATACTCTCTTGAGCTCTTTGATGAAGGCAATAAGGTTTTTAATTGAATAAAATCTGTGACTGCACTTGCTTTCTGGGGCCGTTTGTGATGGGGTGACCACAGCTGACGTTTCCCGTAAAGCACCCCTTTACATTTTGTATTGTCAATTTAAGCCAATATCGTTATTGTGAATCGGGAGATTTGTTTGTGCTTGGTTAAACAATGATATCGTTTACTCTTCACCTTATCTTTTTATGATAAGTTAAAAGCACAAAATAGATAGATAGACGTGTGGACATTTTACACAGCGCCATCTATCCCCAAACTAAGCATAGCTTGTACTCCAACCAACTATTGGAACCAGATAACTGATACAATACTTAGATAAGTACTTTTGTTTGTAAATACTTACATAAAATACAATATCACAGCCAGACACAGAACAAACACCGATGTTCATCACTCAAATGTTTGTCCTGGGCGGGAATCGAACCCACAGCCTACAGCCTTCCACATCTTTTGACATTATTTTAATGCCCCATGTAGCCCCTTAATTTTTTATTTTCTGAAACGAAACGCAAATCGGGGTCGAATTGGGTTCATTCTGTGTTCATTTCATGTCCATTACGATCCAAGCTCATAGACGATCTCCTTTAATCGGCATCAAATAATCGTAATGATGTTCATTGAAACGTGGTGAACTTCGATGGGTGAAGATCACCAGCACTAGACAATAGGCCCGCAGTTCTTAAGGCAGAGCTACCACCAACTGAGCTATCAGGCCTGCCAAATGGTAAGTAAGTACTTAGATAAGTTATTATAAGGTAGAAAGGTACCTATTATTTGATAGGTTCGTATTTATTGAATGGGTGAATCTACACCTACTTACTTAGATAATAAGTAGTACTTAGGTAAGTAATACTTTTTTATAAGGATTTTGAAATTACTTACTTAATTATTATTTCATTTCTCTACAATCCTATCAAGCCTTCTACTTATTCATAAGGAAAAGCACCGGGAGATACAAAAGGGTCTTTTATCTTACCTTAATAGGAATTAGTTACAACGAGTGAAATATTAGCTAAGTAGGTATATCTCACAGTGCATCATTGTTTGTAGGTACAATAGGTATAATAAACGTATCATACTCATAGCGGCTAATGGAGAACAATTTGCACGGCACGCATCTATTCTATCATTACCTCCTATAGGTCCTACTAACGATACTGATCATGCGAACAATAAAGAAAAGAAAAGCTTTATAAAAATTGTAAGGGATGTTCAATTCTGTGCCATATTAGGTACAATACAATACCAAAACTTGTTATTGTAATATAGGATGGTTACCACAAAATTAATTATGTTTCTTAACATAGTATACCTAAGTACACAGGTAACAAGTCGACACTTTCATTACTGTCACGGGCGGTGTGATGAAATTAAACGAATGCATTTTGTCTTGCTTAACTTCTCGTTTTATTTCTTGATTTGCAGGTTCATGGTAACAGTTTTAAATGTGATCCGTTAATTTAGTATTTTCCTTATTAATATAGCGTCTGACCATTTTTGCCATTTTTTACAAAGAGAAAGAACAAAAGTCTGTGAGAGCTGTCAGTGTCAAAAATACAGATAATACAAAAATATTTACGCTCTCCACAGATTAAAGAAAAATGCAATACATCTCAATCCATGACAGGCGGATCCAGGATTTTGTTTTGGGGGGCCATCCTGATAAGATGCGGTGCTAGTTCATTTTTAGGGTTTCGTGCCCAAAGAGTACCACGCACCCTATTACTATGGTTCCGCTGTCCGTCCGTCTGTCTGTCCGTCTGTCACCAGGCTGCTGTTAGCCGGTTATTCTGATTTACCATGATTAACCCTACGTTGAGCGTTACCGGGGAACTCGAGCATGAATACCTATAATGAACGAGCGTAACGTAACTGACACCGAGACGCCATATGCCGCCGTGTAGCGCTTCAATCTCAACAGCAGTGATATATCCTGCACTTCCGCGGCAGGTAAGGTAATTGAATGGAAAAAATATTGTAGGTGCGGAAATGCCCACTTTAATTAATTTTTAGATTTAATTACCTACCAAGTACGTACCTATACCTACACCTACCTACTTCAGGATACCTATGTAATGTAAGTAGGTATAGCCATTAGGTAAGCCTATTACTGTTGTGTCAAATTCTCGCTAACCATGCCATCAGCATTCCCTTCGGTTTGCATTAGGTATAATCTACTGCGATTACCTTCGATTAGCTATGCAAAGCAGTAACAGGCTGTTTTTTTTAATTGTTAAAGAGTAAAGTGTTTGGCCAATATGAAAGTGATAACGCAGTCTATAATGGTGCATGCTTGCCTAGACGATAGGTTAGTCGCAAATAAACGAAGTGCAGTCTGAACGTATAAAAATGAAACATTTTAACTCTGATAATAATAGTAAATCTTCTTAATAATTACAATCATCATGATTACTTTCTGTACCTACGCGCGGCCAGCCGCCGAAAACTCAAAGGTTTCCCGCGATATCCGCGACTTCCGGAGCAATATGGTGCGGAATCGGAGCTCCTACAAGCACCGTTCTCATGGCTCAATCACGCGGTCTGCAGGAATTATCGGGAATCCATATTACGCAGCTGGAGTTAATTTTTTGCAATCTTAATCGGACTACACTCACCTACTGTGTAATAAACTTTTTGCTAATGGTCATTTATTAAGGGTTCCGTACCCGAAGGGTAAAGCAATTCCTATTACTAAGGCCCGCTGTCCGTCAGTCACCAGGGCCATTATTCCGTATCGATTCCTTACTTCGAAACCACGTGAATTCCTTGTCTTACATAAGAAATCTGCAAAACTGTATTCTCTATGAAACGAAAACAAAACCGCGCGAAATGAATTTGGATTTGTCGCGATTTGAACTGTCAAAAATCGTATGTTTTACCGAGACGCGTTCCGAAACATCAACATATCAAAAAATATGATCAATTATATCAATATATTTTATTCAAAATAAAGATAACTTTAATGTAAAGTGAAGGTATATCTGACGCTGTGACACGATTTGTACAAGACACGATAACGACGTGGTTTCATATCGTGTGGAATCTGTGTTTCCATAGAGAATAACTGCCCAGGCTGGTATCTCAAGAACCTTGACCGTGATATTAGACAGTTGAAAATTTCACAGATGATTTAGGTATTTCTGTTGCCGCTGCTTTAACACTAAAATCTTCAGCGATCACCAAGCCGCCTTCAGGTGTGGTGATTATGGCAAAAACCTTATGATAAGCATCCAGTGCACAGAATACTATTACTCCTAGCGGAGAAGAATGGCATCTTCATACAAAAAAAGTGGTTATGAAATTCAGTAGTGCTAGCGCCTTTAGTGGGACCCTTTGGAAACTTAAAAAAGGCGGAAAATTCAAATGTTCTATTCGTATAGATTTGAATTGATAAAAGGGGCTGTTCCAAAATTAATTACTAGTAACATTAATTTATTAATGTCAATAGTAATTAATTGTAGAGCAGTCCCTTTGTATTATGAGATAAACTATCTTATAATAGAGACAAAACTACATCAATTCGCAAAAATAAAAGCATAGGTTTTTATAATTTTTTATATTTATTGCATACATGACATTGTGAATAATAAATCGAGAGCGATTTTATTTAAAAAAAACATAATACAATAATACAAAATACATAATACAAAACTTTGCCCATGACAGCATTCTGCAAAACATAATTAACATGTTTAATGCCAAATCCACAATGAACTCAATAATAGGTACATAACCTCAAATGATATTGTATGAGTTTTGTGTAATTTACCGTTGAACATTGGTAGGGCTTGGTTTTGGAAATCGATGCAACACCAGACTCAGCTCTTTCGCTGATGATGCATTGCATTTAGCACATTTACGGCTATTGTCCTTCATTGTTTTTAACACGACATCACAATACACAAACACAAAAAGAGTCTCTAGGCTAAACAAAGAAGCACTGAAAATTCATGTAAAGAAAACAACACGAGACCGGTGGCAATTATAACCTCAAAATCATTTTGTTGCCATATCTAAAATAAAATAATAAAATATTTTTGTTATACTGGGATCCCTATAGCATGCCCACCTACTATTACCATCCAATGTATGACGAGTTGAACGGGCCTGATCCAGTGGCGTTTTATGGGAGAGGCCTGTGTTCAGCAGTAGATGTCTTCCGGCTTTTAATGTAGTATCTATAGTAAATGTATTTCGTTTTCGTTACGTTCGGATCGTTTCTTGGTATAAGTATTAGATATAGGTACTCTCTTCTAACATGTTCCTTTCGCTTTGTTTAGTGGCCCGAAGAAGGCGGAAGGAGAGTAGACCACGACGGCAACGGACCACCTTCTCTGCACATCAGACCCTCAGGCTAGAGCTTGAGTACGCCAGAGGAGAATACGTGGCGAGAGCGAGAAGGTAAGGGATAAAAGTTAAAGTACCTATATATGAGTAGGTCTATGATTGCGTATACATTAGGTATTAATATAATTAAAATTTTGTGATATCACAAGATGCCGTCGGCTTTGTAGGTAGCCACAGAGCTTTGAAACATATGACAGTCGCTTCGTACCTAGACATTTTTTTTTGGCTCTGTGTAGGCCACAAATAAAAATTTTATTGTTTTCAATTGTTTTTCAGATGTGAACTAGCATCGGCCTTGTCGCTAAGTGAAACGCAAGTAAAAATATGGTTTCAAAATAGAAGAGCCAAAGACAAAAGAATTGAAAAGGCGCATCTTGACCAGCAATACAGGTAAGATCGAACGAACCTAAATGCTCTAGACTAGAAGGTATCAATGCAATGGTAGGTAGTCCAAAACCTCACCATGTAGGTATCACGAAGGGGGTTTTACATTTCTTTTTACATTTTTTTTTCTATGTAAAGTTCTTTTTATTTTGTATTAAAACTTAAATAACATAATATATATACTAAACTAAGCTTAAATAACTTTTAAAACTAATTCAATAAATATGTACACCTAACTAAAAACGAAAAACCTAATAAAAAAAGTCTATATCGCTAAAAATTGCTATAAATAAAACACGGAATTTAGATTGCTTTCTGCGGGGAGCGTACCCAAAAAGCTGGCGACATTCCCTCGTTGAATTGCGAGGCTGATACGTTGGCCGAGGTATGCGCCAGCCCTTTGGTCACGCGTCACCTCGACCAGCCGTCTGGACAGCTCCCTGACAAGGAGCCGCGCCTGCGGGCCCCAGGGACCCATTGTTTCAGCCCCAAACGTAGCACTTTTTACATCGACTTAAGTGTCTAACATTTGACCACGCTCTCACTTGATGGAAAGTGACGATGTGATCGAAGGTGAAGAATGCTAGCTAAGCTAAAAAAACATTACGTGATTAACGACGATAACACGTTACTCCCTTTTGTTCCAGAATCTTTCACAGTAGCGGTTTTTCCCTCAATTTACCCGTTTTCTCGGGTTTATATTCTGTTTTTTTTTTTTGGTTGGCACTGGCAGCCACATTTCGAATTATAAGTATTAAAAAAAAAAATTAGCTCAGTTATATATTTATATACAGTACCGGAAAAATGCTCGTCTGCATTTTTGACAACTCCTAAGTTCGCTCTTATAATTGTTGCTCTATGTGGCACCTACTGCAACATCTTTGGGTGCGTACGTCCTAGAGATACCTAAGTGCAAGCTTAAGAGCTAGGGCTACATTCAGTGCAGACGGGCATTAATGTAAATAAACGTTGCAGACACTTAGCAGCATCAGGGCTGTTCCCGCCTGTGTTGAGCCAGCCATACTGTCCGCCGCCATGCCCCTGCCTGCCACCGCAACATCCACCATCAGCCCTCGACAAATGATTCTATTCTAGACCTCATCATGAATGTACACACATCAACAAAGTCTAGGGATAAGGATAAATGTTGTTAATCTTATGTAAATAAATGTAATTAATCTTATCAAATTTGATAGCTAGTAATCGGTATTGCCTCCTCTGGCACTAATTACACAGCGGCAAAGATTTTCCATACTTAAAATTTGGTCAATGTCCTGCTGGGGTATGCGGTCCCAAGTTCTTTGTAAATGTTCAAAAAGTTGTTGTTCTGTTGTCAAGTTGGACGGAAAATCCTTCCTTGCTCTTCGCTATAACATGTCCCAGGCGTGTTCAATTGGGTTTAAGTCGGGCGACTGTGCAGGCCAATCCAACTCCAGAACATCATGTTCTCGAAGGGCGGCCGACACCAGCCGCGCCGTGTGCGAAGGTGCATTGTCATGCATAAGCTGAAATTCTTGTCCCGTTTGGGCTCTGAGCGGGACAATAACACGTTACACTATCTCCTCACGGTATTTATGGGCAGTCATGCTGCCCTGAATCCAAACGAGCTGGGTTCGTTCGCCGATCCGTATTCCACACCATGATTGTCCCGCCTTGGTAAGGGTAAACCTCCTGTGGATGTCGGAGACGGCTGACTCTACCTGGAGTTCTTCAAACGCGTGTTCGTCGGGAATCTGGATGAAATCCAAAGCGGGACTCATCAGTGAACAGCACCAATGACCATTGTTGGTCAGTCCATGTCAAATGTTCTCGAGCCCATGATAGTCCCCTACCGCGATTGCCACGTCGCAGCGCTGGGACTCGTAGCGGTCTGCGAGCATGAAGACCAACTTCAGTTAGGCTTCTTCGTACGGTTTGGTCACTAACCAGCAGCTGGTGGTCCTGCTGGAGCCTTTGCACTAGTTGCGTCGCTGTGATGTTGGGTAGTCTTTTGGCGGTAATTTTGAGAAATAGATCCTGTCTTTGAGTGGTAACACGATACCTACCCGTGTGCCTTTCCACCACGTCTCCAGTAGCGCGATAACGATATTACATTTTGGCTTGTGCCTAAAGCCTCGGCAACAACGCGTTGTATAGCACCGTTTTCTGACATGCCAACTGCTCGTAACATTTCATCTCGAGTCAAATGACGGCGTGGCAGAACGCTAAAGAGCTTACACAATCAATGCATACAAGAAAAAAAGCAACTTAAGCCGTTTATCTATATAATCTAACTTAACACCTGAAAAAAAATCCATTGCAACTTCTCGTAATCAAGGTACTCAGAAGATTGCGCTATGCTTTGTGTTTCTCATTTTAATTTTTAAATTTCGAAAAAGGAATAAATAAGGTTTCAGTCTGTATATAAACTTTTTAAGGAAACTACATAGATTTTAAACAATTAAGCAATGTTTGATTTCGAAATAACGTATCCCTAGACTTTGTTGATGTGTGTATTTCTATTATCTACAGCCACAGAGCTTTGAAACATATGACGGTCGCTTCGCAAGCAATTTTTTTTTGCTGTCTACAGCACACATTCATAACGAGTGTTAAGGTCAACGAACTTCAATACTATGTAAACTCAGTCTCACGTAAAATGTCCCGCGGCCGGGTCGCCACATTCGCGCTACGGAATGTTGTTGACCTCTATATTTTAGACTCCTCAAAATTTCAATGTAAAGTAATTTGTGAATATCGATTTTATTTAGTAAATAAAGCACTGTATAGGTACATATATACTGTGTTGATGTAAATTACCGACTTTCAAAATTAGTTCCACTTTTAGCCGCGGGACAACTTACGTGAGACGGAGTACTAGAATACTACAGAAGTTAATTGATTAAGGTTTTCGTCATGTAACTGATTTGACGAATTAAACTTTTGACTGTAGAATTTGAGCAACCAAGTATTTCACTGTTTTAAACTTTCACGGTTGTTTACCACGTTTTTAATAGTACTTACGGGATATTTACCGTGATTAGAATCATTAAACTACCCGTGAAAATGGTGCATGTAACTGTGCCGAAATATCGGGAACTCAAAAATGATTCTAATCACGGTAAATATCCCGTAAGTACTATTAAAAACCAAGTATTTGATTATTGTCTGCGTCTCATTTGAAGATCTTTGATTATGATCCGTTAAATTATAATTTCCTTGCTACACACAGGGACACAAGTATTTAAAAAGTAAAAAAAAAAAATATCTGAGACAACACACACGAAATCACGGCGACGGCGTGAACTCAGAACGACTAGTCTGAAACACTTTAGTATTAACCAAAGGTTAGTTTAATGAATTGGCGTTATGGCGAAGGATATTATTCTATTGTTATAATACATATGAAACCTACCTTATAACATACAAAGGTCTAGTGAATTTAATACATTCCTAATTTCCTACCTATACTTAAGTATCATTTAGCAACGAAATTTTACAATAATTTATGTATTTATGTATAGAAATAGTGATATTTAGATACTTTACGGTCTTTACGTACCTAATCATAAGTGTTAGATAGCTATTATATGGTGTTCTATGTAAAGCGATAAAATAAAAGATATTATAATTTTTTTCCCATAGTTTTATTCCGATAGTGAACTTACCATGGCCTTTTCCACGGAGTAAAGCTCCAGCACGAGTAGAAGAGTCCATGGAAAATAGTACATAGTTTTTTAATTGTATGCACACGAAAAATTGAACAGAAGTTTACAATTTCTACAATATGAAAACTTACATCTAAGACATAAAAATATATATTTTATTTAAACATAACCAAGGACAAGTATTATGATTCTTTTTAATAATGACAAATGCATTTTTCGTACATTAGTTTGTAATCTTAAAATATTTATAATGTCATCGCCATTCATAATCATCTCTGAACATAAATCAGTAAGCGCTGCATATTTAGTAGTTTTATTAAAGTCAATATACAATGTTATAATTACCATTAAAATCGTAAATTCCTATTTCTAACATCATAAACATTTAAAATACTTTAAAATTTGTGTTAATTTGATAGCTATTGATGGTATCATTAACTTTTTCGGACATGCTACAATTTTTTTCTATAATGATGTTAAAATCTGATCTTTTATTACTTTGGAATGTTATAGCTATCTCTAGTACGAAATGGACTTTAAAATGGAAAGTTATGAAAAACATGAAAGAAAATTAAATCTTACTGTCTACATAATAATTGCTTAGTGCCAGAGTTAACGTAACATAAACAATAACATAATAATAGACGTTTAGCGTTCAATATCATCACACCTGACTAAAAACATTAGTGCCGGAAACTTGAGTGATATTACAAAATGTTCAAACTGTGATTGAGTGCTAAACGACTAACAATAACATCAAGAAAAAAATGAATCTAGTGCCTAAACAGTACCTTATTGTGAACAAACCTCCTGTTTAGTAGAAAAATTAATAGAGAAAGTGGCTATCTGAGATAGCCGCTTCACTAATCCGCTTGTCCCTTTCTAGCTAGCTGGTGCCTGGCCTACCTTCCGTCACTACTCTAAGGTCTGCCTGCCTAGCTTCAACTAAGCACAACTTGAGACCTACGCATTGAAAAATACCTGTATGAGTACACAGTGGTTACTTCATAAGTAAACCGCGAAACTTACATAATGCAAATGTCAAATGAAAGTATGTATGATTATATCTATAGAGCAGTGTTTTGTTATTACTTTCGACTAGTTTTTTAATGTGCATACTCGATATCAAGTATTACAGGGAATGCTCATTGAATTATACGTATATTACGTATATCATCTTCGTCAACAGCCTGAAGACGTCAACTGCTGAACATAGGCACCAAACCACCACTTTGAGCGGCTGCTCGCTTCCTGCATTCATCGGCTCCACGCGGTTTTAACCAGATCGTCAGTCCACCTACCTTGCGACTTCGGGTTCGGGGTCGCCACTCGAGAGCCTTTCACATCTTAACTTTTTCAACATAATATACAATACTACACATTATCATAGTACCTAGCTGTCTATGATATGTCTGAATATAGTTTGTTTTTTAAATCAAAAAATACAGGCTGAAAGAAGCAAATATGAAAAGCCTTCTTCTGAGCAAATACCTCTATTCTATACCTAATATCTTTTTGTGAAAACGAGGCGGAAGTACTTATCAACTATTGCTTTCTTTGTCTAAACTTTTATTGTTTATTAAATCATTGATGAACTTAATTAAACACACTGCTCAGTAGATAATTTAGGTCTACTTATTTGGGGATTGATTATCTTTGGTGTAAGTATAATAATGTATTTGTAATTAATATAAAACGAAATAAGTTCAGTAGCGTTTGCATATTACATTAATCATGCTATTAAATTTGAGATAAAATGGTGTGAGCATAGATGTATAACGCATAGATGTATAACGCAGAGAACCGGAATAAATATGAGGTTTATTCTCCACTGTACTAAAGTATGTTCTAGGGCCTAGAACATACTTTATCTCTAGGACTTGCCTACTCAAATACATTGCAGTACGTGGTAAACAAAGTAGTGCGAACTTAGCTTTTAAAATTTTGTACAGACAAGCATAAGCATAGCCAGCTAAGCCACATAATAGATAAGTAGGTACTAAGACAGGATAAAAACGATCATCCATTAGGTACCGGTCCCCATATTACAAGCTATGCTTATGGGGCTAGATGGCGCTGTATGAAATAAAAAATGCACCAAAAATCACAAGGACCAAACAATGATTTTTTTGGACTGTAGGGAGAACATGATAATTCATTTATACCATATATGTTGTAAATAAATTGCTTTTCTTATTCTCATATCGATCTCTGATTCTCAGCGTTATATTTCTATGAGTGTATTGAATGAAAACTTGTTATGTAAATGGATGATTATAAAACAAGGTTGGTACTTACAAGAGGTTCGCGAAGAATCTAGAACCTTCGCTGGTTGCCGCCGGCATTGCCGCCCGAGCTGTACCCGCCGGCATTGCCCGTGCCACCGGCGGCATTCGTGGAGTAACCACCGCCATCATTGCCACCGCCGCCGTTGCCACCTGCGGAGTAATTGTTGTCTAATACTGGTTAGACAAGCTTTCTGCTCGCGACAAGTTTTAATATCTATTCTGTACTAGAGGCGGACCGGCCGGCTAAGGGAATATCCAGAGAATAGGTAGCATGGTACGAAATCTTCTGCGAACACCAAGCCACATGCCAAGCATTGCCATAATGGTGATTATGGCAATTGCTCCCTATGATGGCTATGATAAGCGGTGGACGTTTCGGTCTGTTGAAGAAAATAAGAAAGAAGCGGAAGTTTTATTCATTTTCACGCGGGAACTCTTAGTTTTCAGGGATAACAAGTATTCTATGTTGATCTTGGTAGTATTGGCAATCTGTGTGCAAAATTTCATCAAAATCGGTTCTGCTATTTTAGCATAACTTAAAGTCCATATACAAATAAACAGATGATTCAATTTGACAGCATCTATGGGTGGGCTCATAACTCGGAGGCGGGTTCGATTCCCGTGACAGGACAAGTATTTTGTGTACTAGGGGACAAAACGCAAGTAGCAATGTCTGGGTGTTCTGGGACCATGACCATGGTCCTCGTCCCTAGATACATCCTTGTAAGGATACAATCCTACTTAGGATCCAGGATCTATGTATGTGATTGTTGGATGTTATGATAATAATAATTATTATTATTATTATAATCGGTTTACTGTTAAACGTTAGTTTTGATAGAGATTCATTCAATAGCAAACATAGGCTTCTCTCAAAATTAAACTAGAAAATACCCAAAAAAATTAAATTAACACACTATAAAATTAACGTAAATTGGTTGTAAAAGGTGAAGGATCATGAGATTATTTTCTCATGGTAGCTTAGGTAAAACATGCCCCGGCTTTGGGAACGGCTGATGCGGGTTCAAACCCCCGTGATTCTAACATTATCATCAACAGCCCGAAGACGTCTACTGCTGAACATAGGCCTCCCCACAGGGTGCCACTTTGAGCGGCTGCTTGCCTTCTCCATCCAGCTCGAGGTTGTGACCACAATCTTCAGCCCACATAGTATAAGGCAAACCGGCTCTTAAAAATTAACCTCTTGAAATTATCGTTTCCATGAACTCCGATCAACTAACCTTGGTTATAAGGCTGGGCACGCTGAGTGTTGTAGTTAGCACGCATTGGTCCCCCGCTGAAGCTCTGCTGGTATCCAGCCCCGAAGCTGTTCCCTCCGCCTTGCTGCCAGCCGCCGGTGGCCTGGTCTCCCCCCCACCCTTGGTTTCCCCACCCCCCACCACTGTTGTTAGCGTCCCACGGAGTCTGGTTGTTCCAGCCGCCGCCTTGTCCACTGTTGTAGCCAGAGTTGTAGCCGCCGCCTGCAAGTAAACATTACATTTTAAACTTTCAAGTTCTCAAAGGAACGTCTTTTAAAAAGCTTTTATTTAACTTTATGTATCGCTTGTAGAACTGACAACTGATGGGGAAGAAAGGTTCTCGAGTGGCGGCCGCAAACCGGACGACGCAACGTAGGCCGCCCCTCCCACTAGGTGGACCGACGATCTGGTTAGTACCGCGGGGAGCCGATGGACGCAGGAAGCATGCAGCCGCTCAGTGGCGCTCTATGGTGGAGGCCTATGTTCAGCAGTAGATGTCTTCTGACTGATCATGATGTAATGTATGTCCTGGAATTTTGCAATCAATATTAAAGCCACCTCCACCTGAAGCTATCGAGCCGAAATTTGACATACACGTTTAGTTTGGATGACAAAGCATAGTTAACTAAATGACGTCATTCAAAATTCAATATGGCGGAAACCCAAGATGGCGGAATAATTATTTTTGTGCACCACACATGATATGGGTATCAAATTAAATTATAATCCCAGCTCATCAAACTCAATTCAGGTACCGGGTAATTCGGCTTTGTAGAGTCGTCTTTGTCACACGAAGCAGTATAGGGACAAAACGTCACATTATGTTGGCGCTCTACCGAGACAACGGTCTCCGGAGCCCACCATCTAGCTTGGTGTGAATTATTTACAACCGGCACACATACACATGTCATGCATGATTAACATGATTAAGATAAAAACAGGCGGTCAATGAGCCAACCAACCAACCAATGAGCATTCAGTATTTTTATGTTAACTTTAAGTTTAACAAACGTAAATAAGAAATCAGATAGATTTATCACCATCAACATTTTATCCAAAAACACTACATAGAATACAAGCATTGACTATTTCATTTTCTTATTTTATCGAATGTTTGATATAATACAACCATTAAATAAAAACATTCATACCATAATTATAGGTATACAAACAAGAGAAAAGGCATAACATGCAGTAATACCAATTGATTATTGATGCCTGTTAATTTAGTTTGAGATGTTAGTTTTGGTTAGCAGTTAGTATAAAAATAACATTATTGCTGTAGGCGTTTTATAATAAAACCATGCCTTCCTTCACTGGCCTATCCATTAATTCTCTTTTTTTCTCTTCCCTCTTACCCATAAACAGGGTTAGGACGTAAAACTAATTAACCCGTGCGAAGCCGGGGCGAGTTCAATAGTATTAAAATAAGCATGCAGGTAATCAAATATTTTCAGAACAGGGTTAGTCAAAATTCAAGCTAAATAAAAATAAATACTACCTGTATATCTGTCATATAAATAACCACCTTAGTTCAACAACTAGTAGCCTGCCGTAAAAATAGATCTTCATGGCTGCCGCCTCCGCCTACGAGTTTGGATGACCAAAACCCCCTACTATTTGAAAGCGTGGTGGTAACCCTGTCGTTGGTACTCCAAGGCACTTAAAAGTCAGTTCAGACGAACGCTACAGACTATTGTTTTCTCATTCCCAACATATCTCGAAAGTGTAGAGCTAGTGAGACAGCAATGGAAATGTCCGCATTTTTCAGAACTTTTTCTTGTTGGGGCGAGAATTATCAGGGTTGTTGCTGATAGGTAAATTTTAAGTTAATCAGTAGATGCTGATATTAATTTAAATAGTTATAATAAGACAATAAACTAAATCCTTTATGGATTCAGTTTATTGTCTTATTATATTATTTATATTAAGCATAATGATTTGCGATTGATTTTCTGAGAGTATTTTTGTGATGTTTCAAATAAATTGATACAAGGAATAAATAAAAATAAAATAATTTTATGCATTATAAATAAATATCTACTGAAAAACGGATGCAGATACCAAGGTCAGCATTTGCTAATGCTGAAACTCATATTCGCAACAAGCCTGGTTCTTAAGTACCATAACCCTACTTCCTTCCACCCCATGGGAATTAATTGAAGACAGAATTACCCCATTGCTGCGAATTCTGATTGCCCCAGCCGCCACCTCCGCTGCTATCGCCCCCTCCGGAACCTGTGGTTATCTTACACTTAGATCTTTCAAACAAAACACAAATGCCCCGAAGATGGGACCCATCACCAAACAAATGTAAATTATCCGATTCAGCAAATCTAACTATTACTTTGAAACTATATAATTATTATCACGAGTTTTAAGGTAATGAAACAAAATTTTGGCAAACGTGAATTTTAATTGCATTCATGTTATTAGAGCCCACAATCAATACAATTAAAAAGAACTTACAGCGCAGTGCAGCAATCAAATATTAACTCTAGACCAATAACGATTCAAAGCAACTGTTTAAAAAAAAGCCTATAGTATGAGTTCCTGCTATCCTGGTTATAGTACATTGTTGACCAGCAACAGAGGCATTGTTGGACAAACACGTAAATGTGGGGCGAGGCAAAGCCGAGGCACTCAGACAAAGGTCGCTCAATGCCTAATTTTGGCCAAGGCTTGTATAGTACTTTTCTCAAATAATGGGCGGAAATTAAAACTATGCAGAACTTTTTAGTAGAAAATAATTATACAAAATTTAAAAAGCAGTGTTAGTTTTTTTCCAATAAACAGCTTTGTTTTTGCAAACCAGTTCAAAATTATTTAAATAAAACTTTCGTAAGTGAATGTTTTGGGGTAAATGATCATTCCATTTTCAAATTATACAACAGATATGAGTTTACTATGTAATTTATTTGGCCCCTAAACCATGACCGATATGGATTTTCAATCATACAGCTTTTGCTGGATGCTGCTTGCCAGCACAGCAACTTCAATTCATCTTGAAGAAGGTTGCCATAATAATGCTCTTTCCAAGCATGTTTAAAAAAACCTTGTGTTAAAATGAGGTTGTTTTTTTAATCCCAATAAGTTAATGTCTCACTAGAGAATATAAACATAACATGGCCCTACTGTTACTAAACTCATCAGGGTGATGTAATGTTAATATGTAAAATAAATAGCGAGTTACCCCAATCTTGCTGTTGGTTGGAGCGTCCCCAGCCGCCACCAGCGCCTCCGCCACGGCCACCTCGGCCTCCGCCCCCGCCTCCTCGGCCGCCGCCGCCACCGGTACCACCGGCCATCTCAGACTTAGACAGCGCTTTCTTTACATCCAAACGGTGACCTTTCACTTTGTGGTTTGCCGCACCTGCGAAAACACGGATTTATTTAAAAAATATGTAGATAAGGGTACTTACTTATTTTTCAATGCAAACTAAGGTGTAGGTATGTTAAGTGATGATGTAGGTGAAGATGAAACATGTGCCTAAATCTAGAAGGTAATTAATGTACATTCCATGTTACATGTACATTACAAGTACCTTTACATGTTACATGTACATTGTACATGTAAGTTGTTGTTTCATAATATAAGTTTTGATGAAAATGCAAACATTCATTTGTTAGTTTCAGTATCCTTCTTATTGATTTAATTTCAAGGATATAAGAGTTATTATGCCATTGCAGCTGTGTTTTTTCAATAATTAAGTGTACTGTTACCCCAAGTTTCAGAGAAGTATTATTATTGTGTGTATGTAATATTATTTTATCAATAAACGTCTGTATCTGTATCTGTATTATGTATGTAATTATACTGTAAAATGTAGATAACCACACATAAGATAACTTACTACATATTTTGTCAACGGGATCATAATCTTCAAACTCAACAAAACCAAATCCCCTCTTCTTGCCGGTCTCTTTCTCTGTGACCAAGCTAACTGTTACAATGGGGCCATACACGCTGAAATACTCTCTTAAGTCTTCTTCCTCAATATCTTGCTTTAGTCCACCTACAAATAATTTTTTGACTGTTGCACTAGCATCAGGCCTGTTTATCTCTTCTCTTGGTACTGCCCTCTTTGGTTCAACCACTCTGGAAAGTTAACTCATTTTTATAGGATAGAAGACATATCCTATAAGAAATAGAGAAATACCAAGTTCAATGCAGGTCAAGGTAGGAAAATTAATAAAATATGCAAGATAATATTAAGGAAAATAAATACAATGTTATTTAGCTGAAGTACATTCAATGTTAAATTGATGATTTTTCCCTACCCATAAACAAGGTTAGGACTTAAAACTAATTAACCCCTGGGTCAGCTAGTTATTAATAAAAGGCTGTTATTATAAATTCTCAATTTCAATGTGATAAATAGAGGAACATTTTCATACCGTCCATCAATTTTATGTGGTCTATTGTTCTGTGCATCATCTACCATGTGAGCCCTGGAGTATGTTATGAAACCAAAGCCCCGAGACCGCTTCGTCTGCGGGTCTTTCATGACCACAACATCAACAATATCACCCCATTGCTCGTAGAACTGTTTGAGGGACTGGTCATTAGTGCGATAATCAAGGCCACCAATGAAAAGCTTCCTCAAATGTTCTGGTTCTTCCTGCAAATGGTAATTAAATAAGCCTCCTGTATTATTGTAGGTAGTGTTTCAGTTCAGGATTGATAGTAAGTAGGCGCCTAGGTTAGATATAATATGTTTGCCAAATATTAAATCAAATGTCTTTGTAGTTAGATAGTTTTTAGCAATTTATGAAACATTACAAGACACTTGGAAGCTTGCGTTTGGGAGAAGCCCAAGAGAACAGAAGCCATTTACAGTTTGCAGTATCTGTGGGAGGTGGTGTTTGAGGAAATGGTAATTTTTACTTGAATAATTAATCTTTATTACTTAAATTGAAGGGCTTTATTTCACTTCGTCCAAAGTAAATACCTGTCCCCGACCCCTTTACTTACGTAGTCGTCACCGCCTCCGTTTGGTTTCATGTTGAGTTGGCTAGTAAAATTCGCCTATAATACAATGTTTAATACTTTTTAGAACGATCTGCTATTAAATTACTCCTGATAAGCACAAGGGCATGTTTTAGGTTATATTTAATATAAATAAATTCAGGTGCTATCTAATCTAGAGAATATTAATAAAATTTTGGAATCCTCAACAGGAAAAAAACCAGAAACTTCACACAGTTCACTTCACAGAAAAGAAAAGAAAGTTGTTTGAACGCTGAACATGAACATTGAAAAATTTGAACATCACTCATGAGTCCACAGAATACAAAAACCAGTCACAGACTCCGTACTCCGATTCACGCTGTAATCGCTCACAACGCTTACGTTGATTATTCAGCGTTCCGATCCAAATATTGCGCTCACGACTTTGAGAGCTGTCAATATGAGGCGTTTTATTAATAAGAAAAGCCGTAATTTTATAAAGACCCGATATATGGTGTTAAAATGGGGGTTTACGTTCTGTCATTTTTAAGATAAAAGATGTTTATTTAAAAAAAAAATAGTTGCGCTGCTGTTAATATATGGCGTAGTAACGACGTAATTCAAACATGGTCGTATATCTTGTTCACAAGACTTAGATATTTTATGTAAATAAAGTAATGCCACGAAAAGTCACTGTCAAAGTGACATTCCAGTTGCTAAAAACAATTTTTACTTGTGAAAAATATTTTTATTGAATAGTATTTTAGTAAAACGCAAAACAGCGTCTAAAATATTAGATATGTGTGTCTAAACGCCACTAATCAAAAAAGAATAAGTCATTAGAATTTAAGAGTATCATTGTTACTGATTAACAAGCAAAAATTTTGCATACAAAATATTAGTAACATGCGAAATACCAAGGATTTTTCAATTCCAAAATTCTTAGAGCAAGATTTTAGGTACGTAACGGTACAGTAACAAGATAAACACTAATGGCAATAACAACAAGTCTAACAACAAACAATAATTTGCACAAAACGCAGGGAGAGCACATTCGAGTTAGAGAAAACAAAAACGAATGAAACGGGAACTGTTAGCAACAGAAATGTTTAGCTTCTCTGCAGTGATACCAGTATAATAAAATATTTTCTAACAATAATCGATTACTTTATCATAAAATTGTATAGATACGATGTTCCGTTAAAATAATAGGCGCTAATTAGTTTTTATTTTGTAATTGATTAGATTATGACTATAAAAATGATATTTAATATTTTTTTGGTCAAATATAGTAATCTACCATTATAAAATATATTTTTTGCACTGTTATCCCCTTTGTTTACATAAAATATCTAAGTCTTATGAACAAGATATAGTTTCAAACCAAGTAAATTTCAAATTCAGTTGAGTGGATCACAGAGTACGTTGTCGATTTGTCGATAGAAAACCATTAGAACAGGTGTGGGCAACCTTTGAATTTTGCGGGCCAAACTTTAGGATGTCATTGTCAATGAAGTCGCTGGCCATAGATCATAATGATATTAATGATACACCAATACTTATTAAAAAGCGAGGGATGCGAGTGCGAAAATTCCACTAGTAGGTAATAAATAGATGTAGGAATAGGGTAATAACAAACTGGCACAGCTGATATGATTTAGGTAGTTCATAAGCATATGCAAGAATCCAATAACAAGAAGGGGCACAACAAAGCGCGAGCGAAGCGAGCACTAACATTTTGCATTTTTATAAATAAATCCATGTAAAAATCGTGAAATTTCAGTAATAGAGCTATTTTAAGATTAAGAGCTCCCAAAGTTAATAAAATGGCTAACATTATGTTAGTAATTTTATTAACTCACGTGTTTCGACGGATGAATTTGGCACTTGGAGGTCGCACGTCCCTGTTAGCCCCCTCTAGATCCCCGGGGCTGAGAAGAATGCTACCCTCAGTCTTTGTTGGCACGAACTGATCTTTTTTCGCGCTAAGTTTAAATAATTCGCAGGCCGGTAAAAAGCCGGACACGGCCCGCGGGCGGGGGGTGGCCCACATATGCATTAGGGTATATGCCTTCCATAAAATAAGGATAGGATACTAAACTCGATGCGTACCCCTCTGCATGCCGGTCATATGGCGCTATTTGGTCATTATTATACAATATCATGATGTGAGTGTAAACACTGCATAACTACGCTAGATTATATACGGTGTGCGTGTTTTAAGATGGTGTGCAGCGTGCGTTTCCACGCGCAGTTTGTCCCCCGTAGAAATTGGCAGAAGATGGTGCCTGGGGATTATAACGTTAACATCTCCATTAGTTAATTAGTGCTCTAAGGCATTCTCCTGGAGTCACAGGTCACCTAAATAACCCAGTGCGAGTCAAAGATTTCTATGTAATACACTAGACGAGACATAATATCTTATTGGGACTGTCGGCTACTACGAAGAAGTCCATGGGTTTATTCGGGCTCAGTCAAAGCTGAGCAATCGAAGCGACTACACGTGCTTCACGCTGCGACGCCACTAGGGATTGCAATCCGGCGGTAATAGACGATCGGGACTAACCACCGACCAAGGTCACATTTGTCTCACCTTGGTCGAGTTGGTGTAAAATCCGACCGTGTGGGTGAATGGTGGTTGGCGACCGAATGAAGACACCAACCACCATCCACACGGTCAGATTTTACTCCTGTGACAAGTGAGTGTAAAGTGAGACAAATGTGACCTTGGTCGTGCCACGATCGGTACACGATGTTGGTCCCGATCGCGCACGAACTAACTATAAAAACGAGCATAAAATTACGTTTGTTGTAAGGGAGCACCTTTTAAATATTCATTATATTCTGTTTTTAATTATTTATTGTTATAGCAGCAACAGAAATAAATTATTTGTAAAAAAATTTATATAAAGTCTAACTGCCACGGTTAGTGAGATACAGCCTAATTACAGACGGAGAGATAGACAGACAGCGAAGCCAATTTCAGTAATAGGGTTCACTTTATCCTTTGGGTACGGAACCCTAAAAAGGACAATCGATATTGTATCTCAATGATATTGCTGTAATAATTGACTAAAGAATATTAATCGGTAACAACACTAGCTTTTCTATTTCCGTTTATAATGATTTCGTTCACTCATTCACGTCAACTCACGACCAATCACGTCCGTGCTGGCTGCGACTGAACGTCATCACTCATTCAATTTTTGATTGATTTCCATTTTTCTTTTCTTTCATTCTTTTTGGCGTGGCAGTGATCGAGTAAGGTTGTGTCTGTAATTAACTAATTATTACACATCGATAATAATTCCAAAAAGCTGTATTTTTCCATAAAATTTGAAAGTGGTGATAGACGGCATCATGAGGCCGCAGCAAAATGGTGACGACGGATACGTAAGTTATTTATACCTTTACTACTAGTTTGTCATTATGGTCATCAATCATCCATCATATTGTGAAAATATGAAAATAATGTATTGGACGTTTGTAAATTGTAATTGGGTTGTTAAGAAAATATAACAGAAACATCGCTGCAACTGTGACTACGTGATATCTCGAAATTACGATTGACCTCGTTTTGCGAGCAAGCGACGCCACGCCGCCGCCATTTTGTTAAGTGGTGCTCCATTTCCATTTTCAGGATGAGCCAGAGGTACATCGCAAAATCTTTATCGGAGGGTTGAATTATCGCACAACCGATGAATCATTAAAATCACATTTTGAAAAATGGGGCGAAATTGTCGATGTCGTTGTAATGAAGGATCCAAAAACCAAGCGATCTCGTGGTTTCGGTTTCATTACATATTCCAAGGCGCACATGGTTGATGATGCGCAGAACAACAGACCGCATCGTATCGATGGACGGTAAGTTTCATTTTAACTACTTTCGTTGCACGCCCACTTTACATGCAAAGCAACGTTGATTAATTAGCTCTAGAAAGTTACAATGAGCCATTGTCTGCAGTCCAGCTATGTGAAAATTTGCACTCGTTTTCACATCGTTTTAAGCTGCAGAAATAAAAGACTTGTCTTGGTGAATGTTTCGTGTAATTAGTCCACGTGGCATTTTCTGACGAGCCAACAGGCATAATTTTATTGAAAAAGATATACAAGATTTTACAAAAACATAAGTACTACTATTTCAAAGTAGCTATTGGTATTTGTTCTCAGTGTTGTGGAAACTAAGCGTGCTGTTGCAAGGCAAGATATAAAAAATCCAGAGGCTGGCGCTACTGTGAAGAAGCTATTTATTGGTGGTATTAAAGATGACCATGATGAAGAACAACTTCGTGAATACTTTTCAAACTATGGCACTGTACAGAATGTGAGCATTGTCACCGACAAAGCTACAGGAAAGAAAAGAGGGTTCGGATTTGTTGAGTTTGATGACTATGACCCAGTTGACAAAGTTTGTTGTGAGTATATTTAGTATTGTGACAAACTGTTTATTTTAATTTTGATTCCACAGTCTTGCCCCAGAATGGATCATTAAATGTCCACCTCTGGCTTCTCTAGCTGTGGATATTAACTTATTGACTTTAGCTATACCTGACTATCAAAATAGTGGAAGATCTGGTACGCAAGTCAACGGACATACATTTTTTCTAAATTTTGTGGATTTTGACTAATCTAATGTCTTCTAACTTGCAATTTTTTTGGCAACAGTAAATGCCCCCCACAAAATTAATGGAAAACAGTTGGATGTTAAGAAGGCCCTTCCTAAAGATGGTGGTGAACAGAGAGGAGGTGGCCGACAAGGAGGCGCTGGTGGAAGGCAAGACAGCTGGGGTAATGCAGGTATGTACAGATATAGTTGATCATTAAACATTTGCAATATCTGATATGGTGCTAAAGTTGTGTTTTTGCAATTACAGGTGGCTATGGGAACAACCAGGGTGGGTGGAACAATTCCAATCCTTGGGATAACAATCAAGGAGGCTGGGGGGGTGGTAACCAGGGTGGTGGTTACGGAGGGGGGGGTGGCAACGGCCGCGGGGGCTGGGGTGGTGGTAACAACCAAGACTTTGGCAGTTACAACCAACAGAGCTACAGTGGTGGACCCACTAGAAACCAACAGTATAGCAATAACCGAGCCACACCCTACAATATGAACCAGGGTGGCGGCAGTGGGGGCGGCGGCTACGGGGGTGGCAGTGGTGGCGGCAACTACGGCGGCCAGGGCCGTGGGGGACGGTTCTAGACAATGTAAGTATGACATCATCCCCATAAACCTTCCACTCATCACATCACCAACATTTATCAAGTACTAGTACTACTCATTGAGATATTCCCCACTTCTGACTACCGGAATAGGAAGTTGTGTGGTATAGATGTTGAGTTCTGTTGACTAGGATATATCTGAGCACTACATAGCATTAATTGAGCATAGGCGGACAGTATTGTTTAGTTTCATAATAATAGTCCAGTGATAGATGATTAATGCTGTGAAGGTAGCCGCTATTGTTAGCATGTTTGGCTTGTACGTGTCTGATAACAGGTTTTTTCAATCTCTAGGTTTCGTGCTAAGTACACTAGTAAAGCAGAGTATTCCGCTAGTGTAGGCAGTACGCTCCGGAGCCTAGATACACACCCATGCTCCCACGAGACAACCTAGGAGACGCCGTCAGGAAACCTCTATACTTATTTAGCAGAAGCTAGTGATTTTTTTGACTTTTAATAGAAAATGATAGAATTATGTGTATCAATTTGTAATGTGGTCTTCTATTTATTGTAGTACCTAGGTACTGTCGTGACATACGTGTAAGGATTTCATAGTTTGTAAAATGAAACTTTTTCTATGAGTAATTTAGTACAAGTTTAGGATTATCTGTAAGTTTCCCAGAAAGTAGATGTTAGGTTTAGTGTACACAAACAGTTGACAAAATAAGAAATAATGAAAATGGCAACAAAATTATTTTCTTGATTATATTACTCAGTATTAAGTCCTCAAATAGCATAGGCATAGAATTTATTGATGACTAGGTTAATTAAATGTAAAATAAACTTAAATACAAAATCAGTAGGGTTGTTTTCTTAGAAGTGTAAATATTCCTAGTTCTTATTTATTTTTTCATTTTATTTTTGCCTTTGTCAGCCTGAAACATCAAGTTGTGCTTTGTTAGTGTAGAAGTTGAATGTACCTACATGATGTCTAAAGTTACAATCACAACTGCTGACAAAAATGTATGTAGATCAGAGTTTGTAATTCTTTACAGATAGTTGATAACAGCAACATTTAGTACTAGAAGTATATTATTATAAATTACAAGAATTATATCGATTGTACTTGTTCTTTATTTAGTCATTAGTGTAGATTGTCTGCTGTTGACAAACGGCCACACGAACCACTCCCCCTTTAGCTAAATTGTTTCACTGCAGTTTGTGTAGATGTCGCCTTTATCAATTTGTCTTCTCGATTGCGTCGCACGAGGGTTGTATTACTATACAACTCTCCTCGGTAAACTACCATTTTGACTATGTATAGTGGTGTTAGACTATAGGTACTTATTTTCGGTTACTAATAGCTGTTTGTTAATGTATTTAAAGATCATAGGTGCTCGACGCTGAACTTGACATGGCGTGTCTAGTTTCAAAATCACGGCGTATAGGTACATATAGTAGGTGCATTCGTGTTACGGGTAGACTTTGGTAACTCGTGAGAGAAAGATAAAAATGAAACGTTTCACTTCAAGTGAGCTAATCACTCACCAACTCACTTGCTTTTAAAATATATCACTAGCTCACTAGTTTTAAATTTCATTTTCGCGCTGATTACTAAATAACTACTGAGCTGGGTGGCGCATGAATGGGACTAGAGACGAAACACTTGTTCATTTACTGAGCTAAATGAGTTAGTGAGCTGAATGAGTGATAAAATATGTATCCTTTGATAGAAATGACGCGTACCTTTTTTTTTTCAATGATACATTCTGCGCAAGTCTAGTTACGAGGTCTGTTATTTATATGTATATCACAAGACCAAGGTTGATAGTAGAAAATATAAGTTCGTAAGATGTCTTTTATTTCTATAAATCGATACAGTAGGTATGTAACAAGTAGTTCAACATTTTTAAAAGATACCAATCGCTAATGCTAATGCCAAACGCTAACTCCAAAAATGTATTGAAATTACATAAGCTACGGAAAAGTTAGATAGATAGATAGAAAATGCTTTATTGCACAAGAGTAAATCAAGTACATAGGCGAACTTAATGCTAAGTAGCATTTTCTTCCAGTTAACCTTTGTGTAGTGTGGAAACTAGTTGTAGTGCTGGTTGAAAAAGAATAAGAAAAAGAATTACCCAAATAAAATAATCATAAGAAGTAGCAATAGATAATAATATGAGTTTAGATAGATAAGGTTTTAAACAAATAATACATACTTTTTAATAACTTACATATTTTATATTAAACTTATTGCAAATTAGAATAAAATATCTACATAATAAACAAGGACCTACTCATTTAATAACTATTTTAAGTGCTCAATTTTTCTAACTGTTTTGAATGGATATGAAGTGTTGATATAATTTGGATTTGAAGATTCCCATTGATGAGGCTCTCCGGATTTCCACTGGTAGTGAGTTCCAAAGACGAATAGCAGTGACAGTGAAAGAGTATGTGTAAAAGTTAGTATTATGCTGGGGAATGGTGAGTTCAAGATGATAGCAGCTGCGCATAGGGCGACCACGCGATGAGAAAAGTCAAGTTAGCGATTTCCGAAATGTCATTTTAGTACATTTCATAGTTAGCGTTTGGCGATAGCCTTAGCGTTAGGGATCTTTACTAGTCCCCCTGGACGATCCCATCAACTAGAAGACGCCTGAACAGATCCCAGCAGTATTTGACGTTGACTCATGTCAGCGAGTTCATTCTGTCGCGCGCGCCTTGTTACGTAGACTCAATTTTTGCAACGTATACCTACTTGAGATAAAGACTAGAGGTCGGGGATAGCAACGTCGAATACAAAACGGGGTTTAGCAAAGATCCCTTTTCATTAGCGTTGACGCCAAACGATAACTCAAAATGTATGGAAATGACAGTCCCTGCGGAAAACTACGAAAGCTAATGTCATTCATTCTCCATACATTTTGGGGCTATCGTTTGGCGTTAACGCTAATGGAAAGGAATCTTTGCTAGACCCTTCAGGGGCTCTAGCAAAGAACCCTTTGCATTGGCTATATCGGGTTAGGTTAATTATTTCTGAATAACGCAAGATTCGCAAGCGACATCTTTGGCGAGGTATTGTGCTAAATGAGTACACTGGATGTTACCATACTAACTAGTAACGATCACTACATTTTTTTCATGTTGGGGCTATTTGTCGTTGTACAGATGAGACCATTTTGCTTGAAGATGAGACCCTGTGCCTTGGCTAAGTACTTACAATCTTCATTCTCGCCACGCCCTACAGATTTTAATAAAGCGGGAAATACAAATAATGATTTCAGAAATCAAGAGACCCTTTTTTGTTACGTTGAGCTTAGAGCTAGAATTTTCTCAGGATTATGGGGGCAATGATCTTAATTGTTCCTGAGAAACATTGTTTTCACAGGATTGTAGTGTGAAAGTGATCTATCTATCTATAGGGGTTCAGTTGGTCTTCATCTTGCAAACATCGGCGTTACAACATTATCCCTTTACTGTATGGGATGACATCACCTGTAGATGTCGCCTTTCCGCAGGTAATTTCATATCCCATCCCATACTTTTAGGAGTATCGTTTGGCGTTAACCCTAATGTAAAGAGATCTTTGCTGTCTAAAATGGGTACGGGAACCACAGATTCCTGAAAAAACGCCTTGTGAGAACTTTACGGCAATGTCTCATTTAGCGAAGATTAACTACCAGGTGCGCATTCCTACTTTAAGATTAGAATTTATTTCTATTATTAGGCTTCAAAGTTCATCAAATTCGGTGAGCCGGAAATTTGAAGCAGTGAGCTAATCCCGCTGCTGTTCGTAAAATTTTTTAAGAACTAAAAATATCTTAGGTTCTTCATTCCCGGATCAATCTATTTCTTTCCAACGGTTTTAGGCCGTTATTACAGAACGATGGTCATTTGTCTATCGGTAACCAACTGCAGATTTCATTCAAAAAGTGATGACTTTGAAATATGAATAGCCGTGTGGCGCGTATAGGGTACTACTGGCCATCGAAGGGGTTAGTTGCTTTATCATTATTTTAATCTAAAAGATTTCATTATTTTAAAGTTCTGAGAGACACTGCAAACTGTTATGGGCGGCCGTGTCGCTTAACATCAGGTGAACGACTACCTCGTCTCACCATGCATTGTGATGTTTTTTAAATTTGCCGCGCGATTTTCAGTCTCTACTTTCATTAGCCAGACTAGTCACTTTTAAATTGTGGTTAGCCGATGGTCTTTGTTGTGTAAAGAAACTCCGCCTTAGGTTTCTGTTAACTCGTCTTACCTAATTATGTGATTGTATAAGTTAAGATTTATTTCACTTAACGCTTACATAACAGACAATATGCTATGCGGTCTTCGCCTCTTCGCGAAGAAGATATAATAGGTAGTTGCCATGGAGCTATTAAAAAAAGAAGGAGGGAATCCCGTCTGATCCGAAACTGAAGCACCCTTAGGAAGCCGGAACGCTTCGTACGTACGAGCGGAACACGCACACACATCATACGCAGCCGGTCGCCCTACTTTCATCTGACACACATATGTAATATGTCCGCCATTCTGGGCTTCAGTTCGATGTCAATCAAAACTCAATCCTTTTTTTTATTTCATCCATGGTAGTTGCTATTTAATTACAATCCAAGGTTACAGTCTTACCGTCTTACCACAAAAGATTTAGACGCGCTTTAAACACTTGTTGAACAGTTGTTTCATGAATTCCATACCACAAATCCGCGCCTAACACTCGTTTAAGATAGACGGGCGTTAAACACGTGCTAAAATTTAAACATACTCAACCCCTTAGTTTAAGAGGTGTTTAACTGTCGCTGTCACCATAACACACACATTCAAAGTTCACGCTAATAACGTTCAGTTTTTTCTATGGTCACAGCTATGACGCTAACATGTATTGGATTTACAAAATGAGTTCTGCGCGGAATGAAACGTTTCGTATAATGTCACCTTATTTAAAAAATGTGGATCGAGTTAGACAGTGTTTAAGTAAACATGGTTTTGTAGTGACAAAAACAAAACATCCGTTTAAAGAGCATTTAACTTTCAGACGCTGTCTAACTAAACATGTATCTAAGCGATGTTTAAAATTATTTTTGTGGTAAGACGTTTATATTTTAGTCAGCTGTATCAAGATTCTCGCTAAGTGACTAACACGAAGACAGGCTTCTTTCCCAACATTCGAAATGTTTTCACAAAATTCATTCATTATTTTTCAGTTTTACTACTAAAAAGTATTGTGTAGAAGTTTGTTTAATATAATAAAACATTTCATTTAATTTTTTGTTCTAATATTTTACAATTTTATTTTCATGGTGTGAACTACGGGGACGTCGGGGTCTAAACGATCTGCCGAGTTCCTTATTGCCGCAGGTAAGTTTTGTGTTTATTGACATTTTAAAAAGCACATTTACCTATTATTATGATTGGGTAACCGTACTTTGGTTTTGTTAATTTTCTATGGCTCTAACATTTTATTTTACGTTGAAAATAAAGAATTGAATTTCATATCTTGTTTTATTGGTTTACCTTATAAGTACATACTTGTATAGTTAGGTACTACAAATATACGTGTAAAATACAAGCACAAAAGGTTTCCGTGAAAAAACGCGGTTCAAATGGTACTAGTTACTAGGAAATGTGTATATATATCCTCGTGGGCATATTGGTAGGGACACTTGAAGGTATAAGTATTACTAGAAACCGAAACCGAACGCACCGGAACGCAATTAAATGAATTTGAAATAATACATAAAATATATCAAAGAGGATATAAAGCTACGCTTAGAAGAGGTGGGAGTCCCATAGACAAAGATGAAAATCGTCGCTTGTATGAAACGTGCACTAGACTTAAGTACCAACTAAATGACAAGAAAAAAAAAAGATAATTTGACGTAATTGCAGAGCTGCCAATATAATCACCTCAAATAGGAGCACAGATTAGATAGGGATTAGGGATGTACATTCGTGCATATTTTTATCAATAAATATGTAGGTACCTGCTACGAAAGCAGGGTTCTACAATTAATAAGATTTTCTATTAGATTTGCTATGAAGCATGATGAAATAAAACAAAAGTAACAATAAGTCAAAAATTTATTGCATATAGACTTTTTGCTTTTTTACAAGTCAAAAAAGTACTTAATAATTAAAATTACTATCTCAGTTTGAATTGGTATAATATCCCGAAAGGGGGTAAATCTACTCCCCAACGTAGACAATGATTCTTCTACGACTTTTCTAAATATTTTCCTCTTACTTGAGCCTCCAACCTTTGGCTCAGCAGAGCAATGATGTTGAAGGTACTGAATTTTTTTTTATTATTCAACTGAGTATTACAAGTGAAAATATTCCAGAGAAATAAATAAAACTTACTAGGTGTAGTAGTCCAAGAGCCACAGTAATCATGTTCCATAAATTGAGTGGTAGTTGATACTGTAAAACATAATATAATAATGAGTTACTATAGTAATCATGTTTTGCCAACTCATACGACATGACGATTTCAAGGGAGTTAAAATGCTGGCTGATGATAAGCGGACTCTGCAAAATGAGTCCTACCACTACAAAAAGATGTTTTTGTATTAAAAAAGGGCAAATAATTAAATTGAAACCTGTTTTGTCACTTTTAGTGATGTGAAGTGAAAACCCATTTAACAGCTCATCTAGTAATTGTCTGCAGTTTTTTTTTACTTTTTCTTAACTGTGTCTTCTTCTTCGTTCGTATGTCCACATATGTATTTTAATTGGTGTAGTTTTTCAATGGGTGCGTACACCAAGTACTCTTCCCCTGTTGCTTTTACCCATTGTTTACATCTAGTAAAACATTTATTTCATTAATAAATAAGCAGTGTCTACATAAATCTCCTAACTATAATAATCTTAGTAAGTATTATACAAGTTTAATACATAGAGGATGTTGTCATCCAGGTATCATATAATATTAGTCCAAAAGTAAAAGGCATTTCTTATTACGGTACTACGCCCGTAAAACTATTGTCATCCGATTATTGTTATTCTGTTATCATGCAAAAGGCTGGTATTCAATGATTGAAATATCGACAGTCGATAAAATAAATTCAAACACTATTGGTACTACGTTAGGTTATTTTCTTTAAATTATGTTGAAGAGGTTGTATATGAGCTTCTAGGTAGTTAAAACTCTTTATGTATTTCTTTAGTAGATATTCTATGTCATTGCTGTATATTTTGAATCTCTTGATTATTCGTCTGTCACTTACAAATGTACTCTGTGAAGGAACCAAACTGTTCTTTAATATACATTTTACATTATCCTTAATTTACCAGTTTTATTGGCTAAAACGATCTAGAACGGACCTCGTCTTCAATATCTATCATGGTAGCATCGCATTGGAGATTTTTAGTTAAATAAAAATTGGTTACGAGTATGGAAAACGTAAGGAGTGGTGCGGACGGTGACGACGGTGGACCGCACACCCATGTATCAGGAGGATTACTGCAAAGCATAGAGAAACTTGACGGCGCGACTAACTACGCGACATGGAAGGTTCAAGTGGAGCTTTATCTGGTAATGGAAGATTTATGGGATTATATAGAAGAAACACCGTCGAATGCTGCTGGTCTTAAAATTGACAGGAAGGTACGTGCAAAGGTGCTCCTTATGGTGAAGCCACACTGTCTGGTGCACGTGAAGAAGGCCACTACAGCTAAAGAGAGCTGGAATGCGCTGAGAGCCGCCTTCGAAGACCAAGGAGTAAATAACAGATGCCGGTTACTAGGACGCCTTGTAAGTCAGAAGCTAAGTATGTATAGCAGTCCACGAGTCTACGTCACCGAGATGCTGTCACTAGCCGATCAGCTAGCAGATATGGGCAAAGAAGTAGACGACGAGTTGCTGGCTGCACTTATGCTGCAAGGGCTAGGAGACCAGTACGAGCCGATGAGAATGGCTATAGAGAATAGCAATATAACGTTGACAACCGACTACGTTAAAACCAAATTGCTACAGATTGACGTCAGTGTGACGTCAGATCGTTCGCCGCAGAATGCTTTCAGTGCTGTTAGGAAGAAAAGCTATGGCAAAGCAAAGGAGAAGAACAAAGGCAACACAGAAAAGAAGAAGATAGAATGCTGTGTGTGCGGGGAAGGACATAAAGCACGTTTTTGCCCCAAGAAGCATGACTGTCAAGCGCACACTACACATACGGCACTCCATACCTACAGTAATGCATCGCAAGAGTGGATACTTGATTCTGGAGCGTCATTTCATATGACAAACAGGAGAGATTGGCTAGATAACTATGTGAAGTTAGGAGAGCCAGTCCAAATATCCTGCGCGAATGGGAACAGGGTGGAAGGTGAAGGCCGAGGTGATGTTTGTTCGGATGAACTGAACGTGAGTGTGAATGGAGCTGTGTTCGTGCCGAAGTTAGCTGCGAATCTATTAAGTGTAAGTACGTTAGTCAATCGTAACTTTGTGGTAGTGTTTTCGAAAAGAGGTTGCGAGTTGTATAAGTCGGAAGAATGTCAAGTAAGCGGTAAGGTAGAGTTGGTATGCAAGGAAGAGAAAGGGATTTATGTAGTCAAGTCCAAATCTAATCCTCCCAAGTTTTCAGCTTTAAAAACCAACGCTGATGATGCAGTCCAACTATGGCATCGCAGACTTGGACATTTGGGACTCGGCAACATGAAGATACTACGTGACAGACTGGCTAGAGGTATATGTTTCAAGGACCCAGTTTCAGTACAGTGTGTGTCGTGCTTGAAAGGTAAGCAAACTACATTACCTTTTCCGAAACAAAAGAGTACGCGTGCTACTGAACTACTTGAACTTGTACATAGTGACGTCTGTGGGCCAATAGAAACTACTTCATTTACGGGGTATAAGTATTTTTTGACATTTATTGATGACAAATCGAGAAAAACTTTTGTTTATTTTTTGCGAAACAAAAGTGAAGTTTATTCGAAATTGGTAGAGTTTAAAACGCTTGTTGAAATTGTTGAAAATCAGACGGGTAAAAAACTAAAGGCGATTCGAACAGACAACGCGACCGATTACGTCAATGAACGTGTAAATACTTTTTTGCGGAACAATGGTATTGTCCACCAGTTGACAGTGGAATACACACCGCAACAAAATGGAGTGAGTGAGAGGGCCAATCGTTCAATTGTGGAACGAGCAAGAAGCATGCTTGAAGAAGCGAAACTTAACAAGAGGTATTGGGCAGAAGCGGTCAACACGTCAGTTTATTTGAAAAATAGATGTCCGACACGAGCTGTTAAAGGGATGACGCCTGAAGAAACATGGTCTAACAAGAAGGTAGACCTGAGTCATTTAAAGGTTTTCGGCTGCCGTGCGTTTATGCATGTTCCGAAACAAAAGCGGAAGAAGTTTGATTCGAAAACAAAAGAACTACTGTTTGTCGGCTACTGCGAAACAACAAAAGGCTATAGACTTATAGATCCTGTGACGCATAGCTTATACAAAGCAAGAGATGTTGTGTTTTTTGAAAATCAAATCAGAGTTCATGCAAACGACACTCAAGATGAAATCGTGGAAGTGATACCATCAGATGACAGCTGGGAGAGACCGATAGTGATTCGAGAAGTTGATGCCTCTAATGAAGCTCATCAAGTGGAACAACATGAAACAGTACGAAGAGGGCCTGATGAATTTTTCGACTGCGAAGATGTTGGTGAACAGCGTTGTACGGAAAATATAGCTGATGAAGAAGTACAGTCAGCTGGAGAAATAAATACAATTGAGACCTTGTATCCCAATGAAGAAGTGGAAGTTCCTGAATCAGAAGTGCCAGATAGTGAAGGTTCTGCACCTGAATTGGAAACCACCTATGATGTTCCTGAAAGAAGATATCCTCTTAGAGAGAGAAAGCCTAAAAACTTGAGTGATTATATTCTCTATTATGCAGAAGAAGATATGAAGGAAGATCCAGTAACAGTTGAAGAAGCCTTATCTAGAGCTGATAAAGAAGAATGGCAGAAAGCTATTCAGGAAGAGCTTGATGCAATGAAGAAGAACCGGACCTGGGAGCTAGTAGAAAAGGCTAATGGCTACTTCGTGGATTCTAAATGGATATTTAGAATAAAAAAAGAGCCGGGGAAGATACGGTATAAGGCGAGACTCGTAGCCAGAGGGTTTACACAAATAAAAGGGTTGAACTACAACGAAACTTTCGCACCTGTAGTACGGCATAATACCCTGAGACTACTGTTAGCCCTAGCCGTGGAGAATAATCTGAAGGTAGATCAGATGGATGTCGTTACCGCGTTCTTAAACGGAGAGTTGAAAGAGAAGGTTTACATGAGACAACCTAAAGGTTTTGAAGAACAAGGTAAAGAGGGACATGTCTGTCTACTGAAGAAAGCTCTTTATGGGCTAAAGCAGGCTCCCAGAGCATGGTATGAGAAACTGAACAAAGTATTGTTGGAGATGGGTTTCAAGCGATGTGAAACTGAACCTTGTGTCTACATGAGGAAGAAACAAATCTCCATGATGTTTGTTGCAGTTTATGTTGACGATATTCTAATACTTTGGAATAATGAACTGGAGAGAATATCGGTCAAAAGAGAACTTCATACAAAGTTCGAAATGAAAGACCTTGGTGAAGTAGATGTTATTCTGGGTATGAAAATCAAACGTCAGGAAAACTCTATACGACTCAACCAAACCGAGTATCTTGAGAAGATTTTAAAGAAATTTGGGATGAGTGACTGCAAGAGTGTAAAGACTCCTGTTGAAAGTGGGATTAAGCTTGTGAAGCCACAAGATGAGAAGTACATTCCACCAACTGACCTGCCATACAGGGAGTTAATTGGTTCACTGATGTACCTAGCTGTCTGCTCAAGACCTGATATTGCATATGCAGTTAGTTACCTAAGCCAGTTTAACAGTTGTTTTGATCAATCACATTGGACAGCTGCGAAGCGTGTGCTTAGATATTTGAACGGAACCAAAGAACACGGGCTTATATTCAAGAAGACAGGGAATAAGCTGGTTGGCTATGTGGATGCAGATCACGCAGGAGATGTGTGTGATAGGAAATCATATACTGGTTTTGTATTCACACTTGGAGGATGTCCTATAGCGTGGGAAAGTCGCAAGCAAACGACAGTAGCACTCTCAAGTGCTGAAGCTGAGTATGTGGCTCTTTCGGAGGGATGCAGAGAGTCAGCTTTTTTGACCGCACTTCTAGCTGAGCTGACTGGGATTACAGAAGCTGTGAAACTATATAGTGATAGTCAGTCTGCCATTCAAATTGCTGAGAATCCCATGCATCATCGGAGAACCAAACATATAGATGTGAGGCATCACTACATTCGTGAAATGGTGCGAATGGGGAAGGTTAAGTTGAGCTACTTGCCTACGAGTGAGATGCCTGCAGATGTGCTGACGAAAGGACTTTGCAGAGAGAGGCATGAGAGATGTCTGAAAGGAATGCAAGTTTGAGGAGGAGTTTGGACTGGCTCTAGTACCTCATTTAAGGAGGAGTGTTGAAGAGGTTGTATATGAGCTTCTAGGTAGTTAAAACTCTTTATGTATTTCTTTAGTAGATATTCTATGTCATTGCTGTATATTTTGAATCTCTTGATTATTCGTCTGTCACTTACAAATGTACTCTGTGAAGGAACCAAACTGTTCTTTAATATACATTTTACATTATCCTTAATTTACCAGTTTTATTGGCTAAAACGATCTAGAACGGACCTCGTCTTCAATATCTATCAAATTAAACTTATTCTTATCCTACAACTGTATATTACGTAATCATTTTTCTTCTATAAGCATTACAAAATTCATTTTCGATGCTTACCTATCTTCGTCTAAAGGAAATTTAGCGAAGACTCGCTTTTGGCAATCTGACCAGCGGCCGAATTTTATGCCGCAAATTTCACATATTTTATAATGCACCACACTCATTTCTTCGAAATTTCACTTCTTTTTCACACTAATCGAACCCCCCTATCAATAATACTATCATGAATTCTTTTTATTTGATATTCTCGAAATTTTTCCCATCAAAACAACAATCAATGGCGGACTGACTAGTGACTGATGATGAGTGACTGCGTAGATGCGTGTGACAGAGACCGAAAGATGGTAGAGCAAGACAGCGATGGCCGCCATTATTTCTAGCATGCGTTTCATACATCAATAATTTACTTGGAGTTTCGCCAGGCTGAAATATATGCCGATGGGTGCGGGAGGCCTATGTTCAGCAACGTCTTCGGGCTGTTGTTGAAGATGATTACAATGATATAAAATATGCCTATGGACGTGAGGGCGAGCAGCCGCGCAAAGTGGCACTCTGTGGGGGAGGCCAATGTTCAGCTGTGGACGTCTTCAAGCTGTTGATGATAAAATGTCCTACTGCTCAACTTGATAGATAGATGGTTGATGCAGTTGAGCAGGGGGTAACTTGAGTGATACACAAACAACTGAATCTGGTTATCATCATAATTATGTAATAATGAAGAAGCACGCGTCGGAAATTTCTTGTATTTTCATTCTGAAAGCGGTGGAGATTCTCCACCAGTGGAGATACATACTTTACGAGTAACTTGGAAAAAAAAATAACATTGAGAATTTTGCAAAGTGCCTGATCAAATTGTAATAGTCCAGTCTAGGCCTGCTCTAGTAAAGTGGTGGCAAATCCCTACATATAATAAATGTGTAATTCTGATGCGCTACGGAACACACACATAATGATGTTAAATCTAATTTATCCCATAGGTTCTATTGTTCAAAAATATCGTAACCGCGATGCAGGACTACAAGGCTTTTTGCCCTTCTCCATACATTTTCTAATTTATCGTATCTAACGCCATCTAGGGACAATAATTTGTAGCTGTTTGTTTGTTTGTTTGTTATTGAACAAATCCCTAGATACTGAACTGATTTTCATGCGGGTTGCACTAATATGCTTAGAAATAACCAGCACACAACATAGGATGTATTAAAATACAAATATCATTAAAAAATTTTGGTCAAAATTATTAAATATCATTACGAAACCGGACGGAATTATATACAACATCGCCGCTTCATGGCGAATTTTTTTTGGCTACTGACGGTTAGTTTGTGTCACAGTAATTTTTTTTATGTTGTATTATGGCTCCACACATAGTTTATTTAGCCAGTGTTAAGTATAGTAATTTTTCGTCGTGTTGCTATTGAATATTTCACATGTTTCACGTAAAGTCTATCTGGAGGCACAGATTAAAGAAAAAAAACGCGTGGAAGGCCATGAACAAAGAGTAATAGAAGTTAATTTCGGTAGTAAATATGCATTAAACAGTGGGATGAAATTTTACAATTTATTAGATTTGATTAACCATTATTAGTTTTTCTATTTAAGCCCTTGCAGGTTATTTGGGGGTTTTGGAGTAAAATAGATATACCATCAAATAATATGTAAGTAGTATGAATCGATTGCATTCAAGATACAAACATGTTAATTATACTTAAGTGCCCGCAGATTAAAGAAACAACCGGTCAAGTGCGAGTTGGGCTCTCGCACGAAGGGTTCCATTCAGGGTATCATTATAAATAAAAACTAGCAAAAAAAAACGTTTGATGTATGAGAGAGAAAAAATACTAAAATACGGAATACAATAAGTATTTAAGGGGTTAAATACTTATTTTATTCTGTATTTTTTGTAATAGCGGCAACAAAAATATATTTATCATGTGTGAAGATTTCAGCTGTCTAACTATCACGGTTCATGAGATACAGCCTGATGGTGACAGACGCACAGACGGACAGCGAAGCCTGAGTAATAGGGTTCCGTACCCAAAACGGACTGACGACGTCTGTCAGGCTGTCTGTCCGTCTGTCATCAGGCTGTATCTCATGAACCGTGATAGTTAGAGCTTTACCCTTGGGAGTATAATCTTGACCCTTGCTACGCCAATTTTTGGCATTACATGACGTTTATGTTTGGCCCACAGGCCTGAGGGCCAATGCATACTATTACCACCATAGGCTAATGCAGTGGGCCAATGATACTCTTACGTTACGTATAAATTACATACTCTTTGAATGATACAGAAGTATAATAATACTCAGATTATTAATAATACAATACTAATAATACACAAGATTTTTTTCTCTAATCTGTGTACGAAACATGTTATGTAAAATGCCCTGGGGGTCTAGCAAAGATCACAATCACTAACGCTAACTCCAAAAATGTATCGAAATGACATTCGCTACGGAAAAGTTAGCGATTTCCGGAACGTCATTTCAATACATTTTGGAGTTAGCGTTTGGCGTTAGCGTTAGCGGTTGGTATCTTTGCTAGACCCCAGACTTTGCCCTATTGTAAAAATGTTTTGAAAGCCTAGATTTTAATATAATATAGGTTTTAATTAATCATGAGTTCGATGATACTTATCTAAATATCATCGAAAACTTTTCTATAGTTAAGTAGCCATGAGTGGAGATTTCATCAAAATTGGTCCAGGAATATCAAGGATAATAATTAGCGTACCTACGCTGTTTTGGGAAATATTATAATTAATTATTTCATCCATGATTAAGACATGTCATTTTTACTTCGTGGAAGTGATTATACGAGCAGAAAACTCAGTGTGGCTGATAGAAAATCAGTTTTTAAAAATAAAGCCATTACCCAAACCGAAACCTGAAAAGTAATGTAGTCCACGCGTGGCAACGCCGCGGGCAGTAGCTAGTATAGAATATAATTGAATTAAAATTTTTCAGGCACCTGACTGAGGGCTCACGTTATTTGGCCATAGCTTTGTTAAATCACGTTTTATAAATTTTTTGATAACTACATCTAATTTCTACAATTTTGCACTAAATATGACTATTATGTCTCAAGGATCTTCGATTTGAGCCCTCAGACCAGATGCACACCAACTTTACTAGAAGCTTCAGTGGTTTGCGTGGCGAAACTTTTGGTGCGTTTGAACACTAATGTAATAGGAACGTGTAAACCAATAAAAAAAAACGTGAGCGGAGCGAGCGCGAAAATTTTAGATACATGTCCTGGCAGATTTCAGAAAAATAAATATGCAATGGGTAGTAATTTTGCTCAATCAGAAAACGGACGCTCGTAAAACGGCAGCGCGAGTACAGCGAGCGCGAATATTTCAGTGCGTTTATACTGTAGAAATGAACGCTACTGTAATAGGAGGGACGCACACAAGCAAAACACGAGCGAAGCGAGCGCAAAAATTTTTGAAACGTCCTAGCGGATTTCAGAAAAAAATGGGTAATTTTGCTTAATCTGAGAAACGGAAGTTGGTAAAACAAATTTTAGTACCTTTGGATTGTAGAAATAAACACCACTGTAATAGGAGGAATGTGTAGTTACTAATAAAAATGGCGCGAGCGAAGCGAGCGCGAAAATTTTTGATACATGTCCTGTCAGATTCCAGAAATTAAAGTATGTATGGGTAGTAATTTTTCTCAATCAGTACACAGAGAAGCTCGTAAAACGGCAGCGCGAGCGCAGCGATCGCGAAATTTCAGTGCGTTTGGACTGTAGAAATGAACGCCACTGTGATAGAAGGGGTATACTAATAAAAAAAAGCGCGAGCGCGAAATTTTTTGACACATAATCCTGGCAGATTTCAGACAAGTATGTAAAATAAATAAATGTCTTGGTACATTTCAGAAAAATAAGGTATGTGTTGTGTTAAAGTGCACCTGCATTGATTCGAAAGTACGGACAGGGCTGTAACCACGGCCCCCCACAAGGTGGACCGACGATCTGGTGAAAGCCGATGGATGCAGGAGGCGAGCAGCCGCAAAGTGGGACCCCCTCGTGCCCGCTTGACTACTTACCTAATACTAGACTAATACCTACTTACATAAAACTTCATGCAGTGCATAAGTACCTACCTACCTATATTAGATAGGTACGCATGTGCAATTGTGCATGCGAGGCCACTGCCCTGGTATTTTTGGAGTAAGTAGGTAGGTACTATCGGTACCTATCTACGTACTTCGGTCATTTTTTTACTTTTATTCACCACTCAATCTACTATATATATAATATCTACCTAACTGCATAGGGCATAGGATAGGCACCGCCTCTAAGCAGTTGTTTTACTACTATACTACCTAAGTACCTACGCTACGACCGTCGCGACCCACGATTACGTGTCAGTGGAAGGCACGCGGGCTCGTTTTGCGGAAACCATTGCATTGCTAATTTCACTTTCGTTTGATTATCGAGGAAAATCCGCTCTGTAGGTAGGTACCTACCCATAGATCTATATATCAGGATATGCCCGAAGGAACATTTTATTTACTCAAAATGGTGTGGGGAAAAGTCAGCGCCATCTCTTAGATTACTCAGGAACTACGATGAGAACGGCCCTATCGCTGCCATTATGTCCGTCAATTTTTTTTTTACAATGACTTACTTGTGGTAAGAAACTTTGTATTTCTTTTTATTGCACTTTAGAGTGTAGTTTGTGCAACCCTTCACAACACAACTTGGCATATTTTCTTTGAGACACACGACCGATATCTTCTCACTTCCAACACAGACTGGGCGCTAGTGGAGGTCAATCTGTGAACTTGACTCCCTCTTTGAAGCGACGACGGTTGAATCTGTCATTAGGCCTGTCCTTATATATATGTCTATGTACCTACCGGAATTAGGTACTCCGAATCCTGTGATCACTTTATTAGCTCCACATGACGTAGCAGATGGACCTAATAGGCACAAATCACATATGTAAAAAAGTTCTATAGGTATAAAAAGACGGAGCGAGAAAATCTCCGCGCCCTATATTTAATTATTCAGTATAAGCAGGTAGTTCATCTGAGAGTATAAGAGTGCGATTCGAACGCAATGGCGATGGCGGCTGTGAAGTCTGCGCGAAACTCTGCGCAGTGCAAAAATTAGATGTGCGCGGGATAAGGAACAATACTTAATGCGATACCTACAACAAATCATAATAATATGGGACGGGAAGCGCACTTCACAGCCGCCAACGTTGAGTTTAGTTTGTTTCACAGTGGTTTCACACTATCAACCTCCAGTCCCACATGATGCGTGCAAGTTGGAATTAGGGTAGGTACCTACTTAATAGGTAAGACTTCTCTTTCTCTGAGATCGTATTTTGATAACAACATAATTACCTAAGGTAACCTTAACCATTCCTTAGAAATACCTAGGCCTTTATAATTTATGCCTAGGCCTTGATATTGACAGATAGACACAAACAGAGTGGTCCTATAAGTAGTACAGATTCTCCGTTTTCATAAACAAAATCCTAAAAAAAGCCTGAAAATCTATTCTCAGATCAAGCTGCAATAAACTACAGGCACATGTTGGTATGCAAAGGGTAAAGCGAACCCTATATTCCTAAGGCTCCACTGTCCGTCCGTCTTCACGGCTGTACCTACCTATCCCATGAATCGTGATATTTAGACAGTTGACATTTTCACAGCTGATGCATTTCTGTTGCCGCTATAACAACGAATCGCACTAATAGTTACTAAAAAACCATAAAATAAATATTTATACATACCACAAACGTGATTTTTTATTGCTTTTTTTTATCCATAGTAGCATAGTACATCCCTTCGTGCGCGCGACTCCGACTCGCACGTGGCCGGTTTTTTATCTTCCAGATTTTATAGGCTAAAATTGGTCCACGGTCTCAGCTGCATATAACTCGATTTTTTTAAAATCTAAGTTAGTAAGTACATAGGTACTTCTTTAATAATGAATAATTCTCACTAAATAGTTAACATTTATAACTTTTATGAGAATCAATGACGCGGCGAGCTAGTCGTTCACCTGATGTTAAGCGACACAGTTCAGTTGCAGCGTCACTCGGAACTTTAAAATAATAAAGTTCCGCGTGACACTGCACTGCGCACGTCATCCTGAGACATCACACAGTTTAGTCAGATTACTACACTGTGTAATCAGGTCATGAAGTCTCATTTGCCCAGTAATTTCACTAGCTACAATGCCCTTCGAACCGGGACACAGTAGTGCATGCACACTACTGCTTGGCGGCAGAATAACAACCAACTACAACCTAGTTTACTAGTAGGTACCTACGTATCGTAGCAAGAGCTCTGATCCAGACTAGTGGCAGCGCGGGTGTGTGCACCAGACTTTAGTAGACTGGTATTTTGGCGCGCGGAGAAAGTAGGTACGCGAGGTGGTGGCCGAAGACCCCGACGACGTGGAGCGACACTTGGTGCAACCGCGCGGCCGCGGCCGAACTCGGCCTGCGATTCACGGGCGCCCCTTTTGCGAAATAATGCCATTGAATCGCTGACGACCTATTCGCCAGTGGACGCGCTGAGCGCGGAGATGCCGCTCAAATAAATAGTGGTGCGCACTAATAATAACAACGCGCTCGGCCCCGGATCCCCACAATGTGCCAATGGAGAATTGTGACTATCGTTTACTTGGTTCTTACGATAAAAACACCAGAGCCTGCTGCAAGGGAGTTGACATCACCGGACGCTGCCACTCTTCACAATCATGTAAGTTCACTCTTGCTACAAATAGTATACCTATGTTTGAATCAAAGGTTAATGATGCCGTATCGGTCTTAGAACTAGTGCGTTAGTGCAATGACTTGAACGAGGACTTTTACTTTCATCGTTCGCTCTATGCAACTCTTGCATAATGGAAATAAGACGTAGATTATATTTAAAGATTTGCATAAAAATGAAGCTGATGAAACGTGAAGCGCGGATCTATCAATAAAATAATACCTATTGTTTCCTTTGTATGTATCTATCTATTCTTACTTATTTTGGGTAGTCCAGGAAAACTAACACGAAACAATAAATAAAAAATACTTAAGTACTTAGTTCTATAAAATTGGTGAGGTACAAGCTACTGTAACCTACCGATAGAATAAATGATAGATGGAGGAAGACTGGAGGAGGTGTTTTAGGACTTTGCTTAGGCCTTATTAAATCTACTAGAATTTTCTTCCTACGGAATGATAAAGACATGATTTTGCCGGGCAAAACATTCAAATAACACTTACTTATACCTACCAACAACACGAACAGCGTGATACATTGGGTTGTTAGTAGCTAATGATTAAGGACAGAAATGCAAACCCTTCAAATCACCGACACAACAAAGACATAAGAATTAAAAACACAGTAGGTTCAGTGCAGTTGTATGCCTCTATACCATCGAAATATTTCGATGCTCTATACACGAACACAAAACTATATTTGTCCTGTCGCGGGAATCGAACCCGCCGCCTCCGGGTTATGAGCCGATCTGCTCAACCACCACACCAGGCTGTCATAATAGATGGATGGATCCGATTTTGCTATAGGTACCTATAAACTACACTATAATTCGAGTTTAGATTTTTATAATAATGATTCTGCCAATCATCATCAGTCAGTCAGTCACTATCTACACGGGTATTTAAGTTTATATAAGAGTACTTACTTATAAACTGAATTTGTGGACAATAATCCAATTCTTCTACCGACTTCGAAGGGAGGTTATCATTTTGCTTGTATTTTTTATGGTTTATTTTTTTACGGTGTTACCTCATAGTTATCTCCGACATTTATACACCGATTTGCATAAGTTACTTATAGTTATAATTTTTTATTTGAAAACTTTGTCAGGAGAATTTATTGTTAATAATAGTCTCATACATTTTTTTACAAAGTCGGGTCAACAGTTTGCTATTTTTTAAATCGAAGAAATATTTAATTGAAAAAAATATAAGGATGTTAATTATCATCCAAGTACCTATTTATAATTAATCAGGAGGTACTTAAGACTAGGTGGTGATGGCGTGATGCGATGATGATGACGCAAGTGTGGCTGGCGGCAGCTGAATGACATTTGCTGAAGCTCGGGCTAAGTGGCGAGCGTTAGGAGAGACCGATGTCCAGCAGTGGACTGATACAGGCCGATGATGATGATTTCTCGTGTGAAATTAAGCTGACTGATCGAAGTGGTTTAACTTGTCAGAAATTAATTTAATTTTTTTCCTATTTTGACATTTTTTTTGTAAGTCGTGGTAATAATGAACTGCACATTACAAGCTGCTAGGTTATGTGAATGTGTGAATAGTTTAGTTTACGTAAGTAGGTAATTAGCCGGATATTGCGCTACCTTCGCGGATTCGCTCACACTACTTCACATAAAAATGGAATAATCGATTTGTTGTGTTAATGTGTAAGCTATATAATTTATCTAAGTAATTGAATAGGAATAATATTTATGTGAGTAGGCTGTTATAATGCACATAAGTATAATTAGATCTCGCCGCCTTAGAATTGAGACACTAAACTCATAATTTTTTTAGTAGATTTTAATTAGGGTAGTTTTTTTTCGGTACCTATAAAAGCTTTGTCAGCCTCTGTGGTGTGGTGGTTGAGCAAATCAGCTCATATTGTGGGTTATGATTATGAGTCGATCTACTCAACGTTGTTCGGGTTCGATTCCTGCGATAGGATAGAAAGAACAAGTGTTTGTGCACAGAAAAAAAAAAACAAAAAAAACCCCAAAATATACTTGTTTCGTCATCCACTATTTTGAAAGAAGGTAGGTATATATACCTAGGTCTCCGTACCTAAAGCCTATGCCTAATATGTAGGTAGCGTACGTAGAATACTTACTCTCTTCAGTTTTAGATAAACTAGTGCGGATAACAAAACGAGAGCAACACAACAATTACCTACTAAGTGAAAGGCATCGTGACTCGTGGTCGTACCTAATAAGGAAAATCTTAAGACCTTATATCAAACTTTGGGATTTACGCTCAATCCAGTCCCCGATACGGCGCGTTTCGGCAGTAGGTCAGTAACGTAACTGCAATTTTATGTAATATGCTGTTTTAAAATTTATTTCTTGTACCAAAGTAAACAAATACGTAAGTATAATATAATGTAGATATGACGTACGACAACTACAACTAGGTAGGTACCTACATAATAAAAGCATACTTAGTTTGACCACATCAGGGTCGTAGGCCGTAATCCAATATTAACTTAAGTACCTAATTACTTATAGTAGGACAAAAATGGCTTGATTTTCATACAAAAAACTAGATTAGACTATTTACTCCACGCGACCTTGAAATTGGAGTACTAATATACTATTTCTATAGGAATGATGATCTTACCTAGGTATGTCTTATTATTCTAACTTGCATTTGACTGCACATAATTATCTCTGATGTTATGCGACAATGTGGTTGTGGTCGAAGATAGCGCGCTCGTCTAAGTTAGTATAAGCATCCAGTTCACTCTCTTGAAAACAGTCAGGGGCGGATCCAGGATTTAATTTGGGGGAGGGGGCATTCTGTCAAAGTTTAGAGCTAGGGTAACTAGTAATAATCGAAAAACAGGGAAGCTAGTAAACGGTAGAGCGAGCGCGAAAATCAGAGCGTTGGGGCTGTGGAAATGAATGCTACTGTAATAAGAGGGTTACACAAAAAAGAAAAGCGCGAGCGAAGCGAGCGCGAAAATTTTTGATACATTTCCTGGCAGATTTCAGAAAAATAAGTGTGTCATGGGTAGTAATTTTGCTCAATCAGAAAAACAGTAAAGGTCGTAAAACGGCAGCGCGAGCGCAGCGAGTGCGCAATATTAGTGCGTTTGGACTGTACAAATGAACGCCGCTGTAAAAGGAAGGGTATACTAAAAAGAAAAGCGCGAGCGAAGCGAGCGCGAAAATCTTTGATATATGCCCTGGCAGAGTTCAGAAAAATAAGTATGTAATGGGTAATAGTTTTACTCAATTTTACTCAATCAGAAAAACAGGGAAGGATGTAAAACCGTAGCGCGAGCGCAGCGAACGCGAAATTTCAGTGTGTTTGGACTGTATAAATGAACGAACACTGCAGGTTATACCTATGTACCTAAGTTTGTATTAAAATAATAAAGAGGTTGGAGTTGGATCGCACGGATATTCAGATGCATACCTACCTGAGTAGATGTTACCATCTACTAACTAACAGTAGTCTAGTAGAATTTTAAATTTAAGTAACGCTTACGCAGCCGTGACTTGTGACTTTGAACTTGAGCCTGCAATGACGGTCATATCGCCAGTGCACTTACACTGACTCTCAAATAATAGCAATAGACCATGACCACAGAGGTGTTGCAAAATTTATCTATTCATTAACTCGGTCACGGATATTTATTAGCTTTTGGGTCTTAGTATGGATACCTTACGAATTCTAGATTAAGCTCCCTTGACATCAATAGAATAATTTGAACTAGTTTATTTCATTCCGTTTTAAGCCAGCTCAGCTACCCACCTAGTTGAAGGTCAAGGTAACAAATGAAGTAGGTAGGTATGATGACCACATGTGACTTTATTAATGTGGAACAAATGTACAACCTCAGCACCTTAGCCTGGTTATCATTATGTCACATCAGTGACATTGTTAGCTAATACATTCGAATAACAAACACAAACGGTATCATTTCGTCACAGAGTTACGTGAGTCGGTCACTCGGGGAAAGCGATGGAATCAGAGAATATTTTGTATTCAACATGGCAAGGCAAGACAATCGGGTCTAGGTAGGAATTGTTTTGTATCTAGATTCTGTGTCTTGGTCGTTGAGAGTGACAACACACGTAGGTATTTGATTTGAGTAAACTTTTCTCCAGCCTACAAACAGTAATTTTTTTTTTAGTGGATAATTGGATATTGGTGTTAGGTGTACAGTAGGTATCAGAAATAAGCGCAGCTGGAAAATGCACCACAGCTTTATAAAGATCATAACATAGGTACTTACGTTAATTAAACGAAGGGGGTATGGATCTTAATGATTAGGTATACTGAGACGATATACACACCGCAGTAATTTGGTATGACAAGCTCGCAAAATTTCCTAACTCTGCATAGAGCATGTCTCTCTGACAACAATGATGAGGCGAGAAAGTGCAAGCGTTACTAAAATTGAAGCAAAAAGATAATAGCCGGAACACGGTCGTCGAGATTGTGAAAGCAACATTGACATTACTCGCCAATTAGCCGGTAAGTTGCGCAACCATGGCGTCTCCGTCTCGCGAAAGCAAGTCGTGGCCTAAACGATAAACAAAACTTATGTAAGTGCATTTCCGTTGGAACCACCAAAATACCCGTTTTACACGTATGATGTAACAGCTGTGAGGTAATGCAGCGCAGGCCTCGATGGATCAAGTGCTCACCTACTTCCGATTACCTATACCAATAACATACCCGGCATAAGCGACTAATTATTGTTGTTGAGACAAAGCATCTTGCAAGTTGTTCAGCATTGCTATCGATTCAAATGTTAATATTCCTAACCCTATCAATAGCTGAACGTATTGGTTTTAAAATTTCAGGTCTCATCGGGGAATAGGTCATCACGGTTCCTGTTCGACTCGATCTTCGGTTTGGAGGTGCCGCTCTTAGAGGAACAAAGCGTAGAAGATGATGAAGATGACCCCAATCTCCAGAAATGCTCATGCGGCAAGTGATTTTTTCTTCTGTTTTTTATATTATACCATACTTTAATGTAATACTTATGACGAGATCCTAAATAAGGTCTCTTTAGATTGCTGTTGCCGAAATCAATCTTTTGGCCATCGTCAGTGAGGCTGTGTGCTAGTTGTTAGTGTGATATGTGTATACCTAACTTTGTGCTTTAGTATTATGACTAGGGCTAGGATAAGTGCATTTCAGTCCAAAAACTTATTCAAAATATAATGGTCGCTAATAATTCCAAAAGCCGTACTTACCTACTTTACATGCTGACGATTAAGAATAACTATATAACCTCCACTTAAGTAATATCCCGTAATATATCTGAAGAGTTAAATGCTAGCTAGGGCTTACCTTAGTATATGAAGATCCAGGCCTTCAGGCTACTATAGTAGCACAAAGTTAGTAGACTAAAATTACTCTGCCTGTCCTTGTGTGTATAGGTACCTACTTCCGGTAGAATAATCCAAAATTAGCAAGATGCTGCGTAGATATGTGTTGTATAAAATAGTAAAGTAGTATCGTTATAGATTAATTTGTAAAGGAAAAATTAGAATCACGAGCGGGGATTGAACCCGCATTCATCAGTCCCTCAGGCCGGGATATGCTTTACTTAAGCTACCGTGACAAGTGGTCCTAATTTTTCCTTCACCTTTACAACCAACTTACGGACTTCTAGATTAAGCTGAGCAGGCGATACTGCTATAAAAATCATAAATATTAGTATTCTTATGTCTATGATAAGTGCAGTAAACAACTTCAACCCTACTCAATTTTACACATTTTAATCACAATATTTCAGCTTAACAGGGCTGAATAAACTTTTTTTTATCATTGATAGGCTAACTTTTGACCACGGCCTCACTTGAACCAACTGCACATTTCAGCATTCACTCTTAGTAGAAAGTAAATTGTTGTGATTCCCTTTCAATCCTAATGATCTTCATTCACGTTCACCTTTTAGAATGCGGCAGAGCAAACCCTCTACCTAGAAAGTTGGGTAAGTTAAAGGCACCTGCAAACCCTGCAACTACCTACTTAGGTTTAAGCACCTCTAATGCTCGCACATTGTAGTCTCCACTGTAGTTATGCTTTTGTAAGATTTGTTACTGTATTTTGTGTACATAATTACGTGATTCGTTTTTATCGCTATTTTACTTGGGAAAATACTTGGCATTTCACTCTCGTTGCAGAAAGCTTTAGAAATGCATGTGTTGTCCTAAACGTACCTAATTCAGCTTGACCTTAGTTTAGGTTCACGTCATTGTACGTATAAACAAAGACAAACAGCACAAAACATATAAATTGCATGCGATTTCCTAGTAATTGTGCGCAAGATGCGCTGGAGACGTCGTGCAATCATGTATCATGTGAATTCATGTGCAATGAACTGAGCAGATAGTGAAAGTGACTCGATCTCTCAGCTGCCGGTAAGTTGAAATGTTATTTGCTACACTTTATTAACGGTAAAAAGAAAAGAACCTTGACAAGTAGAGGTTATTTTTGGAGACTGTTCGCTCATGCCTGACACGACGAGCTTACGTAGGTAAGTCAGCCATCAATAGATGCTGGGAGCTTTTATTTATTCGAAGTACCTACCCAGATGAAGAGCGCAGAGATAGCACCTATAATGATATTATTATTTGCCTATAATTATGAATACACTATAATGTTTGTCAATATGCCTACATATTATAGGTAGATACAAAATCTTAATTGTAAGGGTAGCAAAGTTGAAGTTTTAACACGTAATTATTCTAGGTGTATGTTCACAATTTTGTACTACACTCTTATATTGCTGTGTCCATGTAACTTCTTAGTAGCTAGTTACTGCACTAAATCGAAAGTAGCTCCAAAATCTACCACATTGTACCTATCTAGTAGAATCAGCATTCAAATCCTGCCTTTTACGTCGTTGCTAATCCAATGTACATTCACCCCGGTTCCTTCGCACCCGGTACTTGCGGAAGTCTAACCAGCTATACTTAGCAGTAGTATCGGTTCGTTCAACTGTTGGCTTTCATATCCGCAGAGTGCGGTGGAACTAACCAGGAGAACCGCATCGTGGGTGGTTTGCCCGCGGGCGTCAACCGGTACCCATGGATGGCGCGGTTGGTCTACGATGGCCAGTTCCACTGCGGGGCGTCACTGCTCACTAAGGAGTATGTGCTGACTGCGGCACACTGTGTTAGGAAGTAAGTGTATAGCCTACCAAATATAATAATAATAATAAGCGAAGAGCCTCGACCAACACCTCGAGAGGCTCTCGCTAGGCGGTTGGATCAAGGGTCAGATTCAGAAGGCAGTACTCATTGACACGGCAAGTGCAATGAGTGAATAATGCTATTAATAACCATCATCATCATCATCATCATCATCAACAGCCTGAAGACGTTGACTGCTGAACATAGGCCTCCTCCAGAGACTGCCACAACAAACCCAAAAATCACAAAAAATAATAGTAAAGCTAAATGGTGAAGACCATCACTTGTTTGACCCGGTGCTCGCAGGACTTGATGATCATTGCTTTATTCATATTAATTACCTACGTATTTATAATAATTATTTATCTGACCAGCTATATTTCTATCTACAGCTCAGAAATTTTCTGTAAGTTTGATTCTAGAGTGTATGGAAAGATGATGATTAAAACATAATTAAGACTCTTCTAGTGCATTCTACCAACAACTAGCATTTTCAAAGAAAGTTGATGGCGGAAGTATCTTAGTATATTACATAGCGTTGCTGAATGTTTCCTGAAGAATTAACTACCCTATTATTATTGTTATTTTACCGTCGATTAAGCTGTCAGCAGAAATCGATTTGTTTTGCCACATATATTAAGTATATGATGAGTATTGGTTTTGCGTAGGTGTTTTCAATTTTTACTTACTTCCTACTACATACCTACTATATACTATAAGCCATGACTGAAAGGCGCATGAAAAAGGGCATGTAAAATAACAGAGTAAAAATAAAAAAAAATATGATGTTACTGAACCAATAAGCAGGCCACATCGCTCGTAGAACTGACAACCAATGGGGAAGAAAGGTTCTCGAGTGGCGACCACGAACTGGAAGACGCAGCGTAGGGCGGCCCCCCACCAGGTGGACCGACGACCTGGTGAAAGCCGCGAGGAGCCGGTGGATGCAGGAGGCGAGCAGCCACTGTAAGTGGCGCTCCCGGGGGGAGGCCTATGTTCAGCAGTGGACGTCTTTAGGCTGTTAATGATGATGATGATGATGAAGCATAATAATATGATCTGCGCAATTTGACGATGGAAGCGGCAAATGTCTTGATATTTACGGAAATTTTAGTATCGATTGTCCTATTTCCAGATTGAAACGCTCAAAGATCCGCGTGATCCTCGGGGACCACGATCAGACGATCACCAGCGAGAGCGCAGCCATCATGCGCGCCGTCACCTCCATCATCCGGCACCGCGGCTTCGACGCCGACTCTTACAATAACGACATAGCATTGCTCAAGCTGCGGAAACCTGTTAATTTCTCCAAGATCATCAAACCCGTGTGCTTGCCACCTTCAAGTTAGTAAAATTTACTTTAGTTTTATCAGGAGCTGTAGCTTGCGTTCAAAGCTTAACAATTAACATGTCTAAATTAGGTACTTAATTACTTATTTTAAATATCATTTGAATTTTGGATTCAGCATGGAAAATGGACACGCGTCCTTCTGTTGGTCTGTATTCTGTAACTCTAAAATGTTGCCAGTGTTTCTTTTTACCATTATTATACAGAGACTTACAGGTATATCTGAAACGTAAGATCTATCACCTAAAATGATTGCAATCGTTAAGTGTGACTGTCTGCGAAATCCATTAACGTATGGTTTGCAATATTATGATATTTTACATAGGTACCTATTCCTTTCGTTCTAAATCTTTTACCATAAATACGACCAGTCAGTTTCAATTTCCAAAGTTTTAAAATTCTATTTTAGTTTGATACCCCATCATTTTCTATTCCGGTACTTAATGGACACAACTGGTAAACTGGATTTTATTGATTGATTTTCAATCGCGTATAAGAAAAAACATTTTACATGTAGCAAATGATAACAAGCGTATTATGATTACAGATACAGAACCATCAGGCAAGGAAGGCATCGTGGTAGGATGGGGGCGGACGTCCGAGGGAGGGCAGCTGCCGGCCGTCGTGCAGGAGGTTCGGGTACCGATACTGTCGCTGACGCAGTGCCGGGGCATGAAGTATCGCGCCTCTAGGATCACTAGCAATATGGTGAGAGACTACATTATTCTATTAAGTATATGGACCAGGCAATAGTAATAGCAAAAATAGTAGATTGTGTCATTAGGATCCAAAATATTTAGGGCGAGAGCAAATTGTTTGCATCCAGAGTGAAGCGAAGGATTCTGAGTAGAATTCTTAGCGTTAATTGCGGGGATTCAAAGTACGTCGCTTGAAGTTAAATAATTTTGACATAATGTGGCACACACTGCTTTTCATCCCCCTATGTGAGAAAAGTCATTTATCAGTGTTATTAACTGCGCATTTATCGAGAAACCTTTACCCCTTTCCTAATAAGTATACAGGATGTAATTTAATTCATTAGCATAAATTGAGCCCATGTTAGTACACCATTTATAGATGATTATTAAAGAGTAAAGAGTGTAAATGAAAACGATTTTATTGAAAATTATGTAGATTGCCGCGGCGCCTAACGTAGTTGGCACGGATGATTTTGATACATTTAAACGTTTTTATACCTTGTATGTACTAATTAAAAACAGTACTTCATTATCTTAATTAAATTTTGTATTGTAGCATTTGATTAAGTAAGTTATTGCATTTTTAAGAGTTATTATTATTACCAAACCAATGTGTTAGAATTAAAAAAATTTGGTCCACACGTGACCGGTATCAAGAGTAGGTACCTAGTTTCAAAGGATGCTAATGAATTCAATTACACCCAGTATAAAGATGGGATGATAATCGTATTGTACTAAAAACGGTGGAAGTCTAAGTCGGGGTCATAATCAGGCCCCGAACTCTGCTATTTCAATTGTCATCATGGTTTATGAATGGTACCATATAATGACCGATTTTGCCACTAATGGTAACCTACTTATGGTTTGTAGACCACCATTAGTGGCAAAATCTGTCGTCATGGTACGATTCATGAACCATTATGACACAAATGAAATAGCAGTCTTTGGGTCCTGGTGGAATGCGAATCAAATATAATTGATTTAATTTTTGAGGGTTTAATACTATCTTCATCATGGCATGGGTTGAAACTGAGTGCGAGCTTAAAAACAATGCCAGCAGCTGTCGTAGTTCATATACCGAGTTATACTTATGTATTAAGTAACCGTAGATGTTTAAAGATAATCGAATCACTAACAACTTAAGTACTTATTTCTCTTTATTTTTTATGTGTATGAATGACGTGACGAGTTAGTCGTTCACCTGATGTTAAGCGACACGGCTGCCCATAACAGTTGCAGTGTCACTCGGAACTTTAAAATAATAAAGTTTTGCGTGACATTGCACTGCGCACGTCATCCTGAGACATCACACAGTCTAGTAATCAGATTACTACACTGTGTAATCAGGTCAGAAAGTCTCATTTGCCCAGTAATTTTACTAGCTACAATGCTCTTCAAACCGGAACACAGTAGTGTTTGCACACTACTGCTTGGCGGCAGAATAACTGGCAGAGCGGTGGTACCTACCTAGACGAACTTTGCAGAAAAGTCCTACCACCTAGTAATACCCACCTAGTAATGATTTCAAATAAGAATAGGTACTTTAAATACTTAATTGAAATAGCTTTAGGTAGGTCATCATGTAGCTTTCAAGATTTTTGATTCTTCCGCTTATATAATTATAATCAGGCTATCCCAGGAATATATACCAATTACGAATTTGAACCTGAGAACGAAGAGGAGGTGGGTACCTATAGATTTAGTATACCTTGAATAATAACATTACAATGTCTTCCAGTTGTGCGCTGGACGTGCCTCAAAAGACTCATGCCAGGGTGACAGTGGCGGCCCCTTGCTTTTGCAGCAGGGAGACAAGTTCCAGATAGTAGGTAAGTTAAAACATTCATACCTATTAGTATTAAACCGTTTACTAACTGGCTTTCCCGCAGCTCTCCACCATCATGAAATAAAACACTTTTTTAAACTTTCACGGTTGTTCACTACTTTTTTTAATAGTAGGTTCTTATTATACGGGATCTTAACCGTGATTATCGTTTTTAATCTTTAAATATAGTCATCCATGCCTGCACAATGTAATCTTTATGTGAAACAAGAGGCGGCCCCCAAATTCACCCGCTAAGCCCGCTACATATCTATCCACATACCACGGAAGCTTTTCGTGTAAAAAAGTCTATTGTTATCTCAATATCTCATGTTCATCTTGAGAGTTTTGGCAATCAGCACCTATTCTAAATTTCATTCAAATTGTTTCAACCGGATGTTCGTGAAAACCACTGAAGCTAACAATGTTCCACAGTCTACTTATTCTTGTGTTGCCTATACAATAAAGTCAGCCCAGTGTCAGAATTTTTCGTGAAATTAAAGTCTGCCTAAAGCTTTCTCTCCGGGATAATTTGTTTGGAATATTCAAAGGGACGCCTATTAAATTCACATAATCCATAAACATTGCTGATAGATAATATCATCTTGATTTTTCTTTTCAGGCATAGTATCATGGGGCGTGGGGTGTGGTAAGCCGGGGTACCCCGGAGTGTACACCAGGATCACCAGGTACCTCCCGTGGCTGCGAGCAAACCTACGGGATACGTGCCTCTGCGATAACTGATCTTGACTAGCTTTTATGGCTATCGTCATCATCATCACCAGCACCATCATCATCATCATCGCCATTGATATGGTCAACAAATAATGACGATGCCATTATAAATACATTATAATGGCATCATCATCGTCATCATCGTCTTTATCATCTTCACCAGGATTATTAGATAAGACACGTAATCATTGTAATGGTACGGAGTATTTCTGTGGAAATATATGTACTCATACTACGCCATTACCATCATCATCATCATTGTTATCGCCATAGTCATTGTTATGGCTACCACCACCGCCATTAATTCTCACTTACTGTCGAAGTCATCATGCTGCAGTCAACGGTACTGTTACAGTAGTTATTATTTGTTTTATTCATTTTTCTTCGCGATATTATCATCACTATTCACTAGCGTCGTCTCTACTGTCTTTGCAGTAACTAGCATTGACTAGCTTGACGGAGCACTCACGGTCTTTTCAGATACTTGCCTACCATACTTACCTGTTACCACGTTATGATTATTCATCATCATAGTCATTGCCATAGTCATTTTACGGTTATCGTCATAATTTTATTGTCGTAGTGTTTTAGTCAACATACGTAGACATAATACATAATCCAGATAACTACAACATCTTTTACTATCATATCATCACCGCACTGGCATTGCAATCATCATTACTATAGCCCCAGCTATAGCCATTATAATAATTATGACATCATCGTCATCACCGTCATTATTTCATCATTATTTTAATCATCACCCGGAAGGTTAATGTTCTCATCACCATCATTGTCCCAGCCCACATCACTCATCATTGTGCATTGCGGGTATTTACGGTGGGTTTATCTCTTTCGCTGCATATTAACTACAAGTTTAGGGTCCGTTATAAGGTACCACATACAACTTTATGTCAATCTCAGAGAAATAGATTAGGTTAGAATTATTATAGTAAATAAAGTGCCTAATAAACATCTAGCTGCTACGTAATACGAAAAGATATCGTTGCTATAATTAGCATAACCTACGAGAAATAATTTTTTAATATATATTGCTTACGAACAATGGTTTTAAATTTAGAGATATTATATTATATGTTATGAGTAGGTAATATAATAAAAGAAACTTTACCTAATTATTGTGGTGCGAGATCCCACAGCACAAATACCTACGTCATCGAGTATACCTCAATAGGTTATCTGTAGATTGATAATCGACACATAAACATGAAAAAAAAAAAAACAGGATTGCTAATTCCGATCCTGCCGAGTCATGAAAATACAAGAACTTTTGACGTTTATTTATTTTAAAAATTACGTCATAAGGTGCCCGAATTAAAATGCTGGAAACAGTTAACCATTGATTAATTACGGAAAAAAAGTTGATCTGCCATTGCACATGCACACGCACAACCTGCCGGAAGCACCTGGTACCCCGATGAAACCTATGCCCTTTAATAACTAAGGTGCCCCTGATAATAGATTAAAAGGTCTGCCAGGTCTAAATTTGCCTTAGTGTTCAAAGCATTTGAAGTTTGATTTCCATTACCCGGCAAGACCGGAATGGTAGACCTAATTTTTTTACATGTTTAATTGTCAGCTAACGATCTAAAAATAGCCTATTGACGTACTCGATGACGTAGGTACTTATTTGTATGTATTTGTGCTGTGGGATCTCGCACTATTGAATGACTTATTCAGAAAAATCAGAAGTACTTTAGCCAATTCAGCGAGGATATTTCAAAAAATTATATGTTACAAAATCAGTAGGTTTTAGATTGAAACCGTTTAATATCTAACCAAGTGCCAGTTCTTGTTACATTGATTCTGATAATTGATTTCAATAGATTTAAGTGTTTATTTAATTATGAATGTTTTATAATTTTACATGTTAATTTTGGAATGTTTGTATGTTTATATAGTTTAATTATTGTTAGAGGCCGGTGGTGCAGATTACCATTAGAAAATAAGAAAACATGAGGATCTACCTAAGTGTTCAATATGATTCAATGTAAATAATTATGTAATTTAAACATGCAATTTGATTGTAATATTTTTAAGTTGCAATATCAATTTGTAAATAATTTGTTTTAATAACTTTTGCTCTACTTATTGTTAAACTAGTAGGTATCTACTTGACGGGCCCGATAGCTCAGTTAGTAGTGCCTATCCCTGCCTTCTGAACTGAGGGCTGTGGGTTCGATTCCTACCCAGGACAAACATTTGTGTGATGAACATAGATGTTTGTTCTGCGTCTGGGTGTTATATTGTATTCTATGTATGTATTTACAAACAAAACAGTATATAAGTATTGTATCAGTTATCTGGTTCCCATAGTACAAGCTATGCTTAGTTTGGGGCTAGATGGTGCTGTGTGAAATATCCACACATATTTATTTATTTATTATTTTACTACTTTATTTAATTGTAACAGTAAGTAGTAAATGCTTTTACTTTTATTTTTACTGCTTTTACTTGTAAGTAGGTACCTACTGCAATTTGTAAAATGAATAGATGTAATTTTTTTGGACGAACATAGTACCTACTGTGTTAGGTCGGTAGTATTTCATAGGGCCAGCCCGTGTTTTCGGCTGAATTTCTTATGCATAATATGCTAGGTACCGCTAATACGTATGTGATCGTTGGGCGTTATTTATTTATTTATTTATTTATTTATTTATTAATATTGCATGAAAACAGAATAAAAAATACCTAGTATGTCTGTTATTCTTCTACTACTTCAAATTAAACTAATAAAAATGGTCAACGATTTGAAATTTGGCAAAATAAAATAAAATTGATTCTTTATAAATACATAGGTACACGCTATTTCCTAATTGTACGAATGCTAATAATCTCTGAACTAATTTGAACTAATTTTACCTATAATTACCTTATAGTTGTTTTTACTAACCAAATACTTACCTAAGTAATAATAATTGTTAGGTTTTAAGAATAAAATGCTCTTTAGGCTATAACTGTGATCACTATCACGATAAAAGTGTTGTTTTATATTAATTGTAACATTATTCTTATTTATTGTTGTTAAATTATTTTATTACTAATTTTAGAATTTTTGTACCTATATATAGGTTGCCTTGTACTTTAACTAATAATTATACAACTGGTTTTTAGCTCTTATTGATATACTTTGATTTATTTAAATTATTTATTTAAATCCTAACTAAAGATATGAAGGCGCGTACATTTATAATTCGATGAAATATGATGAGCTGACCACTCAATAAAATAGTCACGAAATGAATTAGATTTACCAATTGGTTATAATATTATTAGTAGGTAATGGGAGATGATACAATAGTTATGTACGAATAGGTAGATAGTACCTCGTAAGTTCACCATTTTACACGTTTCTGGTCAAAGATAGAAAGCATGAAACTATGGAAGTAAAAAATAGGTTCTTACTTAAAAATACAAAAACAAATACCTACTTAGGTACATAAATATAACCAATAGGCATGATGACTACTATTAAAAATGAACAAGTAAATATTACTTTCATAAAGAAGATTAAAAATGAATGCAATAATTGAAAAAATAAGTAAAATCGGTAAATAAATCACGGAGTAATAAGCATTTAGTTTCTACAGGAGGCATCTGTCGCTTTCTCGCGAAACAGAGCGCCCCCGCAGTACTATTAAAAATCCACTCGTGACGTCACATGCCGAAGATATTGTATGAAAAGCTACCTACCTACCTAAAGCTACCACAGCTTAGTAATGAGGTACTATGAACGACCTTCCTCTGACGTCACTGGCCATTTGAGGTATCTCTTTCTATTACAGTTTTTAAAATGCTTGTAACTTGGTTATGTTTTTTACTTGTAATTTATGCAAAAAAAAATTTTAGTCGTCATGCCTATTTCGAAGAAAGGTGCTCGAGTAGCGACCACGAACAGGAAAATGCAGCGTAGGCGGGCGCCTCACTAGGTGGCCCGACGATCTGGTTAAAATCCCAGGGGGGCGTTGGATGTAGGACCAAGCAGCCACTTCAAGTGGAGCTCTGTGAGATGGCCTATGTTCATTGTTCAGCAGTAAAAACGACGGACGGATGTCTTCAGGCTGTTGACGAAGGTGATGATGATATTTAGGTATAGGTACATTATTTACTACACAGTCATTATTTCGTTTTATCCGGGAATAGCTCAATTTAATAAATTTTGACCTATATTTGTATTCTAGAGTGTGATGCTGCCTGATGCGTGACGTCAAATCTAGATGATCTAGTTTCTAAATAAGTAGGTACCTATAGCTCGGTCGATGAACCACATTATCTGGATCTACAATGTATGGTTTTAGTTTAAAAATGTTGGATCGATAAGCTGCAGGTGCAAATAATATGAGTAGGTTTTGTATAGATATTAGGTAAGATACCCATATGTATAAAGTGTGATTTTCCTGTTCATTAAATATATGAGCTCGGAATTTTGTTAAATGGTTTCATAATTACGACGGCCAGGTAGGAAAATATATAACGTATACCTACAACATGAGCACATACTACATAATAATATATATAAAGGGTCTTATATGTATGCTAATGTAGTTTATGTAGTTGTGGTTTTTGGTTTTAAGGAAAATTACTTTACTTCTCAGAAATTCTACGTACCTAAATCAACAACTACCTATACAAACATTTGGAGCTTAGAATAAAAACTTGGAGATTTTTTGCACAGCATGGTTCAAGAGGCAAGAGAAAGTAGGTAGAGAGAAGTAAGTTACTACCCTAAATAAAATATGTTTAGTTAAAGAAATGTCGATAGATCAAAATTATCTGTCAATCACCGAATAGACCAATAGTTTTGGCTAACAAGGAGACTAAACCGATAAATAGTTCGCCTGATACCTAGACCGATTTTAATCTGAATGAAATAATTGATAGGTATAATACAAAAATAACTTGCTCCTAAATGGTTCAATCTGGTGCGTAATTAAGGGTACCTAACTGTAAGATAAACGGCGCGGTGTCAAGAACATGCAGAAAGACGACCATTGTGAAGATTGGAAAGTGACACTTTCGCTGGCAAACCGGTCCTAGGAGGCAATTTGTATGCACATCATCTCCTTTATCATTAGTCAGGTATCCAGGTACCAGGTAGCTAGGCTTGTTAAAGACAATTTATTAAACCTAGCCCAGAAAATATAATACCTACAGTACAGATGCCTCATCCCTTAAAACGGAATAACTCGGGCTATTTTACGAAATATTTTATTTCTGCATAAAGCAATTTATCAAGCGATATTTTTTGTGCATTGGCGAAGTGTTGGGCCAAATGTATACACTGGACACTAAGTAGTAACGCTCACGACACGACCACTACATTTTTTTACGTTCAGACTAATTTTCATTTGTACCTGATATTAGCAAGAGGTATCTATCATAGCTGGCAAGATGACACTTGACAGCGAAGGAAGTGCTCACGAAGGGGAAGACATCTTAAGTGGTGAAAGGGAAGCCGAGAAACTACAAATAAGTAATGTACATAAGTTTTTGGGAAGAAAGGTTCTCGAGTGGCGACCACGAACCGGAAGACGCAGCGTAGGCCGGCCCCCCACTAGGTGGACCAACGACCTGGTGAAAGCCGCGGAGAGCCGATGGATGCGGGAGGCGAGCAGCTCCTCTAAGTGGCGCTCCCTGGGGGAGGCCTATGTTCAGCAGTGGACGTCTTCAGGCTGTTAATGATGATGATGATGATGATAAGTTTTTAACGACAAAAAAAATACTACCTACCAATTTTCATCATCATCATCATCATCATCATTAACAGCCTGAAGACGTGAAGACGTCCACTGCTGAACATAGCTACCAATTTTACTATAGGTTGTCAACTAGTCATATCTGCGTCATCATCGACAGCCTGAACATAGGCCTCTCCCTGAGTGCTATTTTGAGCTCCGGCTCGCCTCTTGCGTCCATCGGCTCCCACCGGTGCGCCGCTACCGTCTTCAATATAAGGTAGGTATTATTTATAAGTGTATGTATATTCATATGGGGATAATTGAACCCACTACTTTTATCTATTCTGTGGTACGATCCGACTAAAGTCGAGGTATTTTTGTCTGTTATGTGGTTATACATGTTATATTTTAAATACAGTGAATATGTGTTGGTGGTGTTACTAAGACCTGAGGAAAAAAACATATACTACCTATGTAACCTATAATGTCTAGTTAGGATAAGATGTACCTACCAACATACCTATTATTGTGTACCGTTAGGATTAGTACCTATACCTACCAAATGGTGGGTGAGGTTTGTAATTGACACAAAACATTGTTCTACCAGTTTTCAAATATACCTTTTAAATCATTATTTCTTGTAGTGTATTATTAAACAAAATCTTTTATTTGATGAGCAAAAAGGGAGTAAGTGGCAATTATAAATCTCTGTCAGGAAAAGAAATGAGAGTTTGTGTCTGCCGACAAACTGCTCAGCAGTTTGGCAGTATGTTGTTAGTTAGAGTGAGATTTTGTGTTCTATACAATAAATAAATAAAAAAAAATAAAAAAAAACCCACCCTACGTTGGTTCTATGCAAAGTTGCCTATAGTGTCTAAATAGAGTTAGAAAGCAAGATGCCCACCCCACGAGAGCATTTGATAAATCAATCAATCAAACATTTATTTATTTGCAAGAATACACTGTTAATTTGGGTACAAGATCATAGAGTAAGTAGTGGACACGTGGATGCAGCCTGCAAGCAAGCGTGCAAATATTAAAAAATATTTTTGTTACTATACATGTTACATATTCCTTGATACAAAGCTCTTGGATTTTAAATTAGCTTGCTGCTTATTATATTCTCTGCAGGACTCAAGCCTTGTCAAAATGTTAGGATGTCTACAGAATTCCAAGACGAAATATACTACCCTCTTGACCTAACCGGCAGTTTACCTACTTGGTGGCAGATCGGTGGCAGATCGGTGGCAGATCGGTGGCAGGTTGTGATGTGTTCCTGATGGAGATGCAATTTGGGTGTATGTCAAGTTTTCATAGTCTCGTAAGTGTGGGTAACTTAGAAATTATAACGTCAGCAGTGTTTCCTCGTACGACAGACAGACACCACAGCAGCGAAATAGGTAGGTGCCGGGCATCCCACCACGTATGCTCCAAACATACTGCCACTACTCCTTTTTGAATTCAGACAGACTGTGTCTGTCGTTGCTGAATTGGCATCAAATATTTTCATCCAATTTAGGTATGTTAGAACACTAGTACAGTCATTACATCTTCATCGTTGGTCGCCTGCACATTCCTACCGCAGAAAAACTGACTGTTGTCTGTCGTTGCTGAATTTGCATCAACTATTTTTCTTCTTTTTTAGGTATGTGAGAACACAGTACGTAAAGTCATTTTTACATCTTCATCGTTGGTTACCTGCCCATTCCTACCGCAGAAAAATCATTGTGTGGAAACTTGTAGGTAAGACCCAGTTTTTGCTAAGAATCTTGCATCAATACCAATTAGTAATCCATCCAAGTCTTCAAGAACGGATTCACGTGTGGTTAAATATTACTTGCCAATTGACGGAGACCGTTATGTCGGTGTCGATTTGTCAATGTCGCTGGGAGTTGAAGTGATGAATACTAAACCAACCATGTAGAATATTTACACGCTGAGAAATATAAATCTTCTTTCTAAGTAAACTCTTACATAGAGACATAGAGACAAGAGGGTGGTAGAATAGGTACCTATAGTAGGAACAGTAGGCATAGACATTAGACAACTCCACTAAATATACCTAAAGCTGGAATGATACAATAAATGAGACTATCATGGCAGCATGGTGCTGCTACGGTAAAGTAAATACCTAGATCATCTATATTGATCTGAGCAAATATGGTAATGGTAGCTGTGGTTAATTCTAGTAAGTTAGGCTCCAGTGGTACTCGTGTACTTGAAATTCCTACCAACTAGTGGAACGAAATTAAGCTACAGTTGGTACAAAAACATTTTTGAAAGTGCGAGTCTGCTTGAGATTTACTCTACAGTGGACGATTGCTGGAACAAGACCGCAAAATGCGGAGGACCTTTACAAGTTTACACACGATCCTCATCGTGATCAATTAGGGCCGAAAACATAGAGATCTTAATAATGACACAACTTTCAGTTTTGCTATAAAATCAGGTATTATCGTTATAGTTGATCTGGATCAACAATAACAATTAGAAAATTAATAAGATAATAAACCATTGGCGCATAAATTAGTTAGAATGAATGGCACGTGACACCGACACCGAGACCACCTATTCACGGTAGCACTGGATGGCGCTGCGGTGTGACCGGTATGACAGCGCCGGTTGATTTGTTACGTCGTATCTTATGGAAGAAGGCAAAGGTGCTATCGACTAGTGGGGTAGCACATCGACGTATCCAAAACACGTCCGATGTTGGCGCTTCCACGGAACGCATCTCAGTGTGACCGTCTGCGAGCGCGCGCCACTACCTTCCGTCAGACCGCCAGAATACGATGCCATAAACCGCGAAATTTTGATATAGATATTCAAATTACGAATAATAACTTTGTCGTTTTGTTTGTTTTCTTTTCTAAAACCAGATTGCCAGCATGTGGAAGTGCGCATTTATATTGGTGATTGGGACTTTGACTTTCACTTGTTCCGAGGTTTGTTCCTTTTTTTATGAGTTTTTGTTAATAATTATTAACTAAAAAGAACTATCATTTATTCTGTGGTACTACCTATAAATCCTATAATTACCTACAGTGTTTTTTATTGATATTTGTAGGGACTTACATGTTTGAAGCACATACCTATACTCCCTTTACTGATTCTGCTATCTTGATATTATAGGTTCTGTGTAAGAGCTGAAAATGCTGAAACGAAAAGAAATTAAAGTTATTAATAACATTAATGACAAATTAAATAAACGAACGTAATTATGTTCGGTCATTAAATGCCGTCTATCATTATTAACACTAGTTAGGGTATACCTACATAATTTAGTATCCATGATAGTCCATATTAGGGTACCTGCTAGAAAGTTTGGCAAACCGTTACAATTATAACCAAAAAGAGATAAAATAAAACTTTGTAGCTGTAAATGTCTGACGGTGCTGGTTGGCTGAGTGTTTTTTTGTATGATATACAGGGTGATGCCGTACGCGACACTCGCGGAGTGTTCACGAAGAACTTCTTCGGAGGAGTATGGGGGAACCGGCCTCCTTTGATGGAGGTTAACAGGCCTCGGAGCACATGCACTTGCAGTTAGTATCAAGATATTTATAAAACTAGTTACGCCCTGTGGTTTCACACGCGGACTAAAAGTAGGTAGGTATCCTATGTGTTAATCCAGAGCATAAAGTATCTCTATTCCAAATTTCATCCAAATCCGTTCAAGCGTAAAGAAAAAATAAAATCGTAAACATTCGCGTTTTTAATTAGTGATTAGTGATGATGATGATGATGGATTAATGAGTGAATAGTGAATATCTAATACCTATTATACCTATACCTATCTATACCTAGAAGATTATAACTAATAGATAGTTAGCAAAACTAGAACGTGGCGACAAATAGGTAGGTATTGCACTGCAACGCCCGATCGATATAATAGCAGGCATGAGGCATCTCTCGAACCCCAAACGAATTCTTCAAACACTCAACGTTGTTATTCCAGAATGTGGAGAAAGAAACGAGGTGCCACGAATACTGTCCGGCGATGAAGCAGGCATCAATGAGTTCCCCTGGATGGCTCGCCTGTCTTACTTCAAGAAGTTCTATTGCGGCGGAATGTTGATCAATGACCGTTACGTGCTTACTGCGGCGCATTGCGTGAAAGGGTAGGTTACCAAACTTACTTATACAATCTTCATTTTCAACAGCCTGAAGGCGCCCACTGCTGAGCATGCCTCCCCAAACAGCGCCACTTGGAGCGGCTACTTACCTCCTGCATCCATCGCCTCCCCAAAGTATTCACCAGTTCGTTGGTCTACCTAGGGGGGTTAGATTAGATAATCTTAGTCGTGTCACAAATTTACTTACTTGCAAATTTTCAGCCATATTGGTTTAGCTGGTTTGGCGTGAAACCCACACAAACAAACAAACAAATAAACAAGCAAAAAACACATAACGTTTGACGTTATATTTATGTTAGTAGCGATTTTAATGAAAACGCCACATGCGTTATGGGGAAATGGGCAGCGGCGTTCCCTTGTGTCCACCATTACTCCGAATGATTATGATCACCAAGGATGCCATAAGTGCATAACCTTCCACTATCACTAGAAAATTGGCTATAAATCTTTGAACTAGATGAACGAAAAACGGCATCGTTACATGGTTCACAGTAACACTCCACAAATGGGAACAAAGCGATCGTCTTCCACGTTTATCCTGTCGGCAGCGTCGTCGCTTACCATCAGTTGAGACCATGGTCAAATGGTAGCCTATCGATGATAAAAAAAAATGCTTTCAAATGCTTTCAGGGTACTTACCAGACCTCTTTTATCAACTTTTAGCCGCGAGTACTTACCGCCAAGTTGGAAAATTGCACCAGTCGACTTCTACCTGCCCACGTATGTTGTGATACAATAAAGGCCGTGGGTGCTTATATGCTTATTCAATTTATACGGCTCAAAACTCAAAATACACACCTGCTTACACTTGTCTTGCCTTAATTTTATACCTAGTAAAAAAAATTGCGAATGTTTGCTTCTATGATGCTATCGTTCACGTACTTACGTACCTTGATGTAGGTACTTGTAGTACACGTAATGTACCTACCTAGGTACTTAATCTTCTGTGAACCCGAGTTCAAGACCTCCACTTATACACAACTCAAAGTCAAAGTGAAAGTAAAGATCAGTTGCAATAAATTAAATCCTTTCTTTAGACAAGCACTTTACGGCTGTAAATTTATGAACACCTTGACAAATAAGCAGTTTATGAAAGCATCTAAGAAATTAACAAGTGGTGCCAATTGTTTACTTTCTTCTACAGCTAACGGCTAGTACGGATGTGGAGGCGTGAATATGCGAGCTAGAGTAATCTTCTAGTATTATTTATCTGTGGCTTGAGCAGTAAGCACTCAAGTGTTTGGACAAAGCTCTCAGGAGGATGTTGACTCAGCAATTAAACTACCATGTTGCGTGCCAATGTTAACAGGTTTAATAGGTGCCATGTTATAAAAATACTTACCAACAGGTACAAAATCTACAGATCTGCTGTATTTTATAACAGTTAAGTAGGTACCTACATCATATGTACGTCAGTATATGCTGTTTTTCTATATTATTATTATTATTCATTATTTAAAGTTCTTTGGTAACAGAATTATCAAGGCATCCAAAATGTAGGAGGGTCAAGACAATTAAGGTTAATTAAGTCTATTAAAACAAAAGAATTACCAATAAAAGCTATAATTGACGCATAATTTGTTAGTAGGTTAATGACAAATCATTCGTAAAGCAAATAAAAGAAACTGAATCATTCGATACCTACAAAACAGTATTTCAATTTAATGGCACGAGATTAGTTATTGATGTTTATAAACCCAAGCCTCTAAAGAAGTTTATTAGCCCAATGACTAATTTGCAACAAAATATATTTGCAGACATAAAAGAGCACAAATGAGATCGTAAATCATACGTATACGGGTCCGATAACCTACGATTAAGCAAACAAGTCCAAAATAAAACTGCTGTTCGAATTTGCAAATTCCAATCGGTATCGATGAAGTGCGTTCACCTTCAAACCGGCCCAAACCAAGAGCAGGCCCCGAACCTAAGTTCATTATCCTCGACTAAATATGACCATATTGGGCTCATAATTGTAAGACGCCTTTGTGCGTCAGCTCTACAGCTCAATCCTGCAGGTATCGCTAAAATATTAATTTTAAAATATCTAAAATCAGCGATATGTGACGTTTGCACAGACCTAGAATTTTTTCATTTGATACCTTTTAAGTTTCTCATATACCTATTTACTACGATTGATATAATGATCGGTTGGTAGTATTGGCTCTAGGCGCTGAAAGTAAAGCGAGGTTTACGCACGCAAATGCAGCTAGTGAAAGCGTAAATGAAACATTAATAGTATTCAAGACCGAGGCCCACCAAAACGGCGTCACTTTCGCTCAATGCCGACGAAGCAAACTTGACTCCATTACCGTCGCATTGGACGGTGACATCGGAAACGTAACTACTATCAGTTACACAACGTAATAGTGACAATTATGCGCTTCGATAGCTTCTTCAGAGTCTGTTATTTGGCCACTCAGTAGATTTATCATTTCTCTAAATTAATGTGAACAAAAAGGATTTATTATTGGAGGTTAAAAGAACGATTATTTTTGTTTTTATCACCAAACGTGGTTATTTATGTGGTTGTTTTTCCAAATCTAGATCTAATGGGTTATATTTATATTTCCAGCTTTATGTGGTTCATGATAAAGGTGACATTCGGAGAGCATAACCGGTGCAACTCGACGCTAAAGCCCGAAACCCGGTTCGTACTACGCGCCATCGCAAACAAGTTTAGCCTGATGAACTTCAATAACGATATCGCTCTCTTGAGACTCAACGAAAGAGTTCCCATCTCTGAATCCATCAAGCCCATATGCTTGCCTCCAAATCCAAGTAAGTATTAAACTTTTAATCTTAAAGTAACGTCAAATAGCTAACATTTAATAACTCTACCTATTCAAAAAGTCCCCGTCGCATTGTTCCCTGATCAAACGTCCCCAGAACATTTGGTGACTTGCGGCATTTCATCGCTCGGTGGCTAAAGATATTTAATGGACCGCAAATACGCCCGTCCCGTAGGGACTTGGGTCACCATTTATGACCCAAGTCTAGCGTAAACCTCATGATTCCGCAGTTTCTACCGCCAATGGAACGAAGTCATACTTACACTGACTTAGACAAGCGTATTTGTGGTGTTTGCCGCATACGCTTCGCTCTCAACCTGTATTACCGGCTGACTGCTGGATGAGCATTAAACGTGCTTTATGGAAATCTAGCATTGCGATCATGTAGATTTTTAATAATATTTCGAGTATTATTAAAAAATAAAAAAAAAAAATAAAAAAAAATTACTAACAAGTCCTTACTTTTCCCTTCCATTGGGTAGGATAGGTATAGAATAAAGTCTAAATTAGGTAACCTTTGAAATCTGCTGCAAGGTCAGTAATTTTTGGTTTATCGTTCACAGATGATTTGTACGTCGGAGTAAAAGCAGTAGTATCTGGTTGGGGAACCCTTACTGAAGAAGGCAAGGTGTCCTGCACACTGCAAGAAGTGGAGGTACCCGTGCTCAGCAATGAAGAGTGCCGGAACACGAAGTACACATCATCCATGATATCTGACAACATGCTGTGCGCCGGATATCCGAAAGTAGGGAAGAGGGATTCTTGCCAGGTAAGACTGTTTACTTAGTTGGATAATTTCTCTTTTGACATTAAAAATATTCAGATGTAGGTATTACACCAGATAAATATTTATGATTTACCTATTAGCAGCTTCGCATGCTTAGGATAGCGCAGATTCTCAGATCACCCCACACATGTGACCCTTAATTTTTTTAAATATTTATGAGGAGATGATGCATTACCTATATATGATGCATTGCTCTCTGAAGGAGGCCTACGTTCAGCAGTGGACGTCTTCAGGTTGTGTGTTCATGATGATGACTAGTCTATGTATAAGACATAACAAATTAATACAGCCTCCGTGGTGTGGTGGTTGAGCAGGTCGGCTCATAACCTGGAGGTGGCGGGTTCGATTCCCGCTACAGGACAAGAATTTGTGCCCGAAAAAAAAAAAGCGCAAATACTTGTTCTGTGTCTGGGTGTTGTGGGACCATGGTTCTCGTAGTTCCTGGGTTCCTAGATACAGGGAATCCTAGTTAGGGTCCAGGATCTATGTATGTGATCGTTGGGCGTTAATAATAATAATAATAATAATAATAATAATAAGTTATTCGGGGTCTATAGTAATAGACCCCATGGACTCGATTGACTCACACCCACGCTCGACAACTCGCATCCAATCACCCTCCGTGTGCTCGACGGGCACCGACCAGATGCTACGCCAGAACTCGTTCATGGCGTTTGCATCTGGCAACTGCCCGTCGACCACACGTTGGCCGGTTCCCTCCCAGCTCCGGTACACCTTCCTTTGGTCACTTTGGAAAAGGCGATCCTGCTGGTACCTATCCACACGCTCTCTGTAGCGGCGAATACGACTTGCCCATGCATAGACTTTCTGCTTCAGGTAGTCAATGCGCTCCGTAACACAAGCCATGTAATCCTGGGGCCTAGTATCGGTCCCAGCAAAGGCCTGGGTCACAAAACGCATGACTCGGGGGCGATGATTGCCCCGGCTGAAGCAGACCAGCTTCGCTATGAGAGTCCTAAATGTAGTGATACGCTTCTCGATCCGTACCTGCCACGCAGGAGCACCGTCGGCGGGCCGCGGTGCTCGGTCAGTGTCCGGAAACTTGACACGAGCCACACGGCACGCCGCGATGGCCCCACAGTACAAAATCGAGTGCGTATCAACTAAGTCTTCGCTAGTCCGTAAGTACGGAACTAGCAAAGTGTTCAGGGCTCCCATTAGCACGAGGTAAGTTGTGCGATCCGTACGGCACAGAACTGGAAAAGTCCTGGACCGGATGGATTGCACAACTTCTGGATTAAATGGATTCGATGCTCATACCCATGCTTGGCGAAACAATTTCAAGAAGCCCTCGAGGCTGGTTCACTCCCAAGTTTCATGACAACTGGTGTCACCTTCCTGCTCCATAAGTCCGGTAGTACCACGGAAGCGAAGAATTATAGACCCATCACGTGCTTGCCTACGCTGTACAAGCTCCTTACATCCATTCTGAGAACAAAAATTAACTCGCACATCGTTGCGAACAATATTTTGGCCCCCGCTCAGAATGGATGTAGGGTTGGGTCCCGTGGTACTAAGGAGCTCCTCCTCATCGACACGGCCATCTGCCAACAGGTCCGGCGGAACAGAGGGGCTCTCTCTACTGCCTGGATTGACTATAAGAAGGCCTATGATTCGGTGCCTCACTCATGGCTGGAGAGGATCTTGGAGTTGTATAAAATAGATGCAACTCTAAGATTCTTTTTAAGGTCATGCATGGGGCAGTGGACCACGGTCCTTCGTCAACCAGGTAGGGGGGACAGCGTCTCTGGTCCGCAGGACTTAATAAGGATTGAGCGAGGCATATTCCAGGGTGACAGTCTGAGTCCCTTGTGGTTTTGCCTGGCGTTGAATCCTCTCAGTACCTTGCTGGGAGATTCAAAGCTAGGCTGTCGGCTTCGGAGAGGGGGTGAGATCATATCTCATCTACTGTACATGGATGACCTCAAGCTGTTCTCACCGCAACGTCTACAATTGATAGAGTTGTTAAAAATCACAGAGAATTTTAGCAACTCTATCAAGATGGAGTTCGGTGTGGATAAGTGTGCGGTTATGCATGTACGGGGAGGGAAAGTTGTAAATTCCACGAATTTACAACCCGAGACAATGACTCTCAGGTCCCTCTCCGAATCCGAAACCTACAGGTATCTTGGTGTGTCAGAGTCGTTGGGTGTTTCAGTAGGGGATGTTAAGAGGACGGTGAAGGAGCGCTTCTTCTGCCGTCTGACAAAAGTACTCAATAGTCTTTTGTCGGGTGGCAACAAGGTGCGCGCCTTCAACGGCTGGGTGATGCCCTTACTGATATACTCCTTTGGCATACTAAGATGGACTCAAACTGAGCTGGACGCCCTGGATAGAAAGGTCCGTCAACTGCTTACATCACATCGTATGCTACACCCGCGCTCGTCTGTTATGAGACTGTACATTCCGCGGAAATGGGGAGGTCGAGGCTTTTTAAACGCCAAAACCCTCCATAACCGTGAAGTGTGCAGTCTCCGGGAGTATTTCCTCAACAACGAGTGCGGGATGCATCGCGATCTGGTGGCAGTTGACAAGGGCCTCACGCCGCTCTCCTTGGCAAATGAGAACTGGCGCAAACCGGTGGTACTTAGCACCGAAGACCGTAGGGACGTATGGAAAGGCAAGGAGCTGCACGGGCGGTTCTATCGGGCCCTGACGGGGCCCGATGTGGACCTGCATGCGTCGGTGAACTGGCTGCGATTCGGCAACCTCTTTGGGGAAACCGAGGGTTTTGTCTGTGCAATTGCGGACGAAGTTATCAAGACGAATAACTACCGGAAATATATAATGAAGGACGGTACGGTCGACATTTGTCGAGCATGCCGCCGTCCCGGGGAATCTCTCCGACATATTATTTCCGGTTGTTCTCATCTTGCTAACGGAGAGTACTTGCACAGACACAACCTTGTGGCCAGGATCATTCATCAGCAACTTGCCCTTCAATACGGCCTTGTCGAGTCTGAGGTGCCGTACTACAAGTACACACCGGGGCCGGTTCTTGAAAATGGCCGTGCGTTGCTCTATTGGGACCGCTCTATCATCACGGACAGGACTATTGTAGCCAATAAGCCTGATATCGTGCTGGTAGACCGGTCCCAACGCCGGGCAGTGCTCGTTGACATCACCATTCCGCATGACGAGAACCTCGTGAAGGCTGAGAAGGACAAACTCAGCAAGTACCTTGACTTGGCTCACGAGGTAACCGCCATGTGGAATGTTGACTCAACGAACATTGTTCCGATAGTCGTTTCGGCGAACGGTCTTATAGCGAAGAGCCTCGACCAACATCTCGAGAGGCTCTCGCTGGACGGCTGGATCAAGGGTCAGATTCAGAAGGCGGTACTCCTTGACACGGCACGTATTGTCAGGAGGTTCCTCACTCTGCAGCCCTGACCACCGGTAGCTTGGGCCCTGCCCCGCTGCCGGCGGGACACTAGGTTTAAGTTTTTTATAATATTTTTGTAATTTTAATTTTATAAGAAGTATTATAAAAAACATAAATTTAAGAAATATAAATAAATGAGTGAATAATAATAATAATAATAATAATAATAATAATAATAATAATAATAATAATAATCTTGTCACAGCTAATGCAAATCGTATATTAATTTTCAGGGTGACAGCGGCGGTCCACTCATAACTGAGAGAAAGAACGACAAGCGATACGAATTGATAGGTAATAGACAAGATGTATTTAGTTAAAATATTATTTAATCAGTCCCATGGGAGGGACCAGTAGACTATAGTACCTAGGTAGGTATTACTGGGTATCCGATATAGATGTTATCATACAAAACTAAACATTTTGTGAGCCTACGATATTACGCTGTGATGGTAACTAGTGTGGATTAGTTGCATAATTACTATTAAAAATGTATCTACAACAGTTATGAATAAGAGGAAAAGAAACGACAGACAACACAAACAACAAACAAAACAAAAAAAAAAAACAAAAACAGAATTTAATAGGACGATTAAGAAAAGGACTCCAATCCAATAACAAGACTCGTCACAATCAAGCACTAATTTTTTTTTACTTACAATGGGTTTGCGTTTGACTACATCTCACCTGATGGTAAGTGACGATGAGGTCGAAAGTGGGGCACGCTTAGCCAGGAATAACCTATTTACTCTTGATTTCTTGGTTACTCTGTATTTAGTCTTACGAGATTTGTATATACTTAGGGTACCTCTTAGAAACTTATTACGTACCTACATATTCAGTCTTCTACTGTTAGCAACAAGTGCCTCTGTTCATCCTTTTACACTTAACATCAGTGCACCTTTCACTTAGGATTAAGCATGCTGCTGTGACTTGCTAATTTGAAGTAGCTGCTATTGACGAAAACAGATGTAAAAAAATTCTACATTCACCGTGTTTCACTTCATTAGTAACTTTAATATAATTAGTGACGCCAATCGATGCCATTATGTTCTCAATATTTGCTTTAAAACATAGGCAGATTTTCGCGTTTTCTAACAGTTTTCCATATTTTTACGTAAATTCTTTGTTATCTTACATAATTTGGTATTTACAGGAGTTGTTTCATGGGGTAACGGCTGTGGCAGAGTGGGCTATCCCGGCGTCTACACGAGAGTAACCAACTATCTGGACTGGATCAAAGAAAACTCTCAGGACGGATGTTTTTGCACTGACTAATAGTCTAGTCAAGATACAGGCACAGCTTAGATTGTAGAGGATTTATCAAAGTTGTTGATTTGACAATAGAATAATTATATCAATCATTCTCAAATCAACAACTTTACGTCAACCTTAAGCAAACGTTTGCAATGAACAGAAGATAATGTCCCTAAGCAGGCAAGGATGCCATTTTTATTGTTTGCTTACTGTGGATAAAAGTCACTATTTTGTTACTTACCCTAAAGTCCAATTATTGCAGTAGAGCAAACTTTGAGTCAAATAGGTAAACAAAAGCAGCTTGTTAAGTAACTTTCTGACCACGTTAACAGTTTTGTGATTTTGGAAATCAGTTTTATTGAGGAGAATTTTCTAATGACTCTATTGCTATGCGTTCTAATAACTCTATGGTTTCAATTATAGGATTGCAAATATTGCATACCTAAATCGTTTGGAGACAAAGCTACGCACGGTTTAACAATTAATTCAGCAGGAACTGTCAGAAAAGCATTTATTAGATAAATATTTTGAACTTTAGTAGTAAAACGTAAGTGCTTGTGTAGATCGGTGTCACGTGCCTAAGTCACGTGCAAATTCTACAGTTACAATTATTACAAAATGGAATACTCTGTAAAGTTTCAAAATATCATAATTAAAAATGACATAGGTATATTCTACAGCATTTTGAGTACAATAATTATTAATTATGATATTAAAATAGATAGGTACGTTTGTTCACCACTATGATCTAACAATATCTAAATAATAACAAATCTAGGTTCTGTAAAAGTTGTGACGAATTGTAAAGAATGATGAATAGCAAACAAGTGTGAGCATAATCAGTATAGTTTTATGTAGTGTAGCACCAACTATCATTTAGTGTGTAAGAAATAATTAAAGGTAGATAAGAGAACAAATTAGATTTACTTATTTAAATAGGCAGGGTAGAAGAATGAAAAACATTAAATTTTTTATCAAAATCAAATTGTGCCAAAAATAAATATATAAATTATTATCTTTAGCTTTTAACTTGTATGTATTTTAATTTATTATGTATTGTAATTTAAGTCATTTAATATTAAGATTCCATTATCTATGTATGCCATTATGAAATGTAAGATTAGAGGTATAAGGTTGTAGGTAAAGTGATCATTACAAAAATATTAACATCTGACCAATAAAGCTTACCACTCTTTTATTGTGTAGCAACTATTCTCCAAATGTAGCTGGTAATAAATCTATTAGTAAGTAACAATCTAACCACAAAGCCTGAAAACAAAAGTTTTCAATGGATGTGTGTTGCCAGTGATGTCTTATGGAACTGAGACGTGGTCTCTAACTGTTGGCCTCATTACTAAGCTCAAAGTCGCGCAACGAGCTATGGAGAGAGCAATGCTCGGTGTTTCCCTGCGAGATAAGATCCGAAATGAGGAGATCCGCAGGAGAACTAAAGTGACCTTAGGATTAGCAAGTTGAAATGGCAATGGGCAGGCCACGTCGCTCGTAGAACTGACAACCGATGGGGAAGAAAGGTTCTCGAGTGGCAACCACGATCTGGAAGACGCAGCGTAGGCCGGCCCCCCACTAGGTGGACCGACGACCTGGTGAAAGCCGCGGGGAGCCGATGGATGCAGGAGGCGAGCAGCCGCTCTAAGTGGCGCTCCCTGGGGGAGGCCTATGTTCAGCAGTGGACGTCTTCAGGCTGTTAATGATGATGATGAATCTAACGATGCTGTGCAAACATAACTACCTATCTTTGCGCTTTTGTGGCTCCTTTAGCCGTCGCGGTCCCGGCTATTGTCAATCATTCAATCAAATCATTTATTTGCTGAAAACATGGGTCTACAATATAAACAACTACAAGTATAAGTTCAACAGGTATAATGTTCAACATATTTTCTTTGCTTAACAGCATGCAAGTATTTTTAGTAGGCTTTACTTTGGGCTTAGTGATAACAAAGAAAATGTCGTGGGCAGCCTAAAAATTTTGACTTCTAATGGTGTATCATGTGCACCGCGAGAAAAGTTGTCACCGGTATAGAGTGAGACACCCTTAGGCGCTACTATCCCTAGTCTTATCACGGTGTTTCACGAGAAAAGGTATCGAGAAAATTTTGTGAAGGAGCGCATGTTAGCCGGGCAGGGTGTCACGTTACGGCTCCTCCCAGGGTCCTAGGATGCCTGACTAGGTCCTAATCCTACCTAATCAGACTCTGGGGGGAGACGGTGACGTGAGGTAGGAAGGAGAATGATGCTGGAAGGAAAGGCATGTTAGAGGAATATACAGCTGTAATAAGTAAATAGAGAACAATTAGATTAATTAGGTAGTAAACATTATACAGAACACTTATAGTCCCTACTAGGTAGCACGGCACATCACAGTCACTAAAATGTACATCAGGGTGAAGAGTAGTGGAACATAAAAGGAGTTAGGGGTGAAGTCATACTGGATAGGGAAGGCAAGTAGGTAGAAAGCTGAAGATCTTGATGAAACGCTGATACTGCAGCAAGGAAGACCAAGTGCCTCTTTCCCCGCATGATTTCAACTACCTTAATATTAGCCAATATTTATTATATAATCAGCACTATCAGTCGTCCCTATCAGTATACCTTCCCATCAAATCTGGATCAAGATACCAGCCTCCCGCTTCCGTCGTCTACACCCTATCCGCAGTTACGTACCTACTTGCCTACCCTATCCAGTATGACTCCTTCTGTTCCACTCCTCTTCACCCTGATGTACATTTTAGTGATTGTGATGTGCCGTGCTACCTAGTAGGGACTATAAGCCGCCCTCCATATAATTTTTACTACCTAATTCATCTAATTGTTCTCTATTTACTTATTACAGCTGTATATTCCTCTCACATGCCTTTCCTTCCAGCAACATTCTTCTTTCTACCTCATGTCACCATCTCCCTCCAGGGTCTGATTAGGTAGGATTAGGACTTAGTCAGCCTGGGCGGAGCCGTAACGTGACAAGGGCTGACCACCTACCTAGTACCTACACGAGAGAAGAGGGAGACCACCGAACTTTGCGAGGGTGTTACAGGCCTAATAGATTCTTCAAGTTTGTATTTGCGTTTGACAATAAAAAGCAAAGCCGTTTTTTTTGTGAATGTATATTATGTAGAGCAAAGCAATAACGTTTGAACCCCGTAGCAAGGATCACAGAATAATACCTCACTTAGCCCGATTTTTCAAATAAGTACCTATATTGCAAAACAAAAATCATAAATTATCTGTCTGGATTGAGTTACAAAGACACTGAAGATATATTACGTGTTATTTGTTAGTAGGTGTAGGTTTCTATGTAACAGTGGAATGAGTTTTATGCACAACATAAATAATCAATTAAATGGATTTAAACTATAAATTTGAAGTTAATATAGAACATAAGAAAATACAGTAATAATAATAATAATAATGTTATTTTGTAAACAATCACATAGTAGCTAAGTCCTCTGTGGTCGGTTAGGACTTACACATACATCACATAACGGTCTGTAGTAATTATTATCAAATCTTAGCATCTTTTAGAAACTTGCACTCTCTTACGCTCTTCCATCTGTGACTGTGGGCGGCACCTAATACGCAAATGATTTATTCATAATTATGATTAGTAATAATACTACTTATGTAAAGAATCTGAGTTTAATGTCATTATTATTCCTATTTATTTATTTATATACGTATCGGTAGTTTCTTCTTATTATTTTATTTTATTATTAGTAGCAAGAATATGTATACTTAGAATACTTAGTGTTGAAAATATGTATAGCCTTTGTTAGTAATCTTAGTATTAGTTACATCGGAAGAGTACTGTTCAGCACAACACAGGGAATCCTACTGTGCTGAACAGTGAAACTATGCGAACCTTTATTGTATTTCATTTATTGTATGTACAACATTAGAATTTGTATAATGTTTTTGTACTAAATAAATAAATTTCTATTTCTATTTCTATATTATAAATTGTTCCTTACCAAGCATAAGGATGCCATTTTAATTTTTCTCTGGGAATAGGATTCGATTATTGTATAACGACAACGTTAATTATGTGAGTAAAATAGGTACGTACTTTTTTTTAATGTAATGAGTGGCAAACAAGCAGGCAGCCTCCTGATGGTAAGTGGTCACCGCCACCTATGGACATCTGCAACACCAAGGGCATTGCCGGTGCGTTGCCTACCCGTTGCGGGAATGTAGATCGTTGCGCGTTGCATCGTCGTCGCGTCACCTATTATGTTGCACCCGGCCCGAACGCTACTCTTTCTCCAGGATGAAACGCATCCATAAAAGACTAGCAGCACTCGAGTACACGTGGAGATTTCCTGGCCTGACCTCTGAATATGTCATCATCATCATCGTTAATAGCCCGAAGACGTCCACTGCTGAACACAGGCCTCCCCCAAAGAGCGCCACCTTGAGTGGCCACTCGCCTCCTGCATCCATTGGCTCCCCGTGGTTTTCACCAGATCGTCGGTCCACCGAGTAGGGGGCCGCCCTACACTGCGTCTTCCGGTTCGTGGTCGCCACTCGAGAACCTTTCTACCCCATCGGTTGTCAATTCTGCGAGCGATGTGGTCTGCCCATTGCCATTTCAACTTGCTAATTCTGAGAGCTATAATCGGTCACTTTAGTTCTTCTGCGGATCTCCTCATTGCGGAGCCTGAATATGTATTGCATAGGTACTAAAGCAAATGTTCCGACTAGGTATTAAGAACAACAAAGAGAAAGCGGCCAGCACAGGAGAACAGCTATAGGCTTGGCAGAATTCAGTAAAATTTATTGAAAAACACTGTTTTAAACTTTCATGGTTTTCACTGTGCCGAATTATTATCGGGAACTCAAAAATGATTCTAATCATGGTAAAAATCCCGTAAGTACCTACTTATTATTAAAAACTTTATTCAGTCTTCTCGTTGCCAATACCTCAACGCACTGGTTGGGTTGTAGCTGGTGGTGGTTTTTGGTGATACCTTCGGTATCACAGTTGTCCATAGGCTACGGTGACCACTTCCCATAAAGTAGGTCCGTATACTTGTTTGCACACAAATAAAAAACAATGATGATGATAAAAGACCTATCATCGTGTGTAGTTTGATCGTATACTTACCCCCGTATCCCAAAACTTTTTTCAAAAATCCTTCACTTGACTTCTACTTAACTTTGAGGGAAACTCAAAATACATCGCGACGTACCTTGAGTTGACAGTTGCTTCGCTTCTCTCGTTTGAGAAAAATTGACGCAGAAATGTCAAGTTGATTATTTATTGTCAACTAAAAATACCAAAACACAAAATGAGGTTAACTCGAGGTTGAGTCGAGTGGAGTAATCTCGAGGTAACGTCTTAGAATATTGGGGTAAGTTTAATTCTATAGGTATTCTTATCAGTTTATTAGCTTTTTTATTGTTTATAAGGCAGTCCAAACCCCATATTCCAAACCAATTCACCAAAAATCCTTCCACTTAACTTTGAGGGAAACTCAAGGTACATCGCGACGTACTTTGAGTTAACAGTTGCTTTGATTCCCTCGTTTGAAAATGAAAAAAATCGTTCAGAAATGTCAAGTTGGTTATATAATGTCAATAAAAAATACCAAAACACAAACTTAGATTAATTCGAGGTTGAGTCGAGTGGAGTAATCTCGTGGTAACGACTTAGAATATGGGGGCAAGACCCACAAAGTAACTCTCTTTGTGTGAGTTCAAAAATGACAGTTCAAGGCAAAATAATTTGACTTTGCTAATGTGTTTGTGTACAGATTCAGATATAAGTATCAGAACAAGCGTATCAAATTATTTGACACGCTATTGGAGTAGATATAACATATTAGATGCCAGTAGGGTAAGTATAGTCAAGGAGTCACTAACTCCGAGTTAGGGAGATTGTATGAATCCACTGAAACGAAATAAATGTAAGAAAATTATTTTATTTTTACCTGCCGCAAATCTTGTATTCAAATGACATCTTCCAGTTATACCTAATTACACATAAGTATACCTACAGCCATAATCATTATATAATTAGCATTTATACAACCTTACTCTTGCTCCCAAATTTCATCGCTTCAAGTAAAAAGTCGGCAGACTTTTAAGCCCATAATGATCGTAACATATAGGGCCCGTATAATAAAGGTTCATCCAAAAATGTATTGGTCGTAAAGGAGCAATTAAGCCGATGCATAATCGGCAATTTCACTTTTATTCCAAGGCGATAGGAGTTACTAAGCTGTATGTGATTAGAAGCGGGAAGACGTAGCTTTGGACGAGGTGAATGATCTGCGAGGTCAGTGCCAAATACACAGTCGTTTGAAAAGCCATCGCGGGCCACTAAAGTGTCGCTTGGCTTTTTGAAATAATCATACGGAACGTTTGATATTCTTAAATGCAATGCAGAAAGCTCGTCATTTCACTGGTGGACTCAGAAACGTACATCCCGCTATCCCGCTAAACATAAACACCAAATAGAGTGTTGAAGTCTAAAATATTTGAGTACCTCTCATGCTACGTTTTAAAGGTCCTATACCCATAAAGTGCGTTGAGATCGGAGACATGAGTTAGTGTATCAAAAACATTGAACCCCAAACGCGTATGTACTTTCTTTGCAGATATAGAGCTCCGTCTTTAAAGTTAAAAATATTTAAATTCAGTTAAGTGAGAGACAAATATGTGGTGGTACTTATTATGCTGTTTTCTATGCGTGACGTCTGCCGGCTTCGCACCGCACTCCTTGAATACGGTAAGTAACTGTATATTTTGGTTTGTTAATTTAAAACACGTTTTACTAAAGGCATTGATTATAATAAAATTTAAAATGGCTCGTAAGTCTAGTTTTGGATATAGTCAGACTAAGGTTGGGAGAGTCGTGCTGAAAAGGAAATAAACAATGATCATTACCATGCTCAACGATATCGATGAAATTATAATAATAGTGAAATTTATAGAAATTTTGTATTGTCCAATAGAAAATATATTCCATAAGTTATTTATTTCATTGAAATGAGTGCTGCTAAGGAACCTAATGGTTTATAATAATTAAGTGTGTACAAAAACTGTAATTTACCTACCTAAGTATATTAAACTTAAACTTATGCGAAATTGCATTAATTGCCATCGCTAATAAAGGGCATTTATATTAAGTTTATTTACTTTTAGTTTTAGATAGATCATTTTAGTTTAGATTTAATTTGGTTTTAGTCCTTTTTTTTAAGTAGGTACTTATATTTAATAAACTCAAAATTAAATAATTAATTCTACCTGATGATGATGAACTTGTAGGTATTAGTAATAATCATAGTTTAGGTATATGTGTAAATGTAGGTACTAAGTTCAAAGGAAATGTTGAGAAGAAAGCCTTATACTTTATTTGTTTTTCAAAAAGAATATTTATAATCTTAGATGTGTTTATCTTGATCGTAGGTAATAGGTACGCAATAACTGTGTATGATGTTGGTTTATCTTTAGTTTACCTTTATCTTTGGTTAACCAGCATCATCATTAACAGCCTGAAGACGTCCACTGCTGAACACGACCTCTCCACCAGAACACCACTTTGAGTGGCTGCTTGCCTCCTGCATCATCTATCCGCCTAGTAGGGACCACGAACCGAAAGACGCAGCGTACGTTGCGTGTTCCGGTTTGTGGTCGCCTCTCGAGAACCTTGTAGTCTATCCATTGCCATTTCAAATTGGCCATAACCATGACCATGGCAGGGTGCCGTTGGAGCAAGTAAGTAACTGATCAATGAGGTGCTCTAGGACATGTTCACTTGATCAGCAGTGGACGTTTTACTGATGATGATGTTGATTAAATCTATAAGATAAAATAAAGAAAAAACATTATATTTTCTTTATTTTATCATCATCAATAGCCTGATGACGTCCATTGCTGAACATAGGCCTCCCCCACATAGCGCCACTTTGACGGATGCTCGCCTCTTGCATCCATCAGCTAAAGAAATTTTACACCTACCCTTTTACACTGGCAATAAAATTAATGTACGTTAGGTATTGTTGAATTTGGAATACCGGTAAAACTTATAAGTATTTGCGTTGGTATATTGGTGGCTTCTTCAAAAGCTTTACATTATCATATGAATGGCAACGGTTTTCTCTGTAGAATAGCGTACGGTGACTCATGTTGTCTGTTTTGAAATGGACTGTGCTTCTAGTGTTTGGTTTGTATCCACTTCAACTGTTTATTTTAGCATTCTGTGCTAACTAGGCTATGTTTTGCTTCCTTTTTCTGACCTACATTGTTACTTTGATAAATTAAACAGGCATGGTTATGACTGAGAGGTCCTCTTATGTTAATACTATCTAGCTTATAATATAAATGTCTATTCATGCACAGTTATGCTGACTGAACCACAAATTCCATACCTATTTACAGCTGTTCTTGGATTTCCAATGAGTATGATCTACTGGTGATGATGACAAGCGTTAGCGATATTTTTCTCTAATTTTAGGATGGCAGCCCATACGAAGATCCATATGTATCAGCTCTTGCATCTCTCCGGTTTGCTGGCATTTTACCATGTCAAGATTGTAGTAAGTACCTGTATTAAGTAAATGTGTGAAAATTAGGACTTTAACATTATGAAAAACATACTCACAAAATAATAGTTTTTATCGATAAAATTTCGATAATTTTAATATTTTATGAATGTAAAATGAATTGGTATGAAAGGTTGTGGAGAACGTAATGAGGAGCCCCGAGTGGTGGGCGGTATGGGGTCCAGTGTCAACGCATTCCCGTGGCTCGCCAGGCTCATCTACCAAAAATCATTCGGCTGTGGGGCTTCTCTCATCAACGATAGATACGTGGTCACTGCTGCACATTGTATAAAAGGGTAAGTAAACGTTCTATCACTTACTATAATATTACCTATGTTGATTTTGTATTCATACAGAAAAACATTAAGTACATACATTTTAGGTTGTAAATCATTATCATCATCACCATCAACAGCCTGAAGAGATCCACTGCTGATTACATGGAGTGCCACTTTGAGCGGCTGTTCGCCTCCCGAATCTCTGCAGTTTTGACCATATCGTCGGTCCGCCTAGATGGGGCACTACGTTGCATCTTCTGGTTCGTGGTCCCCACTAAAGACTACCCTTAAAAAGTGTCATAGTCACTATACTATATGAATAAGCACAGCTGAGTAATAAAGTGCTGTAGCTATAGACATTAATATAATAATGTATAATGGTTTTGTTCAGCCGTGGTTAATATCAGTACGAAGTAGTATGAACCATGTGTTTATTGGTAAAAAAAAAACTTCTATTCTCTATCTCTGTTCATGAAATAATTAGACCATTATAAAATCCATTGATTATCTTCTTCGCAGGTTCATGTGGTTTATGTTCCGGGTGACGTTCGGCGAGCACGACCGCTGCGACAAGACGCAAGATCCAACGACGAGGTACCTCGTGAAGGTGGTCGCTCACAACTTCAACCTGACCGTGCTGAGTAACGACATAGCTTTGCTGCAGTTGAACGAACCCATTGTTTATTCCCACGCGATCAGGCCGGTGTGTTTGCCGAAAAATGACTGTAAGATTTCAAAATATTAAGGTAGGGAAGTTACAGAGCTGCTAAAAAAAGATGTACGAGCTTTTGACGGGCCCGTTAGCTCAGTTGGTAGTATCCCTGCCTTCTGAACTGAGGGCTGTGGGTTCGATTCCTACCCAGGACAAACATTTGTGTGATGAACATAGATGTTTGTTCTGCGTCTGGGTGTTATATGGTATTCTTTGTATGTATTTACAAACAAAAAAGTATATCAGTTATCTGGTTCCCATAGTACAAGCTATGCTTAGTTTGGGGCTAGATGGCGCTGTGTGAAATGTCCACACATATTTATTATTATTTATTATTATTATAGTATAAAGCTTTGGTTAGTTTGGGGCCAAATGGCGCTGTGTGAAATGTCCACACATATTTTTTTATAAATGTCTATACTTATACGCTAGCGTTTGATGGGAAGCGATTTGGTTGAAAGTGTCTATTGTTATTATTGTTATCATAACTATTACTATACTCTGTTAACAAAATAGGAACAAGATAATAAATGTTTAATGGGTGGCCCTTGGGAGTTCTAATAGACTCGCCAAAATATATAAGTAGGTTGGTAGGCGGATACTGTGTTTTAGAAATAAAGAGTTCATGTGGTTTTAGACTAATTAAGCACTGCGCTTTTTAAAGATATAGCGTTAGTGGAGCTTCTTTCAACTTTAGGAACCAGATATAAGTCGAGTCTAGATTGTTAGGTGGGCACTTGCCATTAGAACTCAGATTACGGCTACTTAATAATATTTAAACGATAATCATTTTTGAGCTTACAAAAGATATTTAATTTATACTTAGTGAACGTCCTAAATAATATACAAAATTTTTGTATCATTTTCCTGGATCATTACTTAAAATACAACCCAATCTGAGATACCTTCTCATCAGTGATTCACCCAGCAAAACGACTGCTATAAATCCCACGTCGATATTTATTACATTAAAAAAGGGTTTATTGGAAATATTATGGGATTGATAGTCCCTAAATCCTCTAAACCCTTTTATGTCTCAATTTTTTTGTCGTTATATATCTTCGCCTTTTATTGAACAAGTTTTAAATATCTTTATTTCCTTTAAACCTTCTCGAAAATATCCTCAATTTGGTACAGAAAATAAATCTAAGGCTACAAATTAATATCGAATGCCTTAGGTATTGAGGGCTGAATTCTTTACCATATCTTTCCTTTTGCACTGGCATTATTTTTAAAAATATCATTATTTTATATTTCACACTGTCTTGAAAAGTGATAGGTATACTGTGAATCAGATAAATCCCCTGAAAGAAGTTCATTTATCTATAGACGTACCTTCCATAAACTATTTTCAAGAAAATGTATAGTTATCTAGAACTACTTATGTAGCGGAAAATTATATCGGCCTTGTTATTTTTTTCCGTGGTGGTCCTTTGAACTAGGTTCTTTGATGTGGTTTCCAATTTTCAGATAGTCTCTACGTTGGGACCACTGCTACAGTAGCAGGCTGGGGTGCCACTGGTGAAACTGGCAAATGGTCCTGCACTCTTCTGGAAGCGGACCTCCCAGTGCTGAGCAACGAAGAGTGCCAAAACACCAATTATAATGCTTCCAAGATCAAAGATGTCATGATGTGCGCAGGGTACCCTGCCACTGCACATAAAGATGCCTGCACGGTATGGGCTATGTACATACATTATGATTGTATTCATAATAGACTTCATTTTAATTTTTCTTTGGGTTTTCAGGGTGACAGTGGAGGTCCGTTAGTAGCTGAAAATGCAGAGAAAGCGTACGAGTTAATTGGTGTGTAATATGTTCTTCAATTTTTCAATGATTGAGTTTCAGTAGTAATCTAGATGAACTATTATGTTTTAATTTGCAGGCGTTGTATCCTGGGGATATGGTTGCGCCAGAAAAGGCTATCCAGGAGTGTATACCAGAGTTACGAAATACTTGGATTGGATAAGAGATAACACCGAGAATGGGTGTTACTGCAAATACTGACTCCAATTGCATAATAATATAAATTTTAAGTATAATTAAGTAGGCGTTTATAATGACCAACTAAATAAAATGTTTTTAGCATTTTAAAATATATTTTTAACAGGCGTGTGTACCTTAGTTGACCAATAATCACGTCATAGCGCCTAGTGTATCTGACTGTTCGATCTAGATAGTTCCTATAAAATTAATGTCCTAACTAATTAAACTAAAATAGTTTTATGTTAGTAAAACTATTTTAGTTTAATTTTATTTCATTGAAGTCAATAAAGTTAGTTAAACACTTGTTTTAGTTTTTATTTTGTTGCTTTGTCTTCGAGTAAAATGTTCAATCTTTGCGGTTTTCCTTGCCTGTATCCGGACCGGTTGTTTTAGAGCCTAGTTCAATGGGACAATACTTACCAGTTTACCAGTTTATAGGTACAGAAGTGTAGAATGAAAGAGCAACGTCCCCGATCCTAGCTGTCCCTGTTCGCAGCTTCCCGTTACGGAAGGTGGTCGCTTGCAAGTTTACTTTGTAATCTTACAAAGTATACCAAACGCTGTGATCTTTTATAGATGTTTAGTATGAAGAAATGGGTAGTTGTCGTTATTTTGATTGGTGCCTACATCGGTATGGCGGTAAGTTAAAGGGTCAGAATAGATGCCATTTAATTTACTTTTTGGTTTCTGATAATGGATCTGCATGGTTTAGACAATGAATTTAAATTTCTTTTAATTTAATATTTATGTAGTTATCGTTTTAATGAAATGTGACATACCGTGTAATTAATATTGTAATATTGAAGGTGGGGAAAAATATTACCGAGCCTGAGCTTGAAGACGATGTGCGAGGAGAATATGGAAAGAAATGCAATTGCCGTAAGTAGACTAGTTAATCCATTTTAATTATTTTTAACTTCTAGGTATGGATAAGCGAATTTTTTTAAGACTATTTTTGAAAGCCCATGGCAGGCGACGTGACGTGCTCCTTAGAAAGCACCTGAAATACACAAATATTGTGCTTAGACCCAGCCTATAGCACAACAGCCAGCAATAAATTTTGGCCAATTTGTATGAAATTCACATTCAAATTTATATTATAGGGTTACATTCCGTATAAATAAAACCAGAGTTTTAAAATAATAAATAAACCGTGAAATGCACTAATGTGGAAACAAAGAATAAAGTCCAAATCTTGAACTTAAATTTCTATGTGGATATCTGACACCAAAGTAGAATTGGGGTCTTTTTACAAAACTTGCCACCAAAAAGACCTCAAGTTTAAGTTTGTCGAGTAATTTATAATTTCATTTATATAATTTTTTTGGCATAGGTATCTCATCTGATTATGGGTATATGGTTGGCTACATATAGGTACGCAGAAAATGTTTAAGGAACATAAGGCGGGAGGTGGTTTTTGTCCTTTTTTAAATATCAAAACGCTAAGGGCTTTTAGTCTTATCTAAAGCATTATCGTTCGAATATTTGAGGTCCCTACCTACATCTAATAACCGATCTTTCTCGCGGAGCAATTTGATAAAATTAAGCTTTTAAGGGCTTTATGGGCTGACCAAATGTTTTAATTAAGTGCAAATCGAAAACTGTCGTATTATTATAATATTAGTACCAACTCGCACGCATCTCTTTTTTAAATGATCTCACGTATTTCCTTGTTATCTCAATTGCTATCTCTCGGCTGAGACAGGTGGAAACCGTGAAACTTTTATTAGTCTGATGACAATCAAGTGATTTGCAGAACATTGCTATTATCTACACTAACTAACTTAATACTTTCATCCGTCCTTTTCGATCGTATTCTAAAATCAGCTACAACGAAAAACGACAAAGTACTTAGGTATCTATTTGAGAATGGGATATATTTATGTATACCTTATACTTAATACAAACCTTCCTGAAGATACGAACTGTTTTAGGATGTGGAGAGAGAAACGAGGCTTCAAGGATCATTGGAGGTGTGGAGACGGCAGTCAACGAGTTCCCTTGGGTAGCTCGCCTCTCACTGTTCAACAAGTTCTACTGCGGAGCCACCGTTATCAACGACAGATTTGTTCTAACTGCTGCACACTGTGTTAAAGGGTACGTTAATAAGGTTATTCGATAGATAAACCTTTGAAAAGATTCTATTACAATCGGTGCTCTGAAATTCAGTATTTTTTAGGAACGCCTTATTTTTTAGACTCGCAGATCGGTGATTGAGGTTCAGGCAAAATATTATGTGCGGAATTTGCTTTCTCTCGTGTAAAGGTGAAGGGAAACATAGTGAGGAAACCGACTAGTTCAATAATCACAAAAATCGAGAACATATAAATTAATAATTAAATATCATCTACCAGCGTGACGGATTATGGCCAACATTATCTCATTGTGAGCGAAGACTCATGACCCCGCAGTGGGATCGTGTTGAACCGATGACAATTGGCAATAGTGGTGTATGTAGATTATTTTTATTGTAGATTTATGTGGTTCATGATCAAAGTGACCCTGGGAGAGCACGACCGATGCAACAGCACCGAGCGTCCTCTAACGAGATACGTGGTGCTGCGGCTCGCCCATGACTTCACCTACACGAACTTCAGGGATGACGTCGCTTTGCTGAAGATGAGCGATAGAGTTGCTATCACTGACACGGTGAAACCTGTCTGCCTGCCGCATAATGATGGTAGGTATACAAACACGGTCTTATTAATAAACGTGGAGGAGTTTTGGATTAGTTAAGCCACCTTTTGTCTTATTCGTTCGAGTTCGATATTCCAATGACAAAAAAGACAATAGATGGAGTAACTAACCCAAAGCTATGCTTTACTGACGCGTTTATTAATGAGGCCGCCAGAGTACAAAACAAAAGAAACTCGTAGTAGGAACTCGAGTTTCAGGACGAAGACACTTTTTTCTGGTTTTGGCATCGCATCTTATGTATGTTGGTTACCTCAGATTTTTGATATTTATAAACCGATTTGGATTTTTGGCTATTTTTTCAAATTGGTCATTACCAAAATCATTAAAACATTATCAAAATCGGTTCGGTCGTTTGATTTTCGAATCAATGTAACTGGAAAATATAGAGTGAATAGGTAAAATCCTCCAGGAGAGATATCTAATATCTCATTATAAAATTACCACAATTGCAGTTTTTATTTTTAAAGGATATTAAGTATATTATTAGCCCTTAAAGTTAGCAAGTTGAAATGGCAATGGGCAGGTCACAACGCTCGCAGAACTGACAACCGATGGAGAAGAAAGGTTGTCGAGTGGTAACCATGAGCCAGAAGGCGCAGCGAAGGCAGACCCCCCACTAGGTGGACCGACGACCTGGTGAAAACCGCGGGGAGCCGATGGATGCAGGAGGCGAGCAGCCGGTCAAAGTGGTGCTCTCTGGGGGAGGCCTATGTTTAGCAGTGGACATCTACGGGCTGATGATGATGATGATGATGAGGTATATTTAGCTAAAACAGTCGTTTTATTGTTTCAGAAAACACCTACGAAGGAGTAAAAGCTATTGCTGCAGGCTGGGGTTCTATTTCTGAACAGAAGAATCACTCTTGCAAGCTTCTAGAAGTAGAGTTGCCAGTTCTGAGCAATCAGAAATGCAAGAGCACTAAATATGAGCCTTCAATGATTGGCGATGATATGTTGTGCGCGGGATACCCTGACAAGGGACAAAAAGATACGTGCCAGGTAAGTACATTAAGCTCTCTAAATATACCTATTATTACTATCTGCCACCCGATGTAGCTTCTTACTATTTCCACACCACTTGATAATCAGATCAACTTGTCAATTGTGAAATGTATGTAACACACAGCTTCATATATTATGGCACATCGATGTGTTCTCAGCTATTAGAGATTTCTTGTGTCAGTGGTTTTCAAATTTATGTTTTCTTGTTACTATGTGATGTTTGGGTACTGTGATATTTTATCTAAGTACTTAAATTAAGGGTTTATATACTCATCTATTACTTTCTGCTTTGAAATTCATTTATTGATACTGAACTGTGATGTTGCCCTAAACTTTCATTTTTACCTCAGGGTGATAGTGGTGGACCTTTATCGGCAGAGAGAGGTGACAAGCGATATGAACTTATAGGTACGTACCTACCTAATTTAGATAATAGTAACATAATAAATTAATATAAGTTATAGGTATCCTAATAATAATTACTTAATTAGGATTTTTCTTTTAGATACTTTTGGGTATGTTACCTACACGTAATAAGCTGGAACATTTGGAGTGTCTACATAATATATAAGTCATCCCGGCACTACCACTAAATCATTGACTATAAATTCAGTTGACCAACGATACAACTTCTCCTCGTACGAAAATTAGTAGTTTATTTCAACTGATAATCCTACGAGAAGAAGCGGGACATCCAATGTGTCTTTTGTTCCATCCTGCTCTGTCCCTTGTAATTTCGTATGACTTTGTCTCGTTTTGTTACCTCGCCGTGTGCGTTTTAGACGTGAAAATGAGTCGTAAATATATGATATTCCAAACCACTTACAGCAAAAATTCACAAAACAGTCGTTAGTTTTATGTCGATTAATCAAAATGATATAGCACAAATAAAAAAGTAGCTCGTAGGTACATTAGATCATGATTCGTATGATATTTCATTTTGTACACTAAAAAATATAGAAATATAGTATTTTAACTGTAAAACCACGTCTGTAAAATCAGCGAAAACGGCCAAATTTCGTATGCGGGTTCTCAAGTCGAGCCATTTTGATTTATTGTGTAAACGGTCATACGTTTAACGTTGATACAAGTACGATAAATTAGGTCGTCGTTAGGTTTACGTCAATGTTTTGTAATTTTGTTGTTCTTTTTCTACCTGAAGTTATTTTTTCAGGAGTGGTCTCTTGGGGCATCGGCTGTGGCCGCCCCGGGTACCCTGGAGTCTACACAAGAGTTTCGAAATATTTGTACTGGATTCGCCACAACTCGCGTCCAGGCTGCTTCTGCATGGATTAGTCAATTATTAGTCTCTCGTACGTTATAACCAGTCTGTCATTATAACCCCCTTATTAAAACACTGCATAACAGTGGAATAACTTCTCAGTGTTTCCTGATTTATGTATTTAAATTTCAAATTGGAGAAAGAGAAACAAAACACGTTATACGTACGTACTTAACTCTTCCTTTGCTACAAAAGTTTTATTAGTAAGGAGGCTACTGATGTCTTGCAAACTTTATATTATAGGTACCTACCTAATACTCGTAATTATAATAATAATTATTATACTCTAGAATAGATTATCACGTTGTTTTGATTATACCCAATATTCAGGTGTCAAAAAATAAATAAAACGTAGGGATTTTATTTTATTAAAGTTATAATAATTATGTATTTATTCATAAAGTTTTAAGGTTCAGACACATCTAACATGCACTCACTATCTTGAAAGTTTTTAACTCCTATCATAATATGTTGAGCAACAGTTTCAGAAACTAAGTAAGTATACTAATTAAGTAGTCTAATTACTAAGTGATTAATTATGTATACCTTAACTTATAGCTATTTCGTTCATGTGTCCAAAAATTACATATACTAAAATAAAGTATCAGTCTATAAACTATTCATATTAACTACATTATTGCGTAACTACATCATTACTTGTAACTTTAGTAGTGTTTATATCTAGAGATCACAAGTTATTACGTTCAATGTCGTAAAAAAGGAAGAGGTATCTACTAACTATAGTAAATACCTAACCAGATTTACTACTTCTCGTCGAATTGTCTACATCCAATACGTCTTTCTCATGGAACAGCGGTAGACCTTCAGGTTTTAGTTCAGCATCAGGAGCTTTCTTTATCGAATTGTACGACGGATTTATAGGGTGTACGAAGCCAATAGCTGTGACTGAGGATCTAGCTTCATCATTACCAAGTCTGAAGTGGGTGCCATCTCCAGTCCTCAGGATACGTTTCTCCACCTTAGAAAGTACAACATTATCGGTTGTAAGTAGGTAAAAAGTATCGATGGTTATGTTTGAAAAAGATGCGGTATAAGATCAGTTTAAATCTGATTACGAGTAAATAAATCACTACAGCGAGTAAAGATAAGTTATACGTACTATCTCTGTCGAAGCCGTCTTCAGATCCCAAGCGAGGCCGATTTTCTCAAAGAATCTAATTAAATCGGCAGAGAAATTGAAGTGCATCGTAAGCTCAGCTGCTTTGTAATCCCAGGGGAACGCGTGGTGATAGTTATGCCATCCCTCACCCAGGCTAATCAGGGATACGAACCAGGACTCTACAGGCTGCAGTTTTCTGAAATGTAAAAAACAATCCAAAACTCGTAGGTACTATTTACAACTTCTAGCTCAAGGTTTTGAAGGAAACACAGCACCGCAAAAACGATTTAGATTTTGAAAGAAGACTATTTATAATTGAGGCTAGTGGTGAACTGCGGTTAGTGTGGTATAGTAGTTTAAACGTGATGGTAAGTAGCCTTGCTAAATCAGCAACACCTGACAGTAGCATCTGTAAGTTATTTATAAGTTCCTAAAATTGAAGAAATCTAACACTTTGGCCTAAAGAAATTAGGGTCCAAAAGAGTTCTATAACTTACTCGTCATATGGCCTAGTTCCGTAAAGGTGAGCAGCACTATTAACAAGCCATGTGCCATTCAGCATAAATATGTAGCGCCAGAAATAGCAAATCAAAATAGCATTTTTCCAGGTTTCTCCTAAGTAATATACTGGTACAACTACAGGAAGCAGTATGGCAAATATGAAGTACAACTCATAATAATATCTGGAAAGAAAAAACTTAAATTAGGTAAATCAAAGGTTAAACTGAACTTCATCGAATCAGTGAAGGATCATTCTCAAAAGTCAATATTTTAATCTCTAGGATGATCTTACTTTTTTTGAAACATGACCATCCAGTCGGCTTGCAGGTCACTCATGTCAATCTTCCTTCCAAGTTCAATTACTAATGGGTGCTTTTTAGTCATGAGCCAGCCGATATGGGAAAAGAAGAAGCCTCTCTTAGAGTTGTGAGGATCACCATCGGTGTCAGAGTAGCGGTGATGCAGGCGATGATCGCGGCACCATATAAACATTGAGTTCTGCAAAAATGAGAACGATTCTTATTCGGTTTTACCTATAGTTTTAGCAGAATACACTACACACAACCAAATCCTTTTGATACTACCATACTGAAACAAAATTACCAAATAGGTAGGTACTCTTGTAATATAACCGAATGTCGTTACCTGGCCGGCTATGGTCTGGAAAAGCAACATAATCCCCCTCAGCAGTGGTTTGGCTTTGAATGACTTATGTGTATAGTAACGATGGGCTCCCACCGTTACACCTTCTACAGAAAGGTAACATACGGCAACAGCTAAAATATGTTTACAAGATAATATTAATAATCATTTATGTTTAGTAACTACAGATTAGTCTAACTAATTATAGTTTAAAACATAAAAATAATAATGACATGTTTCGAACATACAATTTTTATACTAGGTACTCGTTTGCACGTAGCATGCTGAAAAGGGAGCTCTAAAATAGACCTTAATCATTCCAAAAAAAAAAACATCGAAAATGAAACTTACTCCATAAAAGTGTCGAAAATTTACAAGATCCCATAAGTACCAACATACATCCATAAAGCGCCAGAATATGCAGAATCAGAAATCCAATGGCATTTTTCCAGACCACCTGATGTTTGAAGTTGTAGTCCGTACCTATAACATCTTTATTTGTGTAAAACTTCACTTCATCTTTACTAATATTATTTGTGTGATCTTTATTCACTATCGCACTATAATCTTGATAATAGTAATTTTGTGTTATAAATTCCCTTTGGGTCATATTGCTAGACTTAATTAGCTCTTGGTTCAATTAAACACAATTGACTGACTTCCAACGAAATGTAATCGTATTTATAAGGGATCTCCTCAAATTATTTTTGAATTGAAATGATTGTTAATCTCTTGTGCAATTCGAAGAACTTGAACTCATTGTCTCGTTTGTATGTAAATCATGCAAAATATAGGTATCTACTTCAATAATGTAAATCTGAATATCCACAACATGGATTAGCCCACATTACCTTGTAATCTACCTATGACGATGACGACGATATGCGATGAGTTCATAAGGGTCAGGGAGTGCTTCATACTCACCTATTACCACTTTTTTCGAACAATAGGATTGTCTAAATCGACAACATCAAAAATGAATAACGTAGTTATAGTTTCCTCAGAAAATAATATGCCCAATATTAAGTAGGTACAAGCAAACAAACAAACAAACAAAGAGACAAAATGTTAAAAAAGTGGCTTAATGTGATCAACGGCTAATTTTATTTATGTTTTAGGTTTAATCAATACATTATGTTGATTATTTATACATGGGAATTAATTTCAATTCACTTGCCGTTCAGCATTATGTTTGACATGCTATCTTAAAGTTGTAATCACGGAAAATGTAATGTCGTTCTGCAACAGATGTGACTAGTCGCTAGGTTGGCAACCTTCTAAGCTATACCGGTACCGATCTCGTATATAGGCACTAGGCAGGCTGGAAGTTAAGCTATTATCATATTAAGATAGCTGCTCTAAAAACTGAACATTTAATATTGAACAGCTCTAAATGCGGTAAATATGCCACTGACATTGTCCATCAACACCGTGTTACATATGGAAACAGATAAAAAAACGCTCCGGAGCAATTCACCAGATTCGCAACTAATTAGATTCTCAACTCAGCAGATTAGCAACTAACCAGATAGAAAATATGTATCACTGGTTATACACATTGATAAACAACAATATGTTTTCACATTTTATTTGCACATTTTGCATCTTTGTAATGACTCTGTCCGAACTTCTGTTTTGGTACCTCATTTGATATCAGGTACCATTTTTGACAGATGTTTCATTTTTGACAAGAGTTATTATTTTTGACAGATTTTACATAATCGAGAATTTGTATTTTGGACTTATATTAATTACTTGCCCTGGGAAAATGACATCTGCTAAAATGACATCTTTCAAAATAAAACCTGTCAAAATGACATCTGCCAAAATGGCATCTGTCCAAATGACATCTTTCAAAATGACAACTGTCAATGTGACATCTTTCAAAATGACATCTGTCAAAACGTTATACTATCTGTTTTTATTTTAACGGCGTTACGTAACGGCTTAATGTGTTTTTGTATTTAATTGTACTTCTGGTTAGTTGCAAATCTGTTGAGTTGAGAATCTGGTGAATTATGAATCTGGTAAATTGCTCCTGAAAAGATAGGTACGTTTTTAAATGTATACCCCAAATAAGTAGGTATATATTTAATTTAGTTAGGAACGCAGGCCCGTGAGTCGTATGAGTTATGGATTTTGAACATTTTTAGTCGCCTAATGCAAAGAGGGGGATTATGTTATGATATTGACATCAGTCTAAGCTATTCATTTGTACTCTTGTCTGTCCCCTCGAAGGGACAGAACGAGGGGACAAACATGAATAACTCAAGCTATGTTGTACGTATTCATATCTTAATGTTCCCTTGTTGTTTTTGAGGGCTATTGAAATCATACAGGCTTATGGATAATTATATAAGTAGGTATAACTCAAAGACTTTTTATCCAGACCACTAATACGAAATTAAATCAGGGCAAAACCGTACACACCACTTTGGGTGTGGTTGATTCTCAGCTGTCAAAATCAAAATCAGTCGTTACTTGGGTGTGCTTTGGAATACATACCAAAAAAATGCCGTCTTGCGTGATAAAACTGTGCCGAAATCACTCGAGGCACGACTCACAGAAGCACACGATCACAATTCACTTGTAAGTGGCCTTAATCATGTATTTTTATAAGATTATTTTAATTATTTCTAATTGACGAAGAGTATTTCACATTTCACAATAAAAAGTTGACATGTCAAAATCAGTATTGCCACACGACATCTGAATAATTACCCGATTTCTTTTGTATGGATTTCCAACAGATCCAACCATGTCTAGCTGGGCCCTTATTCCGTATCGATTCCTTACTTTGAAACCACGCGAATTCCATGTCTTACAAAAGAAATGTGCAAAACTCTACTCTCTATGAAACGAAAACAAAACCGCGCGAAATGAATTTGGAATTGGCGCGATTAGAACTGTCAAAAATCATATGTTTTACCGAGACGCGTTCCGAAACATCAACTCATCAAAAGATTATGACCACTTAAGTCAATATATTTTATTCAAAATAAAGATAACTTTAATGTAAAGCGAAGGTACATCTAACGCTGTGACACGATTTGAACAAGACACGATAACGACGTGGTTTCATATCGTGTGGAATCTATGTTTCCATAGAGAATAACCGCCCTGATCGTTGGATAAAATTAGTTCGAAAAAGTCGAAATGAAGATTGGTGGAAACCTAATATTCGCTCAATAATATGTTTAGCGCATTTCTATAGTAAAAAACACACAGAACACAGAAGTGCAATTACTGATAATAGTTTTATTGTCAACTATAGGCGTTCCACGCGCCCACTATTTTCCCATTTTTAAGGTTATTTTTTATCCTAAAATATGAAACATTATTTTGGTTGAGGCCCAGGGGGTCTAGCAAAGATCACAATCGCTAACGCTAACGCCACACGCTAACTCCAAAAATGTATCGAAATGACATTCGCTACGGAAAAGTTAGCGATTTCCGAAATGTCATTTCAGTACATTTTAGAGTTAGCGTTAGTGGTTGGTATCTTTGCTAGACCCCCTGTACCTACATAACTGTTGTTCTTTAATCCCTTTAACTTGGTAATATTGAAAAACTCGTGAGTTATTAAAAGAAATGTTGAATAAACTGCTGGTTATACTTAATTTGAATCCTTTTTATTAAAAGATTGCATGAGCTATCTATAGACCCTTTTTCTTGTCTATAGATAGTAGTATGATGGTAATTAATTTTATTATTTTATATTTTTTTAATGTAGGCGTTATATAATTTTTATTATTTACATTATACGTCTAGCTAGATTTGTATTTAGGTACCCGACTAAATTGGGTAATACTATTTATATGGTATGTTGAAAGAGGATCTGACATTAGAAGAAAAAAAAATGTGCTCTATGGTTTGATTCATGTTCAAACAAGGTTAAGTATGGAGACTTCGGTTCTGGACCTATGTAATAGGGGGAATTCTGTGGTATAACTATCTATTTCAATTTTGAATTGAATTGAGTTACCTATTAATTACCAATAAATACCAAACAGTAAATACTTACAGATACCCAATTTTTCCTCTTTGCAGTCCTTTTCGGCGGGCCCGATAGCTCAGTTGGTAGTATCCCTGCCTTCTGAACTGAGAGCTGTGGGTTCGATTCCTACCCAGGGCAAACATTTGTGTGATGCAACATAGATGTTTGTTCTGCGTCTGGGTGTTATATTGTATTCTATGTATGTATTTACAAACAAAAAAGTATATAAGTATTGTATCAGTTATCTGGTTCCCATAGTACAAGCTATGCTTAGTTTGGGGCTAGATGGCGCTGTGTGAAATGTCCACACATATTTATTTATTTATTTATTTATTTCATTAAAATATTAAATAAGTAATCTTTTTAATGTTAAAATTAGTATGCATAATTAATTATCCATACATACGGTAATGACGCACGGTCACTGTGACTCTATAATTAAATCGAGAATAACTTTGTAGCAGTTGCCGTTCTCGTTAGCTGGAAATTAAAGCCAATTCTGGTCCAGAGTTTTCTCCAGTAAAGAAGAACAAGTTATTTATTTATTAATATTAAAGAGGTATATGTACTACTTGTCTTTGTGTTAGTGACCCTGAACCTTTAGTCAACCTATAGAAAAGTTATTAGGTAGGTATGCACCTATGACGAAGATAGCATAACCCGTGATCCCGCGTAATTCTTGCGGTTCATCCCTCCACCTTGTGGGGGACCGGCCTACGCTGCGTCTTCTATCAATAAGATTGATTGGGTTGTAATGATACCTAGCGATGGCAATTAATGCTATTTTGCGTAAATTTCATAAACATGCTAATGCTTAAGTATTTGCATGCTAATTGCTATTGATATGCTATTTGCTAAAATGAAATGAAATGGAAATGAAAAATGAAATGAAACTTTATATTAAAAATTAAATCAATTAAATCAATTTAATTCCAATTAATTTAGTTCACTTAGAAATGAACTAAATTAATTGAAATTAAATTTCATATTTCACAAAATTTCGCAACTACATTTCATTTGCGAAATGCTAATTGAGTTTTCACATGCTAAAAATGAATGCGAATGCTAATTAATCCATCACTAGTGATACCAGTTTGAGAATAGTACCATCACTTCCCGGCGCTGGCGCTGTAGGAGTCGGCTAAGGGAATATCCAGGGAACGGGAAGCAGCATCTCTCTTGGAATAGTTAAATACTGCTGTGGCCACCAAGACGCCTGCTAATCGTGGTGATTATGGCAAACCTCTATAATGAGCGTCCAAAGTGTCGAAGGGAGGCCTAATGTAACCTATGTTCAGTAGTAGAAGTTTTCCGACTGATGGTGTAGGTAGGTGATAGAGCCCACAAAGCCGCACGATTCAGTTGTAAAAAATATAAACTTTACTTCAAGTAAAGTAATTGCAAAGAGTATTGCTACTGCGTGATTGAAAATGAAAACAAGTTTCCGCACGAATTGATTTCGATTTACATGAATTTTTTAATTAAATTGTTACTATTGCAAACTCTTTTATTGCCAAATAAATCACAGTGCTGATACGGAAGATGGCGGAATTTTCTCTTCCCGACACGTGATCACCAAGTACGCCAATGAAATGAAACAATTATGTGCCGTACTTTGTTTGGTCATCACTTTGGTAAGTAAGGCTGATCTGGTAAGTGAGGCTGTGTTTAGCCCCAGATAATAAAATACCTACAGTACAGATGCCTCATCCCATACAACGGAATAACGGGCTATTATCACGCGACATTTATTGCGTGTTGGCGAAGTATTGGGCCAAGTGAATACACTGGACACTAACTAGTAACGCTCACGACACGATCACTACATTTTTTTCACGTTCGGGTATTTTCATTTGTACCTGATGGGTGGGACCCCTTGGTTTAGCGGAATTACACTAGATATTCTTATTTCATTTTGTAATTAAGACGAACTTTTGCGAGGTCACGCCTGATTCAATCAATTATCTTAAGGCTGATATGTTTTTGTTATAAAAAAAAGTATTTCCATAATAAATATTTTCACATAAAAAGGTTTAAGTACTTCATTTTACGCAGCGTAGGCCGGCCCCCCACTAGGTGGACCGACGACCTGGTGATGCCGCGGGGAGCCGATGGATGCGGGAGGCGAGCAGCCGCTCTAAGTGGCGCTCCCTGGGGGAGGCCTATGTTCAGCAGTGGACGTCTTCAGGCTGTTAATGATGAATGATGACTTCATTTTTATTAATACAGTCAAAGGCATTTAATAAACTTTAGGTACCTCAATACTTCCATTCTACCTTAAACATCGTTCTACAAATTTTGCGTAGGAACCCATATTGCTACATAATTATGAGGCACCTACTTACACTTAGGTAGGTACTTATTTATACCGTCATACTTACATAATATGCAATTGATTATAAAATACGAAGGCTCATTAAATTCGCTGGGGTATTTGATTAATAAAGTGTCAGATAGATATACCTACTACGATGGCGCGGTTGGTGTTTTCTACTCTTTCTTATAATATTATAATTAATTTTGCAGACAAATGGACAAAAGTTAAATAATTCATGCGGTAAGGATCCTATTTATTTTTATAATATTTTATTTATCCTATTTATTTTTAATCTAAGCATTGCGCAGTGGGTTCAAATACACAATGGCCTATTATTCTAAGATAGGATGGGCAATATTGACCTTGCACTGCTCAACCGGTTAAAGAACAAAATGTTTGAACTTTAGCCAAGAGATGGCGTAGAGCTTTACTGTTAACATTTTTGGGTTTTCAGAATGTGGGGTCGAAGGCAATAACAGGCGGATAGTAGGAGGAACTACAGTGCAGCCTCATCAATACCCATGGCTGGTGTCGCTGATGCTTGGACCGAAACTCCACTGTGGAGGTGCAATCATCAGCGACCAACATATCCTTACAGCAGGCCATTGTATTACTTTCGGGTAAGTTATTGTAAACTCTAGAAATAAGCAGTATATCTAGTAGGTAAGTACATAGCTACGCTTTCAAAATTGAAATGAAACCCCCATTGAATCCAACTGTAAAAATGAAATACTCAGCCTAGGAAAATCATGAATAGGGTTTCTCCCCATAACAATCCATACCAACCATATCACAGAAAACTTAATATTAAGTAGGTATAGAACGAAGAAAGAAGTTCCACATTATTTAAATCTCTGTTTCTATTTTCGTATAATAAAGAAGTAAGGACTACATGCTAAATATGGATACCTATTCTATAAAATTTCAGAGTCAGTTTCCGCGATTTGACTGTTTATGCGGGAATGCATGATCGCCTGGATAATAGCTATGCTAAATATCGCCTGACCCATGGTATCAAACACCCGCAGTTCACCTCAAATGCAGTGAGAGACATCAACGACATCGCTGTACTGACATTGGATAGAAAGCTTAAGTTCTCTGACAAAGTTCGACCTATCTGTTTGCCTACTTCAGGTAAGAAGAATAAGGCTGAGTAGTACCATAATCACAGTTAAAGTTACTGTTACGATTTAAATTTTATGCGTATGGCAGATATGACACAGCAGTTAAAGTAAGCTGGTGCAACCCACCCTAAGTAAAAAGAAAAAGACGGAAACGAAAATATGGAGGAAGGTAGCTTAATTTACGTGTACCTATCCAAAAGTGTAAACAAGATTATGATAGCTAGACTTTTATATTATCCAGCAAACATCTACGTATAAGCCATATTTTAAATGCTCGTAGAGTAAAAGTAAAGGTTAGAGCCGATGTAACAACAAAATAACGTGCCTACATCATTTATAAGAGTTTCTTTTGAATTACCATAAAACAAATATGAATGATGATATGGTTATGGATTACACTTGGTAACTGTTTTAGATATGGATTTCACAAATGTCCCATTAACTGTGGCGGGCTGGGGCAAGACGAGGCAAGGCGCACTGACGTCATCAAGATATTTGCTGGAGACGAAAGTGCAAATAGTGGAAGGTAGCAAATGCAGGAAGTCATCCATCTACCGAGACAACTTAGTGACCGAAACCATGATGTGTGCTTATAATCTTGGGAAGGATGCCTGTCAGGTACAAAATACTTATCTGATCTTTAGGCTTAGTGTAACATCTTCAGAAGCTAAATAGTAAGTAGGTCGTTGGACTTAAAATTATTATAGATGACGATTATAATACACCTACCTAAGGATACCGATTAATGCTTTTACCTTACCACTAAGGTGACCGACATAGCTTTTAGAATTTGCAAGTTAAAATGGCAATGGGTATTGGGCAGGCATCGCTCATAGTACTACAGGGAAGACCGGAACCGGAAGACGCAGCATAGGGTGGGCTGATTCAAAAATTGACTATTTTTTGTTATAGGGTGATAGCGGAGGGCCGTTATTTTCAACACACCCAAAAAGTAATAACAAGAAGTGGTATCAAGTTGGTAAGTAATCTGTGATTACTGCTTAGGTTCTTTAAAAAAATAAATAGTTCTTGTACAGTTATTTAAATTGAATGATTTATTTGGTTTAATATGAGCGAGGTCCTAGCAGCTAAAAAGGCCACAAAATTATGAATTATGCAGTAGTTAGGTAGGTACTTATTAAGTTAGGAAGCTTGGGCTTCCCATGTAATTATGATGAAGGTTTTCGGAGATAGATACCGGGACTCCTCAACTCTCAAGTTCTCAATATAAATTAAGGCAGCTTTTTTTTTTTTTTTTTTTTTTTTGTCTTATATTTTGGCTCCACACATAGTGTATTTAGCCAGTGTCAAGTATTGTAATTATTCATCGTTAAAGAATATACCACGTAAAGTCAAGTCTTAGTCATAATCCAGTCTAAGTCAGGTCATAGTCCAGTCTAAGTCATGCTCTAGTAAAGTGGTGGCAACTTTACTAGAAGCCTCTATGGAATTTTGCAAGCAACACGAAAAACCACGTTACACCACATTATATCACTTAATCACACTCTTGCTCGTAATTCAGCACTTAATGCGTAAAACGCCACCAATTTCAAACATTAACACTGGAAAAAGCACAAGTTTTGAGAAATAATACAATGCAACAACGTGAACTTTTTCACGTTCCCGCCAAAACCCCTAAGGCAGCTTTCTTGAAAATAATTACTACAACTTTCTATATTATTTCAATTATTCGTTTTCATACCATAGTCAACTTTGAAAATATTAAAAATAAATCTTTTCCAGGTATTGTATCTTGGGGAATAGATTGTGCTATGCCAGATTATCCAGGTACCTTTAAAATTCATATTAATTATAGAATTAAAAAAAAGTCAATAAACTATACGCTGCAAGTGGTAACTTTAATCTTATTTTGTGGTCCACAGGAGTGTACACCGTCGTAACGAAGTATGTATCGTGGATTCGACAGCAGAGTCAAGATGGGATGTACTGCGTATAATGAACTGAATAAATTTGTTTTTTAGGTATTTTTGTAAGCTTCTCTCTTTATTTCGATGGGTACAAGATGGATACAACATACCTATAAAAGAGCATGAGTATAGTTAGACGGATATTAGCTAAGTTTACGTGGCATCTACTTAAAAAAATTCAGGTTTTCTGACGATTGTAACAAAAACCAATTATCAACTTACTGAAAATCTTATCTTTTGAACATAATGCACATAGTGTCTTAGAAATTAGTCCAGAAGTAGAGACATTCTTTGGGACACCCTGTACTTTTAGGTACATTTATGTTTGGCAATTTTTATAGTTTAGGAGCTATGCGGGCATTTTATTTTAAGACATTTTCAGTCAAATTCTCAATTTACCCTGAACTTGACTTAACCGTGCCACTTGGCTTGGCTGGCTGTGGGCTCGATTTTAATTTTTTGTTTGTGCTCCAAATAGTGTCATTTTAAAAGTAGGTACCATTGTCGTTGTTGCAATCTTACGTGGCTTCTAATAAAATAAACAAACAATAATAATAATATATAATCATCTAAATTTGATCTAGGTATGTAATGTAGGTACTTTTGCTTGACCTTAATTCCTAAGAAGAACAAAATTTCATAACTAGGAAAGAAAAAATAAATAATTTTATGTAGGTTCAGTTCGTCGTTTTATACCTATTCCTTTAGGTATTTCGATATTTACTCAGAGCTAGACGAGGCAGTCGATAAAACTTCAATAACGATAAAAATAAATTGATTTGTTTCTTATTGTGTTTTAATTCCGCATTACATAATACCATAACCACTAGATACAAATGCCTAGGTACCTACAAATTCATTACCATAAGACATTTATTACAAATCCATTGCTGAAAATCAGAATGAGCCCATAATTACACTTTTTGATTAAACAACAAACAAATCCTTAACATTTCTATATCGGTATTATAAGTGTCACTTGCTCTTCCATGTACGAATAAATCAATTACGACATTTAAAATTTATAAGGATATTATCGCGTGGTAAATTACAAATCCTGAGCTTGAAATCTGCGTGGAGCGTGAACTGACTAACCTGCGGACCTAGAAATAGTAGTAGGCTGTGAGTGGCTAACTGGCTATGAAGTGCAGTGGATTTTTTTAAACATTATTAAGTATGTTGGCTACGATGCCAGTGCTTCTCTTTTGCATAGCCGTCAGTCAGGTAAGCGAACCAAAACGATGGTACTTGTACCTAATCATTTTACCTTTAGTGGAAATCACAGATTAGGGAAATAAAACTACTTGGAAATTAAAAACGTTTGACGGGCCTGGGGGTCTAGCAAAGATACCAACCACTACTGAAATGACAATCGCAAACTTTTCCGCAGCGAATGTCATTTCAATACATTTTTGGAGTTAGCGTAGGACGTTAGCGTTAATGGTTGGTATCTTTGCTAGACCCCCTGATAGTTCAGTTGGTAGTAGCCCTGCCTTCTGAACTGAGGGCTGTGGGTTCGATTCCTACCCAGGACAAACATTTGTGTGATGAACATAGATGCTTGTTCTGCGTCTGGGTGTTATATTGTATTATATGTATGTATTTACAAACAAAAAAGTATATAAGTATTATATCAGTTATCTGGTTCCCATAGTACAGCTTTGCTTAGCTTGGGGCTAGATGGCGCTGTGTGAAATGTCCACACATATTTATTTATTTAAAAATATACTTGTCTGTGTTCTAGGTTGTGTTCACAGTTTTAGGATTAGACTGCCGTAAGTACCTATTACTGCAAACACGTTATCTGAACCAGTAGGTAATTGAATTAGTGTTATCTATATAAAATAACTTATTATGAGGGAAACTTAATTATTAGAAAGTAGGTACGTAAGTACCTATAACATAACAGAATTCCATTTTCAAGCTTGTCGGCAGTAGCATAGTGTAATAATACACTATGGTAGTAGGTAAACGAATCGTAAAGGCACGGTTCAACCAAATTGAATCACTTTGGTTTAACGGAGCAGAAACGAAAGGAAAAGATAACCCTCAATGACCTGGATTCACTTTTATGTTTACATGGATCAATTTGGTTGCTTGAAATTGTACAGCAAATGGCAACAACAAGAAATGGTTGCTTGCTTTAAAATACTTACGTCTTGCCGACAAAACTGAGTGGCAAAATGCGGAGATACCCTAAACTAAATATTAGGTACCTATACTTACTTCTATTTATATCTGTTATAATAATGCTAATAAATCCTATTTAATCCACTGGCTAGTTTTCTCCTGCGAGCCCAATTATTTAAACGATACCAGGTCACAATACATATTAGTGAATAACTAGTACTGTCTAACCCTCCAATGTAAATAGGTAACATTATGCAAGTTCTTATATCTTAGACTATTCTCAAGAAAGTATGATTCGTATTTTCAATTGCATTTCTAATAATATAATGCTCCGGAGAATCACGAAGGTCAGAGAAAGGATCCCCATGTAAATCCACATAATTACTTGCAATTCACAATGTAGGTACGTATGTAGGTACTCTACCTCCTAGACTATTGCGACTATACTGTGCAATGTGCGTACTTGTGACACGTCGTTTATTAAAGGAGGAGAGAAAAGTAAGTGATGGGTAGTTCAAACGACTTGCTTATTATACTTACCAGTAGAATGACCAAGTCATCAAACATTTTATATGCAGAATGTGGCAAGCACTCAGATACTGTTCTCTCGATGCGTATCGTTGGCGGCAGGCGAGCTGAGCCTCACTCCTTTCCCTGGACGGTGGCCATCTTAAATAGCGACCGCATGCACTGCGGCGGCGCTGTCATCACCACCCGTCATGTTTTGAGCGCTGGACACTGCTTCAAATGGTGAGCTTACTCAAAGGCGTAAGGCCTACAACCATCCAGTGCCTGTACCTACCATAGGTAGCAATTATTGTAGATTCTTATGCTTACGTAGTTCACGTCACGTAAGAAAAATGCTGGCTGTTGACCATCACTAATACAAAAGCATCGCTACATGTTGCTTGAAATCTAAGCTAATGATATACCTAAGACTATCAACAATCTGAAAACCGAATTAACTTAAATAAAAGTTCATCATCATCAATCATCACCATCATCATCAACAGGCTGAAGACGTCCACTGCTGAACATAGGCCTCCTCTAAGAGTGCCACTTTAAGCGGATGATCACCTCTTGCATCCATCGGCTCCACGCGGTTTTCAGATCGTCGGTCCTCCTAGTGGGTGGTCGGTTTATGCTGCATCTTCCGGTTCGTGGTTGGTACTGGAGAACCTATCTTACTACCATCGGTTGTCAGATGTGGCCGGCCTGCCCATTGCCATTTCAACTTGAAAAGAAGCTATTTCGGTCACTTTAGACTTCCTGCGAATGCTTCGTAAATGTTGATCATCTGTCTATAAGTATTCCATCACTTTTCGATTGGTGGGTTTATAGGAATTAGGAAATAGGACCCGTTATACTTCTGATACAAAGTTATGGATTTAAGGACTTAGGGGTGACATGGATCATCCGAATCAAGTTCTCGTGGCACACCCAGGGGTGTCCTCCGGGGGGCTTAGGGTCTGGAACGGAATCAGAGGTCCTTATCAAAGACTTGTCGGGTTTGTTTTAGCGTATACGACACCAGAAAAAAGATATGGGTCTATGGAATAATCCACCTATTTAGAGGTAGGTGCTGTCTCTATGTAATAATGTTACAGGGATAACTTCAAATACATGAAAGTCCTTATCGGGCTGGACAACATGAAGGATATGAAAAATGTTGCGGAACGGAACATATCGCAGGTGGTCATCCACGAGGGGTTCAAGTCCACCGCGGTGAGAGACGAAAACGATATTGCTATCGCTACGCTGGACACGCCAGTGCAGTTCTCCGATAACGTAGTACCAGTATGCTTGCCGACTCCAGGTATCTAAACCATCGAATATCTTATCGGGCACCAAACACTTTGATCTTTCGGGGTACAACAAATTGGTCGGTTACACAGTGCGAGCTAGCGCGAGAGTTGAGTCGCACCGAGTAATCACATTAATATACCTAATTTTGCACCCGGAAATGCATATGAAGTGTATTACAAAGGCAATGGCGGCTATGAAGTGCACTGCAAACCCCACACACGCACACTGCGCTCACCGTTTATCTCAGCCCGCGCACATAGTTTTTCTACTGCGCGTGCTCAGCGTTTCACAGCGACTCCACAGTTCGCAGCCGCCATTATTCTTGAATCACACTCTATTTAAGTAGGTATTAACCGTGACGAACAATTCAACATAAAATATGATGGATTCATTTATCGAGGAAAATCAAGTGTCCGCGGTTGCGAGTGAAACTGCAGGTACCTACCACACCATAACTAAGATTTAAAAATGACATTTTACAGACGAATCGTTTGCTGAGCGAGTAGGTACAATAGTCGGATGGGGCCGCATAGGAGTCGAGATGTCATCATCAAAGGTTTTGCTAAAAGCCAGTCTGAGGATTCAGTCTGATGATGAATGCATGAAGTCGCAATTAGCCGACCATCTGAAGACAGAAACTATGATGTGTGCGTTTACTAAAGGGAGAGATGGCTGCCAGGTAAGTGAACTAGGTTTTTCTAAAACTAACTACCTATTTCGGGAGTAACTATATTATAAGATTTTCATCTCTAAATCTAGGATCTAGCACGTATCTACACGCAATTGCTGTAACAAGGATAAGACATCTTCAGTTAGGGAACAACACATAATGCCAAGCAATGCCCGCCCATGTTATAGGTATCGGAGACATGCATTTGCTAAATATTTTTTATCAGGCATTCATAGAATTCACACATCATCAAGATTCTTATCATACGGGGGGGGGGGGGGGGGGTAATTCACAATATAATCACCACATTGCAGGCGGATAGTGAAAGTAGCATTTTTTAGGATATAGAAAAAGGTTCATAAAAGCTAAGGCTCCATACATTAGATCAACATTTGAGGAAGTCAAACTTCTATAATGTTTCTTGCAGGGTGACAGCGGAGGGCCGCTGTTAGTGTTTCAAACAACGGGGAAGTACGTCCAAGCAGGTGATAATGACCTCAATAGTAAACGATATAAACTATACATGTATATAAAATTGACAATCGAGCGGGAAGAAAGCTTTTCGAGTTGCGAACATGAACCGGAAGACAGCGTAGGCTGGCCTTCCACCAGGTGTACCGACGATCGGGTGAAAACTGCGGGGTGCAGCCACTCAAAGCGGCGTTCTCTAAGAGAGACCTATGTTCAGCAGGTGTCTTCAGGCTGTTGATAATGCTGATGATATACAGTTAAGTAGTACCTATTTATTTAGGTACCTACTTGAAGTAATTACTTGTACAGAACGATGCACTAGCCACTCATCAATAATTGTCGAGCAGCGGCGCTTAAGTCAAGATAATCTTACTTACATAACGAATTTGTTTATAATAATCTGCGTTATATCTCGTTCGCAGGAATCGTATCCTGGGGAATCGGATGTGCTGACCCTAGGTATCCGGGTGAGTAGGTTCTTACATTAGGTACCGGGTAAACCAAAGCCTAGAAACAAGCCGATTTTATTTTTATTAAGAATATTTTTATCGTACCTACCCCCACCCCCAATGGGTAAGGGGGTGGGGGTAATCCAGGGGTAACATAGAATGATCAAGGCGAGATGTGACTAATTAGGTAAGTAACGGTAAAAGAAGGGTAAAGGCAATTTTATTCCGCAAAAAGCCTTAACCCATTTAAACCTTGCAAAACGGCTAAATACCTAGCTAGACAATTTCGCTAAAATACCGTTTTTATTGCAAATTAAAACCCAAATTCAATTTTGAAAAAATAAAATTGTTGGCAGACAATATAAATAAGTAGGTACCTGCAGTATCTACTGTTACCTAATTAACTAGACCTTCACCAAGGATCAAACTGATAAAAAATCAAGTTAGGGGTTAGATAATTACTTAATATTTTAATATGTATTAAAAGATATAATTTTTGCAAATCAAAAATGTGATTGTAATTATTTTATATTTTCAGGCATATATACAAAGGTCAGCAAATACATCGATTGGATAAAGCGGAATTCTGCTAATGCAGAAACTTGTGCCACATGAAGATATTTATTTAAGTATAATCATGAATACAATTATTTTAGTTATAAAGAATTGCTTTTTAATTATGAATAGGTACCTACCTACTTAGTTTATTTTAGTGTCAGTTCAGAATCCTTCTATTATCGACAATCCGACTATTACCGATTAGCCTAGGCCGGCCCCCTACGTACTAGGTGGACCAACGATCTGGTTAAACCCGGCGGGTAGTTAAAGGATGCAGGAGGCGAGCAGCCGCTCAAAGTCGCGCTCCCTGGGGGACGACGGACGCCTGTTCTTGTTCAGCATTGGACGCCAGGCGCGGTCAACTATTAAGGTTGGAGTTGAGAATGACACAGGGGCCACAGCTGTATGAGATAGAAATATCTTCTGTATCGGTCATATCCGTAGTAGAGAATATTGATACGATAAAAAAATAATATGAAAAACTTTTTTTATTTATTTTAAGTTAAAGTATATGTTAATTGAGTATATATATTGTCTGAATATAGAATTAAATATTAATTTAGTTTATGACATAACAGTTCAACAAGAAAACTCGTTTTTGTGTGACGTTGATTGAAATTTTGTGATATGGTAACACAAGAAAAAAGTCACAAGAAAAATGTCTGCCATTGTTTTTGCTTACGCATTTCATCTTGTACCAAAGTTTTATTGCTAATTGTGACTAAATTTTGGATTTTTGGATATTTTCTGTTGCTTAATTATGTAGTTCGAGTTGAGCATCGTATTAGTGGTTAGTGGTGAACAAAAGTTTGTGAAATAGTGATAAACCGAGATAGTGACGCTGAATTTGTTTTTCATCATGGAAGAAAACCATAGAAAGTGCCTAAAATGAGGAGTTCACCGGCCGTTTTTTGTGTTGTTAGTTGATTTGATTTACAATAATTAAGTTTATTTGAAAATAAATATCCTATGATAATTTATTTGTTTGTTTTTCTTATGAATAAAATAGGTAGGTACTATAGGTAGGCACTTATAATATAGGTACTTATATGTATAGTAGGTACATTTGAAGTTCCCGCCATATTAAAACTGTCCAAGCGGGGCCACACAGAGATGACGCTCTCCTATTTGATCTCATTTTTTTACTATGGAGTCGTTATTCTTCTCGGGAGAAGTAATAGTATTCTGTGATTGGACGTCTTCAGGCTTGGTGATGACCGCATCTGTGCTTTTACTTGGCCACAGAATAAAATAATTGCATTTTAAAGGTTCCGTTCCGTAGCTGTTTAATAAGGGGCTTTTGGAGTTTTGGCGGGAACGCGGAAATGTTCACGTCGTTGCATTGTATTATTTCTCAAAACTTGTGCTTTTTCCAGTATTAATGTTTAAAATTGGTGGCGTTTTACGCATTAAGTGCTGAATTACGAGCACGAGTGTGGGCAAGTGATATAATGTGGTGAAACGTGAGTTTTCGTGTTGCCTCCAAAATTCCATAGAAGCTTCTTGTAAAGTTGCCACCACTTTACTGGAGCATGACTGAGACTGGAATATGACTACCTGACTTTGACTGGACTATGACTATGACCTATGACTAAGACTTGACTTTACGTGATGTATTCTTTAGCGATAAAAATTACAATATTTGACACTGGCTAAATACACGGCGTGTGGAGCCAAAATTTAAATAAAAAAAAGGGGCTTTTTTTTTTCTTATATTTTGGCTCCACGCATAGTGTATTTAGCCAGTGTCAAGTATTGTAATTATTCATCGTTAAAGAATATATCACGTAAAGTCAAGTCATAGTCCAGTCTAAGTCATGCTCCAGTAAAGTGGTGGCAACTTTACTTGAAGCTTCTATAAAATTATGGAAGCAACACGAAAACTCACGTTTCAACACATTATATCACTTGCCCACACTCATGCTCGTAATTCAGCACTTAATGCGTAAAACGCCACCAATTTTAAACATTAATACTGGAAAAGCACAAGTTTTGAGAAATAATACAATGCAACGACGTGAACATTTCCGCGTTCCCGCCAAAACTAATAAGGGGCTTAACATAAATGAGGTAAATAATAATTAGGTACACCTATAACATCACCTTTATTCAAGGAAGTTCCATAATACTCAGTAGGTAGTCTATAAGTCTACACAAATCGTCGGTCAGTCGGTAGTTCATAGTATAGGTAGTTACCTACTTATTTCTTGCTTATAAAAAACTGCGGTTGGTTCCTATCTTAGGCACCTAGGTACCTCTATAATATATCTCACCCCGTCGCGACGTCGTCGCCGCCCAAGACACGTCTTGAGCGACCCGGAAGAACCTACAGCAGCCGTTGTTTCGGCTGCGCTAGTATCAACGGACCAGTCTAGCCCGTCTGGCTCAGGTACCGATTTCAGCACCGGTATAGGATGCCAGCGTAACACAATCAGACACTGACCCCGCCGGCGAGGTCGACGTACCCCCCGTAGGTTAGCTAATTAATGGTCGCGACTTTCCATAGGGTCCACTCCTCCAGCGGACGTAGCCTTCTCGATCCTCTTAACCCGGCAACAGCCCAAGCCGAGCGAGGCTCGCACCCCAGGGGTGCCCTTGAGCTAGTTGCCCCCCCACTTTTGTCGGCTGGGTGCCCCTGTAAAGGTCGGTAGAGACCAACAGTTTTAGCCCGTTCAAAAAAAACCTCTATAATGTAGGAGCTATGAAAAAATGCAATATATTTTTATTATTTTTAGGGTTCCGTACCCAAAAGATAAAGCGAACCCTATCACAAACTAGGTAAAGTTATCCCTATAGCAAAGGCTCCGCCACATGCTTTGAAAAAAATGACGCTTTGCCTCGCTTTGCATCTGCACCTCTGCGAAGTGTTGATTTTGCTCTGTGGGCTCCGCTGACTAGGTATGGCCGTCAGTCTGTCTGTAAAACATCTGCAAGGAATAGGCATGATGACTACTATTAAAAACGAACAAGTAAATATTACTTCCATAAGAAATATTTAAAATGAATGCAATAATTTAAAAAAATAAGCATAATCGGTAAATAAATCACGGAGTAATAAGCTTTTAAAGTTTCTATAGGAGGCATCTCCTGTCCCTTTCTCGCGAAACAGAGCCCCCCAACAGTTACTATGAAAAATCTACTCGTGACGTCACATGCCAAAGAGATTGTATGCAAAGCTACCACAGCTTAGTACTATACTGGTACTATAATGAATTTCCTCTGACGTCACTGGCCGTTTGAGCTAATTCTTTCTATTCCAGTTTTTAAAATGCTTGTAACTTGATAATTTTTTGAGATATTTAATTTTTGTTTTCACAAATGTTTATCTTTTGAGGAATATCCAAAAAAAATATTTTAGTCATCATGCCTATTATATACTAGTATACGTAACGTATAAATGTGACGTATAAGTTTCTTGAACACCTGTAAAATATAAATTTCCACAGAGCAAGGAATAAATAGAACCGAATTTTTTTCTTGCTCTGTGAATTCCACAGTTTAACTATTCTTTTTGCGACTATTCCGATACCACCAAAGTATCGATACCTATCTATAAATAAATTATAATAGCATCACAGAATAGATATTAGTACTACGTACAGAAGACGCACAACTCAACATCATTTAAATAAAACGCGACCTTGTTCCGACACAATAAATGGCAATTCAGGTCGCTAACTTCGTCGCTAACCGTTAAGTTGTTGATCGGCCTTACAAGGAACCATTGGCTTTCCTAGGAACGCTACCATTTTTTCAACTAAAATGAAAAAAACCTTCAAATTCCGACTGCGATAGCAAAGCACAACCAGTTTATATCAATGCAGGACTAAAATAAAAAAAAAAATTAAAAGCTACTATATTGGATGAAAAATAACGTTTTGCTCCGGATAAAAATTTAAAATGACACTTCAAAAAACTGACCTCAGGAAGAAGAGGACCTAAATGACAAAATAACGACGCGAGCATCTGTGGACTTGGATTAGTCAAACCTTTTGTGTAGACCAAATTTGCCATCATATGACGCGCGGAGCTGATGGATGCAGGAGGTGAGCAGCCGCTTAAAGTGGAGCTCTCCTATGTTCAGCAGTAGACGTCTTCAGGCTGTTAATGATGATGATGATGATATTAACTGCTAGTTTTGAACAATTGGCTTTACAAAGAACGTGGCCTTACATGGCACACCTACTTATTTAGCAGGCTGTGCAATGGAGATCGCATATCATCGTACCTACACCGTATACCAATGTTGGAACAGTCACTCAAAATGCCGCTCTTTAGGGCAGCGTATGTTCAGCAGTGAACATTTTCGTGTCAGCTTAGCTGGGGGTCTAGCAAAGATCACAAACGCTAACTCCAAAATGTACTGAAATGACATTTCAGAAATCGCTAACTTTTCCGCAGCGAATGTCATTTCAATACATTTTTGGAGTTAGCGTGAGGCGTTAGCGTTAGGGGTTGGTATAAGTTAGTATCTTTGCTAGACCCCCTGACCCCACTCCATGTTCGGCTTCGATAGCAGTACTAATTCAATACGACCCAATTGAAGTTTTCTCTTTCCCATAACAAGCAGGTGCAGTATTGTAAAGTACTTACTGGTATTTAGTATTTACTAGTATCGACATCCCTATTTCTTTTGTTTGAGTTTGACGTACGTATCTCTTAGTAGTCTGTGGTTTGTTTGACGGACAAGAGACCACAGAACACTTTTATCCTGACTGGACAAGACAAGACAACGTCTCGGAATTTAAGGTGCTGCTTGCTCGAATCTGGATTTATTTCATTTGTTTGTCGTTTTCTTTTATCTCGCTTGTACCTACAGTGTAATATTAAGTTCATTATTAACACAACAAATGTAGCGTTAAAATTCATTTGTTTCAAATAGTTTATTGACATGAAGTAGTCGAAGATTAGTGAAAATGCCTAGCATGAGGAAGTATCGACGTGACACCAGTGAAGTCAGCTGTTGCCTAAAATATGTTATTTTTGGCGTAAATGTGTTGTTCTGGGTGAGTAGCCACACAGGCTATATCATAGATCCATGTTAATTTGCCGTGATTATTATTATTTCCTTTAAATGGGCCTTAGTCATTTTATTGTAAATAAATAACTTAAAAGTATGAAATGATTTCAAGGCTACTTTCTGATGATGAATAGATCCCATAGCAATACTAGCATAGCATTTACTCACTAGGTACTTAACTCTGTAGGGACTGTAGGCACCTACCAAGTATAATGTGAGTATGTAATTGAGTCTAGACTTGTTGCTTGTCAATTGAGGCCAACACATTAATAATTTTCTAACTGTACTTATACTGGCTCTTTAAACTGATTTGGCCGTCATCAATATTCACTCAGTCATTATTATTATTATTTGGCACTGCATGTGCCAAATAATAATAATGGTTTTACATTTATCTCCTAAGCTGCACCTACTATTTGTAAATAAGTATTCCATAACATATTTTTAGCATGATTTTATATAGTGGAAACCGAAGAAACATTAGTGAATCAATGCTAAAGAGAGGCATGCACCAGATAGCGTGGAGCATCATTTTATAAAACGGCTTAAGATTAGTGCTGACATCTATTTTGTTATCATTTCAGTTGCTTGGGCTAGTGGTACTAGCTATAGGAATATGGGCATGGATGGAAAAAGATACATTCAACAATCTTTCGCAGTTGACTAATATTGCGCTGGATCCTGCGTTTATATTAATATGTGTGGGTGAGTAGACTGGATTAAATAGGTCAGATCAATTTTTAGATTAATGTGGGCTGGACAAATTACTAAAAAAGAAGATGGTGAATTACAAATCACATGCTGTTAAGTTACATCAAATCATGAGCTTTGAACACACGGGCCCGATTTGACGGGCCCGATAGCTCAGTTGGTAGTATCCCTGCCTTCTAAACTGAGGGCCGTGGGTTCGATTCCTACCCGGGACAAACATTTGTGTGATGAACATAGATGTTTGTTCTGCGTCTGGGTGTTATATTGTATTCTATGTATGTATTTACAAACAAAAAAAAAGTATATAAGTATTGTATCAGTCATCTGGTTCCCATAGTACAAGCTATGCTTAGTTTGGGGCTAGATGGCGCTGTGTGAAATGTCCACACATATATATATATATACACTCTGTGGAACTCGTCAGTGTAAAATTAGGACAATTTTTAGGATTCTGTACCCAAAGGATAAAGCAAACCCTATTACTAAGGCTCCGCTGTCCATTTGTTTATCACCTGGCTGTATCTCATGAACCATGATAGTCAGACAGTTGTTGCCGCTATAACAAGAAATACTAAATAAAACATTGTTATGGATAATTGTGGAACCCTCTGTGTGTGAGTCCAACTCGCACTTGGCTGGTTATATGTATTAAAATTTAGGTACTGTTTTCAGAAGTTACTGATTCCTTTATTTTTCCAAGTCATTGTTTTTACATAAAGTTGGTACTTTCAGCACTAAAATGTAAATCATAAATTGGGTTATTTGTTTACAGTACTTAATAAGATAAGAAAATTAATTGTACTAAATAGGTTTGCATGTAACCACTTAACAACTGCATTTATAATAAACTAAGTACATATTATAGATAAAACCGTTTGTTTGCAGGAACAATAACATTTATAATTGGATTCACGGGCTGTGTGGGTGCACTGCGTGAGAATACTTGCCTTTTGGCCTGTGTAAGTATCAACCACAGATCAAAAATCGCTCCCTCTCTACAGAAGCGTCATTTGTTTCATAGCTCTGTGGTATGAACAGTTGCCTTTCCTAATTTGGTGCAACTACAGCCTGTGTCTACTATGACACAATCTATGACGGCTTGTGATGGCTACAATATTAGTGTCACAGGCTAGGCAGACGGTATGTAGAATAGGCCAGATATTCTGACGCTAAGTAGTAGTGTGCAAGCACTTTAGCTTTAAACCTTAACTAGACTGCAGATATCTCAAGATGTGAAACTTATATTAAGAGTTTTGAGGGGCTGCCAGCTATTATAGGTATTTCCACAAAAAACCTCGCCTCATCATAGATTCAAATTGTTGTGGCTTGTTGTTGTAAACAACAGCATAAAAATTTAATTTTTTAAATTATAAATATTGTAGGATTTTGTATTTAAAAAGAAAGGTAGGCAGGCATTAATACTAAGACTGAAAATATTATCACCTATCTTAGTATATTCGTAAAATAACCTTTAGGATACTTAATTAAAAAGAATTTTGTGTAGTGTGTATACCAATTGATAGTAGGTGCTTATTTGTGTGTCAGTCAATCAATCAAGTTTTTATTTCAGAATATATTGTTTTATGTAATGGTAGGTGAGATATAATATAAAGCATAAACATTTTATATTGATCATGTATTTGTGTTCTATTAACTGTGCAAGCAGTTTAGGATTACACATAACTAAGTGCAGGTGGTTTAGTACTCTTTGTTCTCTGACCATGAGTTTAATACACAAAGGTTTGTTAGACTCATTACGCCTAATTAGCATGATATACCATTTATTGGTGTAAGATTCACTGTTTTGTTTTAAGTTTTAAATTGAATACCAGTTGGCTTCTTATTGAATGTTACCTTTTAACTTAGCCGCTTAATACCAAAAATGTCCCAACTTCAAATATATAAAAGCATGTGTGTTGTCTGTTTGTCTGGTTTTTACATTACTATAAATAAAACATTCCTTGAACAAGTTTGGCTGAAATTATGCTCACATTACAGGTAAAGTCCTAAATAAACTACATGTATAAAGTACACACACACACAAACAGTACATGTGTAAAGTATGTCTATTTTAGCTTTATCATTATTTAATTTTATAGCATGAAAAAGATGAAATGAAAGTTATGGATTGGGCATTAACATGAGATTGTTTGGATATCATTTGCCATTGTTCTATTCACAGAATTCGCCCTATTACGATACTAAGTCTATGGTTCTATTATAAGGTCTAGTGTAGGTAACAGTAACAGATTACAAAGTATTTTAGGTTTCATTTATCTGAATACCACATTTCTCAATTTCTGCTCTTTTAGCAGATCTCCCATAAGTACTATTAAAATATTGCTCATAGGCTTGTTAAAATAGAAATGTGTATTTTGTAGAAAAAGCAATTAACACAACTGTGCTGCTTTTTTGTGAAACAAAACACGGCCCTATAATAATTAATTATATGTTTCCTAATCGAGATTCAAATTTCCTATTAAAATTTTCCCTTTCACATTACTTTCCCACATTAAAATTAATATGTTAACATTTTGTGTTTGTATTACAGTATGCCGTATTTCTTGCTTTGCTGCTATTGGCTGAAATGACAACGGGAATTCTATTCTTTGTTTTTAAAGATTGGGTAAGCATTGTAATAGGCTAGTTTGCTACGCCTTCGACTGCCCTTGTGACATTGGTCAAATTTATTTTTTTATTAAACGCTTTATCGAGAAGAGACAACCGGCATGCTACCCTTGCAGGCAAACGTTGTCACATTCGCAGACAACCGCCCAATATCGTAAATACTTGTAGTTACTATATATTTATTCTGTGCCATTAACAAAACTCGAGTAGGTTCTTGAGTGACGACCACGAACCGGAAGGTGGAGCGCAGGCCGACCCCCCCCCACTAGGCTGCGATGCTGATGATGATGATGTTGATGCTAAAAAAATAATAAAGGAACGTTAGAGGCGGTTAGAGGTCAGGCGCCAGCGGAGGCAGGCGCGGGCCGCCCTGTTGCGGCGGTGGACGGAGGACCTGGCTCTACCGGTGCCTGGGCAGAGGACGGTGGAGGCCATCCGCCCGGTCCTCCGGGAGTGTGTGCGGCGGCTATTCAGGTCGCTGACCTTCCGATTGGTGCAGGTGCTTTCTGGACACGGATGTTTCGGAAAGTACCTGCACCAGATCGCGAGACGGGAGGCGACCCCGGCCTGCCACAAATGTGGGGCGCCGGAAGATACGGTGCCAACTCTGACCCCCTCCGGCGCAGACGGAGAGGGGGACGGAGGAGGCGCTTCGGGCGCCTTCTTCGTCCTACGTAGTGGGGCCGGCAGCGGAGAGTCGAGGGACTCTCCGCTGCGCTTACGCGGCCCCACACGTCTGGTGGGTGAGGTGGAAGGTTACCCACCCATTGGCGCAGAGGCCCGAAAGGGCCTACCGCTGGGGCGAGATAGTGAGTGCCAGCGCGACCCTATCTCGCCCCGTCCCGGCGGCGGACGGATCACGGGGGGTGTTTTAGTGGGTTCGAGTCCCACATACCCCCTGCCACCACGGGGGTGCGTGGGCATTTCCACACTCAAAAAAAAAGAGGATCCGTAAAACGTTATTTATACTTAAGTTGTATGCTATTGTAAATACATCATTCTTAAAATTGCTTTAGCTACCGCTTTGCCAGTTATTCTGCCGCCAAGCAGTTGTGTTCAAGCATTACTGTGTTCCGGTTTGAAGGGCATTGTAGCTAGTGAAATTACTGGGCAAATGAGACTTTATGACCTGATTACACAGTGTAGTAATCTGATTACTAGACTGTGTGATGTCTCAGGATGACGTGCGCAGTGCAGTGTCACGCGAAACTTTATTATTTTAAAGTTCCGAGAGACACTGCAACTGTTATGGGCGGCCGTATTGCTTAACATCAGGTGAACGACCAGCTCGTCACGTCATTCGTCCCATAAAAAAAAGTTTCTCATATTGAGTACTTATGCCAAAAAAATATGTAATTTACAGATCAAGCAACAAGCGACAACCGGATTTCAAACTTTCATAGCGCACTACAGAGAAGATCCTGACCAGCAGAACTTGATCGACTGGATACAAGAAGACTGGGTAAGCTGATCAATAATTTATATTTCATTTGAACATAATACTTAATTTGGTGTTTAATTATGAATTAAGTATTTCAGTTATTTCTTGTTGCTAGTCAAAAATCTTTAGGTTGGTGAAGCAGTGATCTTCTGATTTTAAAGTGTTGTAGACCAGTTTTTTTGGTATATGTTGTTATAGCGACAACAGACATACATCATCTGTGAAAATTTCAACTAGTATTTCTTAGATTTTCGCGATTTGATCACATAGTTTTACGTTTCACACAGGACTTAATCGCGCTTAGTGGAGCCTTACCCCCTATTCCGATTCACGCTGTAATCGCTATCATCGCTCACAACGCTCACGTTGATTATTCAGCGTTCCGATTCAGATATTGCGCTCACGACTTTGAGCGCTGTCAATGACTCTGAACAACCATTCACGGACTGCGATATCGCAAGATGGCGTCGGCCATGACGTTTACAAGAGATTTCGTTGTCGCGCTCACGGCCATTCGGTACGCGTTTTTAGAGCGATAATATCGATATTATCGATTTTAGCGTGTCTCGGAATACGGCCTTAGTATGTAATAGGGTTTGTTTCTGTTTACCCTTTGGATAGAGAATCCTAAAAATGTACTATTATCTGTAGCTCGACTTAGCTTACCTCATATACCTACGGTAGCAAAAGCGTTCGGAGTTGAGACTCTCATCCTATTTTAAAGTACGAGTTCTATTTTATAGCTCCAGTGCTGTGGTGTAGAGGGTCCTAAAGACTGGGACCGCAACGCTTACTTCAACTGTTCGAGTGGCGCTGTGGGATCGCGTGAGGCTTGTGGGGTGCCCTTCAGTTGTTGTAGGAGCAAGCCGGAAGACATCATTAGGAACAAACAGTGCGGATATGACGTCAGGAAACCGACCTATGTAAGTACTTTCGTTAAAAGTTCCAGTGACGTGATTAGTGGCGCAATTTTTAGATACTGGAGCGATCTGCAGGATATTATCAAACGACATTACGCTATAGTAAAATTTAAACTTTCTGGATATTGACATAATACATTGGGTCTAATTGGAAGAACGTCTAAAACACGTAGTTAATTCGTATTTCTACGGTTCTATAATTGACATTTTATAAGAAGATTTCAGGCATAGTGTTTAACTAGCTAATTATTTCACACCTAATGATATGTGACGATATGGTCGATGGTGGCGCCACACCAGGTGGCGTGGAACTTGTCTTCAGGTTAGGCTGCCGAAACACTGTTTTACTTGGCGACAGGTTCTCATGTGAGTGGTAGCTATATGAGTACTGAGACCTGTATTACAAGACTACGCTTATTCGTGAGTCGTGAAAGTGAATCAGTGCTCAAGTCGGGGTTTCATTCCCGAATTGATCAGCTTATGAATGCAATCTTGACTTGAGCACAGATCAATGATCAAGTTCCATCGCAATGTATCAATTACTGAAGGCTTTTTTTTACATAAGTCTTACCATTTAACCACACTCTCATGGTATGATGCTTGAAGCTCGTTACAGGTTTCGAAATCATGGCTCAAATCTTAAGTCGCCATCACCAACTGAGCTATTTCAGCATCTACTCTATGGTATAAAATGTAGTGCAAAGTACATTCTTACATTTCTTACATAGCAAGTGAGCGAGCGAGTGATACACGAGCGCGGATGTATGGCGGCCGGCGAAGATTGGCTGCAGAGACACTTTGCTCCCGCCGCCGCACTTATACTAGGACCCCTGTCTATAAAGGTTCACACTTGTTAGACATCTGTGGATTCATTTTTTTATTACTGTATTGCTATGTAGTATTCGATTTGAAAATTGCTATCCACAGAACATTATTTTTATATATAATAATATGTGGGTAGCACTTTTCTTGATTGTATTTTGAGAAATCTTTGAACTGTTTTGCATGAATTACATGGTATTATTGAACAATGAAAGTACATTTTTTAGAAAGTAATATGTAGTAAGGAATGCTATAAGTCTGTCAAAGCGAACTCTGCAGTGGAGTATTTTGGAACTCCCAAAACCTTTTTCACATAGATCGCAGTTTTTATGTCATTATCTATCAATTTCATAACATGTTAGTGTATTAAGCAATTTTAATTAACTGATTGGTTGTGTTTTCAAAAAGAAGTAATGGTCCAACCAAGATTTTGTATTACACCAAGTTTAAATCACTGCAGATTTAGCTTGGCCAGACTCTAGATTTCGTTAATCGTTTGTTTTGTTTCTTTGATTACATAAAGAGAAAGACACAAAATGTGTTTGCATCAACATAAATGAAAATGAAATGCTGTTCGTTTGTAAACGCATTATTTGAGAACGGCGGAATTGATTTGCCAATTTCGTGTTTTAAATCGAATGATTGTTTTAATTGAATATTTAGTTCGAAATAATTATTTTAATGGAATGAATTTAAGAAGGTATCCGGAAACTTTTTAAAATTCGGGAAAATATGTCCGATTATTTTTGAATGGGCAAAACAATGTCTGTTTAGTCAGCTACATTACAAAACTAGGCATTTTTTTGTATTAACAGTTCAATGATATATCCGAATTTTCTGTAGTATTTACCGTTCCGTAGTATTGGCTCGTATTCACCGTTTATTTTCTTTTTGTTCTAGAGTTATGAAATTGCTAAGATAATATATGAGAAGGGTTGCCTCGAGGCGGCCGAGGAGTGGTTTGACCATAATCTGTTGATAGTAGCGACCTCTGCTGTTTGTACTGCTTTCGCACAAGTAAGTTTGGTTTGGTAGATTGCACGCTTACGTCCCACTTGCTTCAACCGAAATCATAAATATTTGTTTCATTCACACGCCTGCACTTTGTATAATCTGCAGTCTGCATACTGCATACATGTATGTAATGTATCTCTTTTTTGTGATAGTAGAAATTGCATTGTAACTTACTATACTTGTAAAAAAGAAAATTGAACGAAATTGGCATTATGTATCTTAACATCTAAATTGTATTTCGTGTCGTATTACGTATTACCATGGGGTCCCATCCGGTACAAACGAAAAATAGCCCAAACTTGAAAAAAAAATTAGTAATCGTGTCTAGAGAGTCACTAGTTAGTGTCCAGTGTATTCATTTGGCCCAATACTTCGCCAACACGCAATAAAAGTCGCTTGACAATCTTGCGTTATGCAGAAATAAAATAATTCGTAAAATAGCCCGAATTATTCCGTTGTATGGAATGAGGCATCTGTACTGTAGGTATTATATTGTCTGGGGTATTACGTATCTTTGTGAATATTGGCAAATAGGAGTTCCATGCACTATATTGACATTTTTGGAAATGGACTGCTAATACTTATTTTATGCATACGTTTGAATGAGACAAAATGTGTACTTGTGTACATTGATATTACGTTAGAAATACCTTTTTACTGCGATTGATGCAAGTGGGTGTTTAGTTTGTTAATCTTAGATTTTAATATTTCATCTACTTTTATGTTTATGGAATGTTGTTAAGTTTGGTTTATTATTTTTATGTAGATTAAATTTTTGAGCACATGCGCATTCAATGCCAGCCAGTACGTAGCGTAAAATTAGAATGCAAGGTTCAGTGTCGAGAGCGACTCGTCATATTTATATCCATAATGTAATCAAAGCATTTTTCAGTGTTCGTTCGAATGAGTTAAGTGATAGTGGACTCCTCTTTACCGAGCTCTATGGATAGAGGTCAAGGTACAAATGTTGTAATAGTTGACTATACAATAAGCCTTAGCACTGACTCTACTCACAGAAAAGCATTGAAATGTTAGCTTTATATCTTGGAACATACAGCAGTTTGAAAAATGGTGGTTTGATTGTACGTTCTACGAGCGTAGCAAACGAGTTTGAGCCCTTTGCGAGAGACCACGCGGTTTGTGCAGCACATTTTGTATACATTTTAGCAGCGCAGTAGCGCCACGTATTTTGTCATCAACAGCCCGAAAACGTCCACTGCTGAACATAGGCCTCCCCTAGATAGCGCCACCTTGAGCGGCTGCTGGCCTCCTGCATCCATCGGCTCCCCGCGGCGCCATGTATTTACTATGCACTAATTATCATATTAAAGCTCATATTTCAATGCTTGGCTTTTTTGAGCGCCATTTACAGATCATTCTTCCACAGATCCTCGGCATATGTTTCGCTCAGAACCTCCGAGCTGACATATTCGCTCAGAAAGCGAAGTGGCACTGACAATCAGCCTCTCCTGCCGCCGTGTGACGTTACCAACGTCGCGCCTGCGATCCCTACCAAGCGCTCTACCCATAGAATGGATTGACCGTGTGTACACACCTTTATATTGCACTAAGTTTGCGACTACCCTCATTTTTTGTTAAACCCGAGGCATACTATATATAGCACAGTTTGGGTACAGGAAAAAAATGTAAGGTCTGGTGCCATTGTTTTTCTCCTGCATGTTATTAAATTTTTACTATTGTTGGCGACTGTTAATACATCGTACAACGCCATCTATACCTGAATACATTGACAACAATAAAAAAAGAAAAGGTTAACTATTTGAAGACGCCAATGAATAGTTTGATTTTTATTGACTTTGTTATGCAGTACCTATTTTACTTTGTGCACGGAGAAGAAAGTGCATTTTGTGTTAAAACTGACCTAGTGAAATGAGCAAAAAACGAACTTGCATTTTTATCGGTTTATAAAGTCGTTTTTTTTCATTATGTAGGTAAGTTATGTACTGATAAAAAGACCCTATTTCTACAAGGGTAACACTAATAATTAGAAAATATACAATGCGAATTGAAATCACGTATTTATGTAAATAATTGAGCAATAACTGTTGTGTCGTGTTCTCATCTCAAGTTAATCTTTGAATCTCCTTTCATGATCTTCCTCACTCCCCTTGGCTTTCCTCCACTATTCTTGGATTTTCTACTCCACCTGTGAGTACTGTATAAAGCTTATAAAATGTTAACGTACTTGTTGTTAGATTTATCCATGATTGCCTTTCAAGTAATTTGGCTTCAATATTTTAAATAGGCGAGATTTAAACATGCGGTTAACGGCCTGCCTAAGATGGGTTTTAAAACCTTCACTAGATGGCGGTATAGTAAATGTGAAGAGTTTGTCGTTGTACTTTCTAGTTTTACTGTACTACATTTTAATATCTGTGATATCAAAGGTATGTTTGAGTTTTGACGGGAACGCGGAAATGTTCACGTCGTTGCATTGTATTATTTCTCAAAACTTGTGCTTTTCCAGTATTAATGTTTAAAATTGGTGATGTTTTACGCATTAAGTGCTGAATTACGAGCATGAGTGTGAGCAAGTGATATAATGTAATAAAACGTGAGTTTTGTTGTTGCTTCCAAAATTCCATAGAAGCTTCTAGTAAACTTGCCACCACTTTACTGGAGCATGGCTTAGACTGGACTACGACTACCTGACTTAGACTGGCCTATGACTAAGACTTGACTTTACGTGATATATTCTTTAACGATAAAAATTACAATACTTGACACTGGCCACTGGAGCCGAAATATAAGAAAAAAAGAAAAAGGTATGTTGACATGGTGTCGATTATGTTAGTGCAAAACCCTAATCTAAACATTTTGCTGGCCCTTTCATATTCATTTCATGATAAGGACAGGGGATACTTTTACATCTTAACTGTTAATAGTTAAGGTTTAAGATTTTGTGCAACAGGATTTGTCGCCTGAATTATGATTTCGAAGTATTTAAAAATATTGAAGCCAAAAAAGTACATCAAGAGTGTTCAAACGCCAATTAGCCTTAACGGGAGCTGTGAGATGAATTAAAATTTTATATTAAATAAAATATTTACTAATAATAGTAATAACGTTGTAAGGTTTGCCAATAAAATATTTTTTTTACAACATTGATAAGTGTAAAATTTTTAGTATTCCATTTTAAGGTATTCAAATCAGATTTTATTTAACAAACATTTTTTTTGAATGATTGTTTTGGAAAATATTGGTGCTGGTTGGACTTTTAGAATGTTTTTCTTATATACCACGCCACAAATAATTTACGTATAAGATTATTTAATACTTTGAGCGCTAAATATCGGATCGTGGAGAGCAGTAGGAGAATAATAGCTGACAATATTGTTGTAAGAATAGACTAGTATAATAGTTGTAATTAAAGTACGTTCTATATAGGTGCAGTTAGAAATTGGTATATCAGCGTATTTTCGCCGCGGTATTATATTTCGAGTGGCGACCACGAACTGGAAGACGCAGCGTAGGCCGGCCCCGCACTAGGTGGACCGACGACCTGGTGAAAGCCGCGGGGAGCCGATGGACGCAGGAGGCGAGCAGCCGCTCTAAGTGGCGGTCCCGGGGGAGGCCTATGTTCAGCAGTGGACGTCTTCAGGCTGTTAATGATGATGATTATATTTAAAATCAAACCTATGGAGGCAAACATTATCGTACGTTCTAACTAAATATGAATAAGTAAATAAAAACCATGCCTGCAGGGTTAGCACGGACGGTAGACAAAATTGTCTTTCCCCTGTTTTACTCCACTTGACAAGTAAATTGTATGAAGAATGTGACATAACACGGGGAGAGACAATTTTTTCTACCATCCGTGCTAGCCCCACTGTGGCTGTTTCTTAGGGCATAGTTCGCGTGACTGTTTTAAGTTTTTAACTATTGTTTGGTTTTGATTCGATGATCAATTGATCAGTTGCAGTATTATTATGTAAAAGCACGTCAATTTGTGCGATTGATAGGTTATTCCCGTCTTCGCTCCATGGGTGAAATGGGATTTTTTCCCTTTTAGGCCCACGTGGTCATCAACTGAAATAGAGAGTGCATTTTAAATGTGACAGAAAATACGCTGATATTTTATTAAAAAATATTTTACTAGCCGTACTATAGTTGCATAATAAACATAGTGCATAAGAAATACTCATTAATTGGATAAAAAATTAAAAATTGCTAATGAAATGAATTTATTTAAAAGCTCCGAAATTACTGTCGTTGTGTATTACAGATATTTATTTTAGGTTACTAATTAAAAAATGCATTTTAACAAGTTTTGGTGGTTGTTTAGACGATATAGCACAAATTAGTTATGGTTTGGAAAATTGTTTTACAAGTTTTTTGATAATTTATTAAATTAAAATATTACAATTTCTACATTCTCATATATTAAAAAAAAACTTTAAACATGTATATTAATTGGTTAGATAATTACTTTAAACTACCATTAAAATAGTAAGTACTAAATAGTTTTACTTGCATATTAAAACAATACATCCTGCCTGTGCCTCGAATCTTAACGCTTATGATAGCTTATGATTAACATATTATTAGCTGTATTATTATATTATCTAGGAGGTATTAAAGTACATTCTAACATATTATTAGTTGATTATAAATTATTAGTTATAATAACTGGCATCTGTAAATAGGTATTACAACTTGCGCTATTGAAACCTTTGTGAAGAAAGCTGCACCAAAAATATGGTTTTCTTATCATACTACATAAAAGCGTGAGTGGGAAAAAATTTACTTAACGTCAGCTCGATTTAATAGTTACTATTTGTTATGCAAGGTTACATAGATACAATAGATAGGTATGTTAAGCTAAAATAGAATTGCCTTACTACAATAATAGTGTTTGCTTCTGTAAAATTTATTTTGAAATGTATACACTGATTTATTTCGGCGAACTGTTTTGTATAAGTGTAAGATACCACAAAGTGATTGTTCTCAAATGACTAAACCTAAATTAAAAAAATATTTAAAAAAAAAATTACATAAGTATATTCCACTCTGTACTTACCCTTGGTCGTACCTATTATTTTAATTCTGATGAAATTACTAACAAATTAACAATAACTGCCAATGTGTAACTTAATAAAACATTAAAAAATAAAAGAGTTAATTTATACTTACGCATTTTTGTAGACATTAACAATATTAAAAAAGCAAAATGACGTTCAGAGAATTTGATGCGATATTTGTTTATTACGTAGACATAAATATTATTTTAATAGAATTAGTTGTTAAGTTATTTTTATTGTTTTTTACATACGTCAATATACGTTAATGCAATCAAAATTTGTGTTAATATTTCTATACCCACCTACCTACCTTGAGCCCAGAATACTACTAAGTAATTAGATTAGATTTTATTAATTTCAAATTATTAACACTAACGTCAATTTATATACACTAGAAGCATATGCACATTTGTAAAAAAGTACCCCCAGTTTTTTATAAAAGAAGTAGACCAGTCCCGACGGTATGAAACAAGATTTAAACACAAACTCGCCGTACCAAGTTCTAAGCTAAAAATGCATAGTTCTGGCCCCAACATAATGGCAGTAAAAATATACAATAAAATCTCGAAAGAAACTCTCACTGAAGAAAAAGAATCCGTATTTAATAATGTTTTGAAAGACTTTCTGTTAAAAAAATGCTACTATAGATTGACACATTTCTTGTAAGCCATTTTAGTAAAAACATTGGCCAAAGATTTTTTTGTAGATTTATTTAATGAATCGGCCTGGTTCTGGACCTAACTGTTGCTATACCCTAATGGGGTCATATGTCCTGCACACTCATACATACCACCTGCATTAAAAATATGTACATATGTTGCAATAAACAATTGAGTATTGAGTATAGAGTCGGCACTTTCTTGAATTGGGCCATTGCTTACTAGAAAACTACTAAGTCATTAGATTCTTTTCACTTACCTATGTAGGTACGTGGGCCTACGTAGGTACACTGAGAAGGTAGGAGGTAAGACTGATAGTCCAGCATTCTATGGAGACTAGAAGATATAGGGAAAAATCCTGAATAATATGGAATTTATCACTGAAATCAGACTAGAACTACTAAACTTGTCTATTATCCAACAAAGTAGGTAATCGTCATCAGCCGAAAAAGATCTACTTACTGAACACACTAGGCCTCTCCTTTAGCGCCACTTCGACCGGCTTCCTTTTGCATCCAAAACGGTTCTCGGCGATTTCAAATACTAATAAAAATAGCTTTATTGCAGTAAATGTGGTAAAATGTGGTGTTAATATAAAATGTTCGTTTCGTCACATTTAGCTTGAATAAGCATACAATAGTCATAATTTAATATATTCGGTACTTATCTATTATTATATTATTATTACAATATTAGACCATCCTCGGTTCACCTAATGAGGGGCTGGGCTTCGCTGCGTCTTCCGTTTCGTGGATGCTACACTACTTCCGAGCGAGAACCTTTCTTCCTCAATCAAAGTGTAATCAGGTTGTAGGTAACTAAACGTACAGTTAACAAAGTACAAAAACTACAAAATATACAGTTGGAGACCAAAGTCACGCGTGGTTCGTAAACAGTGATCAGTTTGGACAGATATTGAGCATTACTTTCTATTAGACACCGTCCGCAAATGGACTGTTAGACCGAATTGTGAGTTAAACGCTGGACGCGACTTCGTCCACATACTGATGTCTGATAAACATCGAAGCTATCTACTTTAGTAAAATGGTGTTACTTACCTACCTATAAAATAGGTACCACAGCGTCCACAGCTATGGCACATATTCTGCGCCAAGCAGTATACAAAGTGACCTTGAATTGGTATGTTATCCCGCAATGGGGGGACTGGGCTGGGACCATGATACTCTACCAGTTGTGAGAGCCTTACTTGATACTGGATGTTTCCAAACTTCCATGGTAAACAAAATACATCCACTCGCAAAATTGCACGTGCGATCGCTACAAGAGTTAACGAGATACTATAAATTCATTTCTAATACTATACAGGCCGTTAAACTCATTTATGTGCACTCGGTCAAGTGCGGTCGGTGCTGCGCTAAGGCTCGAACATAAACTTTACATGGCATATTTCTTCAATGAAATACTATTAATTTAGTAAAGTCGTCGAAGAAACATTGTCTACCTTGGGGTGTAGATTACCCCCTTTCGGGATAACATACTAATTCTAGGTCACCTTGTATAGGTATTAGGTATATAGGTACATATACCTACCTACCTATTCTGCAAGCACTAGGCTATGTTTCGGTTTGAAGAGCACTGTAGCTAATTAAATTAATGGGCAAATAAGACTTTATGACTTGAGCTTACAGTTTAGAGTTGCCTTAAGTATACTTAGCCGAATCCAATTTCTGCCAATTCTAGGTAGGCAATCTTACGCGTGGGTGACTTATAAAATATAGATTATCTAATTTATGACTATAATCTTGTGCTGACTGAGGTTTAGTTCATAAATCACTACTTTTCCTGTAAGTTTATAGGCATAAGGGCGTGCTCTAGGTATATAGCTCCCAGTAAATCTGTAGCACAGCACAGTAATAAATAAGTAGGGCTCCTCCACCCACAGTGTCCTATATCTATTCGATTACGGACGTGTCGTATTGGATGCGCGTCTGCTGACGCCCGGAGCCAGCGAGCGTCGGTACGGATACGTCACGTCACGTCACCTAAAGGGAATATGGGGTGTCATTTGTCACGGCGTTCTTGACGCGAGTATCCTAGTGGGACCAGATTAGACGTAGAACGTACGACGCTATTAGCTGACCTCATAACAGAGTGAAGTATAATTCACAGCTTGCCTACCTTGCACTTATTAGGTAGGTTAGTAAGCCGCCGTAACGTGCGCAGTGTCCTACCTATCTGTATTATAATAATTATCCAACTAGTTATAATGTAGTACCTACCTACATCATAATAATATACAGCATTCCTACCTACCTCTTCTGTAGAGGAATATCGTAGCACAGCTATACGAGCTCTACCTTGGGTAGGTACTTACCTACCTACAATTAGATAATATACTGACCCTAGGTATACTTAGGTACAGTATGATACGATATTCACACAGCCTCCGTGGTGTGGCGGTTGAGTAGGTTGGCTCACGGAGGCGGTGGGTTCGATTCCCGCGATAGATCAACGTAGGTATTTGACGCAACCTACCTACTTGATCTGTCTGGGTGTTGTAAGATCATGGACCTGTAGTTCCTGCGTGGTGCCCTAGTTACAGGGAATCCTAGATAAGCCCAGGACCCTAAGGTGGTTCCTGAGGTCAAGGATCTATGTAGGCGAGTTAGATGACCAGATGGTAGGTAAGTACTTACTTAGAATAAGTATGAAAATAACTTCAAGTAGGTAGGTACCTACTAGGTAGTAGTTCTGCTAACGGCAGGTACTCAGACCTTGCGAGCACACGTTTATGCTTGGACATGGTATGCAACCAAAAATTTAGATCCTGACCTAAATTGTTCTAAGTATCGCCGCATAATTTTCAACAAAAGAAACCTAATCGATCATCCGCTATAAATATCCTTTTGTAAGTGAAAGCCGAACAAACGAGCGTCGCGAAGGCGTCAAAGGGTACGAAGATCGAGGACACCCTCATCTGGGAACTATCACCCAATCTGTGTCAAGGCAGGGACATAAATCATTGCCGTTCGGTGATTTGGAGACGGCGGACATCAGTTAACGAGCTATTAACGCGATAAGCGCAATTAATTTGAAAGGCTGTTGGTGACAAAGCGAATTTATTGTTTTAGTCGCTCATTTTTGTTTAATAGCTTATGTGGTCTAGTTGCTGATGGAAATTAATCAATATTGAACGGGTTATTGAAATCACTATTTATGTATAATACTTAAACTAATAATAGGTAGGTAGGTATTACCTACAGTGCCATAGGTACCTACCTACACTTGTGCGAAACAACAAAGCGCGACAACACCTACCTACAAATAAAAGCTCGTGTCTAGTCACATGAGTGATGACAGTCGTTTTAGTATGATTTACAAAGTACAATAATGGCTGCAGACCTGGTGAAAGCCGCGGGGAGCCGATGGATGCAGGAGGCGAGCAGCCGCTCTAAGTGGCGCTCCCTGGGGGAGGCCTATGTTCAGCAGTGGACGTCTTCAGGCTGTTAATGATGATGATGATGATGATGAGTATCAGCACGACTCAGTTTTGATTTGCGGCAAGCTGATGGATGCAGGAGGCCAGCAGCCGCTCCTTGGGGCCTCAGTGGACGTCTTCAATGATGATGATAATCAAAAAATCTCATCGGTTCATGAAACAATTAAGTTTTGATATAGACCTAGTCATAAGTAGGCCTAAAACTTTCTCTACTGAGGTATCACAATCATTATTATTTTGGCCTTGTTACCTTTACGCTTCCTACTAAATCCATCGTGAAATTAAACGTCGTATAAGATTCTACATTCTACCATATCCACTGCAAAAATGAGCAACGAAATACACAAGTTCTTATGTTGCGCTGTTTCGCCTTCAAACCGACTCATTTAAATAGAGCCGCGATGTTACTCCGTTCATTGTTATTCTTGTAGTTTTATAAGAGCTAGCATGGGTCTGGTTATGCTGGATGGGGTAAGACCTTAGAAGGGCTCTTTGTCCGTGTCGCGGGGCCGTCGCTCATTTGCTGAAAGCCCCAGCCTGAAGTGTCGTCTGAATCCGGCCATTTCGACGTTCTTTACTGCAGCTGCATTTAAAAATGACACTTTTTGTGTGAGGTGAGGTAAATAAACTAAAATTATCTGTAACATATTCAGTAATCTGTGCTTCAGTCATCTCTGTTACTTCCAAATACTTCCAACAAGCCTCTGCCGGCTATATATGAAATAATAATAATACAATCAATAAAATAAATACTGGCTTAGTAAACTTAAGTAATTACATAGAATAAAGATTTAAACTCAAACAATACCTAACTGTTAGTTAATCTAATAAGGTGGTTCCTAATAATAATAATTAGGTAGAACTGCTAAACATAACTTTTTAATAATAAAATTATGAACAGTCTGAAGACGTCTACTGCTGACCATAAACCTCCCCAAAGAGCGCAACTTTGAGTGGCTCGCCTCCTACATCCATCGGCTCCCCACGATTTTCATCAGATAGTCGGTCCACGAATTGGGGGGCTGGCCTACGGTGCGTCTTCCAGTTCGTGGAAAAATAAATTATACCTACATAGGTACCTAAAGATAGACGAGCTGGTGAAAACCGCGGGGAGCCGATGGATGCAGGAGGAGAGCATCCGCTCAAAGTGGCGCTCTCTGGGGGAGGCCTATGTTCAGCAGTGGACGTCTACGAGCTGTTGATGACCTAAAGATAGTAAATTACTTACCTAACGTACACACCTGCTATGCATTCAAGTAAGTAGGTATCTGCTTAGATTTTAGACATAGGTACGTAATAAACAGTTGACTATCTATAAATTAATTAAATATCTTGATATTTTATACCCATTTATTTTATATTATTAACTTGTCAAGTTGGGGGCCGTACCTATAGGAAACTATGTATAGTTGCCTACCGTATTCCATTTAGGTTAGGTTCCATTCCACATGGCAAGTGAATTCCCCGCAACCTACAGAGTTTCAGGAAATAGGCGTTCACTATGGTTAAATTGGTTAATTCCGGATTGTTTACCATATACCAAGTAGATATTTTTATGTAGGTATTTCGAGTTCATGATACCTCACTGAAGCACCAATAAAGTCGGAATATTCCGTTCATAAGGTATTTTTTATTGTTTAAATATTGATGTAGGGCTTTGATATTATGTAAGTTGCTGTCGTCATTACCTTTTAACATCAAATACATTGTGGAAGGGCTGGGGACTATCTCAGCGTAAACAATAAGACTCCATTGCGCAAAACCTGACATTTTCATCCGCAGCAAGCCATTGAAATCACAGCAGTCATCTGAGTTTAATAAAAATACCTGTCCTCGCTGTCTTGTGCCATTTCCATGGATCCTTGTGGGTAGTCAGTTTGACATGGCCGCCCCCGCAGTGCTGTCAGCTGCAAGAGATGAGGCCTTTACGACACTTCAACTACAGTTTTACAGTCTCCAGGCTTCTTAAGGTAGCTTCACTTCTGCGGTGATTAATTTTATTGCCAAGTTTCGGTAGGGTTGCTTGCGGAATTTTTAATGGGAAATAAATTACGTTGGTGCTCTCTAAGGTGTCATCGTTTTAAGGTTAAGGGAAAGGTCAAAGTAAGGAGGTAAGTTTGGGATGAAGGTTATGGATAGTAGCTTATTGAAATCCAATTAATGGTGCCAATAACTAGGCATATGCCGGTAGGTAGGTAGGTAGGTAGGTAGGTAGGTACCTAGACATATTAATAGGTTACAAAAATAAGTAAAAAGGTAAGATTACTGATATCAAAGTTAACATAATGTGTATACCAGTCTTTATCATTTCACCTTCACCAAAAGTCTACAGAATACCTAAACACGAAAATATCTGTGGAATACACGTCGATATCTAATGTACCGAGGTTTATCAACCTATCTATATTCATCAACATTGTCCATATTTCTTGCTTAATTATATACTTACCTTACTTAATTATTATATTAAGGAGAGAGAGTGAAGACGTAAATTATCTATTTCTTGCTTCTCATCATAAAGCAAACTTCTAACGGAATCGAACCTGCTATTTTTAACGTCCTACCCACTTCCCCACTGGGACGTCCGCAAGAAATTATAAAAATGTGAATGCGCGGTCTATCTCCTCAGTGTTTCTCTTACCTTCTGTGCCTGTGGGTCATGCTAGCTTGATAACTTAAGTTCTAATCATTCATAACTATAAAATATGAGGGAGGCATTTGTTTCCATTTTGGTGCTCCTTGCGATTGCAGGAACTATTAAAGGCTCGGATATTGGGAAAGATGGATTCAATTTTTACAAAGGTATAGTACTAAATTTTTTTTTTGGGTTATAAGGTTGGGTTTAGGTTACGCTAGATTATATCGGGTACATAATTATTTAAGCAGTTTTGCCTTAGACGCTATAATTTTATATGCAGTAGGCATGCAGTAGGTATTAGCGATGGAAATTAATGCGATTTTGCGTAAATTTCATAAACATACTAATTCGCGAGTCTTAGCATGCTAATTGTTATTGCTATGCTATTTGCTAAAATGAAATGAAATGGAAACGAAAAATGAAATGCAAAATGAAATAAAAATTTAAATAAAACATAAAAAATGAAATGAAAAATGAAATTAAACTTCATATTAAAAATTAAATTCACAATGACCCAAATGAATTGAAATGAAATTTCATATTTCACAGATTTTCGCAACTACATTTCATTTGCCAAATGCACATTGTATTATCACATGCTAAAAATGAATGCGAATGCTAATTAATCCATCACTAGTAGGTATGGTACTGAGAGACTGTTGAGGTATCTTCGAAGTCCATAACCAGGCAAGAATCACAAAACCACTTATCATACTAAGTATCGATTAAAAAAAAGATATTTGTTATCTATATTGGTAGGTAGACATATTAGCCAAATAGACTAAACACATACTTACCTATCTGCGAACTTTACAACAAACAAAGATTATTATTTTTGAAGTTGCTTAGAACCCAATTTGAGTTTCAGTTTTGAAAATGAACTTCAACTACAAAACTTTCCCTGTCATAATCAGAGTTTGTGTTTAGCAGCAACGAAAATAAATTATTCTAGCTAGGGATTACAACCTAATTCCTTAAAAAGATACGCAAGGTACATTGGTAATAATTTCATAACATGCCCGCATAGATAGTTCGTGAGATTCAAGATAGAGCATAAAGTGAAACGAAGGTGCGTGATAGCCCATCGGCTCGATGATTCGGCGGCGGAATATGCTATCTCCGGCAAATATGGCTACGGACATCGCTCTTTCAAGAATTCGTCTTTCACGTTTTTACAAAGCAGGAATACGGAACCTTTATTTAAAAAGCTTGAAAATATATTTACTGAAAATATATAATACAAAATGCTAAAATCCTCGCGTATATCTTGCAAGTAGATGCCCACAAGTTTACAAAAATACTTATCGGCGATGAATATTGTTACCTTAAAATAACTTGGGTACCATGGAGCTAATAAAAAAGAAGGAGGGAATTCCGTCTGATCCAAAACTGAAGCACCCTTAGGAAGCCGGAACGCTTCGTACGTACGAGCGGGGCACGCACACACTCACATCATACGCAGCCGGTCGCCATACTTTCATCTGACACACAGATGTAATATGTCCGCCATTTCGATGTCAATCAAAACTCAATCCTTCTTTTTTTTATTTTATCCATGTTGGGTACCTAAACTTACCTACTTACACATTTATGCTAGGTAAAAAAACCCGCAAGATTAATATAGTCCAATTAATTCAATAGAAAAATAAGATGTCAAAATATTTAATTTTTCTATTGATATAATTTGATATGATTATAAGTTTTTCGCCGAGGAAGCATGAAAGGAAATTTTTTATAGAAAATATTTATGAATTCGTATAATACTCCAGTCTCTACGCTCTTGGAGAAGGTGAAGGTTATTTTTTGTATAGAGGTTTTAGCTAAAGCTATTAGCAAATAGGGTTTTCCAATGAATTTTGTATAAGTTAGTACTAAGTGGATAGAGATGAGTCTTTAAATGCCTAGTTTCTTTAGAAAGTTGCCGTGAAATGGGTTTACGGCGTATTTTGTATAGGAAAAGGTCTTCTAAACTTAATGAAAAGTAACCGCTTTTATCTGATTTTGCCCTTGAATTCGATCTACTAGCTCACGCTGGATTTATTCCACTTATACCATAGAACAGACATAATTATAGTACTTACTACGTACTTTTACCTAACCTGCGTTTTTACCTATCGTGCCAATGACATTGTAATAATAAATAATTTGATAATTCGAAAGCTTACTATGATAGTGTACATGGTGCCTTAACATCTTATTCTTATATAAATTATAGCTAAAAGAATGATTGAATTTTTCCTTCACATGATTTTTTTTCAGACTATCTCAGAGGACGGTCTGATGATGTAATCGCAGAAGGACCTTCTGAAGATCGCATGCTTTGTAAGTATCAATACTACAGGTATTAATTATACAGCTCCTGTGCCAATACATACTCACATAAAATTATACTAAGTATTTAGATGAAGTTTTCATAATATTGTTTAAACATTGCCACCTACATTACCCTACATAATTACAAAATAGGATGATTTACGTCTACATCTGACTCGCATAACAAAATGTGATGATAAAACATTGTGAATCCATGAATTTAAAGTACCTATCAAAATGTTTAATCAATTTCGGAGACCAAACAAACCCTATCTATCCCAATCCGGTCTGCTGCCCTAGGGAAAATCCTTACATAAGAATTAATTGTGTAGCAAATAACAGTAGCTACATGTACAGATGACTGCGTTATAATTTTATTTATCAAACAAATTTACCTTAATTTGAACCTTCTGGGAGTTAGCTCATCAAATAATGGAATAATTTAGGAGTACCTACTCAATTTCGATACAAGGGTAATAAAGGTAGAACATTGTTTTTTCTTAATAAGTAATTCGGAAAGCATTCCAGATATTTTATAATTTATTAAGCATGTAAGAGAAAATAAATGGTCTTTCTTTTTGTGTAGGGCAACGGAGTTACAAGTAATTATTTACATAAATTGTAAATAACTTCTCCTAAATTTCTATTCCTCCCTTTTCACTACCAAACGACTCAACCGAACTTGTGAAATTTTATATTTATGGAGATAGTTTGATCCATTACTTACATACGAAACACTCGTGTAGAAAATCGAAATAAAATAAGGGAATTAATAATGAAAAAGGGAGAGCGGAAGGAAGAAGGAAAGAGTAAAAGGGGAAAGAAAGAAGTGATGGGAAAAAATTGGAAACGATAGTAGAGTACGATGCTAGAGAGAAGTGTAGGTGTCTCTTAATGCTTTACTAGGTACATTTACATAAACATTTTTATAACTTTATTAACGAAACTACTTAAAACTAAAATAAACATTAATAAAATAGGATATTTACAAGAACGCCGGCTGCATTGCCACGTTGAATAGCAACGCTGATTTTCTCAGCAAAAAAAGGGCCAGCCCTCTGGTCACCAGTCGCCTCCGCCTCTTACATAATATATGAGGGATAAGATATGATTATATACCACGTAGGTTAAGAAAAGTTGGAACTATCTACCGTTTTGCATACAGGTAAGTATATATTTATTGTTACTGCACATAACATTTTTGTTACGTACCTACTGCAGATTTTTACCGGACGCCATTACCGCTGTATCCGAGTCTGCTGCCGGCATCGGCACTCGAACAGGAATACAGGAAGAGGACTGGAAATGCATTTAAGAGTAAGAAAGTTCCTAAGTTATAATAAATCTTTTTGATTAAAATATTTCAATAAACCTATACTGAAATAACCAGAATTTTTTGCGCTCTACTTTTTCAGCATTACCCTCAGTACATAATTTTTTTATCCTGTAATCAGATCTAATTACCAGCAGATACGTTGAAACCCACTGATTTTTCAGTCATTTACGTTGCATATTTACATGAAATAGTCGCTTTGAAGCCATTTGATCATCTCCTTCATTTATTTTTTACTTTTGTAGTGTAATGTAAAGATAACCTACACTTTTATTTTTTCTATTGTAATTTATTCCTGGAAACCCCATCAGCGTTGAATTGTCGAAGCATACACTCATCACTAAAGAGACCTTCGACCCTATACAGTTGCTGAAAATGTATCGCCCATTCTACAACCTCGCTTAGGGATGCACGGTGGTAATCCCCTATAGTGCACATACATACAAGTGCCACTTTATTTCTGTCTGTGAAATAAAAAGCGCATTTATTTGACAGATCACATGCTAAGCAAGGAGCTGTGGGATGGTGCTACTCCGAGTAAACGTAGCTCGAAAACTGCGCTGTCCCTATTAATGCAAGGAAAGCATCCGTATTATGCGTAAGTTTTATAATATTTTACCAACGTGAATAATTTTAGTAGATACTTACTTTTAACTTAAATTCTATAATAGCTGAGAACCTACTAGATGAGATTATCTTTCATAAAAAAAAACCAAAACCAGGTTTTCCGGTTGATTCATTTTAGCTACGATGCAATAGACAGATACACACGCACCATTTTATTTGTAACACCCCCTTCAAATTTGGGGCTTATAAGTTGTCAAAAAAAAGCTATAGCTTCCTTGATTTTGTCTTGAATTATTCAATTATTTAATTAATAGCCAATTGCTTTCCCTCGCGTTTCATCTGAATGTGTGCATATTGCTAGATCTGTGGTTCATCTTTTAGTAATATCAGAGTGCTGAAGTAATTTAAAATAATTATAAGTACGTAAGTAAATTCAGATTTGTGTCGACCACGCTATTAAATTATTGCCCACTATTTTATGTTAATTAGAAGTTTCCGGAGCCTATCTATAGGTAAATGTGGAAAACTAAAGTTTCTTGGAGTACCTATACTTGCCAAGATGCAAAAAAATTAAACGTAGGCAATTGATGTCTTCAGGCTGTTGTTATTGATGATGATGATGATGATGACGATGATGATGATGATGATGATGACGATGATGCTGATGATGATGTTACAGAGACACAAATTTCCTTTGAGATGAAACAATTTTAGTCAAGTTCTATATACGTAATGCAAATGTTTTAGTGTGGATCGTGCCAGTGATGAGCCTATCTATAGGTAAATGTGGAAAACTAAACTTTCTTGGAGTACCTATACTTGCCAAGATGCAAAAAAATTAAACGTAGGCAATTGATGTCTTCAGGCTGGTGTTATTGATGATGATGATGATGACGATGATGATGATGATGATGACAATGATGCTGATGATGATGTTACAGAGACACAAATTTCCTTTGAGATGAAACAATTTTAGTCAAGTTCTATATACGTAATGCAAATGTTTTAGTGTGGATCGTGCCAGTGATGAACAGAACTTTGGTCTTTATCGCTGCAACAAGTGAACTGGGTTCTAAGTTAGGTACTAGAGTTAAGATAGGTAGAGACGAGTATCTACTTCGTCTACATATTTATGTAACTAAATGAACTTTGAACATTATGAGTTAGTTCTGTCTGTGTTAGCTTAGCTAGTTACCTACTCATTACCTTTAGAAACTTTGAATTGACGTCGCTAGTAATCTACGTATGCTAGTGATCACAAGTTACCGAGACAACTTACTTCATTATTATTTCGTAAGATGAACTCGGTATAGAGTTTGGTTAAGTTTATTTCATCTTGTATAGAGTAAAATTCTATAGTTTATAAAGCAAAGCTTACACCACTTTGATCATACAAAGCAAATTTACCTTTGAACTCAATATCATCCACATATTCATGTTTTACAGGAACGAAAGGCATTATTGTCCTTACGGCAAATAGGGAGCGGTGCTTACTCTCATAGGTAATGTTAACATTAGATTTTGCTATGCACTATACACTATATGACCACAAGAACATTCGTGAGCTTCGACAGTGAGCATTTTTGACGATGACAAACGTGTATCCTTATCATAGATTGGCATTTAGTCAGCAGAAAATAGCACATTGCTGGAGTAAAAACGATAAAATATCCGGTGCCATTACATTACGAAGGTACAGTTTTAATACATTAGTTGTGTAATAAATAGTTAGTTTATAATTATGTGCCTTTATCTAATTTAAACAGACTAATTTTTATAAGTGTCTTATCTTGACATTGTTATTTTTACATGATTAAAATTTTTACTCAAGGAAATATAATGTGTTGTGAGCTTTCAATGTTTGGATTATTTATAGTCGCTTGAATGCTCATTACCTTAACCCACAAATGTTCTCGATAGGGACGAATCTTAAATCTTTCTTTTAATATAGATTTATTTATTACTTCAATTTTTTTGTTGTTGCAGTGCCGACGACGTCCCAGCAGATACCCCAGTAGACATACCTTAAATTAGAAAAAAATATTAACTGTTTAGTTCATTTTAAGAACGACGATTGTAAAATCTCTTTCGCTGATCGCATAATAATTAAGATGTTCGACTAGTGGCTGTACGCACAGTAGTAAAAAATAATTCTAATACCCTATATAAATAAGTGATCCCTTATCTTTATTACCTCTATTTTAATTAGTTTATTATTCATTTGTAATTTAGAAAAAGTATAAACAAAATCACTGTTCTTCCATAATCTAGTTGTAAAACATGTTATCATAAAAGCTTTTATAAATAAAAATTTCGTAAGCGCAACATTTAAAAACCAAAATTAAATACTATTTACTAGCATGGAAAATAAATTTCACATTCAAGCCTATTTAAACATGTTTGAAAACTCTGTAATTTATGTAGGCTGCGTTTTTTGCAGTCTATTATTTATTCATGTATGAAATAACGTCACATGAATCAAAAAGATAGCGCATGATATACTGGATGATTTATGGAAGAACAATTTTATGCATAGCTGTTGATGTTATGTGCATAAAGTATTGCCTTAAAACAGGAGAAAGGTTCACAGATTTCTAAAACATTTGTAGATTCTAAAATACCTTTCCAGCACCGTTCATAAGCTCAATCTAGTCAAATATGACTCTTGTGTTTTTCTTCCATACCATGTTGCCATTGCTTATACACTTTTTCTTTCCAAAACTAAACGTTTTTCTTAAATATGTATAATTATGTCACATACTATTTTGAGTTCAGATGAATCAGAGCCAGTTACTATGTACTGAATAAATAGGTAATGAAAGTTCATGTCGGCCACCGTAGAAACTAGAAACCATTTCGCAAGCCTCCTATACACTATAATTTTATAAGGTTAGGTTTTAATTGTAATTCGTGTATTTACCTTATCTGTATGTTACCGAAAGATCCGTGAAGTAATAATAAAATATAAAATATTATCATGGCGTTTTGATACCTAATCCCTTTATTAATTTTAATATTAGTCATCCCATATAGTATTGTGTTGAATAAAAAAATAATGAGCTTATGCATGCATGGCTTGAGCCACTAAACGATAGGTACATGATAACAAACCATTACTAACCTATCTTGGTTTTGAGGCATACACATTTGAGGCATTATATTTACCTAATGCACTTACCTACTAAAAAAAGGAGACTGCAAAACTTCATTTATTTTTTCCTCTATTTTGCTAGTCCGTTGTATTAGGCTTCCGGAATAGTACACACAAATGGTTTTAACTATCACATATCCTTTTTATTTCCATGATAACGTTTACAATAAGTGAAAATTATATTCTGTGGAAATATAAGCAGTAAGTACATGTAGGTACGGTAAACGCTGAAGTTATCCTATAAATGCAGGTAACGTGTAGAAGCTACGCACCGCACCGTGGAACAGTGTTCTCTTATGCATTCCGTCTTGAGACAATGTTATAAAGTTTGGAGTGCTCGTTGAGCCACTTTCTTGAAGTTAAGCCGAATGAACGGGACCGCTATTTGATTTCAGAGGAATTGAAAATTTTGTTCGTAACTATATATGGTACTTGAACACGGGTAATTGCGCATATAAAATGGTCTTGTTATACCGGCGCAGTAAAGAAGTTTAATTTGTTCAAGTGATTTATGCAGCAATGGAACTACGAGACATGGAAGCAACGTAGTGTGTGCCTTTTGCAAAAAAATGTAGCGAAATTCGTGAGGACAGAAATCACTGTTGGCAAACATTGGCCGGATGGTCCCGATGGCGTGAGATTAGGCCCACCCAATGTGTTTCCCGTGGGTGCCGTATTAGGTATATGTATGTAGGGCCAGCTAAGGGTATTATGGAATATGATGTTGTACCTATACAGGACAACAGACAATGGGCAGCACCATTCTCCTTGGTAGAGGATCATATTCTTATACCGTCTGCAACTTTTCAATTTGCTATGCTATTTTTAATGATAAGAAACCGTTGTTTTTCTTTCATTATCTACTTTATTTTTGTTATCAGAAGAGTACAATGAACCCGAATCGTGAAACTCGTTCTCGTCACAATTTACTTTTTCGTCTCTCACAAAGGGCTCTCGTTGCTATTCGATATACTCTGAAACAAGCTTTTAACACTGTCGCACCCGGACCGCTTAACGTCATTATTTTACACAGCGTGTTTGCAACCCTCCCTCGTCGGAATATTTCAAAACATGCAAATCTGATCGAACGTAACATCGGTTGGTTGATGTTTGGAACATTTCAATGGATCTATAGCATTTTACACCCCGTTGAAAAGTTTTGTTATGCTAATAAATAAATAAATGGAAGCCTCTATATTTATTAAGTGCGTTTATAATGGTAAGTGTAGGTACCTTTAGATTAGATTATTACATTTACAATTATTTACATTTTTTAAAAAAAATCTTGAATGTCAGTAGTTAAAAGATAAGATTCTATATTCGGTGAACAGAACTAATTTTACCTATAGGTACCTATTACTGAAATGCATCTATTGATGAGACAAAAAGTTCTAAGCAGAACCTATACGTTCAATATAAATGAGTAATATCTTGATATCAAAGACGCTTTCAATAAGGTAACAGCAAAAAGCTTCTTCTATTTTTGTGCTAAGAATGCTCACCGCAGAGACAGATTGTCTGCCGTGACCCAAGATGTCCGTCTTAAAGAACACCTTCTATTAGAAATAAGCGACCCCAATCCTCTCCAGTGGACGCAATTTTGCGGGCCCACTATCAAGTGTACCGTGCAATGTACAGATTAGCCATGTGGGTCACGTATTATTCAATAAACCCAAAATTAATAATAAGAACGTGAGTGGCCTCACAAAACCCATTTTTCGATGTTGCTCTAATAAAGATACTAGATGAAACCTTTCAATTATTGTACATATTTACTAAGAAAATGGCCGCCATCCACCGCCATTTTGCGTAGATTTCTTACTGAAATAATTGTACTGTAATTATTTCGCTTCAAACGGAGAAAGTCTAGCAATTTGGAAAAGTTTTTGTATACCCCCCATAATTATATTTAAACGCAATAATTTATAAGACATAATTTTGTGAGCGGCAGAATTGAGGAAAATGGTCGGTCGGTACGGGTTTGGACTCGACTCACGTCCTTTATTAATTTCCGACGAAATAAATTTAAATACGAGAAATTAACGTTTCTGAAGTTTGTGTTTGAATTTATGACAGTATCTTTTGTATTACAGTTGTGTTTAATTAGCAAGAGCACTAAACATTCCGCCGCCTTTGCCTATCTTTACTTTGTTATGTACATATATACATAAACCATATGGTTTTCATGGGCTACCTATCATGGCATAATAATTTTTAGATACCAGCTAGAGTAAGTAGAGCCAGAAAAGACCAATGTAGAGAATAAATTGCGTTAGAAAGTAGGTACCTATCACATGTACGACTACGTACTTATTAGTTTTGTTTTGTAACCAGATTTCAGCTGCCAGATGTAGAAACATGAACAAATCGATAGTGACGGCTGGGGGAGCACCGGGATGGAATTAGATACAGATTTCGAGCACTTACGATATTGCTACATCTGCTGATTACACGCAGCCGAACTCTATAAGCGCAGATTAGACGCTTGTTTTCTTTTGCAACAAATGTGGCTTAATAATATAATAAAAAGAAACTAATACAATAAAAGAAAACATAGCTTGTGTGAAAGATTATCCATGGAAATTCCTCGGATGATGGCGTAAATCGAATATAGAGATCTGATTGTCTAGTGGAGTTGTAAAATAATTTATTTGAAAGTAGTAAAAGTGACGGGCGTTTAGCTGGGCTCTGGTAGCTGTTGTATATATTTATGATGTGTGCCTGTGATTCTGTATCTATCTAAATCGTAGGTACTGTGCCCTAGTACTAGTTTTTCAATACGTGAATACGCGCGAATCCATTTAAAATTTGTACTGACATATTTAGTTCATCAACGTTTCTGCTAGGGGCGCTGCAGAGATATGTATGAGAGAAAAGGGAGAAAACGTAAACGAATCAAGTTGTAGTAAACTATCGAAACTCGTACTGGGTACTGATATCACAGACCTAGAATATTTGCGTTAGGTAGGTAATCTATATTACAGATAACTAAAATGCTTCGTAAACGTCGATTTATAACGCTGACTTCCCAATATCTCGGTTGTCGCCCCGTAAAGGAGGTCGGTAATTCTGAATACCTTCCTAATTAATCAGCGGGATAATTTAGAGGATTCAGCCGCATTTCGGCGAGGGGTACCGTGAAGTCATAATTTGCTGCGGTGGGCTTGATAAATCAGGTCGAAGTGATTGGAACAAATCGTTACAGATTTGGGTGTTATTGGAGCGCTCTGAGTCTTGATTTAGGGTAAGTAAGTATCGTATGAAACTCTTGAGAATGTTAAGTTTTATCCCAAAAATATTTTTAATACACTGGTCCAGTAATCCGCATCTTGTACTATTATTTGATCTGTGTACTTGTTTACACCTTTAAATTACGTTTGTTCTACGAATTTATGAAATTCGTAGTATCTCAATAAAAAAATAAAAAAAACACGTAACGTAACGTTTAAGCCATAATCTTATTCAAACACGTTCGAGATTGCCCTAGTACAGCTGATTCAGTTGAACTTTGTCTACTTGAATATGTAATGCTGATAATGTAATGTTGATCACGAAAAGGAGTCAGGGTTACCACGCACACTTGCATTCACGTATTCCCAAGACTACCAAACCAATGGTTTCAATAATTCCTTTTTAGTATAATCCCGGATTGTATAATACCTACAGTACAGATGCCTCATCCCATACAACGGAATAACTCGGGCTATTTTACGAATATTTTATTTCTGCATAACGCAAGATTATCAAGCGACATTTATTGCGTGTAGGCGAAGTATTGGGCCAAATTAATATACTGGATACTAACTAGTGCCAGTAGGAGTAGTAGTAGTAACGCTCACGACACGATCATAATTTTTTTTCACGTTCGGGCTATTTTTCTTTTGTACCGGATGAGACCCCATGGTATAATATACGAATTGACAATCAAGATGCAGAATCTGATTTCCAGATGAATAGCAATTCTAATGAGAAAAATCAGCTGATATTCATCTGATAATTAGGTTCTATATAAATTTAGTTCCAGGCTATTCAATATTCGAAGATCAACAGCAGCTATTGGTAAATAAAAGCCATAATTACTTGCTGTTGCTATTGGTCTTGATTAGACAGCCCACACACATTGAGCTCAAGTCCTAATGAAGTTTCAGTTCCACTCATGCCTATACAAAATGTTAGTAGAGTAGGTAATAACTTATTCATATCTCATATTTATAATTTTAATATACCAAAATATGAAACGGTTAAAAAAGTCATAACCATTTATAAAAGAAACGTGCAAATAAACCTAAGTACTTAACGTTCCAATATCATCGCTTTATGTTCCGGTAATATGAACATTAAATAACCATGAATGGTACAAGTACTCACGTTTCCCGTATCTATTTGATATTTTATTTTATTTATTCACTTTAACACCATTACAGTAACCCAATGCGATGTTAAAACAATACTAAGAAGTAATCTTAAAAATGCTAGCCTAAAACAAGTTATTATATATTGGCCTACTTATTGCTTTTATTAACCTTCCTCATCCAATGGCGTCTTTATATCAGACGGGTGTACTTTAGCCAGTTCTTTGTCGCAATTTCTTCGTAATACTACTTATCCCATCAATTTCATGCCTAACATCTCATATGTAACATATTCTAAAGTTCCAAATATTACATAGGTAGTAATAAGTATACGTAATTATTATAACAGAATTAATGATAGACCTAGGTAACTGTAGGTATTATACTACTGTAGACCTAACATAGTGTTTGTTATTCTCAAGTGGCAGCTGCCAAAGAAAACGTACCAGGCCGCTCGGTAGACCACGTAGCGTGTAGTGTGATTCAAACTTAACGGCGACTGTGAAATGTGCTAGGCACCCCCCCCTCGCACTGCGCTTACTGCTCGCCTCTGCTTGTGCACATAAAATTTTTCCTAATGCGCAACGTTTTGCACCGACTTCGCAGCTACCACTGAGTTTGAATTGCACTCTACCGAGCAGCCTGGTGCATTTTCTCTCACTCGATCGCGCTGGATTTCTCCACCTTTATTTGAACGATTCTTTATTTCCATAACAGCCACTTATCATGATTCATGATACCCTTGCATTTTATTCGTATTTAATGTTACCCGTTAGCTTATTAGTGCAGACGTAGCGTGTGATGAAAATTTACGTTTTTTTCCTTTAAAAACGTTGTCTTTTTTGTGTACTCTACAACCCACGTATTAAAAACCCACTCAAGCCTTCTCTCTCGTCGTTAACCACGAAAATATCGCGAAGGAACGTGACAAGCTGAAAGTTATTCAACGTTGTATAAATTCCCAGTATTTTTAAGCACACATCGCTCTCCTAAACTTAAAATGCATGTCACCGCTCGAGAAAATTGTATTTTCGCTCATAGGCTCACATCAAATAGCCGTATCGAGTCACACATACCCGTTCATTTACGGAACTTGAAATGAGCGTCATCACTTCAAGTGGCTCACGTCCGCTGTATCAATTTGCTGGCACGTGATCTACGTGGCAATAGACTTGCCGTCCAAATTGCCGCCTTATTCTTCGCCAACGATGATCACCGTTCAATTAAAACTAATGAGCTGTGTGGAAATGAGGCTTTATTATTTCTGAGCGAGCTTTATGGTGCCTCCGTGTTGGAATTGAATCAACTATGCGTTCTTCATTTTAATTTAAAACACAGCTGGCGTAATTAAAGTGCCCTGGATGATGATGTTTAAATAAAATTCTTGATGGTGTTTTTTTAAAAAATATTTTACAAATAAGTAAATTCATCTACTTACCATTTTGATTGCTGTTTGTTTACTAGCTTTCTTTTTGTCATCTTATTGTACCATATTTCGTGCAAATAAACCATTTCGTTTCGTTTCGTTTCGTTTTGTTTCATTTCATTTCAAAAAACCTAATACCTAATATAGTTTACATACTTGATAGTGAAGGATCCCATAATTTAACTAACAATGATCACAATGAACAATAAAGACATATTATTATCTAAAAATAGAATTAAATGTCGTATTTGTAATTGTAATTAACCTGTCACTAAAACTTTAGTACCTCTAATAAATATTCAACAAAGGGGAACTCTCAAAGGAGTTGAAATTTCTGCAGCAAGAGAGCTGTAGAGAAAGCTATTTGATCGAAATAATCTTTAGTTACTGAACCTGGAACAAACGGCCCCAATCTACTTAGGACCAGATAAGAAACTTCCCAGCCTTTTGATATAGAGACCATGATTCAAACGAAATGGTCATGACCACAAAGACTAAGTTATAAACATGAATCTTGAGGAAGCAGATGGTAAACCCTCACTAAGGCAAATGTAAGAATCGGAGATCAAATTGAATTAATAAAGAACATTATTAAGCTCTTACACTATTACAATAGGAGGAGGAGATATAGGTCATAATTATCACAGAAGAAGAAGAAGAAGAATAAATAATATTTATTGCCAAAGAAAAACTACATAAAAACATAATACACAGCAACTATAAACACATAATTTTAGCTGGCAACAGGAGTAGCCTCAGCACTGTGCTGCGTAAAAAAAAATCTACGCAGGGCTGGTTTTCAGCATACCCCGGTTCTCGCACAAAGGTGTTAGTCGAGTCATGGTGAGAGTGCGGGTCAAAAATTTACTTCAACATAAACACACACAGTTACACAGTTATTAATTATTTAGAATACACAAACATGTGCCTACGTGAAATTGTCCATTGTATGTTTTTTCAAATGTTATATTATCTAGATTCTAATGTATTCTGTTAAAAACATAAGTCTTGTATTGGTTGTGAAACTTTCTGTGAATTTCACCAATAAAAGTTGTTATGGCCTCGGCGTATTTATACCCCTTAAAATTTTTTAAAATTATAGAAGAACGAACAATCATTAATAATAATCACGAAATTAGTAATTTGTAGAGAAGTCCCACGATAGCATCATCTCGATTACTTGAATAATAATAATATCGCTTTGTATAGATAGAAGCACGTGCTTGCTTTTGGTGATGGCAATTACGTGCTACGTGAATGACTTTGAATTGAGCAGATGTATAAAAATTTTAACGACGCCTCACTTAAGGCGAGGTATACGTTTCACTCGATTGGCAATGGGTTGAACTGACAACCGATGGGGAAGAAAGCTTCTCGGGTGGCGACCACGAACCGGAAGACGCAGCGTAGGCAGACCCCCATTAAATGGACCAACGATCTGGTGAAAGCCGATGTATGCAGAATGCCAGCAGCTGCTCAAAGTGGCGCTCCCTGTAGTGGGTAAATTTAATTATTATGGTTTATTCCCGAATTCCCCACGAACTATCCCCATTTTCGGATGACATTGCCAAGTGCATGTGATGCACGACTACTCAGTCGTTTATTAATATGACTACACTGAGAAAAAAAATAGGTTACAGTGTGCTGACTGCAGTGTATTATACAGGGTTACAGGAAAAATTGTGCTAGATCCGTTAAGGGCGTGGAGTATCCATCATTTCTGACTTATTTCACTATGAAACAACCTAGCCTCAACTTAATATTTTATTTAGATATTCCTTAGAGAAAAATACAGTGTCTAATATTTTTTGTATTTCTTAACTTTCACTTGTCTACTACGGTCTATTCAATTAACTTATGTACTATTTTAATGATTGACGTCCTAAAACATCTTAATACACATGTAAAAATGCAATAATCATAATAATAAGACACACAAAATAAACAAAATTAAATTTTGTAGCCTAAAAATCGGCAATTTTCACAAAAAATATTAAAAATCGAATATCTCGAAAAGGGTTAAGTTTAGGCTAGGGTGTTTCATAGTGAAATAAGTCAGAAATGATGGGTACTCCACGCCCTAAACGGATCTAGCACGATTTTCCCTGTAACCCTGTATATACATTGCAGTCAGCACGCTAATACTCAATCATAATATAAGATAAGACTACGATCGAAAGTATTCATAGATGTAAAACTCAAGCGTTGATCCCCAAAGAGAATATAATCACTTGGTACCAAACTACAGTCAATTTTTTTTTCTCTAATTTGTATGCCAAACAATGAACGTGCTATTACGACCTCATTTTAAGCTATCTTAATGAATTTTCAATAAACGAGAGAGAGATAGTTATTCGCACAGCCTTAAAATTTTATTGTTATTACAAACCGTGCGTAACAACGCTCTTTATGATGGCAATGTTATTTTAACGACGACGTTTACAAAGACGTGATTATTATGAATATAATAACATAACTTACCAAAAGTGTAATACAACTGTCTCATAAAATGTAATCTTAAGATCTTTACATTTCTCAGCAACAAATTTCTCGACGTGTACTGTTTCATTTAATTTATTAAGCTGTTACCATTCGTCTCATACGCGAAAGTTCCTGATAAATGTGGTAATTACCGAAATGGCGGCACTGCATTTCTCTCTTGTGAATATTTGGTTAAACGAGGTGGTAATTAATATTGTTTTCTGACATTATAAGCATTAATTTAACAAAACAATACAAGCTTGCTGTTTTGCGTGACTAAATGGAGCGGGAGGACGCTTTCAACCAACGTTAAGTATGTAAAAATTTCAAAAGTATGAAAAAGCAATGTGATGGGACGCACGCTTACATACGCACGCGACATTGCTAAGCTCAGCCATGTTAAGCGAACATAATGTCATGCTCATCCACAACACGATAGTCATGTTTTCTATAGATAAAAGCTTTATATGACTTACCTTACCTTACGTAGAAGGCAAGGTAGACGTTAGCATACATTCAGAGCTTGTTCTTCAACCGATCTCAAAGAGGAGAGGTTCTCTATTCAGTTGTGTTTTTTTTTGTGTTGGCTCTCTGATGCTCAACGTCAGTGTTTATATTCTCTTTGCTAATGAAGATGTGACTTTTTGAACTAGCTTAATCAACCTTTTTTTAATCATGCGATTATTGTCGAATGTAAAAATCGACGCAGAAGACGCAGCGTAGTCCAAGCCTAGGTGGACCGACGATCTGGTGAAACCCATGGGGAGCCGATGGATCCAGAAGGTGAGCTCAAGGTGGGGCTAGAGAGAGGCCTAGGTTCAGCAGTAGACGTGTTCACGCTGTTGATGATAAAATCGAGCAAAACACGATACATTTTTTTATTGTTTGATAGGTTTGTACTTGACCACTATATCGCCTGGTGGTAGAAGATTAACCCATAGATTATTATTATTAATTTATTAAATGCTGTATACTTAGAATAAATACTTTCTAATTCTATTCTATTCTATTCTATTCTGTATATAAACCTGACTTACTTGCTGACATGCCAGGTATATAGGTATACTGACTTTAATATTGGTATAGGATGAAACCTTTTACCTTTCTGATGCCTTTGCGCGAATGTTCCAGCCAGTTCGAATGCAAAGGTGTACGCTGACAAGTTTTATATACTTATAAATAGGCCACGTCTGAACTCTTGCTCAGTTCTTACCGAAATACTACTTAATTCGAAATTAAACTTTATTTCCATACTGTTTGTACAACACGGTAAGTAGTAACAGGGTGTGATTAATTATTGTCTTATTTGGAATGAGAATCTGGCTTAAAATGGTGTTGCTGTATTCAGGGAAATTTAATGACGTCGTAAAAGCTTGTGAATCACGGTTAATCTGATTATTATTTCCCAACATTTTCCAAGACAATATCTGAGGTTTGCCAATTACAATCGCCTTTTGAAGCTTAGCAATTTCGTCCAATAGCAGTCTTTTGTGTCTATAAAGTTAATAGTCTTGATTTTTTGCTTACGACTTTATTTGGCTATTTGTTGAAGGTAAGCCTAATATTTTGTGATTGGATTTTTGTGCTCTAGCCATTGTTTTGCAGAGACGCGCTCGCGTGATATTTCAGTCCAATTCATCAAGTATCGAACTTTGCGCAGAGATTGGACGGGTCCGTTGATCGGATTTTGCTGGAGCTTACAGTATCGGGAAAATAAAGCCTACCAAGATAAAGCTTTGAGTTTTACGAGCCTTTTCAACGGAAACGTTAAAATTGACAAATACAATCTGCCTAAACAAAGTTAGCATTTCCATTATGGTCACAAAGAGCAAACTCTGAGCGAATTGAACTAAAATCAACGTTCTTATTTTAATGAGTCTCTGTCCGGGCGGCCATTTCGTGAATTAATTAAAAACAGCGGTTTCATTCGTAAGTAGTTTTATGTGCAATGAGATAGAGTTTGAAATATCAACCCTCGTTTGACTTCTGGTTCATTGTTGCAGTTTATATTGGTAAGTGCTTCTCTTGTTCGTAAATAAACTGTTTGTTTCGAGTTTAGCTTACGTTCTGTTAAATATTTTGAGCTTATTTGAAATGTTTTATCACTCTTGTTCCTACTGGTAATTAGCAATATTTTTCCTATAGCTACAAAGAATAAAAATATAATAAGAATAATATTATATAAATCAAAAGCCATAATACTTAAAAGAAGCGAAAAAATGACATAAAAGCTTGCAGCTTGCAGAACCGATGAATAAGAAAGAATTACAAAACTCGAAAATGATCGATGTGGATTTCGGTAGTCTGTCTAAATAATTATAATTCCACTCAAATTGGTTCAGGCATTTTGGCGTGACAGCACGCAAACAAACAAACAGAATAAATATTTAAATTTAATATAATTAGCAGGGATTGGGATTATTATTTCCGATGATTTAAAACAAACTGTTCAACCATGAGGTAATAAAATATAATTAGACTGAAAGCAGGATAATTATTTTCATATTCAATATTGGACAGTCATACAAAATCATTTCATTGTTTGACATGTGACGAATATCCATTAATTAATTTTCGTTCGCCGAGACAAGGTACGCAGTGTACTGATCACAGATATTAAAATAGTAATTACCTACTAGTACTGATGATTTTTTTTATGTAACATATACCTATATCCGATTCTACAGTGACGTTACTTTGTGTTTCTTTTTAAGTATACAGTTAAATAAAAAAAATCTAGTTTTCTCTAAAACATATTTAGTCACGCGGGCTAACCTTAAGTTGCGTGGTGCTTGTTTCCAAAGTCGATGCGCTAAGTAGCTGCCGTCTTCTTTAATCATGCCAGAGTAACTTCTGTAGAAGTTATCTTAACGGGATTTTAATAACACATCCCCCCTCCCCTACGCTTCATTCTCACCGGAAATGTGAGTTCACTCCTACTCCCTTCCACCTGGATGGGAGTAAGGAGCATTGGACACGCCCACACTAATAACCATAACTCATAATATCTTTCTTCTGTTCATCATCATCATTAACAGCCTGAAGACGTCCACTGCTGAACATAGGCCTCCCCCAGGGAGCGCCACTTAGAGCGGCTGCTCGCCTCCTGCATCCATCGGCTCCCTGCGGCTTTCACCAGGTCGTCGGTCCACCTAGTGGGGGGCCGGCCTACGCTGCGTCTTCCAGTTCGTGGTAGTTCTTTCTTCTGTTGGTTCTTAAAAACCCCCAAGTTGCGCTATCGCATTCATGGAAAGCAATCGGTTGTGACATTTCTTTGCTATTTTTCAATTCTGCGTTGCAACGTTTAAGCCCTTGAGATTTTACGCGAACATAAATCACATCTCTACATTTTTCAACGTTAAAATCACGACCTCTTTAGTAATATCATTTTTCGCGAATTTCACAGGAGAGTTTAACCATTTTTATGTCATTATATTATGTCTGTAACAGATATTCACGTTGTTTGCATGAGATAGGATTTAAATTACATTTTTAGCAATGATGCATCCGCTGGAGCTCTTTGCAGTTTCTTGGTTTTTATTTTAACCATCAAATAATTTTATGATCGTACTGTAAAGGATAATTTTGTTTGTTTATAACTTCTACGATAACCCATATTAAAATATAAAATATTATTTTTTCTTTCTTTCTTTTGTGCGCAGTGCAGTGTACGCAAAACTTTATTATTTTAAAGCTCCGAGTGAGACTACGACACAACTGTTATGGGGTGTTGGTCACGTCATTCATTCATCCTCATAAAAAACCACGGGAATAATTTTATTATGCGTCACCTGTTGGATCGTTGCCACTAAGAGTAGGATAATAAATAGGGTTTTGAAACTAATATTACATACCAAGCTATTATAACATCCACAGGGAAATATATTACCTGAGTCTTTATAAAACAATTTATCCCCGACTTATTGACTTTTAAAAGTTCCCTCATTTCGTTTCAATTTTCCTGTTTAGATAAGCAGGTACTTTTGTCCGAGAATATCAGGAAAAGTGAAAATTAATAAGACCCTTGTGTACCCGGGAGGACCCGTCACGTGCGCCTACAAAATTTGGGTAACAAAACTGTAATGAGAATAATAAATTTCTGGACGAAATATAAATCATTTTAAGTATTATGAAGAAGAAAAACTTGGGACCCAAGGGGTGTAAAAATATTCAAACAGCACCCGGGTTTCATTAGTCTCTCCCCGTAAAAAATAAACAAGACACACATAAATATAACAGGATATTGCGTCATTTAATGAAAAAATCTTCATTATTGCTGTCGGTGAAATTACAGTCATTAAATGAACAAAATTGTGAAGTTAAATAAGGTCTAATTATATAATTATGCTGTGCATTTTGGCTGAAATAAATTCGAATTAAACGATATGCAAAAAAATATATTTCTGGTTATTTTTTTTTTTAATCTTATCCACGCATCCCTAAGGCCCAAGTAGTATAAAACATCTTCAGTCTTGCATCTTTCCTCTTATTGTTCCAAGAAATAGCTTTGAGTGCTTTTACAAAAGTACTGAAAACACTTAAAAGTTTTTAAAAGCTTGCGACTTGTCGCCTGTCGATTTTTGACTAATCCTTTGAACGGAGAAAAGTTTGAACATCGACGTTTTCAGCCATACTTCTTCTAAGTAGGTCTTAAATATCAAAGTATTTTTATTAAAATATCTTGTAACTTCCAAGCTACCTCAGAAGGCTTACTAAAACTGGAAAGCTTAAAGAAAATTGTAAGTTTGCTTAGAAATTTTCTATTAATTCAAGATATTATTTATAAAAGTTCTTATACTTAACAGAAGTAAAAGCGAACAAAGGTTAGTAAATAAATAAATGTTTACTTATTGGGGAAACAGACGCAAAAAATAAACTGTAATTTATTTTATCAAATGTAAAGTAACATTTATTGATAAACATCTTGCACCTTTTTGGCCGCTTGGATTTCAAATAATAATTCAAAAGTCAATAGAAACTAATACACGCACACATCCTCATTAAATATTACATAAGGTTGCATACGTTACAAAGTAATTTACCCTTTATTTTCATTTGCTTTCTAGCATACAATTTAGTTATGTTACATGGTAGGATAAATTGATATTAATGAAGGTGACGCTACATAATTTCCTATGTAACAGGCGTAAATAACATCGAATATAGGTTAGTATATTAATCACTGCTCGTTAGAGTACGGTTAACCGCATGAGTTGCAAATTGCAATATTAACAGGAAAATATAAACAAAAACGTACCTACTGTCACGTTACGGCTCCGCCCAGGGTCCTAGGATGCCTGACTAGGTCCTAATCCTACCTAATCAGACCCTGGAGGGAGACGGCGACATGAGGTAGGTATATAGGAGAGTAGAGTAGGACTGAAAAAAAGAGCACGTTAGAGTAAACAGTAAGATCATGGATGAAATAAAAAAAAGAAGGATTGAGTTTTGATTGACATCGGACTGAAGTACAAAATGGCGGACACATAAATATGTGTGTTAGATTAAAGGATTGCCATGTGGAGAAAATTACCCAAATCCGATAAAAAAAACTTCCGAAGTTTGCGTGATTGACGTTTTGTACCTTATATAGGTATATGTCCAAAAAACTACACGAGCAAGACAAAGTCAAATTTTCATGTCTTATTTATTTTTCATACCTCAAGATTTGTCCTATTTGATTTTTATAAAAACAACTAGTTTATGCCCCGCGGCTTCGCCGCGTGGACTATCTTTCGGGTACCATATATTACGATGAATAAAAACTAGGGATGCGCCGAATATTTGGCAATTATTCGGTATACCGAATATTCGGTAAAAGTGCCGAATAATTACCGAATATTTTTTTAATACTTTCCGCTAAATACTTCCATAATTATCTTTTATGGGAACTCATTCGTAGATAATGAGAACACTTAGCACTTTTTAATCGTTTTTCTAGATACTGATAACATGCTTTATCTAGGCACTAAACGCTTGGTCACCAGAAAACTTATATGTTGTGCCTAACGGGCACTACCGACCTATAGAGCGTGCGATTTGGTCCAATATCTAATTTGAATAATGTTTTTTAGGTAAGTAATTGCATTTACAATACAAAATAGCGCTAAATACAACGTTTCGCTTGTTTCTAAGGATTCTGTTTTTTATGTGTTTATTTTGATTGGGTTTTTTTATTAAAATTAATTACATACACTTTAATTCATTTCATAGAAAATTTTCATAAAAATAGTTTTTTCACAATAAATAGCGGAATAAAAATTGTTTCCATTGCAGTGGAACCTTTGTTGAAGTTTGATAGCGACTGAATGTACGGGAAAATTCATGTAAAATAAAATGAACCGAATTGTTCGGCCGAATATTCGGTTCGGTAAGCTTTGGACCGAATAATGTTCGTTTTTCGGTTCGGTTCAAAAATCCATGTTCGGCGCATCTCTAATAAAAACCATTACAGTGACCTTCTTTTTTCGGGAGGCGTTTATATAGTGCTATCTAAATATATGTTCATAAAACTGTTTATTTAGCATAAAGATTCATAGCCAGGGCTTAGCCATAATGTTGCCTAATACGTTTTATGAACACATCATTCGTATATATACCTTCTTTAATTTTTTACATCGTAGAGACCTGCCCAAATATGCACGACTTAGTAGGTACACTACCGGTAAAATATTCATTCAAGAAAAGGACAAAACATGCACATTCGTAATCACAAAATGCATCGGCATTATAGTCATGTCTCAATTATAATCAATATTATGTGAATATGTTGTATTCGAACACAATTTGGTCATTCTCCTACACTTTCGGGTAAATTGCAAGTTTGATTGCTGGCAGCACTGGTTGGTTTTGTGTATTGATTGCATCTAAATAATTTCATTAAAAAGTGAAGAAATCAGTGGAATAATAACAAGCTTACTTGTGAAAAGTGATCCCCTGACTTTTTTTAATTAAACTACTATTATTTCGACAATTTTTTACAACGCAGGACGGCTTTTTTGGATATTTTTTTCCGTCACGTTGACAGCGTCTTGTGTGAGATCCGGAGCAATACTGGCGGGCGGCCGTCTTCCTATGATGTGAGTGTGTGCGTGCCCGCTCGTACGTACGAAGCGCTCCGGCATCCTAAGGGTGCTTCAGTTTGGGATCAGACGGGATGCCCTCCTTCTTTTTTTATTAGCTCCATGAGTAAGATTTAATAAATATAAAGAGATACGGAAGAATAGTTTAAAGTCTCTAATGGCTAGCACGGCACAGGTATGGTATGTTAGTTGAACACCAGGGAGGGAGGAAGTAGGTAGACAAGGGATAGGTTACGTAACCGGTAGAGTGCAGACAAGCGGAAAGGCCGGTTTCTCGTCTAGGTCTTGAGCTGGTATGATGGCCCTACGACCTCTACGTCAGAGGGAGCGGCTAGATTCAGGTAACACAGCTTCAGTCTCTCAATATGAGGTAGGTGCGAAGGTGGTGCTTGATCCACTTTATGATGGAGCAGAATATGCCTCCGAATGAAGATCGAGGTCTTCAGACTGCCAACAGGACACCTTCTCTCGCTTTTTCTGCAGATCTCTCCTCGTCCAAGCTCTGATTTTTTTCGTCCCCCAGCTGTCAACCGAAAGTCTTTTCTCTTTTTTCTTTTTCATGTCGGTACGTAGCTGTAAAGGAGGTAACAAATACAGACCGTATAAAGCAGGATGGTTGATGATGATGATTATTTGGAATGGCGGTGGAAGTCAACATGCTACACTACTTGTTTACGGATTTTGGGTTAGCGAGATTCGCAAAAACAGGTTGGACCACTGCTAATGGCATGAAAACAATAACTGATTCGACGGTTTCATTTAACTTGAGGTAGCAGTAAAATTAAAATAATTAATTTAGTTCAGTGTATTAGTAACATGAAATACTTACTAATGAAATCTTAGTATTACGGCAACTTGTTATGTTTTAAAATAACTTCGTTAAACGAGTACTTATATACAATTATTTTAGTTCATCTAATAAAAATGCTTATTAAAGTTGGATCAAAAAGCCTTTTTTTGAAAAGAAATCAAGTCTGTCTTAAACAAGGCGTCAGTATACCACCCTCTTTTACGCCCGAGCTTAAAATACTAAGTATATAGATAGTAAAGATGCTGGCACAAAAAAAGTAATAAAGTGAATATCCATAAAGCAGCATGTAAATCCTCCGCATTGTTTTAATACGAGAGCTCTTAATATATGAGTATTTGGAAACACTACGTGGTTTCACGGAGGAGTGGATTCTACCAGCACTGCAGCGTCATGAATAGGAATTCTTTACGAGATATTTTTTAAATTAAATTTTTCGGGTACATAAGTCCCCCAGAATACGCGTCGCGTCGCGGAAATCCTCCCGTAGAATGGATTTTGCGGGAATCAGACTGCGCGTGCCGTCGCTACGTTTCAGGAATTCCATTTAACATTTTTTTTCACTTCCCCCGAAATAAAGGATAAGCAGTCGTAGATTCCCATTTTCAGCAAAATTAGCTCGTTAATCTGTTCAAGACTTGTTTGATAAACTTGAGAGGGACTTTATTTGTTTTCCGGTTTCGAGTGAGCGGTGTACATTTCAGATTGTGAATTCATTTCGTTTTTCAAAGTAATTTTATACCTTCTTTTAATTTTGTTTGAACGCCGCAGGCTTGAGGGTTTGTGGAAAAATTCACGAAATGACGATGACACAGACAGATTTAGTTGAGCGTGTCGCATTTCTAATCAAGCTAGTCAGCCGAAAATGTGTGCTGCCATACCTTAACTTAGTTGCCTATTGTTTGTACGTATTAAATATTAAACATAGAAGTTTTCGGGCAAAATTCACCTCGCAGCGTATAAGAGGCTATACAAAAAGGTCCTCGAAAGCAGCTGACTATTTTATGAGTAGGTGTGTTTCAGTATTGTTGGTTGGGCGAAGGGGTGGAGTATACTTTCCCATTTATTTTGTCCAGATTTCGTGAGGCATTAAATTGGGTTTGCGGATGGCCGCAGATGTCTTCACGGCAATATCTGGGAACCGGGACTCCGGAAGCGCGCCGGTCCGCCTCGGCCCCGGTGGGATGCCAGATTTGAATAGGATTTCGCATCGCCCTTCTAGCCCGTCTCCTCGTCATCGGTACAATCACGTTCAAAGCAAAAACGTCGGTTTCTACATACTCCATGTTAAACCAATACCAGATTCAACACACACAACGCTCGTGGCGTTGTTTGCCTACAATAGAAAGGAAGCTTTGTGCGTGGCTACATTTCAATCAACAAATACGTAGGAAAACAATCCCAATTTTTGATTTGTGAAATTTCAGCTACAAAAGCTTATAAATAACAGTATTTTGCTTGAAATGTTCATACCAATTCATTGTTCTACTGTAATATAGTATAGTTATTCGTGTTTGTAAGATATTGTTTTTCAATGCAATTTTTTATATTATGTCAGTGACTACGACAGTTTAAAATATTATGTTAGTTAAGTATGTATTATTAGTGTCTTATACATATTTTGTGAATATTTAGTATAGCGGACCATTTCTCTACCACAACTGTACTTTTTTCAGACATTTTTATATACTTTACGTTGGCAGCCCTATGATGTATGGCTCAGACGATACGCACCACAAGAGGAAACGGAAATAGTGCCAGTGACCCTTCACTGACGGGTTAATCGAATCTTCTTTAATATTATATCCGTTTTGTGTGTTTGCAACACGATCTAGGTTAGTATCTGTTTATTTTATTTATGCGCGTTACTTACGTCTCTTTTTGCCTTAGATAAGTGGTGATTGATCAATAATTTTATAAAGTCCAAACTTTAATATGCATCTTCAGTGCGAGATCCAACAGCATAAATACCTACGTCATCGAGTACCTCAATAGGCTATCTTTATATCGTTAGCTGACACTTAAACATGTAAAAAAAAATCATGTCTGCCAATTCCGGTCCTGCCGGGTCATGGAAATCCAACTTCAAATGCTTTGTACACTAAGTTCCGGCAAGTTTAGACCTGGCAGACCTTTTAATCTATTATAAGGGACACCTTGGCTATTAATGGGCATAGGTTTCATCGGGGTACTCGTTGAGGTAGATAAATGGTGTGAAGGGCACTTCGTAAGGGTCTGCCAGGTACTTCCGGCAGGATGTGCAATGACTGACCAATTTTGTTTGACGTAATTAATCAATGGTTAACTGATGCCAGTATTTTCATTCATGTACCTTATGATGTAATTTTTAAAATAAAAAAAAATGAAAAAAAAAATTCAAAAGTTTTCTATGAGCCGGCAGGATTGGAATAGGCAGACCTGATTTTTATACATGTTTATGAGTCGGTTAACGATCTACAGATAGCCTATTGAGGTACTCGATGACGTAGGTATTCCTACTGTGGGATCTCGCACTACTTGGTGCAGCCCAGTTTTTTATCTATATTCCACAGATAGGGCACAACTTTCTGGGATGAAAAGCGTCCTACTTACTTCATGCTGGACCCAAAATTGGAAATTTTGGGTCCAGCATGTAAGTTCGACAACCAGCACATGCTGAGCCGACGCCCATTCAATACTTGTTTTGTGTTTGTTTCTTATTTTTAGTTCATATTATGTAACATTAATATAACATGTTCTGTACCATAGTTTAAGCAAGTATTGAATATTCTATTCTATTCTATTCAAAAGTATCTGCAAACCTTTGTTCAGTAATTTCAGTGCACCCGGCCAGCCCTAGCTTTATTTATGTCACAAGCTACAGAAAGAACAAACGAAGTAGACTGAATGGTTGAAGGAAAATACAAGCGAAAGTGGCGTCCAACTCTTTCGGCGGTAATTATTTTTTTTAGACCTTGTTTAGGAAGACAAATTACCCCAGCCTTCCTGCATGATGTTTATGGTCATACCGCTGCATTTACTCGGGTTTCTTTTGTTTTACAGTGTGAAAATGGCGCTTTTAATCGAAAAAAGGTAAAATGTTGCGTTTACCTTCCGTGATATACCGATTTTCGTTATTTATAGCGGTTGCGTCGCGCCGTTTGTTTTTGGGATGATAAAAGGGTAAATATTTTAGAAATGGAAACAGTCAACTTTTCTTATTTACATAACGAATTACATTTACTGAAAATAAAAGAAAACGACTTAAATTTAAAAATAGCACAAAACACTCTACAATTAAGGTTTTCTTTCAGTTTATATTTGTGGTCAGAGGTTTTTAGTAATCGTTTTAGTTCAAATGAGCACCAAAACAATATTGAATTCAGGCCCTGATTATTTTTAGTTTACATTAAAACAAAAAACTTCATTTGTTTAGGTATTTATGTGCTATTTTAACCACACAGTAATATAAACTCCAATTTAAAAATGTGTTAATGAATTGTTATATAATTTTATTTGCAAAATATTCAATAATAGAACTGTTTAGATGTAAAACACCAATAAAATCGACTCAACCCAGCCAGCAGCACAGAAACTCGTCGAAATGTGTCCAGAACACAAAGACGGTTAGAACTAGTGGAATAGTTCCTTTGTGCCCGAACTGAGAATAGTACACCGCCGGTGGCGAGTTCCGAATACTTGCCGCTGATTTATTGAGCGCTATTTCCACAGATACAAAATTACTTCACTTGCGAATTCTTATTGTTTTAATTAGTTTTACCGCAACTAACCTGTAGTTTCGATTATTTTACATGTTATTTGAACGAGAAAACCCTTAATAAAGTATATTAAAAATGCTTCTCTAAATATTTTAATTTCTTTTATTCTAAATTCGTAGTATTCGTAACATTTATCAATTTCTCATACGATTTACATCTTTTGATATTTTTTCATCGTCTTGGTTTTCGTAGCATTCTCTACGAAGGGTGTTACGAAAACGAAATCTAATGCTGCTACGACGTAGCGCTATTGTAGTCCTTCTGTAGACACTCTATGAGATTGGTTATGGCGGTAGATACCTCGTATGTAATCGAAGCAAATACGTTGGCTCGCCGCGCCCACTTCTCTATATTTGAACAGAGGTTTCTTGTGAGTTTACGAACTACATTCTCAAAACAGTGCATCATAAAATAATGCGACCTAACAATATTTTCTTTAAGCATGTCACCAAAAAACTACTCGGGTTATGTGAAGTTACTCTTAAAAATTAGTATTGTTTTTGATAATATTTTATTTCAATACTGTTTATACATTTCAAAAAAAAACACACGAATGGCATGCGTTTGGCACACCAAAATTTGCGTAGTGAACTGTAATTATGTATATTTTATAATTAGAATAACACAATTTATATGACAACAAAAAGAAAATATGTAGTTATTAGTCATAACTCCATGCTATTCACTATGGCTGCCCAAAACAGTTGCAGTGCACTCAGATATTATATTAACTACAAAGTTTGGCGTAACGCTGCACTGCGCATGTCCTCTTTAGACTCAGCACAGTCTAATAATGTGTGTCGTAATATCACCCGTCTAACTAGTACTTAGATTTGACTGACATCACTTATGTATCCGACCAACATTCCGGACTGAAACAAGAATGTTTCGGAACTGAGCCACCGCCGGTGTAATAATGTAAGTTGTCGATACGGTATCGTATGATCATAGAATAAGATAAAGTACTAGATATTATGACTGAGCAGTGGGGCTACCACAAACTAATACAAAACCATCATGTTTCATGGCATTATTATTTCAAGGTTACAATAATATTGTTCGAATTCGTACCATGAACTTATAAAGTATTCCTGCGTGTGAACGAGACGTCTACATTTTATATGGGGTTACCGCTGTCACACGTGAGTGTCAATATGATGTAAAGGTATGACATGACAGTTGTATTGGATTGAACGATTTAACGTGACGTCATCAAAACTGCTCTTGCTCTGCAACATTAAAGTATTCTTACTTTTATGTCATTTGTCAATGTATGATTGAAGTAATATTGAAGTAATAATGCTATAAGAGGTTGTGGTTGCCCCCAGGTATTGTTTGAATTCGTTTGAGAAATTGCTGGATATGACAAGGCCGCCTTGTTCTAACATACTTTGTTCTGTGTTTTGTCCATCGTTATAATGTTACTAGGTGCTAGGACTTTTCTGCAAAGTTCGTCTAGGTAGGTACCACCGCTTTGCCAGTTATTCTGCCGTCAAGCAGTAGTGTGCAAGCACTACTGTGTTCCGGTTTGAACGGCATTGTAGCTAGTGAAATTACTGGGCAAATGAGACTTTATAACCTGATTACACAGTGTAGTAATCTGATTACTAGACTGTGTGATGTCTCAGGATGACGTGCGCAGTGCAGTGTCACGCAAAACTTTATTATTTTAAAGTTCCGAGTGACACTGCAACTGTTATGGGCGGCCGTATTGCTTAACACCAGGTGAACGACCAGCTCGTCACGTCATTCATTCTCATAAAAATAAATAAAAAATAAAAATAAAAATTGTGTGCAATAATGTGTTTCTGTACCTATTGAGTTTGTACTTGTATTGTAATAAATCTTGAGCCCTGGTAATAAATATTGCCATAATAGTGACCTTGTAAAAGTTGTATACCAAGTTTCATCAAGATTTGTTGAAAAATACGACTACGCGAGTACGTACATCCAGACTGACAAAAGCAAATTATGGCAAGTTGAAGCAGAGACTTTCGGTTATTTCGTTCACGCTGCATAATTATTAGGTCATTACCTCAGCTCTGGAGTCCGGTTCTCTGAAAAACGTAGAGGACGAGTTGCCTAACCCCAGTCAAATCCTTAATGAAAGCAATCAATAAGCATAAGTTTATTAGGGCCTTTTTAAATTACAATAGGCATGATGATTAATAATAAAAATGAACAAGTAAATATTACTTTCATTAAGAGGATTAAAAATGAATGCAATAATTGAAAAAATAAGCAAAATCGGTAAATAAATCACGGAGTAATAAGCTTTTAAAGTTTGTATAGGAGGCATCTCCTGTCCCTTTCTCGCGAAAGAGAGCCCCCCAATAGTTACTATGAAAAATCTACTCGTGACGACACGTGCCAAAGAGATTGTATGAAAAGTTACCACAGCTTAGTAATGAGGTACTATTACGACCTTCCTCTGACGTCACTGGCCGTTTGAGCTATCTATTCCGGTTTTTAAAATGCTTGTAACTTGGTCATTTTTTGAGATATTTAATTTATGTTTTCAGACATGTTTATCTTTTGAGGAATATAATTAATGTATCTATAACAAATATTTAGTCATCATGCCTATTCATATTTATAATTTAAAATTTCAAATAACTCACGTAGTAAGATGCGATGACCAACTTGCTCTGACTGCCTTTAACAATAGCGTAGAGAATGCATACACCTGGCTATTCAGCCGGAGTATTCAACGTGACTATATTCCCAAGAATAGGTCCAATAAATGGAAAATCACGGCGTCCGCAGACGCCACTGTATTGATTCTCGAGCACGTGCTTAGCTTTATGTGAATTGATGTCAAGTTAATTCCTATTTTCGAGCGGAAACGCTTTTTGGACCCGACAGTTGCGGTCATTGTGACTTTTTGATTAAAATTTCGGATGGTATTAAGAAGTGTCACATGGTGTAGTAAGCTTTTATGAGTTAAATTGCTAATTTTGTACGTTTTGTCTGAAATTGTGTATTATCGCGATTCAGATAGCAAAATAGCCAGTGCATAAAATCATAATCTGCCGTGTGTTGAAAACTATGTAAAATCTATACATATAATAAAACTGTAGAGATAAAAAAAATCTGTAAATGCAAGATATCGAAAAAAAAATGACACAGGTGGCTTGAAATTTTTTGCTGATCACGTTAAGCTACTTTTTAGACATTTTGTCTGTTTGTTTGTTTGTTTGTTTGTTTGTTTGTTTGTTACGGCACAACTCCGAAAATACTGAACGGATTTTCATGCGGTTTTCACTAAGCTTAGAAAAACCCGGTGCAAAACATAGGATATATTAAATTTTATATATCGTTAATTTTTTTTTTGTGAAAATGATTAAGATTTCATTATGAAACGGAACAGGATTTTAACAAGATGGCCGCTTCAAGGCCTCAAGGTAAGTTTTTTGTCTTATATTTTGGCTCCACACATAGTGTAGGTATTTAGCCAGTGTCAAAAGGTAAGTTATATTTTGGCTACTAATCATAGATGAAAGAAAAAAAAATTTACTCTGCTACACTGCTGCTGACGGTAATTTTATCTCGGGTTTATCCGGATGCACAGATTAAAGAAAATAACTCTGTTACTATTATGGCACGGCTTCATATACGCCCGAACCTTCGCTGTTGAGTTGGCGCGCAAAAACATGTCTGTTGACTATCCTCGATGTTTTTGTAGCGCCCCAACCTGGACACACAGTCAATTTGTTTGCCTGCTGTGCGACCGACGTGGGCTAAATAAAATGGAGGAAGCAGTAGCGTTATATTGCATGTCGGCGAATAAATATGTTTTACAAACTGTGAGAGTATTATTTGTGATTACAAAAATAAATTGTAATAGATTTAATTTATAATTACTTATTAATATGAAGTAAAACCAATTTTTTTTAATTGTCTGTTTATCTGTCCCTTTGAATACGAACCACGGTTATTATAGTGGCAACAGAAATATATCATCTGTGAAAAATTCAACAGTCTAACTATCACGATTCATGAGTACATCCTGGTGGACAGACCGACAGACAGACGGACAGCGGAGGTTTAGTAATAAGGATTTACTCTTTGAGTACGGAACTCTTATATTTTTGTATTTCATTCTGAACAATCCCCACTGCACTAAGCAATAAGGAAGTAATTTACTGCATGTTTTACAACAGTAAATAACAATCGGTGCGCCTGCATTACCGGCGGTGTATCACACATTTCGGGCTACGGCGCTCGATGCAATGCAGATTAGAGAAAAACAATGTGTTTATTATGTAAGTACCTATACCCAAAAAAATCATATGTATTTACATATAGATAAGTTTTTTCGTTAATCTGTGGTCTAAACTAAAAAAAGAGGATAGGTATGAGAACCTTCTTGAATATGAGCACGACACAGAGAACAAGGAATTTAGAAAACTAAAAACTTCTTAGACTTTTTTTTATAAGTTTTAAGGCTTCACGCGATATCATAATTAGCCAATATTGAAACACAACTAAATTATTATTCATGTTTTCGATTTATTGGGTTCTGGAGAGGGCAAAATTCTTTATTGGCGATCTGGTATTATGTATTAGTTTTCAAAAATCTACTACGCGTTACCATTCGAAATAAGTATTTAAAATTGTATTTATAGTACCTATAGCTTAACCTTTAGTAGTAACATATTCATTAATCTGTGCCCATTGACCCTTGCTTTTGCTACGCATTGTAAACCCTTTTTTATTTTGGCATTAGACAAAATTTGTATTTAGCCAATGATAGGAAGTATTTTATGAAAACTGTTTAAAAGGGTAGGTACTTAGACTTTTTATAATTATTCATAAGGCTTCACACGATTATCATACTTAGCCAATATTGAAGCATACATTTTTATTCAAGTTTTCGATTTATGGGGTTTTGGCGGGAGTAATGTTCTTTATTGGCGATCTGGTAAAATGTATTATTTACATGACCTTACTACACGTTACCATTCTAATTAGGTAGATAAAATTATTTTTGCGCTGCTGCTACATTCTTGATTAACCCCAAGGAAGTTTTAAGGTACCTGGGGGTCTAGCAAAGAAACCAACCACTAACGCTAACTCCAAAATGTACTAGGATGACATTTCGGAAATCGCTAACTTTTCCACAGCGAATGTCATTTCAATACAGTTTCGGAGTTAGCGTTTGGCGTTAGCGTTAGTGGTTGGTATCTTTGCTAGACCCCCTGTAGTACTTATAGCTACTTAAGTTATATACCTACCCTTATCATTGCTACGCATTTTAAACCTTTTTTATTTTGGTATTAAAGTAAGCCGGAGGTGCTATTATTTGTATTTAGCCAATGATACGAAATATTTGATGAAAAATGTTTAAAAAGGGTAGGTACTTAGATATAATAATTAATATGTAGGTATTCATTATGACAATAAAATTGTATCCTCGAATTAACAACATGGCGCGTAACGTTCGTTCGTTTTTGATTTGTTCTTCTTCTTCTTCTTGCATGTTGAAATAAGTTTTTAATAGTTAAAATATTTTAGATCTGTGGGCTTTTAAATAAACCACGGGAGCAGAAAATAGTATTAAGAAAATTAATTACGTACGCGTCGTACAGGTAAATGCATATCTCCAGCAATTTATAAACTTATTATTGACACTGGCTATGTGTAGGTAGTTAGGTATTCAATTCGTATGGAACCAAACTTAAGAAGGTAAAAAAAATGTGGTAAATGGAACAAAAAGCGCGCGGATAACAATTATGTAAAACTGAGCAAAACAGGATCATCGTGTGTGATTCTTCCATATTTTTCTAAACTGTACCTGCCTGCTTAGGTAACCACTACCTAAACAAAACTTACTGAAACTTCTGTTAAAGACCTGAGTGAAGTGATGATTTCTTTTTGTTGTAATATGAAGAGGTACTCATAAAATTGTAGTTTTTTGTTTGAAACTTCTTTTACTGTTATAAATCTATATTAGACTCAAAACATTTAATTTTAGGTAATGGCTTAAATAGCTTCCACTTAAGGCTATGCTTGCGTTATACCTATACCTATGCTAATACACGTTACTGTGCTCAGCTTCGATAAGATTTAGTGGATTTTGTTGTTTGGTACGAAATGCATGATATATTATTAGACTATAACGTAAAAATAACATAACACAAGCGTGCGAAGCCGCGGGCAAAAGCTAGTACCTAAATAAAGTGTATAAATTATATAAAAAATTAGAAAAATATATAAGTATTGTATCAGTTATCTGGTTCCCATAGTACAAGCTATGCTTAGTTTGAAGCTAGATGGCGCTGTGTGAAAATGTCCACTCATAATATTATTATTATTTTTATTTTTTTAACATCAATCATTCAACATGTTTTATAGGAGGCACAAATTATAGCTTCATGCATTTACGGTAAAAGTACCTCCGTTTGTGTGAATTTCTATAACACTTTCCCAGGACTTTTACTAGGTGGTAGGACTTTTCTGCAAAGTTCGTCTAGGTAGGTACCACCGCTTTGCCAGTTATTATGCCGCTAAGCAGTAGCGTGCAAGCACTACTGTATTCCGGGTTGAAAGGCATTGTAGCTAGTGAAATTACTGGGCAAATGAGACCATGACCTGATTACACAGTGTAGTACTCTGATTACTAGACTGTGTGATGTCTCAAGATGACGTGCGCAGTACAGTATCATGCGAAACGTTATTATTTTAAAATTCCGAGTGACACTGCAACTGTTACGGGCAGCCGTATTGCTTAACATCAGGTGAACGACTAGCTAGTCACGTCATTCATTCTCATAAAAAAAGGCGCTGTCTTGCTTCTCGCTACTCAAGACATGAGCAAACACGAACTTTTCGTCACATACTAATATAGGTATATTGAGGCACGACGCGTCAGTCAATTCAAACAGTGAACTCAGCGTTGCGCTGCCTAACGAAGCCAAAACAAAACAACCTTACACCGACTGAATAAAAATCTCTATCTATTCCGAGCTCATCTCAGAAATGAAATTTCCAGACGACTTAAAGAGGTCATAAGATTAGCTAAAGCCGTGATTTGTTTGATGTCACGTCATTATAGATTTTATTACGCGAATCTCGCGCGGCACCGAGACAGCCTGAAATTATTTCGCTTATAAAACTGGCTGTCGTTAAAATTGAGATGGGGGAATGATGGCTGTGTGCGTGAGGTAGCTCTGTGTGCAATGCGGGCAGATTTTAATTGAGCCTGAATTATGTTTGGCGGAATGCTGTGGTGAGCTATTGTAAGCGGCGCGGCGGGAGTCACAAGCAGACAATGCCAGCTGCTCCCTTATCTTTGTGCTACCCGTCTCTGTGTGGGTGCCTTTCAGTAGTTGTCGGCTAGATTTTTATTTGACTCGTGGCTTCACTTTGAACATCGTTCCATTGACGCGTTTTTCAACAAGCTTCATGAGAAAATGCCGGTTGAATTTCCAGCAAAACTTAATTTATTACCACCCTCATTTCAAGCTCTGAATACTGAATGCGTGCCATTAGCATGTCGCATGTCGGTTTATAAGGCAACGCTTGAAATTCAAAGCAATTCACATCCTCTTTTCGCTTGATAGGACCTGAAATAAAGGGCTTAAATAATGTAATCCTCATCGAGCATTAATAATAAAATAAATTCAACATTTACAACATTCCAAAAACCTTTAATAATAACAAGCAACTAAATTACTAATTCTGTGAAATGCCTTGGACCTAATTCGGAGAATAGCCAATTTATAATATTGAGGACTATTATTTTAATTGAAGGCTGTTTCTTAATTTGAAATATTGTTCAGTTTTGGCCTAAAAAGGGTTGCGTAAGAAGGTCGGGCTCCAATGAAACTTATATAGGGCTAATGCATTACTCTCTGCTAAGCTAAAGAGGGTGTACGAAGCTTAAACTAATCGAGATTCTTAGAAAGCTGTTTCTTTGAAAATAAGGAGTTACTTAGTGGAAGATGTACTTACAGGCAGATTGGGTTCACCTATATAAAGGTGTAGTTTTACTGAAAGGTTGATTGGAAAAGAGCGCTTTTAGCGATGAATTACCCCACCGCTCATTGTGATATAGCTCTATGTTATTACTTTTTGATCAGTTTGCAAGTATGAATTTACAGAAAGATTTTTTGGATTGTAGTTTATTAGATAAAAAAAATATATTATACGAATCAGTGAGGGTATCTCCGCCGCTTCCCAGATGTACCATTGATAAGTACCGTTGATGGTATGATTGGGACCGAATGGTTGGGACCAAGTGATAAACAACTCAGAGCCTAAGGCACTGAATCTAGAAACTTGAAATTTTAATGGTATTTTTTTTATTTGAGATCATTCCCCTCTCTATTAACACTCTTAAAACCTTGAGAGTGTTAATAGAGAGGGGAATGATTTTTTTGTTTTTTTCGTTTTAAAAATGAAAGCTATTCCGTAATTTTGTTAATGAAAGCACTCAGTTTCCTTAATTAAATATTGTGCTTCATAAAATAAACAAGTCTATCGTTTGTTGAGCACGTTTGATACTGACAAGTGCTTTCCAGTTCCCATTCCGACGCCTCGTGTGCTTAATTGTAGTGATGTGGAAACTATCCGTAAAAATAATGCGAAAACTAGTTTTATATCGAGGAAATAGCCAACACGTAAAAACAGTTGCTTTTGCTCACGGAAAGTTATAGGAAAGTGAAACTAACTTATGAAGTTATCACATCAATGGATAAGGATAAATAATTTTGATGAAGTATATTATGAAAATAATTAAGTTAATACGATATAGATGAACCACGATACCACCACAAACAATATAACATACAAAAAATATAAGTACTGAACTATAGTTTGTTTATTGAAATTAAATAAACATTTATGTTTTTGATGTTGATATAAATAGTTATTACAAAAGTCACATGCAGACGTATGTACAATTGTACATACCTATACATAAAATGTTGAATAAAATCCCAATAAAACCTTCGTGTTGAATTATAATAGATACCTATACAGCTGCGTTTTTTCGTTTCTACGTTTGATGGCAGTCTTACAAAAAATTATATGAGAAAAGGTCTAGCAGCGGGTGTTTTGAGTAACGGACAGTAACGGAAACGGAAGTTATAGGAAACTGACAATTGCGGATATTAAAGTGGACATTCTGGAAAGAGGTGTTTATGTACATAAAGGGTTTGTGAATGTGACCTATGAGGAAATATTTAATGATTAAGCCTCAATTGGACACCACTTGGCCCAATTGGGAAAATAACACAGGTACATATTTTTTCAAAAATAATTCTAATGGAAAACGACAACGCTTACTAAATTATATAAGACTAATTGATTTAAATGTGCTGACTGACCATTTCACTTTATATTATACCTACTTGGATATAATCTGAAACTTTATTATTTCAAATTATATCCGTACTTATTTGTAACTTAACCGTAACATATTACGGAAAATGCGGATACCACAGCACATCACTACTCGATGCACGCCGCTTCATTAGCAGCATTTGTTCCACTCGTTACACGGCTGCCTGAACGCTAGTTAAGCACAAACTTAACTGTTCCCGACGGCGCGGCGACTTTGCTTTGCTTTGTTAACTTGCAGCTGGGAGCTAAACGGTGGAAGGACCGGATGTTTTAATACCTACAACAAACAGGGTTAACATTGTCGTGAACATTGTTGTAAGAGAGTTATGAACTATAAGAAATCGCGTGTTATTTTAAAAACTTTTTGATGCACGTACGTAGATAGCTCTTATAGTTTTATATACTGTAAAAAATAATAACTCATTATGCTGATAAAAAGCTAAAATAAATATAAAATGCTAAATTCTATTTAGCATTAGAAAAAAAGAAAGAAAGAAAATACATTTATTTGCATTAAGTTCATCCATGTACACCTTTTGTGCAAAACTATTAAATAAATAAATAAAAAAACCATAAATTTGTGGGAAAAGATACAATCAATTCCCCTTAAGAAAAAAAAACAGATTAGCGAGATAAAGATAAAGATAATTTTACTTGTTTGAACATGAGTAAATACATTTACAAAAAATACAAGTTGAGGATGAGCAGGTCCACGGTAAAGAGCACACAGAAACTTAGAATCACCAGTATAATTTTATTAATTAATAAAGTCAAAACATAGAAAAACGTCCTCGAAGCCTCGAAGCTTATCCGATCAATTGACATAAAACAAAATCCAAATCATATCAAAAACAGTTTTAAAAGTGGAAATATAAAAAGAAAACAAAATATAAAAAAGTTTGGTCGATCAGCAACATGGCCCGAGCGGTGTGGAACACCAGTCATTTACAGACGGACCAGCTTGCGGACCGGCCGACGCAGTACGCCCCCTTTGGTAGCAACGTTAACAACTCTGACAACATTATCTTTACCTGGGAAAATGTCAACAATACGTCCTATTGGCCAGCAGTTCCGTGGTAAGTTGCCATCAGCTACTAGCACCATATCATCTGTCTTCAGTGCTTGATGGGGTGGAACAGTTTTCCTTGGGATTAAAAGTGGCAGGTTACTCCTTTATCCATCGCTGCCAATAATGGTCTGCCAGACGTTGAGCTTTACGCCAGTCTACCCGTCGTACAAGGTCAGCATCGCAAAGTTCTCGTAAGCACTGATCGTTGCTAGAAGTGCCAATCAAAAAATTAAAAGCTGTGAAGGCTCTTTCACTTTCTGCATTAACTGGAACATGAGTTAGAGGTCTGGAATTCACAATAGCTTCGACTTCTAATAGAAGAATGTCCAGAAGTTCAGTACGAGGGGCACGATCTTTCAATGTTATTTTTAGAGCAGACTAAGCGCTCCCAGCAGCCTCCTGTTGGGCAATTTATACTAGCATAGCAACGAGGCACAGAGTTTCTCAAAATTTTTGTTAACTTTTGGAACCACTCTGTCCATTTTTTTAAGAAACCTTTGGGTAGTACCTCATCCCAAGAAGTAGCTAGTTTCCAGGTTTTTTTTTGAATTAAAAAGCGACCGTTAATAATTACGGGAATAATGAAACCAAGAGGATCATAGACTTTCATCAACATTGAAAGAACATTACGTTTTGTTAATTTTTGTGGTATGGTCACAAAGTCCACGTGTGGAAAAGACAAAGTGTCATTGGAGATATGAAACCATGAAACTCCAAGAACCCGTACTTGTGGAGCGTGAATCTGAACCTACGTTTAATTTAGTGACTCCATTAGCACAGAGGTCGAGAGTCAACATAGACAGAGCTTGAGGAGAATTTGATACCCAAAATCTCATCTCAAATCCAGCTGCTGCATGAACGGCCACAATATCTGCTGCTAAGCGAGCGGCTTCCTGTTCATCACAACTACCCAAGTAATCGTCCATAACCCATACCCAAGTAACCCTAATAATAGCAACCGCCGCTTCAGGATGTGATCCTTGATGTTAAGTGACATTTTTGTTTTTGAGAAACAAAGCTGTAATTGGACTACATACAGCACCAAACATCTCAAAAACAAAAATGTCACAAAAAAAATAAAAAAACTAAATAGTCTTGTATTGGTTGCAACGGATCGTCACGCCAAAAGAAACGTTGGGCGTTCCGATCGTTTGGCCTAATTTTTACCTGTGGGGACATTTCGCAGATATCTGCCGCAAGAGCCACTACACTTTCTCTAAACCTCATTAAAATAGCAAGGAGTGATTGGAGGAGATCAGGGCCAGGCAGCAGTAGAGAGTTTAAGCTTACACCTTCACATTTTGCAGCAGCATCAAAAACAATTCGAAGTTTTTTTTTTGTGGATGTATGACCCCAAAGTGTGTAAATACCAAACGATACCAGCAGGTGGAGGTGGACCATTACAAAGCTCTGCGTATCTCTTATCAAGCATTGCTTGAATATTTTTTTTGTACTTGTTGGCGTAATCTGAATCTTTAGCCATTTTATGTTCGAGAGCTTTAAAACTGCTTAGCGTGAGAAAACGACTATCTGGAATACGTTCAATATTATCGCGCCACAACAAACCGGTCTCGAAACGTCCTGAAGGAAGACGACGTGTAGTCTCTTGTAATAATGTTAGAGCTCTTTGGTCATCGACGGAACGACCATCTTTGTTTTGTATACCTATTGAGTGTAACTTATAGTACTCCTTAATGAGAGTGTCTAAAGTACGGCTATCTTCCTGATTATCCCCTTCGCATCCTATAACCACATGGTTAACGAACTCTACTGGTTTCGACATATAAGATGGACGGGTATTGCCCGCGGTCCACCTGCTTAGTTCACCTGGGTGGACTACGGGAAGTTATTTCTTCCCCTGGTTCACCTCTAAATATCTGGGTGTACCACAGGTAATTATTTTTTCCCGTAGTCCACCCAGTTGGTATGTAATAAATACAAACTAAATATTCATTGAAGCTATTTTTATTTTCGTATAATCAAGTATGACAGATTTGACATGCATAAATATTTGAAACTATTATTTTATAAATGTAACTAGCTTTTGCCCGCGGCTTTGCCCACGTAATTCTAGTGAAAAATAAACAAAGCTAGCTGAGCTTTGAATCAGGATAACAGAAACTTATAGTAATTGACCCTTTTTTCATTCCAACGAAAAATGCAGCTACACCTACAAAAAGGTATTATTTCTTCATGTATAGCTTCACAAGTGCGCCGCTCATGGTTCAGCAAACAGAGCAAACATTTTTATTGTAGGTATTGGTTTTCAAAAAGCCCGTGTGGCAATTAAACCTTGAACTACATGTCAGCCAGTAGGTACAAACACGTTTGCTATGTTACAAACAAAATACAGTAGAACTACCAAAAGCGCAAACGACAGCGAGCGCGAAAAATTTTTTGATTGTAGGAATTGGTTTTCAAATAGCACGTGTGGCAATTAAATCATGAACTACATGTCAGTCAGTAGATATAAACGCGTTTGCTATATTGCAAACATAATACAGTAGAACAACCAAAAGCGCGAGCGAGAGCGAGCGCGAAAAATATTTTGATTGTAGGTTTGGTTTCAAAAAGCACGTGTGGCAATTAAATCATGAACTACATGTCAGTCAGTAGGTATAGACGCGTTTGCTATATTACAAACAAAATACAGTAGAACAACCTAAAGCGCGAGCTACAGCGAGCGCGAAAAATTTTTTGATTGTAGGTATTGGTTTTCAAAAAGCACGTGTGGCAATTAAATCATGAACTACATGTTAGTCAGTAGATATAAACGCGTTTGCTATATTACAAGCAAAATACAGTAGAACTACCAAAAGCGCGAGCGAGAACGAGCGCAAAAATTTTTTGATTGTAGGTATTGGTTTTCAAAAAGCACGTGTGGCAATTAAATCATGAACTACATGTCAGTCAGTAGATATAAACGCGTTTGCTATATTACAAGCAAAATACAGTAGAACTACCAAAAGCGCGAGCGAGAACGAGCGCAAAAATTTTTTTGATTGTACCATATTATGTAGTATTTTTTTGCGATTCGGAAAACATAATTTTGGTCAGGTTAATTTTTAGGTTATTGTTGTCTAGCCATAGAATAATCGAACTCAAAGAGTCATTCATGTCTTTTTCGTAGAGCTCTCTTATTCTACATGGGATCGATACCGTACTGTCATCGGCAAATAATGACATCGGATGGTTGGTAAATTTTGGCAAATCATTAATGTATATAATGAACAAGAGTGGTCCCAAAACGCTGCCTTGTGGCACACCGTACATAACAGAACGTGTTTCAGAATAATATGATTCTTCACGTTTAGTATCAACGCTAACTCTAGATATTATAGTTACTTGAGTCCTGTTACTTAAATAGGACTTTATCAACTCTAGAAAATAGCCTCTTATACCGTATGACTCTAGATAGCTAGTGTTAATGTATATTAAAAGGAATATGATAGACTTTACGAAAAGGCACTACGATGAATCTTCAAGTAGTTCTGAGATTTTTCTTCAAAAAACGTGACTCTATAGCTCTCTAGACGCTAGTTTAATACACTTAAACAATTCAAGACTATCTAAGAAAAGGGCTTTTTATGTCTCCTACTGATGTGACGAAGTAAAGATAATCCGCTGAGAGGTAAAACATAAGGAAAACCTTTAGAAGTGTATTAAAAGTTTATGAGGCTATCAGGTCGGCGTAGTAGGGTTTGACTTCTTTGCAGAGTTGTAATTTTTCTCCCTTTATAAGGTTTTATTGTCATGTGTTGTATCGTATCTTGTGAGAAAAGTACCTATGCTTCAAGTAGAATGAGTCTACAGAATCTGATATTGCTCGGCATTGGCGTTTTAATATTACCAAATACTAAAAAGTCAAAATTTAAATAATCGCATCAGCATTGCAATTCAACGAGGCAATGCTGCCAGCATTTTGGGTACGCTACCTACTGGCAGTGGGGTGGAGCATTTGGACTGTCTAAGCCATCGCGGCTATTATACAGTCCATTTATGTTTTTTGTAGTAGGTAGTGTAGCTAGTTTATGATAGTAGTTAGCTTGAGTAATAAAGGCATATTGCCCGTTAAAAAATAAATAAATAAATATTAACATAAAATTTAAGATCCAAACATTTATAAATTTATAGTTCCAGCATATCTTGAATTCTTTTATATTTTATTAACTAATTATAGTATAGTTTTTAGTGTTTTAGTAGTTAGTTTAAAGAATAATGCATATTTCCCGATAAAAAAAACGAATGTTAAATAATGATAACCTTTTAGCTTTTTAGTGACGCGGGGTTAGGTCTCTTATCTAACATAAATACCTATTTAGATAAATGAAAACAAAAACTTAAAGTAAGTATAAGGGGCCTGGGGCCTGGGTCTTATAATAATATTATGTAAAAAAAAGCCGATCGAATTTTAAACTGAAAGAAATGAACTACCAAGGAACTTATACGTGTATATGATTACCTATTTAAACAAATGACAAACAGTAAGTTAAGTCTTTGGAAAAACATTCCAATCTTAAACATAAAAAGCCAACGGCATTTCGATGAAATAGCGGTTTTGCCTTAGGCCACAATTACCGTTTACTTTGACAAAGCAAAGTGGCCTTTTACCATCGATCGCAAGAGTTCAAATATATTCAAAAAAGGGCAATAGAATTCGTGTAATTTACCCGGGATTTGGTCCACCATGATCGATGAGATGTCAATTGGATAGCAAAATGCCAACCCCCGTTTTCGACGGCGGAAACCAGTCCACGTCCGATCCCTTTTCAATTGCCCTTCACGCAACCTTTTAACTTTTTGCCGGCCTCATCAATGAGCTAAATTTTTGACAGGTAAGCATTCCACCGAGTAAAATTGTCCCCGTTTTCAATTTTATTTATCGGGATGACGATTTGCTCAGTTCGTCAGCGTCCACATTGAATTTATTTACCATAAGTTAAGCTATTTGTATAGCCATGAGTCAAATTGATTGGTTAATACTATTGACGGAGCGGTCATGTTCAGTTTGAGCTGTAACAATTCATCTCTCAATTGATGCAAACTACAAACATTGGTCAATATCACAGAGCAAAAAAAAATACACTAATTTTTTAAAGCTCTGTGGTCGATATGATGGGAGTTGCCGAGATAAAATAGGTTCTTGAAACTTTTATATACAACCAGCTACTTCTCGAGGTTGCACGTGCGTACGAAAAGTATCCTTAAATGCGATAATGCTAGTAGGTATTTATGCTATCCCCATTCCAAATTTTTTCCGAATCCGTCCAGTCGTTGCGACGTGAAGAGACAACTATAGCACGCACCCAAACTTTCACCTTTATAATTTGGGCGATAGTGATTCCAAAGATCAAAAGGTAAATTTTTATCTTCGTTCCATTACCTAAAGGAATACATCTTGTCTTCTTATTCCATTATGGTACGCTCCATAACAATAACCATAATTATTCCCTAAAGAGTTTTCCCTGAATTCCGCAATATAACAAAAAGAATAAAACGACACAAATCCTATACCTATAAAAGGTAAATTGTTTGTTTGAAACAGAAAATGTTACGGTAACTTCGTATCCGCGCCGGGATAAGTCAATAAAGTAGCAAATGAAATAATAATTATTTTTTGTTCGTCGAGGATAGAACGTATTTTCCAAGATCCAATGTTTGCATTGTTGGGTAAGTTATGACGGGAAAGATGAATAATGCAGAAGTGAGAGACCTCTCTCGGACGGATATTGAACTAAAATGTCTGTATGTTGTAACGAAAAGCACTTGAACGTTAATGCTCCTGACGCCTTACCACAAACTAATACAAAACCATCATGGTTCGTGACAGTAATGCTTCAAGGTTACAATAATATTGTTCGAATTCGTACCATGAACTTATAAAGTATATTCCTGCGTCAGAACGAGACGTCTACATTTTTATATAGCGTTATCACTGTCGCACGTCACTGTCAACATGATATATTTGAGTGATAGATTTAAAGTGACGTCATCAAAACTGCTCTGCGTCAACAACATTACAGTATTCTTACTTTTATGTCATTTCATCATCATCATCATTAACAGCCTGAACACGTCCACTGTTGAACATAGGCCTCCCCCTGGGAGCGCCACTTAGAGCGGCTGCTCGCCTCCTGCATCCATCGGCCTCCCGCGGCTTTCACCAGGTCGTCATTTATCAAAGTATAATTAAAGTAATAATGCTATAAGAGGTTGTGGTCGGCCCCCAGAACATTGTTTCTGGTACACATACATTATTCACTAGAACCGCTTTGTTGTAAGGCACAGGTGAGTTGAACGATACTCTCTGAGACTAGTGTGAGGATGAGACCAATAATATAAACTCTTACACCTTTTCTATTGTGATTTACTTACCTCACTACGCTTGAAGTATCTGGTAGACTGCGGTATCTGCACCTTTTAGATACAATACTGAAATTCGCCTCCTTCAAGACAAGCTACACTTAGATTTCAGCACTATTTGAATTGCTGCCAGCTTGCATTTTTAGTTATCATGAAGTTGCAGCATTCAGCCCACATGCTTTTGCACTAATAACGGAGCAATAATACACTTTGCATAAAGGTAAACCTAAATGTATAATGTATGTTCTGCGTACCAATAAGAAACAAGAGATAGGTGAGTAAAATAATTGGTAAAATTTGCGAAGAAGCAAATGTGGCATCTTACATCAACTTATTTCGATTACTGTGCAAAGTGCGGAAAATTCCCGTCGACGAGGACCCAGTTTCACATGCAACATGTCTGCGTGTAGACTCAGGTAATATAAATGTAAATTCACTTGAAGAAACGCAGCTTGCCGCATCAGCCGCTTTAGACACTTTCAGCTTAATATTTATGAGTTAATATTTTATTCTGCCCAAGTTATTTAAAAGTATCGTTAGATTAGTTAAAGAAATATGAAGGCAATTTAAATTGTACGATGTTTTGTTAAGTTAGTTTTATACTACAAGTTGTTTGATAAACTTGTCACGTTAATTTAAGTATGGGTATTTTCAACTCTCTTTTTATAAACTACATAGTCAGATACTTTTCTTCGCCGCAGATAGTACTCCATGAAGTTTAGCATATGACTCAGATTCAATTAAAGTTATAACTTCTGAGGTTATAAAATTACTCACCTGTAATATCTACCAGGCTGAATACCAAACAAAATAACTTTACTAGATATTTTAATGTAAGCTTCAGTAAATCGGCTGGCATAAATTCTTAAATGAGTTCCGTATTGATTAAATAATAACAACATTACATTGCAATATTAAAATATTCAAGTTATTACATTTGCGTCATATTATTTTACGAACATATTTTGAGTATGTAATATTCTAAGAATAAAGGAAGGCAAATAAATATTTTGCGTACTTTTTGTGAAATACAGGTATGATGATCAGCTGGGCTACCACAAACTAATACAAAACCATCATGTTTCATGGCATTATTATTTCAAGGTTATAATAATATTGTTCGAATTCGTACCATGAACTTATAAAGTATTCCTGCGTGTGAACGAGACGTCTACATTTTTATACGGCGTTATAACTGTCGCACGTCAGTTTCAACATGATGTAAAGGTATGACATGACAGTTGTATTTGATTGAACGATAAATCGTTCAATCAAATAATGAGCAATCGAACGTGACGTCATCAAAACTGCTCTGGCTCTGCAACATTAAAGTATTATTACATTTATGTCATTTGTCAATGTATGATTGAAATAATATTGAAGTAATAATGCTATAAGACCTTGTGGTGACCCCCCAGTATTCATTATTAGTTAATTACTAATGGCCACTGAGTAAATCCAGCCTATTAATGCATAGTGATTACCTGACCAATGTAATCCTGACGTGCATTGATTAAACGTTTGCATAACTGATTCAATATACTGATATCTATACGGAATAAGTAATTGTTTCAACATGATTGATGATGTGGTAGATCGGATGTCCGTAATAATCCCATAATATAATATAATAAGCTCTACTACTAGGTAATACTAATACATATGAAAGTGAACATTCGGTTGGTAACCATAAACAAAATATAAATAAATAAATAAATATGTGAGGACATTTCACACAACGCCATCTAGCCTCAAACTAAGCATGGCTTGTACTATGGGAACCACATAACTGATACAATACTTATATACATTTTTGTTTGTAAATACATACATAGAATACAATATAACACCCAGACGCAGAACAAACATCTATGTTTATCACACAAATGTTTGGCTTGGGTAGGAATCGAACCCACAGCCCTCGGTTCAGAAGGCAGGGATACTACCAACTGAGCTATCGGGCCTGTCATATAGTAGATAATATAAGTAACGCACTGGTAACTATTTAATTTTAGCTATGATGACTCGTCTGGACTTTCCGTTAGTATGCCATGTTTGGATGTATTTGTAGTTAATCCTGTAATTTATACTATTGTCTCCGCTCAATAACGAAAAATCCAAGGGTATCGTTCAAGGGGATCACACCGGAATAGACAAATAAAATTCTAGTACTCCAGTTTATTCAATATTTCCTTTAATAAATAATGAATGTTTTTTTTTAAAGATACTCTCGAGTTTTGATGGGAACGCGGAAAAGTTCACGTCGCTGCATTGTATTATTTTTCAAAACTTGTGCTTTTTCCAGTGTTAATGTTTAAAATTGGTGGCGTTTTACGCATTAAGTGCTGAATTACGAGCATGAGTGAGGGTAAGTGATGTAATGTGGTGAAACGTGATTTTTCGTGTTGCTTCCAAAACTCCATAGAAGCTTATAGTAAAGTTGCCACCACTTTGCCGGAGCATGACTTAGACTGGACTATGACTACCTGACTTACACTGGACTATGACTATGACTAGGATATGACTTTGCGTGAAATATTTAACAACACGATGAAAACTATAATACTTGACACTGACTAAATACACTATGTGTTGAGCCAAAATATAACAAAAAAAAAATGAATAATCTTTTGACATTGATTGAAGACAGCACCTACTCTACCACATTATATTTTCTTTGGAAAACTTTTTGGGGTAATCAGTCAATGAGATTTCAATTTTAATATGCAAATTGAGTAATAATTCAATCATTTATGTAAGTTTCGTAAAAATTTCAAATACAGCATAATCAATCGTTTAATGAGTTTCTACTTTGACATGCAAACTGAAAATTAATATTATTTATTATGGACCGAAGGACTGTTTTAAAATTATTATTTTTTAAGTACATTATTTAGTTGTCAAGTCGTCTAAAGGTTAAGTATAGCTGAAGGCATAATCACAAACAAATTGAGGGGAGTTGGGCGAAATTGGGGTTGCTCGACTAGCGTCCCCATTTTGTAATGGTGAATAATTTACTGCGACTTACGTTGGAAGGAAATATTTGTCAAGTACCTATACCTAAATCATGCTTCAAAAGATTTTACGATACAAGTTTCAGTAGATTTTTAATGTTTTCTTTTCAATACGTTATTAAAATGAAAATAAAACATTTCAGTTAAAAAGGAGGAACACAATATTAAAGGTGTGAAATAATAAAACAAAGATACAGAAAAAAGCACCTTTTATTTCACGTTGAACAAAATATCGCGAGAAGCTTGAGAATTTCTTTGTTATTTATGTTACTCCCACATCTGCAAGAAAACAATTTTAATGTGTGAAGCTGTGAAAATTCTTGGTATTTATAATTATAGTTAATTAAGAATATCTATCGTGGATACATATTTATTTATCTTTGTGATATTTAGATAACATAAAATTTATAGGCTTATGTATGTACGCTTTGTTATTTCAAGTTTTAAGAGCTAGCTTAGAAATGCAAAGGCAACTTACAATCTGAAAAATTGTGAGTTCCTGTGAGACAGATAAATATTATAAAAATTGGAACATCAGGGCGCCTACGACAACCTCTTATAGCATTATTACTTCAACATTACATTGAAAAATGAGATAAAAGTAAGAATACTGCAATGTTGCAGAGGCAGAGCAGTTTTGATGACGTCACGTTAAATCGTTCACTCAAATACAATTGTCATGTTATACCTTTACATTATGTTGACACCGACGTGCGACAGTGATAACGCTATATAAAAATGTAGACGTCTCGTTCTCACGCAGGAATACTTTATAAGTTCATGGCACCAATTCGAACAATATTATTGTAACCTTGAAGCATTACTGTCACGAACCATGATGCTTTTGTATTAGTTTATGGTAAGCCTGCTGCAGTCTTACCACAAAATGATACAAAATTGCATTGTCTACATAACCGAAGTGAAACCATGGGTGCTAGTGCATGTGAGTATAATAATTATGAATGCACATCACAGACCAAACTCTCGTACAGGTAATTAACTTTGTATGCAAAACGTGAGTATTCAACTCGTTAATATAAATAGATATTGGAAAAAAGCACGACGTATTACCCATAGGGAGCAATGCCTGACTTATCGTTTCATCTCCCCCAGCCGCCGTATTAGAAACTTTTTATATGGGTCCAAAGACGAACGCCGGATTTTCCTATCGCACACAATCGCGGAATGTAAGCCACTTTAAGTATTTCTTAAATCCTCATAGGGTTAACAGTAAAATCTTTGTTCAGATTGTAGGTTTAACGAAATTCAATTTCGATAAGATATGCCTTAGATCCACGGTTTCTTTTTCTTTGTTTCATGTTACATTGTTTATTTAATTTGGGTTATTTTCTATCTGTTTATTGGATTGTAGAAGTAAATATAATTACAAAAAGGTTTCAAACAAACTGCCACATCATATTATTTGACGGGCCCGATAGCTCAGTTGGTAGTACCCCTGCCTTCTGAACTCAGGGCTGTGGGTTCGATTCCTACGCAGGACAAACATTTGTGTGATGAACATAGGTGTTTGTCCTGCGTCTGGGTGTTTTATTGTATTCTATGTATGTATTTACAAACAAAAAGGTATCTAAGTATTATATCAGTTATCTGGTTCCCATAGTACAAGCTATGCTTTAGTTTAGGGCTAGATGGCGCTGTGTGAAATGTCCACACATATTTATTTATTATTTATTATTATTTTATCTTCGGTGTTTGCTTAAGTGACAAGACTAATTAATACTGACTTAATATTAATATTTCAACATGTTGTCTACTGTTAATTCATTATTATTCATAAGTAGCTTTTATTTCATAGCATTCGAAATAACAAAAAGAGAATTTTGAATGAAAACCACTCTATACATTTTTACTTTTTATTAATTGAAAATATCTTCAACTCTTGGATTAAAGTCTTTTGTGGTAAGACTGCAGCAGGCTTACCATAAACTAATACAAAAGCATCATGGTTCGTGACAGTAATGCTTCAAGGTTACAATAATATTGTTCGAATTGGTGCCATGAACTTATAAAGTATTCCTGCGTGAGAACGAGACGTCTACATTTTTATATAGCGTTATCACTGTCGCACGTCGGTGTCAACATAATGTAAAGGTATAACATGACAATTGTATTTGAGTGAACGATTTAACGTGACGTCATCAAAACTGCTCTGCCTCTGCAACATTGCAGTATTCTTACTTTTATCTCATTTTTCAATGTAATGTTGAAGTAATAATGCTATAAGAGGTTGTCGTAGGCGCCCTGATGTTCCAATTTTTATAATATTTATCTGTCTCACAGGAACTCACAATTTTTCAGATTGTAAGTTGCCTTTGCATTTCTAAGCTAGCTCTTAAAACTTGAAATAACAAAGCGTACATACATAAGCCTATAAATTTTATGTTATCTAAATATCACAAAGATAAATAAATATGTATCCACGATAGATATTCTTAATTAACTATAATTATAAATACCAAGAATTTTCACAGCTTCACACATTAAAATTGTTTTCTTGCAGATGTGGGAGTAACATAAATAACAAAGAAATTCTCAAGCTTCTCGCGATATTTTGTTCAACGTGAAATAAAAGGTGCTTTTTTCTGTATCTTTGTTTTATTATTTCACACCTTTAATATTGTGTTCCTCCTTTTTAACTGAAATGTTTTATTTTCATTTTAATAACGTATTGAAAAGAAAACATTAAAAATCTACTGAAACTTGTATCGTAAAATCTTTTGAAGCATGATTTAGGTATAGGTACTTGACAAATATTTCCTTCCAACGTAAGTCGCAGTAAATTATTCACCATTACAAAATGGGGACGCTAGTCGAGCAACCCCAATTTCGCCCAACTCCCCTCAATTTGTTTGTGATTATGCCTTCAGCTATACTTAACCTTTAGACGACTTGACAACTAAATAATGTACTTAAAAAATAATAATTTTAAAACAGTCCTTCGGTCCATAATAAATAATATTAATTTTCAGTTTGCATGTCAAAGTAGAAACTCATTAAACGATTGATTATGCTGTATTTGAAATTTTTACGAAACTTACATAAATGATTGAATTATTACTCAATTTGCATATTAAAATTGAAATCTCATTGACTGATTACCCCAAAAAGTTTTCCAAAGAAAATATAATGTGGTAGAGTAGGTGCTGTCTTCAATCAATGTCAAAAGATTATTCATTTTTTTTTTGTTATATTTTGGCTCAACACATAGTGTATTTAGTCAGTGTCAAGTATTATAGTTTTCATCGTGTTGTTAAATATTTCACGCAAAGTCATATCCTAGTCATAGTCATAGTCCAGTGTAAGTCAGGTAGTCATAGTCCAGTCTAAGTCATGCTCCGGCAAAGTGGTGGCAACTTTACTATAAGCTTCTATGGAGTTTTGGAAGCAACACGAAAAATCACGTTTCACCACATTACATCACTTACCCTCACTCATGCTCGTAATTCAGCACTTAATGCGTAAAACGCCACCAATTTTAAACATTAACACTGGAAAAAGCACAAGTTTTGAAAAATAATACAATGCAGCGACGTGAACTTTTCCGCGTTCCCATCAAAACTCGAGAGTATCTTTAAAAAAAAACATTCATTATTTATTAAAGGAAATATTGAATAAACTGGAGTACTAGAATTTTATTTGTCTATTCCGGTGTGATCCCCTTGAACGATACCCTTGGATTTTTCGTTATTGAGCGGAGACAATAGTATAAATTACAGGATTAACTACAAATACATCCAAACATGGCATACTAACGGAAAGTCCAGACGAGTCATCATAGCTAAAATTAAATAGTTACCAGTGCGTTACTTATATTATCTACTATATGACAGGCCCGATAGCTCAGTTGGTAGTATCCCTGCCTTCTGAACCGAGGGCTGTGGGTTCGATTCCTACCCAAGCCAAACATTTGTGTGATAAACATAGATGTTTGTTCTGCGTCTGGGTGTTATATTGTATTCTATGTATGTATTTACAAACAAAAATGTATATAAGTATTGTATCAGTTATGTGGTTCCCATAGTACAAGCCATGCTTAGTTTGGGGCTAGATGGCGTTGTGTGAAATGTCCTCACATATTTATTTATTTATTTATATTTTGTTTATGGTTACCAACCGAATGTTCACTTTCATATGTATTAGTATTACCTAGTAGTAGAGCTTATTATATTATATTATGGGATTATTACGGACATCCGATCTACCACATCATCAATCATGTTGAAACAATTACTTATTCCGTATAGATATCAGTATATTGAATCAGTTATGCAAACGTTTAATCAATGCACGTCAGGATTACATTGGTCAGGTAATCACTATGCATTAATAGGCTGGATTTACTCAGTGGCCATTAGTAATTAACTAATAATGAATACTGGGGGGTCACCACAAGGTCTTATAGCATTATTACTTCAATATTATTTCAATCATACATTGACAAATGACATAAATGTAATAATACTTTAATGTTGCAGAGCCAGAGCAGTTTTGATGACGTCACGTTCGATTGCTCATTATTTGATTGAACGATTTATCGTTCAATCAAATACAACTGTCATGTCATACCTTTACATCATGTTGAAACTGACGTGCGACAGTTATAACGCCGTATAAAAATGTAGACGTCTCGTTCACACGCAGGAATACTTTATAAGTTCATGGTACGAATTCGAACAATATTATTATAACCTTGAAATAATAATGCCATGAAACATGATGGTTTTGTATTAGTTTGTGGTAGCCCAGCTGATCATCATACCTGTATTTCACAAAAAGTACGCAAAATATTTATTTGCCTTCCTTTATTCTTAGAATATTACATACTCAAAATATGTTCGTAAAATAATATGACGCAAATGTAATAACTTGAATATTTTAATATTGCAATGTAATGTTGTTATTATTTAATCAATACGGAACTCATTTAAGAATTTATGCCAGCCGATTTACTGAAGCTTACATTAAAATATCTAGTAAAGTTATTTTGTTTGGTATTCAGCCTGGTAGATATTACAGGTGAGTAATTTTATAACCTCAGAAGTTATAACTTTAATTGAATCTGAGTCATATGCTAAACTTCATGGAGTACTATCTGCGGCGAAGAAAAGTATCTGACTATGTAGTTTATAAAAAGAGAGTTGAAAATACCCATACTTAAATTAACGTGACAAGTTTATCAAACAACTTGTAGTATAAAACTAACTTAACAAAACATCGTACAATTTAAATTGCCTTCATATTTCTTTAACTAATCTAACGATACTTTTAAATAACTTGGGCAGAATAAAATATTAACTCATAAATATTAAGCTGAAAGTGTCTAAAGCGGCTGATGCGGCAAGCTGCGTTTCTTCAAGTGAATTTACATTTATATTACCTGAGTCTACACGCAGACATGTTGCATGTGAAACTGGGTCCTCGTCGACGGGAATTTTCCGCACTTTGCACAGTAATCGAAATAAGTTGATGTAAGATGCCACATTTGCTTCTTCGCAAATTTTACCAATTATTTTACTCACCTATCTCTTGTTTCTTATTGGTACGCAGAACATACATTATACATTTAGGTTTACCTTTATGCAAAGTGTATTATTGCTCCGTTATTAGTGCAAAAGCATGTGGGCTGAATGCTGCAACTTCATGATAACTAAAAATGCAAGCTGGCAGCAATTCAAATAGTGCTGAAATCTAAGTGTAGTAGCTTGTCTTGATAACAGCGATAACATGATAAAATGCACTTATTTTATACATAAATCGTTTTTTAAAAAAAGTTTTTAATTGCTGAGTGTTGTTAAAATAGCTTCCAATATTTATGAACACAGCCTAAAGTTGGGATTCATAACAACTAGTTACAAGAATTTTAATAACAATAGGATCTATTGATACGAATGATGCAATCTGAGGATGTAAAAAATAGAAAGTGAAAGCTCAAAAAAATTTTTACTGACATAATCTTATCATAATAATTATACATTGCAATTGAGTAAATGACCTAGGAGTCATGCGATTTTAAATTTGTCCTTTTCTTTTTTTTTTTTGAATATCTTTAATTTATGAAAGCTTCATTGCTGCTGTACACTGCTACCAATTCCGGCATCGTGTTGGGCCGGTGAAATGGTCCGTGATGCGGCAATGATGGCTTCGTAAGGTGCCGTAATGTCACCTACACAACCTTTATGACGAAGAAGCAGGCGCGGCCGGTCAACGACATGACCTGGCTATTTTCCGGCGCCTTGGGCTTATTGTTGGCTTTAATACTATCAAGGTTTTCCTCAATTTTTGTAAACATGTAATACCCAAAGCTTAGTGAAAGATAAATCATAAACAAAGTCCCAAAAAACAATAAAAGGCAACAAAAATTGCGTAACTTTCTATATTCCGTATTCAAAGCCAGACAGAGCCGCATGAAACGACTTGCAAAAGTGAAACTCTTTTCTACTAAACAACAGTAATCTTAGCTATAATTCAAGAAAGCCGTTTTGGGGAAAATAAACGTTTCTGCCCAGGCCCAGGGTTCCAGGCGTTTTTATTTAGAGCACCCACATATGCAATTACCAGTTCGGCGATGGGACGAGCCGTGTTTATTTGTGAAGCACCGACTTGGGCCTCCTCTTTATTGCAGCAATAAACCGACCAACAATAAAACTTTAGGTTTACGCCGTTTGCTTCGCAGCTTCACAAGCCGTGGTAAAGTAATGAGGGTGCTTCGGGAAAAACTACTATACACAAAACGATTTCTTGGCTGGTTCTACGTAGGAACTATGTAAACTATTAACGAAATTGACGTGAATGGAAAATGGACAAATACAATTGTTTTAAAAACAATAATACATACCTATATTTAAAATCAAACACATTCTTCTGAATTCAGTTAGGTACAAATTCAGTTGCAAATTTTCATGCTTCTAAAATTGCTTAGATTCAAATAAACTTAAAGCATAGGACTGTTTACCGGCTGCTGGAAATATTAATTCTGCAACCATACTGCCGATGGAGGAAAACCTTTATCTGAGACTCAGGCATTTATCTGAATATCCCTGTAGCAAAGTTTGCCAGTATTACAGTCATAGAGAAGCTCTACGTAGCGTCTACGACACCACTTGATAAGAGCTACGTGCTACGCGGCTGCTGCAAGCGTAATGCTACGTGCGGATTGCTACGTGTGATAAGCTACGCCTGTATCTAAATATTTAGTTAAAACACAGGAAATAAAGAAAAGTGAGGTTTAAGAATATTTGCTCCTAAAATATCACACCACCGCTCTGTGAAGAGTATGTCAATTATGTCATTGAATAATGATTAATGATGTTTTTCATTCATCATCATCATCATCATTAACAGCCCGAAGACGTCCACTGCTACCTTCGGCTATCACCAGATGGTCGGTCCACCTAGTGGAAGGCCGGCCTCCGCTGCGTCTTCCGGTTTGTGGTTGCCACTCTAGCACCTTTTTCCACCATCGGTTGTCAGTTTATTTTCATTTGTAATGTCTAAAACTATATTCTAAATTAAAAAATACATAACTTACCCGTAGTAATTCTAAATTGTAAACTACGAAAAGCGGGTACCTGACTCAAATTTCATTATTCAACACTTTTAAAATACTAAAACATTCGCATTGAATATCCGAAATTGATAATAAGCATTTCTTAAGTCTAGACTTCAATATCTGATACAAAAAGAATACAAACATAAAAGCCTTTCCAAATTGCTGAGTGCTTACGAATATTACATAGTAAAAAACTTTACCATCTCAAAAGGTAGCAAAAATAGCTTGTTGTAAATATTTTCAACCCCGAATAACCTTATACATACCTATTAGCTTTAGCGGTCCCCAATTTAGCTCCAAGCGTATTGCTTGATAATGAAATTCTAATAATATTAATGTTTTTGTTAAACAAGTAAATGCGTGATTTATTTATGATTCGTGGTGTGAAATGCCCCACCCCATTACCCGAGCAATAAGACAACTAAGTACAAATATAATGAAACACAACACTATTACACTTCGGAGGCTCTAGAGTTGGCATATACTTGGCTCAGAACCTATGTATGATGGAATAGAATACACAAACCGTAACATTTACTCAAAATTATAATTTTATTTAAAAAGTTTGTTTTATTATCGAATACAGTTGAACATTTTCACGAGTAAATAAAGAAATCGAAGGTCCAATGCCAATTAAATTACGCTTAAAACTGGGGCAACCACAACGTCTTATAGCATTATTACTTCAATATTACTTCAATGTTGCAGAGCCTGAGCAATTTTGATGACGTCACGTTAAATCGTTCACTCAAATACAATTGTCATGTCGTACCTTTACATCATGTTGACACTGACGTGCGACAGTGATAACGCCATATAAAAGTGTAGACGTCTCGTTCACACGCAGGAATACTTTATAAGTTCATGGTACGAATTCGAACAATATTATAGTAACTTTGAAATAAAAATGCCATGAAACATGATGGTTTTGTATTAGTTTGTGGTAGCCCAAGCAGTAACTATCAAAATACAGAGTCCCGTAAGTAATGCTTAGCTCTATTACGTACTTTCTATCGTATTATTGTTTTTTTCTGGTGCATCATCATCATCAACAGCCTGAAGACGTCCCCTGCTGAACATAGACCTCTCCCAGAGAGCGCCACCTTGAGTGGCTGCTCTTTTCCTGCATCCAGGCTTTCACCAGATCGGTCCACCTAGTGGGGGCCAGCCTACACTGCGTCTTCCGGTTCTAGTTCATAATGTACGCCTAAAAAGTAAACTATAAAGTATTGCCCTGTTTCAGAATTGATATAAACTGAAACAATAAAAAAGTGATTTCCAAAAATAACTCTCCTTTATGTGAATTTATTTTAACTGATTTATTTCACTCGAAGTAATCCTCTTAAACCTTCACAATTCGTTAACGAGAAAGCAAGGTAAACAAACAAAAAACCATTTAAAATTGTATACAAAACGATCCTTATTTGGAAACAATTAAGGCGGCCTTAACGACTGGTCTGGGATCTCATGGAGCGAAAGAGGACGGAGGAGGTTTTTAAATCATTCCCTTTAACATGACGTTGATTTGTAGAAACCACCCAGTTTAATTCGACTCGCACTCCTACAGAATTAAATAATTAATAATTAATCTTGCGTAATTAAAATGTTGGTTAATGACTCATTTCAAAGGTAAGTTACATAATTAAATGTGCACATAAACGACGACCTGGGCGCCTACCACAACCTCTTAAAGCATTATTACTTGAATATTACATTGACAAAAGATATAAAAGCAAGAATACTGCAATGCTGCAGAGCCAGAGCAGTTTTGATGACGTCAAGTTAAAACGTTCACTCAAATACAACTGTCATTTCATACCTTCACATCATGTTGACACTGACGTGCGACAGTGATAACGCTATATAAAAATGTAGACGTCTCGTTCCCACGCAGGAATACTTTATAAGTTCATGGTACGAATTCGAACAATATTATTGTAACCTTGAAGTATTACTGTCACGAACCATGATGGTTTTGTACTAGTTTTTGGTAAGCCTGCTGTGGCTGCATCTACACATGAGTAAATAATAATTAGGTTTTAAAATATCTTGATTAAAATTTAATAGTTAACTGTGACAGTTTAGTAAATATGAAATAATTTAAGTTATGCTGTAAATGATGGCTGCTTTGGCGTAAATTAATTAAACCGTCAAATTCAGGAGAGTCGTAATAATTATGATTAAAATTACAAATCTTAATTAAAAGGTCTCAAATTTAAGAATAATAATTATGTTATGATTTAAAAAGTCGCAAATAAAATTTCTATATACTATGGCAGTCTTGATATTTTAAATATTTTTTTGTATTTATAATTTATGTCTTCTATTTTAAGGCTAGCCAGCCAATTTGGCATAGTTAAGTTTACTATTAGATTTTGAGAATTTAGATTTGGTAAACAAGCCATTGTAACTGAAACAAGTTTTAAAAAAGCCTTTATTCACATTATGACACTGCTCTGAATTTTACACAAAACAGTAACCCAGAATCATAACATTAAAAATGCCTGAAATTTGGTGCTGAAAGCCTCATTTGGCTGCGTTTCGACCGCTTTTATACTTTGTATGCACTTTGAACCAAATTAAAGTTTCAAGCCGGATGCTCTACATTTGGCGCGTGTTGTATGCTTTCCATATTTTATTAAAATGCCAAGATACTTTGACACAAACTATAAACGCATTTTTTAAGGAACTTTACATAATTAATGTTTTTTGTTCTAAAACTATCGTGAGTACGATTTATTATGGTAAACACATTGTGAGTTTAACCGTTGCTATTTACTAAAACTTATGATGTACTAATAAACCTTCATATTTTTTTATTTCAGTATCCCTCTTGGTAAAACTTATCGTCGATGATCTGGTGAAAGCCACGGGGCCCCGTTGGATGCAGAGGTGAGACGCTCAAAGTGGAGCTGTCTGGGGGAGGCCTATGTTCAGCAGTGGACGTCTTCAAGCTGATGATTATGATGATAATGTTAGTTATCGCAAAATCGTGTATAACATAATATTTAAACTTTTTTATTCAGATGTAAAATTAACTCTAGGTAGAGGTTGGAACTAGCTCATCGCATTTCAGCTTCTTTGTTTATTTTCCATGAAGGTAAAAGAAAACTTTTATTTTTCTGTTATAACGCAGAGATAATATTCTGTGGCAATTTATGAGTGGATTCTGCTTGCGCAAACTCACCGTGTAGACGTGCAACGTAACAGGCAAGAAGCTGTGGGAATATCCATTTACTTGTGATGGTTATCGATTGTTACTTATTTCTTGGTAAAAGAGATACTAGAAAATTGCCTTTTACTACTACACTTTGTTTGTAATAGATTATTGTTCAGTCGTGTTTCGATAGCTATGCTGAAGCTGTGAGGTTAGTTTTGTATAGAATGATTTATGCGGTTGATAAAATTAAAACATAGAACTGAAACAGCCATGCCTCCATAGTGAATATAGTGATACACATCGAGCAACTAACCCCTCGCTCGGTGCTGATACAGAACTAAGAAATCAATTTATTAGAACGCCTGTGACCTAGCGGTAGCTCGTACGTCTTTCAATCTGACGCTTCACGTTCGGCTCCTATACAATATCAAGTGACGTGCAAATTTTTTACTGGCTGGCTCAACGGTGAAGATGAACATCGTGGTGAAAAAAACAAATTCAAACATTCGAAAATAAAATTTTGCGGCATTCATTCTCGCACTTGGCCGTATGGTGAATTATGGCATATACAATTTATCTTTTGTGAACGAAAGTCCGTGTCTATAGGGGGAATAAATGGGATGTAATTATTATTTAAAATACAAAACAAAGAACTAAAATAACCGTTTATAATAGACCGCTGGGTTGTTTGAAGAATAAATTATTAAAATGAACCTAAGATAAAAATCTTAGGTTCATTTTAATAATTTACAAATTTACTTGTGTACATACCTCATTAGGTTTGCGGACAGCTCTCTATTTATAACGTGGTTCATTATATAACATAGCGCGGTATACAGACGTCGCGTGCAATTTCAGACCGCTTTGCTTTATGCCAATTTACATTTTTATTATTCACCTCTCGAGCGCTTCAAGCTTCAAACAGATCTACTTACAGTAGGAGCACTACTTTTACAGATCTTATCACTAAAATACTACTAGATGAGGCGCATCTTAGGCACACATGGGTGTCAAAATTGAACATAAAACATATCGATAAATTCCCGAGAATAAAGCCGCTCGAGTAGCTAACCTAGCATGCATGAAAACAATTCAATGACTGTTCAAAAAAAACCAAACGGAATACCCGATTGGTCTGGTCGGCTTTGGCCTTCAATAAATACTGCTGAACTAAATATGCTGGCCCTCCTAAGTATGTAGCTCCCTATAGACTCAACTGGCGAACACTTTGCACAGGTTTTTAAGTTTAGTTACCCTACTTTTTGTATTGTAGGTGTACTTTAATAATCTGTGGGCCTAATTTAGCTAACAACACAATTGAATTCTAGAAAATCTATAGAAATCTCGATAACGAATGTTAAATGAGTAAGTACTGGTATTTAGTTTGAAAACTCAGTAGTTTTACGCCAACGCACAAGATCGATAAGCTTCCGTGACTAAACCTGACTTTTTACATTGCTATGTAAAAATTGTCATATAGCCCTTACTGGTAGTATTGTAACCGGACCTCGAATAGGCATTTGCACGGTAACACTAACATTTTGCAAGCTCCTGTTACTAATTCCAATTTCTATTATAACGAACAGTATGTGAGGGAAGCAGACTTTTTCATAGTTTATTTTAGTCGTATAAATGGATACGTGGGTAAACATTCGTTTCGAATTATTCTTCTTAATTATTTGTTATTTAATAACTTTGAATAAGAAAACAATGTTGACATTCAATTGACCACATCGTTGTCACTATTCAGGAGAAAGGTCAAAATGTTAAAAACTGTTTTTAGGCAGGTTTTTGTCAAAACACTTCAATGCTCTTGTTGTTTTAATATTTATATAAAGTTCTACCCTATTCTTCTATTGCCATACATAATATTTGAACCCAAATAATAATGCTGGTTATTATGATTGTCACTATATAAGCCATATTATGCCGGGAGCTATTATAAAGCTGAAACACCGACTGCTGGCCGCCCGCCAAATGTCGATACCACATGACGCCCGTGTTTAGGCCATCAGAGGGCCACTTAGCTGTTTCAAAATTAACTGTATTTTCCGTTGTTGTTGTAAGTTTATATATATTAGGACAGGCCTAATGACAGATTAAACCGTCGCTTCAAAGAGGGAGTCAAGTTCACAGATTGACATCCACTAGCGCCCAGTCTGTGTTGGAAGTGAGAAGATATCGGTCGTGTGTCTCAAAGAAAATATGCCAAGTTGTGTTGTGAAGGGTTGCACAAACTACACTCTAAAGTGCAATAAAAAGAAATACAAAGTTTCTTACCACAAGTAACATACATTTCCACGAACATAATAATTGATTCCGTTGTTGTCTCAAAAATAAACAAAGCGAGCTTCTTATTTACTGCATTGAAAAGTTAGCCATTTAAAATAGGATTACTTAAATAGATAAGCAAAGATTAAATGCTTATGGAATTTAAAATAGGTAACCGAGGTAGGTTTTCTTTTTTTTCTGTGTAGCGTAAAAGGCTTATTATTGTCCTTACATGCTTAGTTTGAGGCACGATAACACTGTATGAGATGGCATTTTGATTTCACAAATTTGTTCACACATATTAATTTATTTTATTTTATTTAATAAGATGCCCGTGGCTGTGTAGGTATTATATTATATTATCTGTGCCCGCGGGTTCACCACAAAAACGGGCCCTTTTTGATTTATTTTTGCATGCGGGAACTATTATTTTTTTCAGCTCATAAAATATTTATTAATGTTGGTCTTGGTAGTGTACGTAGGTACTCTGTACTTTTTATCCCAATCGGTTCAGCCAATCCTTGCCGGCCTCCGTGTTTCCAGCTAACTATGATTTGGGAGTCGTCAAGTCTAGAGTGAACAGGTATCTTGTATGCACCATCGTAGACAGCGTCGTCATTTTCCATCAGGTGAGACAGTGGTCAAAAGCTTGGCCTATAAAGAATAAATAGAAATAGAATAAAGAAGAAAGTGTTAAAAGAGTCCTCTCTAAGGGTAGGCAACGCACCGGCACTGCTCTTGGTGTTGCAGATGTCCATAGGCGGCGGTGACCACTTACCATCAGGTGGGCTGCCTGCTTGTTTATTGTTGTCCAAAATTGGAATAACATTATGCTCTCTCTCTTTACCAGATAGTACATAAACAGATCACATAAATGTGTTTTTTAATTCATATGAACAAAATACGAAAATATTTTCCCTGACCTAATATGTATTATTTATTCTTAGGTATTTTTTCCTCATATATCACAATAAAATGAGAGCATCGTATACTGATCCTTAAAATAACTCTAGCATAAAATGAAAGCGGATACAATTAAGCAATTTATTAATGACGAGCTCCATTGAACGAAGTAAATGAGTAAATGGTTTGGTGATCGGCATCACCAACTCGCCAGGTCTCTCAAAGAGGAATTGTGAAGCGATGAATGAAAATAATTAAATCGGATATCTCGATTCGATTTAATAGAAAAGTAATTAAGTTGATCTTTAGAGCTGTGGCACAGAATACTTAATAGTACAGAGTGTAGTCGATTTATTTTATCGGAGCTCCCACCGTGTGAGGAAGGCGTGTACAAAGTAGTTTCTGTACTGAAAGTTCGTGGAGCTAGATAAGTTGCTGTTGATAAAATGGATTAAAAATTTTTAATTTCCGAAAGCTGCATTATTTCGCTTGCCTGACTAATGCTTTATACTTTCGTGGGACGCTTTTTTAATTTTGAATAAATATATTCGGCTTACAAAAATAACTTCTTATTTCAGGCTGCTAAACGCCATAGGTCGGTAACAGCGTCAAGCTGTACGCCCATCACGATGCGTACTATAGAAATATACTGTTACGGTCTCTTTCTAACGCCGATGTCAGCATTATGGAGCTATGAAGCATTGACCCGCGGCACCAGCGTACAGCTTAACGCTGTAAGCTGTACGCTGCCAATTGCGTTTATATAGGAGACCATAGCCTTATTTCTTGCTTAAAATATTAACGAAAGCTATTTTAAGACCAAGATCGTGCACAGCATAACGCTAACAATTATACTCAAGCGACTTTTTATAGAGCAGAACGGTTCCCGTAAGTCCCTGTTTTCCTATAATTGACTTTCCGTGTATTCTTTAAAAGGTTACTTCGACACCACAAGTGCTTCTGTGCTTACGTTCTTTGTTCAGAATCTTTGTGTAGTAGATTTCCTTTGACTCAGTTAAGAACTTATAGGTAGTCTATCATCGCAGCATATTCTTTGTCGTTCAAAAGGCTTTTGTTCTAATTTTAGGACACCTCGGTGTTCGGTGCGATCATTTAAAATATTCTTTATTTTTATTAAGTTAGCAGTATATTAAGGTGGTACGTTTCACTCAGCGCGCCAAATTTAAATTTTCTTGCGTTTTTTGCTAATTACAGCTTAATTACTCAACGCAATTACATAAAAACTAGTGTTCCGCAAATAAATAGAATGTATCAACAAATTAGAATTTCTTGCTAAACCAATGATATTTAGGTGATACTTTTAATCCTAATTTGTTGATACATTATATTTATTTGCGAAAAACTAGTTTTCATGTAATTGCGTTAAGTAATTAAGCTTTAAGTACCAAAAAAGCAAGACAATTTAAATTTGGCGCGCTGTGTGAAACGTTCCACGTTAAAAGTAATAATAATACCACTGAACCCTATTACATCCTGATTATGCTTATAAACGTTAATGTATGTTGTTTTTTCGCCCCATGAGTTTTCGTGGCAAATTATTTTTTTACGGATGTTTTCTAATGAGTCCCTATTAGTACAACAGTGTTATCCATTCGGAAAAATACCCATAGGAGCTGTTATTGTGCGTTTAGGTACATGTTTCCTGTGTTTACGCGTCTACCGCGTTTTATGCGCAGTTTGCATGGAGACATGTACAGGAAAAAGCTCTAGCGGCACGTTTGTGAATATTCCTTTTTGTTTGGAGGGTATTCAACATACACAGTCATTGCGTTAGTGCGGTCTTACGGCAAAACTCTCACCATGCCTCTGTATCACTCATAAGTACTGTAAAAGTTAAATGAACTGCAGGTTTACCACAAACTAATACAAAACCATCATGTTTCATGGCATTAATATTTCAAGGTTACAATAATATTGTTTGAATTCGTACCATGAACTTATAAATTATTCCTGCGTGTCAACGAGACGTCTACATTTTTATATGGCGTTTTAATTGTCGCACTTCAGTGTCAACATGATGTAAAGGTATGATATGACAGTTGTATATGACTGCTCTGGCTCTGCAAAATTACAGTATTCTTACTTTGATGCCATTTGTCAATATATGATTGAAGTAATAGAGGTTGTGGTTGGCCTGATGAGATGGAAAAAATTTTATTAGCGATAATATTTTTGCTGGGAAAATGAAACACGTTCAGCAACAAAGTTAAAAGTTTTATTACAACCACTCTGTTGGTAAGCACTATGGAAAGTTTAATTTTAAAAACTTGTAGTGTGTGTATGTTCTCTACCTAAAGAGAATAAATACATACACATACAGTACATAGTTTATATTTAAATTTTTATATTTGTTTTAATAAAACGCCTTGATGTTACTTAACATTAAATGAAGATCCACATACGAAATAGAGTAATGAAAATTCAGCCAAAATTAACCCTTTTATAAGCTAGGATCTAATTTAACACTATTGTACCTTTATATAGTTCAGCAAAAGTTTAAATGGGCAGTTAAGATCTAAAGCACAAATGAGTTTCGTAACGGCACATCACAACAAAGGTCGAAGCTCCACTGCGAATGTTTTTGACGTTTAAATAAAAGTTTCACAGTATTTCCGAGTTGATATAGTCTCACAAATGGTAATTCAAGAGGGAGCAAATGGCTGGAGTTCACAACTCGCCCGAGGCTGTACTAAATAGGAAAACTTTGTGTTAATATGAGATGTTTTTTCTGCCGCCTGTCTTTTTCCCTCGGTGTGAAATTTTTGTATCCATGCTGAATTTAAAACTCACTCGTAATGAGATTTTTGAATAAACATTTTTCAGGACGTGGCAACTGAAGCTTTTTATTTTTATGTTTATGTTTACTTAGCATCACTAAGTGGTTACAGTTAACTTAAATTCGCATGAATGCATTGTTAGAAAATTCAACTTTAAACAGTAAGACAAGAGTTATGGCGCAACATCTAGTTACGCTCAACTGAATGTGTTCCAAGGCGCCGTAGCTCGTAGTGTTCTTACAAATTATTACCCTCCCGGACTCTCTCCGGCCGTTTAAATAATCTCGGCTGCAATAAAAGCTAATCTTAGACTGAAATATACGTAGACGGTACACTCAGAGCTAGCGAAGGCATAATAATAATTAGACTTTGAAAAACTCAATGGTGGCTATCAAGTGCAAGCACCCTCACATAGTGCGTATAGGCACCCCACCTCTTTCCCGCGCACATCTAATTTTACCTACCTGCGCAGCGTTTCCATTGACATTGAGTTTGTATCACAATATACCTATGATGCCATCAACATTGTCATCGAGTACAGATCGAGATAAAACCTCAAAATATAGAGGCTTCTAATAAGTATATACACATAAGAAGTCATTCTTTTAGTTCTTATATTATTATATCTAGTGCGCGATAAATACTTATATACATGTAATGACACAAAGAATAATAAATTCAAGGTGGTAAAATTTCTAAAATACTTACCGTCACTATCCTACCGTCCTATAGTAAATTCGCTTCCTAGTTCTATGTCGCTAGTCTGAGAGAGCTCGACTCGAGTAATGTATTGCAAGTACACAAGCATTAGAGGGCGCAGTGCAAACATCCTAGCAACTAATGGCCTGACCACGAGTAAATGCACGATCTCCACCACTGGAGTTGCCAGCTTTTAAAACTCCGGGGCTTAAATGCATACACGACTCACGATTACGCTGTTGAATGCGGATATTCATTTTAGCACAATATTATTGCGCGTCTTTTCATTTCATAACAGTGCTTGCTGTTTCATAAGTACGTCCGTCCTATAAAAGCTCGCATTTTAAGCTCGGTAAAATATTTCAGCTAAAATAAAGTGTTGAGCGATTTCGAATGGGATTTTATTTATTCAAATTGCTGCTAAAGCTACTATTGCGGAGAATACAAATGTCTTCTTTTGTAAAAATTATGTCAAAAAGCAATGGAATAATATGTTTGGATTTGGAACATTTGGTCATGATAATTTGGAATATTACGTTAATTAAATTAAAAGACAAAACTATGACATGCATGAACTATGTACAGTCACTAGTGTAGGAGGTATACATAAGTATATAATAATATTAATAGTACAGTACCTACAAATATTATTTCCAAGAAAGAAAATCGCTAAGCTAACAATAGTAACCTATTGTTGTGATAAGGTGTAAGAGATAGATTTGATTAGCAATTTGTTAAATAAACGTTATTGTGTGCCGATCACGTTATCGTAAATAATTGGGTTAATTCATCAAAGTTAAGGCTTTAAAAGAAAAGTTAGTTACATAACATCACATAAGCTGAAAAAATCTCTAGAAGACATCTACTGTTGAACATATGCCCCAAAACGGCTACTTGTCTCTTACAAACTAGTCAAATCATCTCACATATTCCATTCCATAGTTGTGCCATTTCCATAGCTTTTCTCTTTGCATTGGATGTTCCTTGTGGTCTATGAAAATAGACAAGAGGGCAGTCTTTCTGCATGGTATTCACCGAGGTGGGCGTCCCAAGCGAGAATGGTTACCTTCATTGTCTTGTTATGGCATTGCCTTGGGCATTGTGGCTTAATACCGAGTACGTCACGGGTCGTTAGGAGTCAGAAGATCTGCGAAGAAACCTGAGAAGCCCTACAAATTAACCCACCGATTTGCATCTGCAGGCTCACCGTGATATAATTTATTGCATTGATATAAGTGCCATTTTGGGCCTCAATAGTAGGTAAGCTAAAGTCACAGAAAAGCCTCACACATTTCAAAATAAAATTAACACTAAAACATCTGTCAAGACAGTATCAGCTCTCATTAGACACCTCATCAATACGGATTTCTAATCACGTGTGACGCGTTACTAAGCCCATCAATTAGTTAAGGTACGGAACCCTTCCCGAGCTCATTAAACAACGCAGTACGTCTTATCCCGGCTCAAGATAGCAGCTTAACAGATTAACAGACCAGCATCAATACGGGGTTACGTGAAACCGACCGGATCAGTGCTGCCTGGCGGATCAGTGCGGATCGTGGAATTGAATTTGTGGGGAATTGTGTTATGATTTGCGTTGTCATGTCATATTGATTTAATAGATTTATGTGTTTTGTTTGGAAATTATGTTTAATTTTCTATGACCAAATAGAAGTGATACAATTTATTGAACAAGCAGGGCTCATCAATTTAAAATTGCATTGATAGTTTTAATAGAAAATAATTTATCTAGAATTTACAGAATTTTATTTACTTCCATACTTATCCAGAGAATCTTCTTCGATCACCAAGCCGGCTGCCATGCGTAGTGTTTATGGTAAATTTCCCCTATGATAAGCATACAGAGTAACGTTTTATGGGTAGGACTATGTTCAGCAGTGGACGATCTATATCTATCTATGTAATGGTTATAGTAAGTACCTATATTGTTAGCCATAATTTGGGATACTGTCATATTTTTACACTTCTTCTAAATTATTAAATCCAATAAACAGTTGTTTAACGACTATTACCACACCCACTGCGTCATTCTGACGGAATGCCCCCGGTGATTCAGTATAAATACAGCTCCATTTGAGTAAGAGGGACATTCTGTTCTCGGCGACGCTCACGGCAAGTACTCTGAAGTATCTGTTGTATTATCTTCGTTGCTAAATTGAAAGTGTCAGGTTATGAAATGACCAATTGCTGACTTATTTAATTATTCTAATTCTGGGCTGTTTATAATATGATAAAAAAAATCGATAAAGAGTGTTAAATTGAAACCAGCCTTACCCTGTTGTAAAAGCCCCTATAAAAATAATCAGATAAAAAAAAAACAAACAACGTTTGAAAAGATGTTAATATTATACACATAGAAGAATTCCTCTATGGTTATAGATAATTTAAGCCCAGCCAGCGTAGCTTAGACCTAAATATAATAATATCTTGACACAAATAGTCGTTTTATAGAGCAAACTAAAGTCCGTTCTACCTCGAACCGGTGTCCCGCCACAGTGAACTTACTCAATAAGAGTCTACTGTGGACGATCTCATTCGCCTTGTAATCCTAGATCATTGCCTTTCCACGATGCACTGTTATTATCCGTCCACAATGAGTGGTATTAGTGCCGCTATACGGTTTTATCCGGCTAGTATGACTGTTTGGTATTTAAGTACCTTCTGAGAACGGTAGGTTGGATAGAAGTTGTTGTGTTCGTTACAAGACTATAACGGTGTTGTGGCATATATGTAACTAAAGTTAGGTATGAATAAAATATGTGTGAATATGTGTGAACATTTCACACAGCGCCATCTAGCCCCAAACTAAGCATAGCTTGTACTATGGGAACCAGATAACTGATACAATACTGATACTTTTTTGTTTGTAAATACATACATAGAATACAATATAACACCCAGACGCAGAAGAAACATCTATGTTCATCACACAAATGTTTGTCCTGGTTAGGAATCGAACCCACAGCCCTCAGTTCAGATGGCAGGGGTACTACCAACGGAGCTATCGGGCCCGTCAATAAAATAAAACCGGGAATAAAACTAAATAACAGTTGGTGGCCTTTATTTTTGCTCTTTAATTGATTTTGTAACATTATGATGCTTATTATTATATTATCCGTGTCCGTGGTTGCTTTCATGAATCATCATCTTCAGCCTCACAACGTCTACTGCTAAACGTCTGCTGCCAAAACGGATCGCGTGGGCCGCAAGAACTGTGTGAAGTGTATTTCCGTGGCGTTATGTGCTAATAAACTGTTATCCATAAATAAATGCTTCCCCGTAGAGTGCCACTCTGAACAGCTATTTGCCATTTGCATCCATTTGGCTGGCCTATACCGCTGCCGGACATTCATGGATGTTTCTTTGTAAACTTCTTAAAGTGCAACATGTTCATATTCTAAAGCAGGCTAGTATATTACGTGAGGCATATTTAGAACTTTTTCTTCGAATTTGCTCTTTTCAATATAGAGAACGTAGGTACAGGAAATTCATTTCCACGCACGGCTTATTTCCTACCAATATTCCGCGATTTTTATCTCCTTTTCCCTGAAAATCCTTTTCAATAGGATATAAAATATGAAACGTGTACCGAGCGCGATAGCAGCAAATAACCTGTCCGGCCCCATATCTACTTATGGCGGGTTTGGGCAAAGGCCGCCATCGCCACGTGCACTCGTTGTATCTTTAGAATATTCACTCTGTAGTAACGGGTTTGCTAAGCATAGCATAAAATATGAAAGTTAGTAAAGTACACAATTATGCCTACTAATAATTTGTGATTTTTTGCATCTGTATCTGATGAGCTTTATAAAATTAGAAGTACTCCACCCAGCAAGTTTACTTTATTAGTAGCGCAAGTTTAGGATAATATTAGTATTATCATCAGCATATTTTACGTAATAAAAATGTCCTGGAATTTTGTGGTTCTTTCACATGGCTACGTAATAATGCTTTCTTTTACAAAAGTGAGCGCGTTATAGCGTAGGATTCCACTCTCTGAAACTTACTCACTCCTATCTGAACCACAATCTTTCTCTGAGCCACAGGACTCACTCTCTTAGTCACTCCATTCTCTGAGCTACGCTTAGTCTGAGCCTTTCTTTTGAGCTTTGCTTTGTGAAAAGTATGGTTGGAAATGGGAGTAATCAAAATTATTGAAATGTATTAATGTCGGTTACCCCTATTCCATACCACTGGTAAGCACGCAAAATTGTAGTTCTATCACTATAAATAATGAAATCAAGAAGTGTAAAAGAAGAATTTTATACTATGGCTTGAATCTTTGAAAATATCTACTGTGTACGGAACATAGAACCCACTAACCGTAGCGCTGGCGCTGTTTGCTTTCGGAGAGGCGTAAACTGCATAAATACAACGTGCGGTGTTGGAAAACTTTTGAGTTAGATAGGTACCTAGTATATGAATTTTCATCTAGCCAATATTAAAAGAAAACTGACAACGTTTCTTTTTAATTTATATCAAGTGGGTAGAAGAACCTATTAATCTAAGATAAATAAGTGATTAAAATACTTATGTTATTTAGTATAACTTGGAAAAGAAGTTGAAAAGTATCACTATAATAAACTAAATGTTTCCTTCATGCTGATAAATATTTCCAAACCGGCCCAGAAATCCCGATATTTAAATAAATAATCATCTGTAATACATATATAATTCAATCCTGAATCTCGGAACACAGATGGGTCCCGAAGGACCTTTCAAGATCCTTACCTAATGATGAACCTCGCACGCCAGTATACCAAGTTTCTCTCTGCTTCACAGTTCTGGCTATATAGTTTAACGTAATTCGCAAGCACATAATGTCGTATATTAAAAGCCACTAGAGACAGTTCAACCAGAGATGTGGCATGTTTATTTTTTTTAGTTTTTATTAAGTATTAAGCAAGGAAGTTTTAAGTATACTATACCTCCATAATAAGATGGCAGATATCATTTTTGGAGGTATTCTTTATAAGTAGGTTAGCTTCATTCTGCACAGTGCAATATTTTCTGAAATATAGCTTATAGTTATAAGGTATAAAGAAGAAGATACAACGCGGATAACCACTATTAATATATAGCCACTATTGATCTAAGTCTAGACGGGAAACGATCTGGAGGACAAAGGTGGCGTTGCTCTCAAGATACAAGACTTTATAGATGTGCAACAACGGTCTCAGTAGATTTGGATTTTACGACGCAGAAGATGGTATAAAAGTGCTACTACTCTGTTAAATTAACTTATTTTCTGCCAACTTGTTAGAAAGATAATAAAGTTTAAAATTATAAAAATTGTTTTTAATATGTAGGAACTTGAAAAAAATACATTAAAAGCGTTAAGAAAGTAACTCCCAAAATAGGTACACAAAATCGTAAAATCTATCCCAAGTTAGCAATATAATGATGTGTGATATACAGCCCTAGTTTAAAGTTTACACACACTCCAAATCATTGCAGAATATGCGATTAGAATTCTATATATATTATTACGTATAAACGCGTTCTATTTATAATTTTAAGCGCGCCATTTTTGTAGTCTGAGGCATAACAAAGTAATAATTAAACTATTTACCGCAAAAATGACGTTTCCATTTTTTAACAAAATCCAGCTACCAATTTCCAGCGCCTTATTTTTAAAAGATAAAGCTTTTATTCGGTGTTAAACAGACAAATCGGATTTGGTATGGATTAGCTTGTCCCCATAAATCTTATTACGAGACACTGTAAGCTTATTTGCATGGCTTTAAATTCGGCCAGTGGAGGATGAGAGATGAACATTTAAGTCGAACTAAACTGAATTTCGGGCCTGACTCGTAAAATTAACTTTGTAATTTTATCGCCGTTACCGCACTCATTACGGCTTTATTACAAACTGTCAGTTTTAATTCGCCGAGTTTGTCATGAACGAGCTTTAAAGAGATGGAAAAAGTAAATTTATGAGGGTAAAATGGTCTGGTAATTAATCTTTATAAAATATCAAAATTGATACACAAATTAACCCATATAGCTCTCCATTTAATGATAATCCCACCATTTTAGAATTGCATTTCATACATTTATCTCTAATTTTTAGATTAACAAGTTTATTACACCGCATAACTTACTAAGCTTCGTTATTACGTAAATAATTACCGAGCTTATGTAGCTTACAACTGCCAACCGTATCATTATAACTTACCAGAAGCCCAATTCTGGTAATAGATAATTTCAAATTTATGTTTCAATGTAGAGTCAATCCCACAAACAGTATTCTCAATGACAAACGTAGACAAAATTCAATTTTAAAGGAAATTCAGCGGCTGAATATGAAAAGCAGCATGAAATGAAGAAGCCTTATGGTAAAGTAAATAGACAAAGTAATCTGAAGGTCCATGCGATAGTTAGTTATGATTTATTTTTAGGAAGTTTGCCTTTTCTACTTCACGTAGGAAAGCCTCAATTAATCGGAGCTAAGACTCTAGTGTTCACAAAGGATTCGTATATTAGAAAAAACCAAATGACAAAAATGATGACGCATCACGCTCTTGAGTCATGTGTGAGGTGACCTTGAATTGGTATATTATCCCGAAAGGGGGTTAATCTACACCCCAAGGTAGAGAATGTTCTTCTACGACTTTACTAAAGTAATAGTTTTTCATTGAAGAAATGCCATGTAAAGTTTACGTTCGAAGATAGCCTTAGTACAGCTGGGTGGTTAAACTTCGTCCTTGACCAAGTGCACATAAATGAGTTTAACGACCTCTGTTACGATCGCACGTGAAATTTTGCGAGTGGATTTATTTTTTACCATGGACGTTTCGAAACACCCAGTTTTAAGTAAGGCTCTCACAACTTGTAGGGTATCATGGTCCCAGTCCCCCCAATCCGGGATAACATACCAATTCAAGGTCACCTTGTATTAGCTATTTTCGACAGTCATTACGAACCATCCCGGTATGATGAAGTCCATTTTCTCAATCTAGCCAGTTTCCAAAAAGGCTTTAGCATCATAGCACCATAGACATTACATGTTATGCAGACTGCAGCGGCATCTTGAATTTTAGGCAACGCGCTCAAAACCGAATAATCGGCCCTTATGGCTAGCGTATGTGAATGGACTATGAGAAAGCTTTCGGTTCAATCGATACTTGGGCTGCGTTGCATTCCTTACAGCAGTGCCAAGCCAAATTGATGACTGTAGGTATACCAAGGTGTTGAAGTGTTTGTACAGCAAGCCCACTGATAAGTCAGACCAACTACAAAAAAGCTCTTATTGTGTACCTTTTGAAATAAGAAATGAGAAAAAACACTGACGTTAGATTAGAAGAGGATTATATTGTCGACTTAAAATTACTAGGATTATCCCTTAGCTTACCTTGTTAATAATAATGTAAAGCCTTAAATAATAATCAAGAATTTATGTTAAATATTTATTTTTGTGCTTATGCTGTTTGTCAATGATTTCTTCTTTGTGTTTGACGTCGCAGCAGTTCTTGCAGCAGTTCAATTTCAGCGGTTCTCCACCTTTTCTATGTTAAAAAAAGAAACGCCTGTTTTAAAATGTAAGCTTTGTCCCATGATAGTTTTGATCGTCACAACATTATATTGATTGATAGAAATAATTCGTTCGTATTTTATAGCCATGGGACTAACAAGTGGAGAGTCGATGGATGGAAAAAAGTAATTGTTCATAGTGGCATCTTTATTCGAGTGTCCTATATCTTCGACGTCTTACGGCTAATCTTCTTCTTCTTCTTCTTCTCGTGTGGGCCAATAGTCAGCCCTCGTGTCAGAATTTTTAGGCCACCCAAAGGCTTCTGACTTGGCTTAACAGCTAATGAAGATGATTAAAATAATTGGGAGTCACTACACAATGATAAAATGTAAGCGCAATGACTCTTTCAATAACCCGTGAAATGTCTGTCTATCATTTTGACATTGCCAATAATACTACCGCCAATTTAACAACAATACGTGCACTGAATATCGGATTTTAAACATGCAACGGAAAACGGACAAAATTGTGTTTTGTAAAAATAATAGCGGAACGAGATCCAGCACTCCGTGAACAAAACAGCATGTAATTGACGGCGTCACAGTGATAAGCCGCAGGAGTATTCTGTACTTTCTAAACTTTGAAATATAAATTGCGAGATACAACAGTCTTCGTTCGAATTCGTTCGTGATAATGTTTTTATTGTAAAGGTATTTTATTATTCCGAGATTAAACTGAACGAATTTTATTCGCACAACACTCGTACGCGTTAAGAACCTTACTTTTAACCGCTGCTTAAAGTTAGCCAGTGTTAAAATGTTCCGTCTTATTTTCGCGCGTGACATTTCAAATCAGTCAAAAGTTTACAGAAGGTTTTAAGTATTGGCTAACTTTAAGCAGCGTTTCGAGTAAGGCCCTATGTAAATTGTTCATGTTGGCGTTTTAAAATTAATAATGATTAATATCCCTTATCTACTAATATAATTACCATAAAAAGTGCAACATACTCGTGTGTATGTTTGTCTGTACTAGTAGGATAATACACATATATTGCTTACCTACTTATACATACACGAATATCGAGATAAACATAGGTTATTTTTTACGGAAAATTCAAAATTTCCATTATGAAAACTGGATAAATGCTGAAAAAACGCTGGGTACTTGCTCTAATGAATTTTAATAAGTAGGTTTGTTTTTATATAAAAGAATAAAAACTTTGCTCAGAATAAGGCTTCGAACCGATCGGCGTTAGTCAGGATGGGCGGGCCGATTCATCTACCCTGTCACGGGGAAAATCCAGCTCCCGCCCGTGTCTGGTGTCACTATACATAATTATACGCTATTTTTGTGAAAACTCAATACCGGTAAGTACAACAGCAGAGGATAAATGTTAATGTTGGACATGACGGGACAATATTTCATCATGTATATAGGTAGAGAAGAAACCGTTTGTGCCGTATCTACAATGTAAAAATTTTATATCGTAAATTCTTGTTGGTGTTTAGAAATTCTACAACGTAATAGAACATAAAAGCATTTGTACGGTTTAAAATATTAATAAAAAAACCGATGCATGCAAAACTTACTCTTATAGTGCGGGTAGATAAAATTATTTAAAATTATTTAAAATTCAAAAATTTTGTTTTTTTTTCTCGGTAACTTTTCGGCTCTTAACTTACGGTAAATTATCGGCTATCCAAGAGCAGTAGCAGTTTATTTTCATCCCGATGGCAGCGCCATCGTCAGCATATATAGCGCCTCCTATCGTCACCGCCACTAACTGTCCATTGCGAATAGCTGGAGCTCCCGAATCTTCCTGGAATACTTAAATTCGTTTATTATCTACTTGTACCAGCTCTATCTATCAGTCTCTTACTGCTTGCTCTATAGCACAAATATTTAAATAAGATGGAAAATATCTACAAACAAGGAAGGAAAAAGGAGAGTTGGTACTTTCTTAATTCACATAATAAAATACAGATCTTTTATCCTACTGAGAGGCCGGCTCGTAGATTTAGGTGCAAGGATTTAATTGTTTTACGGCCGTTATCGACCGGGCGCCAATCAATTTATTGGTAAACAATAAGTAGGTATATTTCTTATATGGGTATATAATTTATGTAAAACTAACTTTTGATCTGTTTTCCATATAACCATAGAAAAAAAACATAGATAATTAGTAAAGCTACAAATTACCACGTGTGAAAAAGAGTGACATACTTAATAGTTTAATTAGTTATTATTTATAATTATTAATATTTAAACACACACTTAAACTGTTATTGAATAAAAATGTAATGTTGAGGAAATAAATACCGATAAAAAAACATTTAAACATATCTTACATCTTTGATAATCCGGTCTGAACTTGTATAACAGATGACATCACTCGATTTTGCTGAAGCGAAGAAGTTTTCGGAATTAGGCAAACGCTTTGAAGACAAGTAATAAATAGAAAATAATAGATAAATAAATACCCACAAATATCAAACTCTCGTGGCATTGTTTTTTCAACTATAGTTTTACATGTCTGAATATTTAGGAATCCAAAGTTTTCGACGCTCATTTTGTTTTGCTGGAACATTACATTTAATTTTTATTGGGTAAAAGTAGAAAATAAAGTCACTGATACGAGCTCTCAAAATGATCAAGTTGAAATGGCAATGCGGATGGGCCACAACACAAAACCGACTAGCTGCATAGCGATTCAGGAGACCTCAGCGCTGAGACTCAGCGTCCAACCTCGATTCAACAAACTTTTATTTGAAAATAGAACGGAAAGCTCTCCCCTAGCTCATGCCTTTTGCAGAAACGATGACGCTATTTCCGTTCTATTTTCAAATAAAAGTTGATTGAATCGAGGTTGGACGCTGAGCCTCAGCGCTGAGGTCTCCTGAATCACTATGCTGATGGAGAAGAAAGGATCTTGAGTAGAGACCCTAAACTGAAAGACGTGAGTAAGTATACAATCTGAGTTTGAATTGGTATATTATCCCGATATCTGATCTATGGTGAATCTACTCCCCACGGCAGACAAAATTTATTCTACGTCTTTTCAAAGTTCATTTTGCATGGAATTTCTTCACTTCTGAGAGGGTGCTTTAAAACCCAGTCTTAGTAGGATACTGCAATGTACGCCACCAGCAACCATGAAGCCAAAATGCGAGTACGTGGATAACGCAAATATATCCACCAAAAAGCAGGTCAAGGCTTTGTGGTGAAGCCTGTATAACATCTAGGCCGAGTGGAGTTTGAATCATGCTGTAAGTTAATTTTGTTTGTTTACCTGTGCTCCCATTTGTCTTCTCCAATTCTTGTAATAAGATTTGAAATTGAATATCTGAGGCTGCCGAGGGATTGGTTTTGCGCGCCTTATCACATTACCGGTATTCAAAATTATCACGTCATGATTCTGTATAAACCAAAAATACTTATTATTGATTAATTTTATTGTAAAGGATAAATCTGAACCATTGGCGTGATTTGAACCCAGATTCACCCGTCTCTATAGCGGCATCTACTTTTCTTAAACTATAATATTGACAAAGGGTGTAACTAATCAGGCCTGGGCATAATTATGTATATATGAGTGTGATTGAGTATTTTCCTTTCCAATAAAATTCATGTGCTGATTACTACACTAAGCAGGCTAAAAATTAAAATGAAAATTTATTTTGTTACTGTAGGTACACTAAAAGTAATAAATTAGATATACGGCGTTTTGGATTCATCCGGAACATAATTTCAATTAGTGAAGTTTTACAGAGTTTTATCACGTTTTGACGAGATTTCATCTTATAAAACTTAGTGATAACTTTTACAATGAGCAATTACGAGTCGCGTGATTCTGCAGCAATCACAATTTTAAATATTTTATATTACATGTATTTTTTTTGTATTTTATTATATATCAAAAAACCCGTTATAATACATTTAAATGTGTTTTGTAAATTAATGTAGATTATTATTGGTTTCCTTGCATTCAGTAAAACTACTTACAATGTTACTTAATCAGAAAAGTATTATAAAAAAAAATACATCTACTCACTGGTGTCCTATCTAAGGGTTTTGTTGTAGTTGTGTCTGTATAAATTGTTTCATTGAAAGGTATGGTCCATTTCTCATACATTACACCACTTTTCTTTATATTGGCCTTATGATTGATCATATAATAAGGGCGTGCATTAGGTTTGAAGTTTGCCTAAAATTTCAGAACAAGTTAGTATAAGCATTAATAAATCTATTAAGATTTATTAATGCTTATACTAACTTATTAGCAAAAACACATAGGACATACATTCAAGTTCATAATTTAAAGGCAATAAAAACCTAGGTCTCATCATTGAAGTTGTAAATAATAAATAAAAATAAAATAAATAAAAATATGTGTGGACATTTCACACAGCGCCATCTAGCCCCAAACTAAGCAAAGGTTGTACTATGGGAACCAGATAACTGTTATAATACTTACATAGAATACAATACAACACCCAGACGTAGAACAAACATCTATGTTCATCACACAAATGTTTGCCCTGGGTAGGAATCGAACCCACAGCCCTCAGTTCAGAAGGTAGGCAAACTACCAACTGAGCTATCGGGCCCGTCATTGTGTTTAAGTTATTGCTTTTCCCATCAGTTCCTTTTTTGAAACTGATAATAAGTTTAATGTATTTACATGATCAGTATTAAGTCGTTCAACAGCGCTCATGTACTGACTCTTTATCTTCGTAGACCTCATTTTCTTCTCTTTGGTCATCACTCTAACTGCAACGGTCGGGTCAGAATCGTAGTCATAGGTCTTGCTCTTTTGATGTTTGCTTCTTTTCGTCACAACTTTTTCTTCACTGAATAAGGAAGGACTCTGTAATAAAATATTTTCCCTTGTTTTATTCTTTCACACGAGAATTTATGATTGAATGATGTTGTCCCGAACATGCTTTTGAAGTCTTACGGATAGCTCAAGTGGGAGGACGTTCACGGAAAAAGTAGATGTAGAACGATGGCAAAAAATTCAAGTAGCGAATTTATACGACGTGTTATTTAATAAAATAGATAAGAAGGTACTACCTAATCAGAATTCATACGGTAATATGCGTTTAGAAATCAAAGCAATGGGAGCTTATTACCATAATGCTTGATTAATTATAAGAAGTATATATACAATTTGTCAGTTGTTTTTGTTGTTTGTTAGCAGCTGCTCAAAGTGGCGCTCTTTTGGGTAGGCCTATGTTCAGCAGTGAACGTCTTCAGGCTTATGATGACGATGATGATAAATTTGTTCAATTGTATATTGCAATGGCAAATCATAAAATTAGCGAGGAGACCTCCACCGCCACCTACACTTATACAAGTCATCATCATCATCATCATTAACAGCCTGAAGACATCCACTGCAGAACATAGGCCTCCCCCCGGGACCGCCATTTAGAGCGGCTGCTCGCCTCCTGCATCCATCGGCTCCCCGCGGCTTTCACCAGGTCGTCGGTCCACCTAGTGGGGGGCCGGCCTACGCTGCGTCTTCCAGTTCGCGGTCGCCACTCGAGAACCTTTCTTCCCCATCGGTTGTCAGTAACAAGTATCTTTTTGCTTTATTCTATTTCGACAGCCTCCGTGGTTTGGTGGTTGAGCAGGTCGGCTCATAACCCGGAGGTGGCGGGTTCGATTCCCGCGACAGGACAAGTATTTGTGCTCGAAAAAAAAGCGCAAATACTTGTTCTATGTCTGGGTGTTGTGAGACCATGGTCCTCGTAGTTCCTGGGTCTCTTTTAGATACAGGGAATCCTAGTTAGGGTGTAGTATCTATTTATGTGATCGTTGGGCGTTATTTATTATATATTTCATGAAGTGTATCTGCTATTTCAGTTACTAAATATCACTTACTTCTTCATCTAAGTATCGTAGATGCTGTTTATGAGCGGACGTCACCTTTCTTCTTTTATATTTATATCTTACGGGTTTTACTGTTTTGCTACTCTCATTACTATTTTCACCCTGGAAAAATATTTAAAACCTAAAATACAGCCTTAAAACAGGTTAATCATGATTTTAATCAATTACTTATTACAACACAAACATAAGAAGTTTTTTTAACCTTACCGAATCACAGGACTCTTCACTTACAGCACTTGTACGTTTTTTGCTCCACGGAGGCTTAGTTATCTAGGAAAAAGGAAACCAAATATTTTTTTTTACTAAAATAAGATAGGTAGGTTTAAATTAATAAGAGCTCCTAATTTCGTTTTTTAAGCCTTGGTTTAAATTTACTTCGCTTAATAAGGTTCAAACTAATAATAGTTGGGGTGTAAAAGAATGGCAGAAGTCACCGAGTCCAGAAATTCCTTAGAAAATTTTGTTTCCAGAATAATTTTTATAGGATTGTTGGATAACCAAGTAATACCTATTGAATTGCCGATCACTAGGCTCGTTAGTAATTTTACAAACACGACCTTCCCACTTTCGGCAAAAGCCTCATTTTCATCATTTCACTTTTTAGGATTAAAAAGGTAATTTGAAAGTATAATGATTGAATTTATACTTACTTGTAAAGTAATAACGTTTCCCCAACTTAGAACTGTTACATTAGAATCCATGGTAGTTGATGTCTTATCCCCGGCTAAAGGAATAATAGAGCCAGGTTTGTCAGAGGTCATGCCCGCAAATGTGAAGACAAGAGACAGGTCTGCGGTCCATCCCTTGTACTTGGGGTGGGTCAAAACCCTCTCTATAGGAAGGTATTGCTCGTAGCTGGCATCGAACATCTCCTTGGTTCCGATGACTACAAATGATGCGGTCAACTCTGGCTTGACTTTAGAGTGGGGGATTGGTGATTTGCTAAAGATAAAATAACTCAAATGGTTATCGTTACTATAAAGATATTATAGTCCTTAAAATTTTAACAACCAGCGGGTAAGGACTATAATATCTTTATAGATATACCTTAAGTGTGGTTTACACTTTAAAATCATTCCCATGAGTTATCGTTACTATTATTGACAACGTTTATTGTTTTGTGTAATTAGCTTACCACCGACCGATTTGAATCAAACTCTGCACAACCTCTGGATTGTCAACACAGAGCAAAAAAAAAACGTTTTCTCTGCTCTCTTGTGCGAAGCGTCAATTGTTCACTGCTCTGTGATTGTCAATAATAAACTGACATCATATCGGAGAATCTTTTTATCACAGAAAATCAAGATTTTCACGTCATACTATCGGGTGAGACATTGGTAAAATGCCTATAAATTATAAAAAAGGAATGAATAATAATGAAATATACATAAATAGTGATACATCGTCTGTTTGTTTATTGGCAAAACGACTAATCTAAATAAAATAAATAAATAAATATAATAAATATGTGTGGACATTTCACACAGCGCCATCTAGCCCCAAACTAAGCATAGCTTGTACTATGGGAACCAGTAACTGATATAATACTTAGATACTTTTTTTTTTGTTTGTAAATACATACATAGAATACAATATAACACCCAGACGCAGAACAAACATCTATGTTCATCACACAAATGTTTGTCCTGGGTAGGAATCGAACCCACAGCCCTCAGTTCAGAAGGCAGGGATACTACCAACTGAGCTATCGGGCCCGTCGAAAATAAAAATAAAAATCAGACAGATTGATTACAGAACCGAAGCCAAACCAAACAGAATAGTTTTAACCCGGAAAATTAAAATTAGGTATTCGCGGCGCCACGGGTAGTAAATAGCAGATCAAACCGATAAGTAAAACTTATTCTTTGACTCTTGAAATTCTACAGTAGGTGACAATTCATAATTTTCGTCAGTCGTGCGCAATTTTCTCATGAAGACTTTCATCCACTGCACAGTAATAAATACACTTTTGCTTAGACTGGTCCAGAGCTCATGTTAGTTTCACACAAACTCAAAGTTTTACTACACCATTTCCCACAGACACAGAATATGAGAGTAGTAACAGCACAATAAACACAGATATACGGCCACCGAAGTGACCTAACAAACTTGAAACTAAACTGCCCATATTTTCTAGTTGCTCAGCTTTGCTAACTTCTTGACAAAGGCTTGCTCGAGTGAGAACTTACTTTAATTGGAATTTATATTTCGTGTAAATTTTCGTTTGGAAGTTTCACGACAATTTGGATTCTTAAGAAACAAGCTTTTTAAAGTTTGTTCTAGAACCTTTTGTTCCTTGCGTGGAATACCTTCAGCAAACTTGATACTTTTAATGTTAAGAACCTTCTCTAATAGAGGCTAGACGTAAGTAGATATCTACTAAAGTTGTTAAATAATTTCCATAACATGCGAAAGTTTGTGCTAATCTGTGGATGCTCGAAGTGATACTGTGATTTCTGAACGGATATCAACAAAACTTGATAAGTAGATAGATTACCTAGACCGTGGATTTAAATATAGCGGGGCATCGAAAGTAAGACATTTGTATGAAGATTTTTCGTACTTACAAGCAGTGTGCAGCTGTTATGACGACGTTATCGTGTATGATAGCGCCAGTGCATGTTTTCTTAGAATTATCCGTAAATACAATACTGAAACAAATGTACCAATAATTTAGTTGCACTATTTTAACATTTATATTCAGTTTGAGATAAAATAAAAATCCATGATAAAACTTAACACTCACTCTACTAACGCTACAAAAGTGTGGTTGTCAATTAAATTTGATATTTCGTCATTCCTAGATAAATTTTCATTACCTGAAAATTTATAATGAAATTTCAACTACTTAATTCTAAAAAGTTTGTAACGCATTTTTTAAATATTATTTTGACTAATTTCATTGACAATGCCGTGAAAGCTATAAGTACTAATTTGATAATAATTATGTTGGCATGTAATAATAACAAAAGAGAGTCGTGAGGTATCCTTAGGTATAAGAAATCCTGTATAATTATGTGATTGTACAGCGAGTGTTCATATCGCTAATAGCCAATTAGCCACAAGATTTCTTCTTATTAATAACTCATAATACTCATCATACTAGCAGTATATCCTTCGTTTTCATCTCCCGCCTTCACAAATAGTACATAACAAATGGCAGCGAGCGCAATGTGCGCAAAATACATTTCGAAATTAATTTCATTCCGATATCAACAATGTACTGGCAATAAGTTAGTTTTTAATTAAATTGATAAGCGAAGGAGAGTGTTTTCCAGCAATTTGAATTGTTTAGATTTGCTTGTGTTACGTTTGATTGTTGTTTCACAATTACATTTTGTATTGTTCACTTTGTAGTAGTTAAGTTTGTAATACAGCGTTCAATTGTTTGATGGTTTATTTAATTCTGTAGTTAACGGTACCTCTAAGTAGTTAGTACAACAAGCAATCAATGGGGATGAAAGGTTCTCGAGTAGCGGCCACGAACCAAAAGGCGCAGCGTAAGCAGACCCCCCATGGTGGACTGACAACCTGGTGAAAACTCGATGTATGCAGGAGGCTCGAAAGTGGTGCTCTCTGGGGGAGGCCTATGTTCAGCAGTGGACGTCTATATAAAGGCTGTTTATGATGATAAGTAGAGTTCACTGTATCGGTCGGATGGTGTGGTCGGGCAAATGAATGCGGAAAAAGCAGCGTAAGCCGGCCGATCTTCAGGCTGTTGCTGATGATGATGATAGGCAAATGATTAGATCCGTCATTTAGATTAAGAAAATACAAAATTTGTGGAATAGACTATGCATTTAATAAAGAGCGGTACAGCTCTCTGCGTTCACTACCTCAGCATCATTTGACTTTGACTTGCTGTACGGTACGTTCTTTTCATTATGAAATCTAGAGACGCCACGCGGGTTCACCCATATACTTCATTTCTTTTTTGCATCAGAACTCATAAAACCACCCACAAAAAAACATACAATTTCGTATTTTTATATAGTAGGTGGGGAGCCGATGGATGCAAGAGGCAGGCAGCCGCTCAAAGTGGTATTTTTTGGGGGAGGCCTATGTTCAACAGTGGACGTCTTCAGGCTGATGATGATGATGATAATAGAAGGTAACTGCGATTCTATCATTCAAAAATACATTGATGGACTCTGTAAAATGCTTTTGCCCTCGTCTGCCTTCATAACTTGTTCGACTGTAAATAAATATTGTACAAATTTTAGGAATAAAAAATGGATCCCCCTTTTAAATAAAGAACATTATTTTGTTTGTATTGGAATAATGCTATGAAACGGTTCAATTTGTGGCGACAGAACTCGTTTCCCGATCCTTTCTCCAAAGGTCGGGGGACAATACGCCTCAATTCCAAGTTAAATAAGCCAACCCTCAAGTACTTCTAAGTGGTATAAGGGCAGGTCAAGTGGGGTCCGATCGCAAAATATAATATTGGGACAGCGAGATGGCGTTTTCTGTTGACAGATACTTTATCACGTATATCCTCATGTACAGGATGCTTGAAAAGAAGAAATTGAGGATAGCTTGATAGAATAGACGAATATTCGAAACATGCTTAGTTTGGGACTACATGGCGCAGTGTGAAATCTCCACACACATTCATTTATTTATTTATTTAAGCCAACTTTAAATATTATTGTATTGAATTTAGCATAGATTATTTTATAGTTTCACTTAAAAATAAACCGGCTAATTTTGATAGAAAAAAAATATGAAAAATTAAAAACTATTAAGGCCAGCCAAAAAAGTAATGAGGCCAAAATAACTTATTTAAATTTAATAAAAATAGTGTTCATTCAATTAAATAAATAACAAATTATATTCTTGTAATCAAAAAGTATTCCCTTAAAAATGTCAAACAGTTTATGCCGATTCCGTCATAATATATTCATCGATATCTGTAAAACGTTGAAATACTGATTTAGTTCTTTTCACGTAACCCCCACCCCCCTTACAAACCACTGAGATGTTCATCGATACTCATTGTTAAAATTGGTCCCTAAAGGTTGTAATGCTACATGTATGTATATATCATAATATATTACCTGGTTTCTATTATTCATTCACAACTTTCACATCACAGCACTTGACAGTCCTTTTCACAGTAATTTAAGCACAAAAAAACTTGATTTTTCTCAAAAATTTTACATCACTTTATCGATTTTGCGCGCGGGTCACGGGCCCGATTTCTAGACACGACTGCTCGGATGGCAGTTGTTTTGAAACTGTTTTTTTTTGTTTCGAATTTAGTTTCTCTTCAAATTCATATTTTTCTTTTTCTACTGTCAATTTCAGTGAGGTATTTTATAGTTTGGCCATGATTGTATGTATTTTGACTCTAGATTTATTTTTTTTACTATTCTGTATTCAAAATTTTGAAAACTGCAAAAATCTAGAACCTTGGAATGCTAGCGAGGTTTCTTTAGAAAAGCTGTCGCTATGGAATGGCAGTCTCAATTTACTCCTCGAACGAGGAACACTAAATTGATATAAGGCCATTCCCGGGCCAGGCAAGGCCCGGGAACTCAAGAACGCCTTCAAAAACCATCTTTGGCTATCCAACACCAAAATTGTGAAGTGAATCTCCATCTACGTCAATCGCTGCGCCACGACATATCCATTGTCAAATCGCCGATCGCCGAGCTACATCCGCTACAGCCAGTCGCGAAACTACGACGAATCTATCGCCGAGAGCTGATCGCCGAAACTACATCTGTTGTCACCGTCGGCCGCCGTATCTACCACGACGAATCTATCGCCGAGCGTCAACCAGTGAGACGACCGGCTTGCCTTTTTCAAACATTGAGTGGCAATATAACTTCATCACCATGTTCCGGCCCGTCGTCCGTCAAAGCTTTGACGACTAATACCTGCGTGTCTCCTGCTGCTGCATCTTGAATCTGAGCTGCGTAATAATACTTCATCGACGGTGGAAGGACGAGAATCTTCTTCTGGATCCAGAAGCTAATAACTGAATGAGCTAGCCGCTGAACTCTGGAAGTCGGACAAACTAAAGGCAACGAATTCCTCAGTCTCTATAACGACAGTGGGCCTTGTTTGAATAAAGACCCGGAAGTGGGCCTTGTTTGTTTGAAGACCCGGAAGTGGGCCTCGTTGAAGACCGGAAGCGGGCTTTGTTTATCTGAAGACCCGGAAGTGGGCCTTGTTTGGATCCAATAACATTCTAATTCTACCGTGATAACTTGTAGGCCGTAAACAACTTAAATTTCGCGTTCTTCCGCATCATCTAGAGACTCTTTTTTTTTGCTTTCTACAAAGCTTGTAAAATTTACGAAAATAAATATCTGTTACCAATTCCTTTTTTTCTCTTCAGCTCTTAGGATCCTGTCAACCTAGGCACTGTTTAGGTAGGGGAGGAGCTGCTCATTAACTTGTAGCGTTCCATTCTACCTTTTTCACGAAAGGAACGGATGTAACGTGACAGTTTGGCGCCCAACTAAAATGAACCCTCTAAAACATTCTTCTAAATTCTAAAATAATACTTACTCAAGTAGGCTAAAATTTGATATTGACTTTTGGCTCTAACGTAATATCTTAGGTACTTGCTTAATTTATTTTTATACAGGCAGGACACGCGGAACATCACACTTACATTCTACAACACTCGCATAGTACTTAATACTTAAACGAACTTAAACTTGACTTGATTTTATCCTTGACTATTGACTTCAACTTGTGACTATGGCGAGACCAATTAAATACTCGTTTCTAAACAAACTTGAACTGGAATATGAAGTGACTATCAGAGGTGAAAAACCAGCTGACACTTTGACAACTCTTAAGGAGCAGCTGGCAAAATTGAGTCACATTCAACCTGAGGACATAAAATCTTCTCCAATACCTCTCAAACATGACCTCTCCCAAGCAGAGATCACGTTTAATTACGTCGAGGGTAAAATCTCGCACCTCGAAGCCACGGATGATAAAAGTAACCTGAGGAAAGTTGAATCTTTCGTAAATCATCTTCATTATCGCCTCGAACGCTTTAACGCCGTTCCACCATTTGTTGAGTCATGCTCAAACATACGATCTCGCTTCTTCACGCTCCAAAAACGGTTTGAAGTCTTAACTTCAGATTATGCAGGATCTTCTGAAGAAGTGTTAGTTGACATTCACAATCCTTGTCCTCAGACTCAGCCTAGCCCTCCCTCGATTTATCAATTACTACCTATGACTGGAACCAATCAAACTTTGGAAGTACTGAGTACTCCTCAACCCACTTTACCTTCAAGCATTCTGACTAGTATACCACTGGCTTCCGAGTCTGTACAAAACTATCACACTTCGGATAATTTTGTGAAGGAGCTCAAAACGTTTTCTTTCAATGGAAAATCGTGTCCTAGATCATTTCTTCAAAGATTGGACGAGTTTAGGATTTCTCGAAACATTCCGGAAGGTATGCTTTGCAAGCACGCCTTTGAGATTTTCACAGGTGATGCCCTTCATTGGTTTCGTTTTCAGTATAATCGAAATCCTACCTTATCGTGGAAAGATATTTGCACATTGCTGATTCGAGATTTTGGTATACATGATTACGACTATAAGCTGTTGGAAGCTATAAGGAATAGAACGCAAGGAGCAACTGAGACCATTATCGTTTACGTCTCAATTATGTTCGGTATGTTTGCTCGTCTTTCAAAGAAACTTAGCGAGAGCGAACAATTAGAGATTTTACTCCATAATATAAGACCGTGCTATTCAGTTTTTGTTGCACTTAAAGATATTAAAACGGTAGATTCTTTAATTTCTACTTGTCAAAGTTACGAACGCATTTCTGAACGAGACAAAAATTTTCATGAGCCTAGATCTGAAGACACTTCTTGTGCTGCTGAATTTGCCTATCTTCCTTCATTTTCTAAAGCTTCATTTCCTAAAGCGTCTCCAAACGTAAGGTACACTAATGCAGTGCATGAAGATAAACATCCACGCTCGTCATCTCAAACTAATGACATTTCTAAAGAAGAATTCTGTTATCGCTGTCGTATCACAGGCCATTCTTTACAAACTTGTACTAAGCCTAGATACCTCATTTGTTTTAAATGTGGTCGTAAAGGCGTGAGAATCAGCGAATGTCCAAAATGTGCTCCATCAAATCAACAAAAAAACTAGCTGACGACTTGAATGGTTTCACTAAATCACATAACAATAATTTTGATCTTAACGACTGGAATCAATGGTTAAATACTATTCGAAATTTTATGTTTTGCTACAAAACAACTTCTGTTTTCTACGACAAAGAAAAAGACTTTAACAGACCTTTTATTAACGTGTCTATAAACAATATACCTTTTTCCGGTCTTTTAGATAGTGGAAGTTGTATAACTATTTTAGGTAATAACTCTCATAAAGATATCCAAAAGTTAGGCTTTAAACTATTCAAGTCTCCAACTCAAGTTATGGTTGCTAATAAACAAAAAGCAATGTCTTCTGGTTATTTTCATTTGCCATTGAGATTTCATAATCAGACACATGTTATCAAAGCTTATGTTTTCCCTGATATTTATCCTTCTTTGATACTTGGGTGGGATTTCTGGAAAGAATTCGAACTCTCCCCAAAGATACTTTCTCTTGAACTCAATCTCGAATCTAAAGATCATACAACTTGTGCTGTTGAAAATCAAATATCAACATTTGATCATCTGTCTGGGAATCAAGTAGAAATTGCTAATGACATAATCAAGCGTTTCAAAAGTATTTCTTTTGAACAACGAGGTAAATTAGGCCGTACTAGTTTAGTTAGTCATCGGATCAATACTGGTGATGCTTTACCTATAAAACAACGTTGTTATCGTCTCTCTCCAGAAAAGCAAAAAGCACTCATCAATGAGGTCGATAAAATGCTAGAATTAAAAGTTATAGAAAAATGTGAGAGTCCTTGGTTATCTCCAGTACTTATCACTCCAAAAAAGAACGGAGAATGGCGTTTCTGCGTCGACAGCAGAAAGCTGAATGCAATTACTCGTAAAGATGCCTACAGCCTCCCTTTTGTTTCTGAGATACTAGATAACCTCAAAAATGCTAAATATTTGTCTAGTATCGATATAGCAAAGGCTTTTTGGGAAATTCCATTACATCCCAAAGACAGAGATAAAACTGGTTTTTACGTACCTGGTAAAGGAATGTATAGATTCACTGTTATGCCCTTCGGATTGACAAACGCTCCAGCAACTCAACAAAGACTTATGGACAGTTTATTCACTCCAGAGTTTGAGAATAAAGTGTTCTGTTACTTAGATGACATAATAATCATAGGTGCGACATTTGAGGAACATATTTCACTCCTACTTAAAGTTCATCAGAAACTTTCTTATGCTGGTCTAACCATTAACTTTGAAAAGAGTCAATTCTTTCGCAAAGAACTGAAATATCTTGGCTACATAGTAGATGAGCAAGGATTGCGGGCTGATCCCAGTAAAATTGAAGCGATTCTAGCTTACGCTGCTCCTACCTCTAAAAAAGAAGTAAGAAAATTTTTAGGTACGTGCAGTTGGTTTCGCCGATTCATACCTAATTTCAGTACTATTGCTTCACCACTCTGTAAATTAACGTCATCTGGAAAAAAATCTCCAAAAAAATTTGTCTGGAATGCTGAGGCTGACTCTGCTTTTGCTAAATTAAAAGAATGCTTGACTACAACACCAATACTATCTTGCCCTGACTTTGACTATCCATTTTCCGTTCACTGCGACGCTTCTAACTTTGGGATAGGTGCTATGCTGACTCAGGAAAAAGACAATAAAGAAGTTGTTATTGCATATATGAGTAGATCTCTAAACAAGCATGAGCAGAATTATTCAACTACAGAACGTGAGACTTTAGCTGTCATTACTGCACTTGAGCATTGGCGTTGTTATCTTGATAACGGTAAACGATTTACAGTATACACTGACCATGCAGCATTAAAGTGGTTCCAAAATTTGTCTAATCCTTCTGGCAGATTGGCACGATGGAGTCTTCGTCTGTCTTGTTTTAACTTCGACCTAAAACATAAAAAAGGAAAAGAAAATGTTGTCCCAGACCTTCTGTCGCGTCATAAAATACCCGATACTGCTATTATTGGTGGTGTTGAACCCATATCTAGAGACAATGCATCACAATTGGAACTATATAATAGACTTTTTACTAACTGTCGAGATAATCCTGATGCTTATCCAAATTACAAAATTCTCAACAATAATTTATACCGTTTTAATAACTCACCTGATTATCTAAATGAAGATTTTGCTTGGAAAGAAGTTCCACTTCCCTCTGAGAGAATGAATCTCATCAAAACTTGCCATGGTGACTCAGAAAGTAATCCCCATACTGGCATTTTCAAAACATACAAGAAGCTTTCTTTAAGATACTATTGGTCTGGTATGTTTAAAGATGTGGCTAAAATGTGTTCTTCTTGTGAAACATGCCTCTCTTATAAGCATTCGAATCATTCTCCATATGGTCCTATGGGTAAACCAAAAATTTGTTCAAGACCTTTTCAAAGCCTCTCATTAGATCTAATGGGCCCTTTTCCACTCACAAGACAACGTAATCAATTCATACTAGTGGTTACATGTTCTTTTTCAAAGTATTGCCTTATTTTCCCTATCAAGCGCGCTACATCTTCAAATATCATCATGTATTTGGAAAATAATGTGTTTCTGGTACACGGTGTGCCACAAACCATCATCATGGACAATGGTTCACAATTTCAATCTAATGAGTTTCAAAGTTTTCTGAATAAGTATAAAATTCCTTTTATATTTTATTCACCTCGATACTGCCCTCAAGTAAACCCCACAGAACGGTATAATAGAACAATTATCACCGCACTTTCACAGTTGGTCGGAGATGATCACCGTTCATGGGACAAACATTTGCAGAAAATCCAATATGCACTCAACAGTTCTGTAAATTCTACAACTGGGTTTTCTCCATCCTTTCTGGTCTTTGGACGTGAAACCATACCATGTGGTTCACTATACACTAACTGCTCCAACCTTGATAATTTCATTTTTCTTCCTCGTGACATCTACGCCGCTAATTTAGGATTATTATCTAACATCTTCGATAAAGTACAGGTTGCATTACACACTGCACACACAAAAAATGCTGCTCATTACAACACGAGACACACCTTTAAAGAGTTCAACGTTGGCGACACAGTTTGGCGTAAAAATTACGTCCAGAGTAACGCTGGTGCATATTTCAGTTCAAAGTTGGCTCCCAAATATGTCAAATGCACAGTTGTTGAGAAGCTCTCACCTCTCGTCTTTATTTTAGAGGATCCTAACGGCTTAAGAGGAAAGTGGCATGTAAAAGATTTTAAAGTGTAAATAGTGTAGCGGTTGTATTCTGTTTTTTTCTCTAAATTGTATACTTATTCTGTAAATAGCTTTAGCGTATATTATTTTTGTATTGTACAAGGAAACTAGACCCTTTCGGCTTATTTTTTTAAATCCATTTTACAAACGTTATTTTTTTTTTCACTCTTTTTGTTTTATCTTATAATACGAGTCGTGTGGGTAAGAAGCCATTGTGTTTACTCATTTTTTTTTATACTTTCTTAGTTACACATGTTGTTACTCTAATCTTAATTTCCTTGCAATTTCTTAAATACAAGGTTCTTGAATATTAATTTCCTTGAAATCTTCAATACCCAAGGGTGTGTGTAATATTCTTAAAGAGCGGTACACAACTCGTTAAATAAGCCTTTGTGTTGTACATTTTCTTAATTGTAAATACTTATTATCTTTACTCGGGTTTTCAAAAAGGTGCGGATAACGACACCTAATTAAAAAAAATAAGCCTTCGTTATGTATAATGAATAGTTCCTTGTGGAGTATGCGTCATCAAATATGTGAACCATATCCCCTAAGTATGTTTGTGAGCGAGTAAAAGAAGAAGTGCAAGATTTAAGTATGAAAGAGCAAGGTTTTATTCCTAACCTTCAAAATTTTCAATGGAGTTGAAAATTTTCTGGGGTCGTGGGGGAAATATGTAATGCTACATGTATGTATATATCATAATATATTACCTGGTTTCTATTATTCATTCACAACTTTCACATCACAGCACTTGACAGTCCTTTTCACAGTAATTTAAGCACAAAAAAACTTGATTTTTCTCAAAAATTTTACATCACTTTATCGATTTTGCGCGCGGGTCACGGGCCCGATTTCTAGACACGACTGCTCGGATGGCAGTTGTTTTGAAACTGTTTTTTTTTGTTTCGAATTTAGTTTCTCTTCAAATTCATATTTTTCTTTTTCTACTGTCAATTTCAGTGAGGTATTTTATAGTTTGGCCATGATTGTATGTATTTTGACTCTAGATTTATTTTTTTTACTATTCTGTATTCAAAATTTTGAAAACTGCAAAAATCTAGAACCTTGGAATGCTAGCGAGGTTTCTTTAGAAAAGCTGTCGCTATGGAATGGCAGTCTCAATTTACTCCTCGAACGAGGAACACTAAATTGATATAAGGCCATTCCCGGGCCAGGCAAGGCCCGGGAACTCAAGAACGCCTTCAAAAACCATCTTTGGCTATCCAACACCAAAATTGTGAAGTGAATCTCCATCTACGTCAATCGCTGCGCCACGACATATCCATTGTCAAATCGCCGATCGCCGAGCTACATCCGCTACAGCCAGTCGCGAAACTACGACGAATCTATCGCCGAGAGCTGATCGCCGAAACTACATCTGTTGTCACCGTCGGCCGCCGTATCTACCACGACGAATCTATCGCCGAGCGTCAACCAGTGAGACGACCGGCTTGCCTTTTTCAAACATTGAGTGGCAATATAACTTCATCACCATGTTCCGGCCCGTCGTCCGTCAAAGCTTTGACGACTAATACCTGCGTGTCTCCTGCTGCTGCATCTTGAATCTGAGCTGCGTAATAATACTTCATCGACGGTGGAAGGACGAGAATCTTCTTCTGGATCCAGAAGCTAATAACTGAATGAGCTAGCCGCTGAACTCTGGAAGTCGGACAAACTAAAGGCAACGAATTCCTCAGTCTCTATAACGACAGTGGGCCTTGTTTGAATAAAGACCCGGAAGTGGGCCTTGTTTGTTTGAAGACCCGGAAGTGGGCCTCGTTGAAGACCGGAAGCGGGCTTTGTTTATCTGAAGACCCGGAAGTGGGCCTTGTTTGGATCCAATAACATTCTAATTCTACCGTGATAACTTGTAGGCCGTAAACAACTTAAATTTCGCGTTCTTCCGCATCATCTAGAGACTCTTTTTTTTTGCTTTCTACAAAGCTTGTAAAATTTACGAAAATAAATATCTGTTACCAATTCCTTTTTTTCTCTTCAGCTCTTAGGATCCTGTCAACCTAGGCACTGTTTAGGTAGGGGAGGAGCTGCTCATTAACTTGTAGCGTTCCATTCTACCTTTTTCACGAAAGGAACGGATGTAACGTGACAAGGTAACTAAGGGGTTTAAGAATAATTAGGTACGAAAAAATTCCACCTTTAATCCTCAGAGACAAAACCGAAATAATGGAAAGAAAATTGAACTGCCTAATAATATTAGGTATTACTTACTAATTTATAATACCTGTTTAATATGAACTTAAAATTGCATCTCATTTTTATTTATTATCGACACATTGATAAAATCCATTTACTTTTGATTATTCATTGGTGAGCTACCCGCACAAAGAACTCAGTAAAGTAAATAATATATTTTTTCGAATACAATAGGTTTACATGAGATTATATGGGAATATCGTTCTAGTACAACACATAAGCTGTATAACGGCGTTTCCTATAGCCCATTTGCTTCCGGCCGTCGTGTTAATGGCTAGAAAAACGACCAATTCACCCAGACAGACTAAAACCCAAGTTATCTTGTATTATTTTGTTTATAAAGAAACATAATAGGTAGAGCATAGGATATTTGCTAATAAAATTACAATACTATCTATGATATATGCAATATTTAAAGTTTCGAATTGATGTTTCGTTATTTAACATTCCCGTCTCTGCCACGCTTCACTCATGTTCATGGGTCATCAACTTTTTGTAAAATATTTTTATCTTTTTGTGTTTTAATCATATGGAGTTGCCCAAAGCATTTACATTTTATTTATTTATTTTATTTTACAAATATCAAGTCAATGATAAATTAATCATCATCATCATAAACATCAGCCTGAAGACGTCCACTGCTGAACATAGGTCTCCCACAAAGAGCGCCACTTTGAGCGGCTCCTTGCCTCTTGCATCCATCGGCTCCCCACGGTTCTGACCAGGTCATCGGTCCACCTAGTAGGGGGCCGGCCTACGCTGCGTCTTCCAGTTCATGGTCGCCACTCGAGAACCTTTCTACCCCAACGGTTGTCAGTTTTACGAGCGATGTGGCCCGCCTACTGCCACTTCAACTTACTGATTCTGAAAGCTATATCGGTTACTTGAGTTCTCTTGCGGATCTCATTTCGGATCTAAATATTTATACTTAAATCAGTTTTCCAAATATCATAATCATGCATAAGCCAAAACAAATTTTATTTTAAATCTACAGGTGGTACTACCTACTGTTCTTATTATACTTATAGATAACCAATAACAAAAGCTTATAAAAACTTTAAAAAGCAAACACCATTTATTAAAAGAAAATGATAAAAAAACAGACTAAACTACTAAAAAACGCAAGCACACAGCTAAAGCTAAATCCATTTTTTGCTGAGCACTATCCTGTTGTAGAGAGAGAGCGCTTAACTAAAATAATTTGTGGAAAATAAGCACGAAATTTACTGCTCCTGGGAGTCTCTGGAGTTAAATTTATTGTACGTAGTGTTATTCTGGAATTTTAAGCAGTGTCCCGCACCCGCACTGCGGGTTGAAGTTTTTGAGGGTTTGTACGTGATGTCCAGGGATTTAGGGTCACTTTTTGTGCATGTTGTAAATCTGACAAGGAGTGAGATGGATGTCTTCTTTACGTGACAGTATGTAAATTACGTGTAGTGTATATTTCCTAGCTTTGGTAGAGGCGTAGGCAAGGAAGTTGTACATATTTCTAGGCGTAGGTAACTATCCCTATAACGTAACGCATAACTGAGTAGGTTTCTGCGGTATAGTGGAGCAGTGGTGCCAAAATCAACTTTCATTGGAAAGGAATAGCAGAAATGCTCCAGATTTATTATGTTACACCGAGCTGAATGACTGGTTAAATAGTGAACATACTGGTTAAGGGTGCTTAGTATCTACTCCGGACTGTGACGTTTTCTGTGACAAGTGGCCTATTATTTTAAATTTATTATTGACGTTTTGTGAGTCCTATGACCCTAAATCAAATATTTGATGTTGCGGAGACTACTTTAGCTATTAGCCATAATTTCAATTTATTTATTAAAATTGACGATGTATCTACTGATGAATATGTGATAATATGTTATAATTGCAAATGCGTTCATATTAAATAAATAAATAAATACAATACATAAGTTGTCGTTGTAAATTAGTAAAAAAATAGTTGGTTAATATTTTACATAATTATCTAAAAATAGTAAAGAGTGGTCGCTAGGGTTGCGCGCGTGTAAACACTGACCCGTGCCACAGCTGAGGTAAGAAAAAGTCGGCTCACATCGTAGCATACTACTGCATCTGGTAGTCGTAAGCACGTTCGCGAGGCTGCTCTATGTCCACAGATCTCATGGCACATTTAATTAAAAGGTTTTCTTTGTAATTTATTGGTATTTCCTTGATTTTATCTTTATACATACAACATGTGGCCATGATAATGTTCTCAAGTATTTTAACTATTAAAACAGTCACCCAATATATTACAAACCAAGGTCAACAGTCCCATTAAATAAATACCGTTTTTGTGCTTACCCCACACGCGTGTACGTTTAACCCTTCTTTGTATGTTATATCCTAAACCTACAATTTGGTTTGACACCGGTCAACAATATAAACTGGCTTGCGGCTTGTCGCCTTATTGCCGCAACCTATTTTGCCTTTCACTATTTTGCTTATAGATTGAGAGCAAATAGCTGAGTTTAGAGCTGTAAGTATATTGTACAGCCGACTGGGCATAACTTTTTCAAGATTTCTGTGAGGAAAATTAAACATAGACATATAGAGTAAATTTCAGTTCATTAATAATGAAATTTATTGCCTTGGCTTAGGTATGTTATAAATTTGCCCATGTTTCGAGATTACAAATTTCAATAGGCCATAAGTTCACATCTTGTTATCATCTATTAGTACATCTTGTATATTTTTTAAGGTCTGTTTTAAACACTTTCCTAATTGATACGCAAGCGTGACAAACATATAAATGCCTACATTACTGTTAATTCTGTGCTTTTTAAATGGATTTTTGCTTAACATCAGGTGAACGACTAGCTCGTCACATCATTCATTCTCATAAATATGCCCATAACAGTTGCAGTGTCACTCGGAACTTTAAAATAATAAAGTTTTGCGTGACACTGCACTGCGCATGTCATCCTGAGATATCACACATCACACAATCTAGTAATCAGATTACTACGCAACTGATTGTTACTGGATTGTAACAAGATTTACAATAATACTTACATTACATCATAATTATTACTTAACTATTCTAAACTTATTCTTATTGCTGGCTCTTAAGCTATGTCTCATAGCTGTTGGACTATTGTGTCGCTTATTCTACTTGCCCGCAGTGTCGCTTACTTCCATATACAACCACTACGGAAGCTATCGTGCGTCCTGTAGCCTTACAAGAAAAGCCAGAAATTAGCACGAAATAATTTTCTATTTCTGTAGAATAGTTATTGTTAAGAAAGTCTGCTGGTATTTTATGGCGACAAATTGTAGAGCTGTTGTATTTATTCGGAGTATAAGGTTTACTTTTGTAGAATATTTATAGAGAATTTTAAATATAGCATTAAATAAATTCAAGTGCGTATTGTATACTAATAAAATAATATGGAAAAATCGATTTAATCAAGTGAGAAAATGTTGATATTTGTTTGTGATTGCCCAAGGTACTTATTATTTTGTACCTCAAACGGTACTACGGTATACTTTAAACATACTTTAAAAAAGGAGATTTTAAAAACTACAGTTAATGAAAAGTGAGAGTTAAAAATTAGTATTATAACTAAACGTGAGGGTAGTACTTACACTAAAATTAATAAATTTTAAGTTAATAAAAATATCAAAAACATTTATTTTACATTTTACCAAATTAACTCTTGGATATTTATCTTCCATGATCGTTTCTTATTGATGTCGCGGTAAAATTCAACGTTTTCCTGCTATATACGAACGAGTAAAATTAATATTATCCATTTATGCGAACATAAACAAAATGTGTGTACATTTAGGAGATATCGTAATATTTCAGGGCGAGTTACAGCATGACAACGAATGTTTATAGCTATCAATTTACCCCATTTTTCGGGGAATTGGGCCAATGTTCATGGGCCGTTGGAGCATATTGATGTGCAAAATTTAAACCGGTGCATGTCATGTTTCGTCATAAGCCCAACATTTTCCCACTGCTGGGATACGGGCTTTCTCAAGGAGAGAGAGTAGGCCACAATCTACCATACTAATGCTAAGCCAAGTGCGGGTTCATGTTACAATCATCATGTCAAAAAGTGCTATGAATATGCCTATTTGCAATAAAACTCTTTGACTTTGACTTTGACATGCCGTTTCGTCACGATGTTTTCCTTTACCGTTGCAGGATCAAGAGCAAATTATTCTACTTAATTTAAGACTACTAAGAGGATTCGAACCAGGGTGCGTTAAAAATTGCTACCTCTACTAGTACCACACAATGTATAACACACTGAAACTGGCATCGTCACCATTCACTGCTGAACATAGGCCCCCCGCCAAGTATCACTTTGAGTGGCTAGATGCCTCCTGCATCCATCGGCTCTCCGTGGTTTTCGTCAGCTCGTTAGTCTACCTTGTGGTGGCCAGTCTACGTCTGCACTTGCGCCACTAACTCGCATGTTTTGTTTAATATATTAAAGGTACACAAATTAACTCGCAAAAAACTTGTAATAGTTATTGTAAGCTGCAACATTTTCAAGGGTTCGCAAGAATCTCATACCCATTTGGAAGTACAACTGTACTTCCAAATGGGTATGAGATGCTGGGTGTAACTCAAGCGGAATGGACCCATTCCGCTTGAGTTATGAGTAATGAAGACGTAATGAAGACGCAATGAAGACGTAATAAAGACGCAATGAAGACGTAATGAAGACGTAATGAAGACGCAATGAAGACGTAATGAAGACGTAATGAAGACGTAATGAAGACGTAATGAAGACGCAATGAAGACGCAATGAAGACGTAATGAAGACGTGATGAATACGTAATGAAGACGTAATGAAGATGTAATGAAGACGTAATGAAGGCTATATTCCTGCCAGTCATGCGAGATTTATATTTGCATCTTTCCAGTTTGGCAATAATATTATTATAGCACTTCGACCAATCAGAGCGGCGCGTTTTTCTTTGTCCCAGATCACCGTCAGAATGTTTGGTGAAAAAAAAAATTGGCCTAAATCCTATAGTAATAAAACAAGATTTTTTGTTTTGATTAGACAACCAGTTGTCAAACTTGGTAGTGTAATGGGAATTATGGGAAAAATATATTCCTGATAAATAACCAGTAATAAAACAGGAATATTTCTTCCCACTAATAGATAACCAGTTATCAAACTTGGTATTATAGATAGATAGATAGATTCATAAAAAGGATTCATTACCTGCGTGGAGCAAACATGAAACCAAATAACTTTGACGCAAGTGTTCTGCTGGTTAGTTTCATGTTGCCGACTGAAATAGATACGGACTATAAATAAGACGCCGTACGATTGTGCCTTCCAACACGAGTGGTAATGTGACACGTAACGTAAACTAGGTGCTGTTCAGGCTTCGAGGGTTTATAGACTAAATAGGCCGGGGCAAGAAAAATAGCTTTATAGTGGCTCTTAATTATAGTTTGCAAGAGACTAACAGAGATATTCCGTAAAAATGTATACGTCATTTATACACTTAATAGCACTCTATTAATGATCTATAAATGAAAAATATCTTATAATGAAGGACGTATCAAGTATTTTTTTAGTTTTATTTATGCTGAAATGTATGTTGGCAGTCATGACTTATGGGACTGAGACGTGGTCTCTTAGGGTTGGCCTCATTAGTAAGCTCAAAGTCGCGCAACGAGCTATGGAGCGAGCAATGCTCGGTGTTTCCCTGCGAGATAAGATTCTGATTCGAAATGAGGAGATCCGCAGGAGACTTAAAGTGACCGATATAGCTCTTAAGCAAGTTGAAATGGCATTGTTCGGGCCACATCGCTCGTAGAACTGACAACCGATGAGGAAGAAAGGTTCTCGAGTGGCGACCACGAACCGGAAGACGTAGCCTAGGTTGGCCCCCCACTTGGTGGACCAACGTTCCGGTGTAAGCCGCGGAGAACTGATGGACGCAAGAGGCGAGCAGCCGCTCAAAGTGGCGCTCCCTGGAGAAGGGCTATGTTCAGCAGTGGCCGTCTTAAGGCTGTTAATGACGATGATGATGATGAACTGAAATTTGGCCAAAATAGGTTCAATTATTTGTTATTGAAATCTGAACCATTTCAAATAAATGAATAAGTACTCAAAAATAATTATCCTTACAAAAACCGATTAAACAGAAATGAATAAAACGTGATCGTTAATCATTCGTGATTTGTGTTAAAAATATATTTAATGAATGAACCGATATCCAATCAGTTGGAAACAATGGCGTAATTCGATAGCCATTAACATTCCTGTCACAACTAAACGACTACAACGACTGCTTTATGCATATAGCAGGAAATATTGTATCCTCTAACTTTAAAACAGTTTTCAACGACTGTTTAGGCTCCTATCCGCGAACTGTAAAACGCTGATTAATGGTTCAAATGACTTTAATCTACGGAATGGTAGTTTAGAAACAAATATCGGCGTGCGGTATCGAGCAACGCCATCGGAGGCGCGAGGTGAAGTGGTTCTTAGTCCGGGCTTGAACAACGACGTTATTTTGATGACCATTTTGATGGATACCAGTTGGTTGGCTCGTAGCACTGAAACCAATGGGAAAGAAAGGTTCTCGAGTGGTGACCACGGACCGGAAGACGCAGCGTAGGCAGACCCCCCACTAGGTGGACCGACGACCTGGTGAAAGCCGTGGGAGCGTGATGCATGCATGCATGCAGGAGGCGAGCAGCCACTCAAAGTACCTAGCGCTCTATGGAGGAGGCCTATGGTCAGCAGTGAATGCGCACTGTTGATGATGATGATGACGTTCGAATAAGCATGATGACAAAATATTGTTTTGGATATGTTAATTATATTCCTCAAAAGATAAACATTTGTGAAAACAAAAATTAAATATCTCAAAAAATGACCAAGTTACAAGCATTTTAAAAACCGGAATGAAAGAGATAGCTCAAACGGCCAGTGACGTCGTACAATCTCTTTGGCATGTGACGTCACGAGTAGATTTTTCATGGACAGAAGATGCCTCCTGTAGAAATTTTAAACGCTTATTACTCCGTGATTTATTTACCGTTTTGTTTATTTTTAAAATTATTGCATTGATTTTTAATCTTCTTTATGAAAGTAATATTTACTTCATTTTTAATAGTAGTCATCATGCCTATTCTTATTATTCACATTCGTTGCCCATCAGAAACCAGATAACTCACCGGTTTCAGAATTGAATAAGAAAGTATGTAGAAAGATAAACTCTTTGTTGTAGGTAAGGTTTAGTTTCGTAGTCGTCGCAGTCGCTTAGGTGTAAATCAATAGCCATTAACTTAGCGATTGAGTGAACCGAGACGTAATTATCTGCTGAATCGAGTCAACAAAGCAGTTTTAAATCAATTCTGTGATATAATTACCGCTACCGAATGGAATGAAATATCATCTACCTACTAAAATTTTAATGTTATTTACCGCTACCGAATGGATTGAAATATCTTATACAATAACAATAAAAATTTAATGTCGTTCTTGCTTAAATCGTTAAAGTACTAGTTAAGTTAGGGATCTATCCTAGTATTTTCGACTTTTTAAAATAGGATATTTACCAAAAGTGCACCAAAAGTACTATTAGCATTACCAAAGTCAGTAAAGCCAAGCCGCCACTAAGAGTAATGACGCTTTTTTATTTATCCACTCAGGCGCGGCGCGGTGGGCGTAGGTAGGTCCCAAAGCGATCCAAAGTAAATTAGAATTTTACTAACCTCAAATAGCGCGGTATGGTTTTGCATATTTACGGTTTATACGAAAAAACTAAGCAGCGTTTTAAAATTTCAAAACTAGTTTTGGTAAGTAGCATTACTTGATTTTCTAAACAAATGCATTTTTACGCGTGTTGTAATATAAAAAAACACACACAATAACAATACACATAATAATTGACGCTCCGCCGTACCTAAAGGAAATTGCTCTGACGCCGGCGCGCGCCGGCTCGGCGCGAGTTGCGATTTAAACTGAGGTATTTTTTTTATCTCCTGAACCATAGAGACTTTTACTTTATTCGATAGTGATGTTCAATTTGTTTTGATTTTAGTCGATTTATAACGAGTGACATCTCTAAAAATGGAATAGTCCATGTTTTGACATCCCTAGCAGTGCAATCAGCTGTGACCCACTACTGTGGCGTCTATGCACTTTAGGTTTTTCGAAGCGGGCTACAAATGTGGCAGAAGCGCCTGAGCGGGTATTTCTTTATTTGACACCAACACAATGTAATAATGATTAGATAGTGGGTGGGGAGGGCTTTCATAATAGTAGTCTAGCTTAGTATTCGCAATATATAAATACTTCCAGTAGTATTTACGTCCACAAGAGGTAAATTCACTGCGAACAGTTTGGAAGGTACCTGGATAATACGGATATTATTGGATAATGCACCATAGTCTTTAATCATTTACGAAGCCTATTGTTATCATTACTTATTTTTTCTATAGTGCACGTAAATGTTAGTCAATCGGCTTATCATCATCCGGTTCTTCCACCGACCCTTTGGAGGTGGTAGGTTTCGGCCTCGGAATACTCCTTTGCCGGGGCATGAACGCCGGGAGCATCGACTCCCGGGGGATGTTTAGCCGCTCGCGACTGCTCACGTGGGAGCCAGCAGCGGCTCTACTAATTTCAGGTTAGTTATAGGAGTTCCACTACTGCCTCGTGTCCTCGACCTGCTCCTCTTCAATGGGCGGGAGGATACTACGAGGCAGTGCACGGATTGTGGGTATGTCAGGTGGGCGACAATCGGCTTAGTTATAGAACTTTTAGAACAAAACCATCCCTTTACTTCTGATATAATAACAACCGGGATCGATTTTTTTTATAGCGATGTTTAATTTCAGGGGTCTCTCACATAGCAGAGCATACGAGTGCTGAGCTTCATATTTATCAGTTATATTTAGATACATTTACTTAGGTTTTGTTTGCAGCATTTTCAGGAATTTAATCACAGCAATTATTGTTTTCCCTGAAATAAATGCATGTTTAAAGTTCATAAAAATGTAGGCCAATAACTGAAAAAGTAAGTGTTTTGCTGCTAATCATACCTACTTAATATAAGTTTGAAAGCGATTATATTAAAGCTCAAGGCCTTTATTTTAGTAAACCGTGTTGAGTATGATTTGCGTGGAAAAAGTATGTTTCGTCGGCAATAAAATAAAATGTAACTGGTTACTGTTGGCCTCAGTAATAAACTAGCTTTTTTCTTCTAGATCACGAACTTAAGGTTTCATTTTAGGATTCCATTGCCTATGTTCGTGGCCCCCTACTTAATTAAGTTAAGCCCGTCTGACAATGAAACCGTAATTCATAAAATGTTTTACGCTTATTTATTTTTCTATGAATTTAATTCTAGGGATAGTTTTAAACAGCTACTTTATACCCAAATGCCAACTATGTTGACGTTTAATTTTAACATAACTGTGTATGAAAATAGTGAAATTTATACTAAACTGCTGAATGAATAACACAGAATAAATAATAGTACATCTTACGAGAAACCTTGATTCCCGCGAAGGAAAGGACCACCTGGCACTTAAACATATTTCTTCCGCAGAACCCATTTTCGTTATTTACATCCGTTTTCGGCCAGAACTGCTATTTATTTTGTTTTATGCTGATCGCCCCTGAAATACTATGCTGTTCATGGAAAACTGTATCTTTGGATGATACGTTATATATTTGGAAAAGAATCTGAATGAATACGGTTTGCTGGTTGAAAAGGTTAAAGAGTTAAGGTTAAGGAGAAACTTTTTGAAGCACAGACTAAGTTAGTATTTGTATTTTGACCACATTACTATGACTGTGTTATGAGTTTTCACTTAAAGGTTGATAAGAAAGCATTAACTACTTATACATTTAAGTATAATATACCTACTATAAATAAAAAAAAGAAAAAAGAAAGACTCGTGTAGGCAAGTGGTCAGCCCTGGTGTCAGAATTTTTAGGCCACCTGAAGGCTTCTGACTTGGCTTAACGACTATTGTCTTACGACAACAGCCGGGACCGATGGCTTAACGTGCCCTCCGAACCACGGTAGTGCTCAGCCCCCCTATTAATGCTGTCAATTTTCATACAATTTTGACAGCAGTTAAGCGGCAGACGCGCGTCATTCGTAAGCAGCTCATTCGTAATAGGGGGGCAGTTCCAAATACCAACTTTTTGCTGTAGCGGTCACCCATCGTAGTAGTGACCACAGCGACCGTCGCTTAACTTTACCGACCGGTTAGGAACGGCTAACTATAAATAACATATTAATTTATCTGTGTACTGGACAGACAGCGCATGATATGACATGACATGACATTCCAATAGGCGTTTTGCGTTCACTGATGCTGAACATTTGCCATACTCATTACAAAAGCCTTCCCCGTATGGGTAAGGAGTTGCTACAAACACCACGCTTGGTGGGCTTCTTGTCAGTAGATTATAATGTAGACCGAGGAGAATACAGCTGCGCAAAAGCAGGAAAAAAAAATACACTCTCGTCGGTTGAGCGTATTTCTTTTTCCTGTTACGTGTGCGTTTTCCTGAATATTCCCAACCGGCTTTCACGGCACCTGAAGGAAGAGATCGGGTGCTTTAAAAGTACTTCAATATTTATATATTAGATACATATAACAAAACTGTAACTGGGTTAAATCATTGCGCTTCTTAATGGATATAGAAATAAAAGCAATTTTTTTTGTCTGTCTGTCTGTCTGTCTGTCTGTCTGTCTGTCTGTCCCTTTGAACATGCGTCACGCTGGAACTACTGAACGGATTTGGCCGAAATTTGGTATGGTTATAGCTGATTATGCAGAATAACATTTAGGAAAGTATTTCTTAGATTTTCGCGATTTGAACACAAAAGTCCTGTGTGAAACGTAAAATTAAACATTTAGGATACTTTTTGTTTTCTAAAACGGCCAAGTGCAGGTTGCCTAAGCTGCCAATAAGGATGTAATTTTTATTCAAGATTTTTTGTTTGCTTATTACAATTATATTTGTTTACCATCGATTTTAATTTCAGTATCAATGAAAAAATATACTCACCCTGTGGAAGGGAAGATAGAAGAGAAAGGTAAAAAAAATTGGGGAAAGGGAATAGATGGGACGGCTATAGAAACGACGGCTCTCTTCTCTTACCCATAAAAAGAGTTAGGACTTAAAACTAATTAACCCGTGCGAAGCTGGGGCGGGTCAGCTAGTAATGTAATAAAACTGATGTTATCATAGTAGGATCAATAAAATGGAAAAACCAATGAATGTTTGGATTGGATCGATCGATGTTTTAGTAATACTTTTCTGCTAAAAGTCGGTATCTCGTATAACATAAACAACGATTATTAATATATACTTATGACGTATTTTTACTACGTTTCAGCTGTAATATACCAAAAGCTAATTTAATGACAAACTTGCTTCAACTTGATGTTTGTCTCAAGTTTGGTTCAGAGGCGAGGTAACGAAAATACTTCGAGCTCACAGATACAACACCTATCGTCAAAACTCAGTCTACTATAAATGTAAATTTCTAGAAACAAAGAGCAGCATACGCGTATTAACACAACTGTTTGTTCGCATTATTCACAAACTCAAAGTTACTGAATGAACTATGAAGAGAAATATGCTAATAGTCTCTCTATGTAATAGAGTCAAAAATTAAGATATTCGCAGAATAATTGTATTTATTAAACTGTAGTGAAATAATTATACTACAGTTAGTAATCATTATTGTGTGTACTGCTAACCGTTATATATAGAGTTGTAGTAATATAGGCAAATGAGACTCAAGACCAGCTGCCCTACCGAAAAGTATACACAAACCATCATGGTTCGTGATAGTAATATTTCAAGGTTACAATAATATTGTTCGAATTCGTACCATGAACTTATAAAGTATTGTTGCGCGAGAACGAGACGTCTACATTTTTATATAGCGTTATCACTGTCACACGTCACTGTCAACATGATGTGAAGGTATGACATGACAGTTTTATTTGAGTGATCGATTAAACGTGACGTCATCAAAACTGCTCTGGCTCTGCAATATTAAAGAATTCTTACTTTTATGTCATTGTCAATGTATGATTGAAGTAATAATGCTATAAGACGTTGTGGTTGCCCCACAGATCTCACACCTGTGAACGACTAGCTCGTCACGTCAAACGTTTAGTTAGATAAAGATCATATATAACTATCAATATATAACTGTATACCTAATGATTTAAAAATGTTAACAGGCAATTTATTCAAGAAATCTTTGTATGACTGGTTGTTACAACACGCATTTTATAGTGTTAAGGAATTTCAAATGTACTGTAACAAAAATACTTTTTAATATTTGCACACTTGCATGCAAGTTGAACGCAATATGTCTACATATGTTATTTTAAGACCTTCCTTGTGAATTGTGCTTGTGTTCTCGCAAATAAATGATTGATTGATTGATTGATAAATTAGTGACATAGCAGATAAAATCAGTAAAAACTGAGGAAAGCATTCTATAAGGTGGGCCTAACGGTCAGAATTGAAAGAAGCTAGATACTTTTAAATAGGTTCAGTACACACTAAACGCAATCAACACTATTTTATTAAGTCTTTTTTTATTTTATAAATAGACCAATTAATTATTTAATATTGTTTGACAAAAATAGACAAGAAAATTCAAGTCTTGAACAACTATTATATTGTGATAAGAAATAATTTTAAATAATTCTCAAGGTTTTAATTATACAAAGATCTTATGTTCTTGTCATTAAAATTTTTAAATTAATGAAACTTTGATATTAATTAAATAGTTCTCATTATTTTAACTACCACCCACTGCCACAACAATGGAACTTGTCGGTACCTACCAATACATATTGCTTCAGATTGGATAACAACCGTATTATTATCCAGTTTTTCAGAATATTCAAGGAGTGGGCAGCGGAATTCTTCTCGCATTATAATTTACTGCAACCACCAAGACGTCTGCAAAGAGTTGTGTTGTGACTCCCCAAATGAGGAAGTCCTACGTCCAATAGTGGATGCAAAAGTGATGACGAATGAGAATGATCTATTCAACTATTGTATAAAATAAATATTATCTGAAACGATAAAAATAATGATTTCATTCATATTTTGGTCTTATTATCACAGAAATTTATATCCGCCTGTGTAAAATCGTGAAAATAATTAAATAAACAATAAAGTTTAACCGTGGGTATTTTGTTACCTTAAAATTTTCTGTCCTTGCTCCAGCCCGAGTTTATTCCAGTATTTTTAATAAGAGGTTAGATGATTCTTTGGGGAGGTCTCTGAATTTAATATAATTGCCAAAAGAAGAAAAATGTCTTACTAGGGGGAGCGTTTAGGAGGTCTCCGAGGGCAGTGTCGTGTCGTCCTTGTCATTCACTTGTCCCGGCCACGCGGCCTGTATTAGCATGCAAATTGATGGCCTCACGATTTTTAGGCTAACTCTACATTTATAACGCTATTTGATAGAAATTGGTTTTTACCACATTAAAAAATATTATAACACCTAATGGATTAACTCATTTGTGAATAAGGAAAAGAAATATTATGTTATCTTTACTTACGGATTCTTATAGGTCCCTGAATGCATAATGATTAATGTACAAAGCATTATAACATTAAATCAGGTCATAATATTAGGTACACAACAGTAACAAGTTTTATATACATTCCCGTTGATCTCATAAAAGTAATCGTAACCGGTGTGCATAAAAATAATAATTGACGTAAGAATATCATACTGACCTATTCTTGTGCTTGGAAATAATGTTGTATTAACATTTACAATAAGGCTACGCGCGTTTGTCTGACTTTTGTTGTTTTAGGTATTGTATGATTATTTTACTTTATTTATACTACTAAACATAGCAAGTGAAATTAACATTAAAGCGCTTTCGTCGCAGATTTTACCATGTAAGTGTTTCAACTCGCATATCTGTGAAAATGTACAAGAAGCAACGTGTCGCAATTCAACTCACAAAAGGTCGTCACATGTGCACGTACGTCACTATAACCTACGTATGTGATAAAGCTCAGCGTATAGTAAAGTACCTGAACAGGTTTTGTTTTGAACGTCGTGATCTGTAAATACGGCGGGGAGGGATTAGCGAAACAAATAGCCGAGTGGCTATTCAGTTAATTCAAGGAATCTGTGTCAGCAAGGAATGTAACGGACACCAATATAGTAAATCATATTTTATGCAATACGTGAACTTTCGAGCGGTAATAATAAACCTTGAAAAGATAAATTATTAAAATAAAATACTATTACTTAGTACTTACTATTAATGAATTCTGCTGGTTTCTCAGCAATAGGTCGCTCTCGTTTCGGGTTAAAATTATTGATTTGGAATTTGTAGGTTTGAGTAATGACTACCTACCTATGTCTGCACCTTCTGCTCACAAATCGTTGTATTAATTTTGTAACTTTATACGGTTTTACTTAATTTTTTTCATATTTGTATTAAAAACACGAAATTATTTCTTAAATGAAATTTCAATGCTCATCTCCACATCGCTCATCTAATCTTTATTAAAATTACGTGTCTGTTCTTCTCTCCTCTGCAATTCAGTTAGCGTTGGCCCTCTTCCGCGTGTCAAGGCGTTGCAGCAGGCTCCTTAGCTTTTCCTTTAATTAATTTCACGGGTCCTTTAACCCAAGACGTTTTACTTTGTAAGCTCACTGAATGGAGTCTAAAAGAGGATGATAACAAACGTTTATCCACAGAACAGATACAGCTTTTTATGCTGGAAAATAAAAAAGTTTTGACTTGTGAAATTATTATTAATTATAGGTAATTAATTAAATATGACCAAAACGCGGAATACTTGGAGTAGCCGCGTAACTTACCCGTTTATCAATAGACAAATAAAAATTGACCTAAATCATTATTACATGTAATTATTATACAGGTACTATTGTGCCAGCAAGTTACCCGATTATCTTTATACAAAATAAATGCGGTTACAACTTTTTGTTTACGAATAAAACGAAAAAGCACAAATAACAATATAACACTTAAATTACCTTTTTTCGGGCGTTATGGCGTGACGTTATTTTTGCGTAGTCCAAGCGAGAAGCTCTTAATTATTTGACTTTGTAATTGCCGACCCGGAGGTCCTCATATCCCTTAAAATGCCCTTAAGCGGAATGTTGCAAAAGTGTTTGCGTATTTTTCCGGGAACTAGAACAAAGGACCCTTTGTTAATTTTATACCTACACAAAAACCAAGCTATGTGGTTTTGACCGACAAGATTACGTAAATCCACAGATTTAACACTAAAATGTTTACTGAGGTGTAAACCTTAGCTAAACATTCGGATGGAAGCAAAGCGTAGGTAGCTAGTGAAACTGGAAGAAATAAATAAAAACTTCAAAGCCTTTCACATTGCACAGGCATCAGTAAGTACTCTCGAATACTTAACGTTAGGTTTTTGGTCCGTATAGTTAAGGTAAAGGTGGTTAAAAACTCTAACAAATTGTAACCAATGGGCAATAGTTAGAGCTTTTAGCCTTAACTACGGATCAGAAATCACAGAGTGTTATACGTATAAGGCACAGTTGCCCAAGATGAGGGTTATTAGTAACGAAATAATAATTATGACCTGCTTTCTTCTTCCCTGTGGTATTGAAATAATCACATTTTCTCTGTTCACACTACAAAGGTTAATTTAGAATAATTCGGCATTCTTTCCCTTAGTTCCGTTCTTATACTATGCATTGTCTACAGTTGTCTACTAATACTGCCCCGAGGAAGTTAGTTATGCAAATGTCATGTAAATTGGGCTATTTGTGGTCTGGTCGCGTGCGAACGCGTCAGCCTGAAGACGGGCTGTTAGCCAGTAAAGAAGATGCAGACTACTGCATGATACTACACAGGGAAACAAAAAACCACAGGAAAAAACAACTGTGTTAAATTGTAGTTATTACTTAGTATTGAATTTTTGTTAAAGATGCAATCTTAATGACTGCTGGAACAGTTTCGTCTAGCTAATTATATTGTATGTAAATAATAAATATATTTGACGGCTTAAAAATAAACCGTTAATAATGGAGTGCATACTTAGCTGACATACAGTACTTATTGTACTGCGAAAATATATAGATTTAGAGATAATATCCTTGTTTCTATTACTTCATTAGACTATTTGAAATCTAAGTGGCATCTGAGTGGTATAATGTAGGTACATACACAACTCAAATCGAAGAAAACATTACATAAGGACGAAAAAGTAGAAGCTTTACAGTAGTAAACAAATAAATAAATGAGTCGACATTTCCCATTGCGCCATCTTACCCCAAGCAAGCAAAATATACCTACGAAAAAAAAGCAGTGTTATAATGTATATTAATGCACAATGCACATTGCTGTTTTACGTTAAAATAATCCATTTTAAAAATATACCACTTCGGATAGTTTTAGTTCATTTATTCTTGACTATTACTAGCTTACCCAAATAGGCCATGCTACCCTTTAGCCTTTACCAATTCAATTTCTGTACAGAATTAATTCAATTTGCGTATCACTGCTTACGAAATCACAGTCATGTACGTGATAGTTCTATACAAGAAGGATTCACGTAGCCTCTATTTATAGTTTTGGTGTACGTAACGAACTAAAGCAGTTAAATTTCTGCTTACAATCGAAACAATTCCAACAAGGTAAACATGCAGAAATTAGTCTCAGCACTAAACCGCTCAAGTTTTCATGAAGCGGTATTTGGGCAAAGCCACACAGTTAATATTGTTGACGCTTGTCAGAGAATGCTTTAACTTTGACCTTTTGTTCAGGGACTTGCATAGAAGAGGCAACTTAGAGCGCATCTGTGACGTCACCACTTGACGAGCGTAGCATTTGAAATGTTGAATTTCTTATGAGTGAGAGGTATTTGCATTATAAAGTTTAAAATATTTATGTTAGAAGAATTTTATTGTACCCTTCACTACTTGGCGTAGTCAAAATATTTAAAACATTGTTATCAGTTTCGTAATCGCACGCGAATCGCTAATGTGTTTTTTTAACACACATTTTGATAACAAAAGTTATTGGTAATAATTTATTATACCCACAGGAAACGAAAACTACTATACCGTATTCTGTATAATTATAATCACCGCTAACCGGAGGCCCTTGTAATTGTAAAGTAAAAATGGACAAAATTTGTGAATTCAAGTGACGACGGCCAGTGTCAAGATAGTCGTGAGTGGGAACATTTGATTAGGGATTTAATTAAAATAATGAGTGAATATAAAACGAACAACGTGGGTTCGGTTCCTACCCGGGACAAACATTTGTGTGATGATTATAGATGTTTGTTCTGCGTCGGGGTGTTATATTGTATTCTATGTATGTATTTACAAACAAAATAGTATATAAGCATTGGATCAGTTATCTGGTTCCCATAGTACGAGCTATGCTTAGTTTGGGGTTATGTGGCGCTGTGTGTAATGTTCACACATATTTATTTATTTATTTTGTCGTCAGAAAAAACAGTTTATAGGTGTTGATCGATTTAGCTCTTCAACAAGTTTCGAACGCATCCAATGTAAAAACAGAATCACTAGTAGCACAGAAATTCACAGAATAAAATTGATGTGGCCCGAAAGTTTTTTATTTCCCAGTTCTAACATTGAAACGAAAAGTAGTTTTGGAAATCCATTCTTATCTTCCAAAGCGTCATAACAAGCAGAGTTTGAACAGTTCAAATTGGTTTCGGAATCCACCAACTTTGCGGAATATATCGGAACGGGTCAAACGTTTTAGTGATTGTTAGTAGCCTTTCGGTTAACAATGTGAAAAGTTTATTTGATTATTCTGCTATTCGAATTGCCTACCTATTTAATTTAATTGTAAGCTTAGTCATCGTTTATGATTATTTTATTTGTTTATATTGTGGACAGTCTTTATTGGTATTTAGGCGCGGTCTAAGATGTAACACGGCTGCCTAAAGATGTATCACGCCTGCCTTCTAAGATGTAACACACCTCCCTGTTGTACCTATGGATTGTACCTAACTGTGATCTCTTATATGAACAAATCCGACAAAGATCGCACCACAGAAGAATTAGGTGTACGTCAGTAAATTGTTCCCAATATGTGTTCTCAGCAACCTTCATCGGACCTTAATCAACGAAGACAATAGAACCTCTAGCCCGCATTTCATCCATACGCAAATGGCAGTCATTTACTTCAAATGAGGAGCAGAGGCCTGTTTTTGTACCCACATCACAATAAACTGAGCAAGTATTTTGCAATATCTAACGTTCCTATGTGTCCACGTACGCAATATCGTCTTTTAATCTTCAAAGCGTGCATGGCCATGAGCGACAACGCTGACACGTTTCGACTTCTTTAATTAGGTACAACTAAAGTTAGAAAATATAATTTTGGTAATTATTATTTTAAAACACTGTTTTCAACTTTCACGGTTGTTTACCACGTTTTTAATAGTACTTACGGGATATTTACCGTGATTAGAATCATTCTTGAGTTCCCGATATTTCGGCACAGTTATATGCATGTAAATATCCCGTAAGTACTATTAAAAACGTAATTATTATTTTCTTTTTTTTATTGTTGATGCGTTTGTGTCTGGCCACATCTCTCCTGATGGTAAGTGTAGATGAAACCTTAGGTGGGACACGCTTACCCAGAAGATACCTTTTCACTCTGCTCTTATATACGCCTAGATTTTATGTGGAAGGAAATACCGTTATGGGAAGCAAGTTACATTCCTTAGATGTGCGGATTATAAAAGAATTTCCGAAAGGATTTGCGAACATGGGGCATCAATGACATAAGAATGGAAGGTTTCACAGCGTCTAGTTGTTCTATGACAGAAAGGAGAGAGAGGATGAGATCATAGAGCTCCTGAGAACACTACCCAAAATGCAGACGATAAAAGACGGACAGACAAGCTACTTTTCTTGTGTGTTCCAGACTTTGCATTCTCTTCATTAATTTAAAAACACTCCAAAACTAAAATAAAACAAACATAATACGGCCCATCATATGGGAAGCGGTCACCTCCACAACGCAAGTACATAACATTGGAGTTAATATGGTACCTACAAATGACGAACGTCCATACCAATCAAGGAAGACAATGAATTTCCCGCAAGTCCCGCGACTAATCCATACGCAAATGGTAGTAATTTCCCCCAGACGAGCGGCATGTTTTTGCACCGACATCGGCAATACAGGCGTATAAGGCAATTTCCGGAGCGTCTGCGTGCCTCGCACGCAATATCCGTCCAAATTGGCGAGGAATGCTAATCTGAGCAGCGTTGATGTCAAGTTGTTAACTCGGTGACGATTTGTCACCTTTCGTTGAAAGAATTTCCGTGATGATGAATATTTTATTATTTTATTGTATATTGTGTTGTGTATATATGTATATTTTTATTTTATTAGTTATTTCGTATTTGTTTTTATCATAGTCACCTGACAACAAATTGTTACTTACCCGTCAACCAAAGGGTTTAACTGAAAACCAGCGCCAGGTGTTGAGAACACCGGCATAAATGCTGAGATAAGCCCTTTTCAACACCACTGTACCTATAAATTTATTTATTTTTTACTTCGTTTTTATTACTAGTCCTGTGTAATTTTGTATTCTTGTTATTATTTGTGAGTGTTGAATAAATATTTTTTCTTTCTTTCTTTCTTTCTTTCTTTCTTTACAACAATAATAAATTAACTATCCAAACGACTGACTCCAAAACTAAATGATTTGTTAAGATTTAGAGGATGAAATAAAACCATTTTCGCCCGAAATGTTTAAATGTAGGTAAATTCACTCACGGGCTCTATTGCCTCTAACATACGTACTGATAGCAGAGTGACGGCGATAGCATTTTCTGATACCCGGACAATGCTCCATCACGGAGTTGTGTGGCAACATATACAAAAAATACAACCCAATGGAGCACTCCTTTTTTGAAGCTGGTTGATCAAATCGTTTTGCTTACAGATAGCTTAACCTGATGCTATTATTATAAATATGTGTGGAAAATATGTATGGACATTTCACACAGCACCATTTTTGTTTTTAAATAAATACCTACATAGAATACAATTTAACACCCAGACACAGAACAAACATTTTTATATATATATATATATATATATATGTGTGGACATTTCATGGGAACCAGATAACGGATACAATACTTATATACTATTTTGTTTGTAAATAAATACATAGAATACAATATAACACCCAGACGCAGAACAAACATCTATGTTCATTACACAGATGTTTGTCCTGGGTAGGAATCAAACCAGCTGTCAGTTCAGAAGGCAGGGCTACTACCAACTAAGCTTTCAAGCCCGTCCAGCCCAAGTATCTACATACATAATATAATCTAAGAAATGATCTAATATCAGCAAAATACTTCCATAGCATATTTTATATTTGTGTAAGTACCTAGATGAAAATACACTTTCATCCATAATATGGAAAAACGTTTATCCAATAATAAGTTGAAGAGTTTTATAACATGATAAGAGAGAATTTCTTGGTTTATTCATAGCCTCGTCCCACCTATACTCGTTATATCTGCTTAATATTTTCGAGACTAATCCATATAATAGCGATATGAGCCTGAAAATAGCATAATATCCTATTACTGCATTATTGAGCCATTTGAGTATAAGTATGTACTTATGTATGGGATCATAATCTGAAGTACTTAGATCATAACTTGAACGATTTTATATTACAATTGAAACATGCCATGATGCACAGAAAACTTGTTGCGTTTCAAAATACATAATCATAATATACACATAATTTACAATACTCTTTAAAAACGCTTTTTATTCTAATCTTCATACCTTTGAACATTGTAATGTTTTTACCATTTAAGTAAAACACAAGTAGGTGTACAATTTTCGAGTACTATTTACAGGTACCGGCAAACAAGTTGAGCAAAAGTCGACGAAGTGAAAATTGGCCAATTGAAGGTTATGGCTCAAGTTGTGTTCCGGTTACTGTACTGTCAGTAATATGATTTAGGTAGGTATCTGTCTCTGATTTGATCGTATCATTTATCGTGAAATGCGGTTCACTTGTGACGTACGAGTCGATATCAAAGTGGCAGCTGCCACTGAGTATTGGCGAATGTGTTCAGAGGGGTGACTATTGACAGGACTATTTTGATAATTCATTCCACGTTGATATAGAGTCAAGTAGGTAGCTGTTTAAAACGGTATTCTTTGACCCTTTATAGGCTTGGTTTTATCATATAGCTCTAGCTCAATATTCGATCATCTCCCTAGATTCAATTTTATATTTCTTAAATCGAGTCGAAAGTTGACTTTACAATGAAATTAAAAGACGTATGATGGGTATATAAATATTCCTAAATTGAACAATGTGTAGGTTAGGAAAATTTAATTATATAAACATGTAGGTATTATTAACACCGTATCATACCTACATAGTTTAGAAATTTGAACAGCTGTTTACACTATGATCTAAAGACAAATTAGTATTTTGAAACCAGACCCTAACGAGTGATTCAGGGCCGGGAATGAAACAGGGCTGTCCCTTGGGCATACTTCGGGTTCTACGCCTAACTATAACTAATGAAACGGGCGCTCTTGCTGATAGCAGCTTCACACACACCTCTACAGCGGGTGGTTATAGAGGGAGGGTGGATACAAAAAGTAATCCTGAAAACTAAAACATTGCGTACCTAGTAGTACCTACCTACAGGAAAAAGGTCACTATAGAATTGGGAAAAAATTGTCATTCAAGATTCATCATCATCAGCTTGAAGACGTTCACCGACTGCCGAACATACAGGCCTCTTCCACGGAGCGCCACTTTGAGTGCCTGCTTGCCTCCTGCATCCGTCGGCTCTCCCTGGTTTTAACTACACCATCGGTCCGCTTAGTGAGGGCCTACGTTGCAGCTTTCAGTTCATGGTCGCCACTCGAGAACCTTGTTCAAGATTGTGACTCTTAAACCACCACAAAAACACAATTCATAGGCACAAATTATTAAAAAAAAACAGAAGAATATAAATTGAAACAAACAGTAAATAAAATGAAAAGTTCAATTTCTAATAGCACACACCTGCACAAAATCACATCATTACACAAATATTATAGAGGTCACCGCTGATAGTTCTCACAGGCTATGTAGGTGTTAGATTTTCTCTATATTTGTTCAGTTGTATTCTGAGGCCTCGATCCCACGGGCTTTGCCGGCTACCGACGTCAACATAAACAAACAGACGGTATTGCTTGTATCTTATCTCGGGGAAAATATTGGGCATTGCTTTCGGGGCCCTGTTTCATTTATCAGTATTAGCTATTATAGTTTCACGGGGTAAGATGGAGCTTGGTTTTCTTCAGTAATATAATACCACGAAATAAATAGGTACTGATACAGAAGGTCAAGTTGATTCACATGAGAAACATACAAGTCAATATTATAAGTGAGCATTTGTTCACGGAATGTTCGGGCACAGGAAAGCTAACACATGACTTCAGTGACATCGTCCAAGTTAGCCAAGACTACGCAATAAATGCAAATAGGTAACATAGTGCTCACCTTCTCTCGCTCGTGTCCGACGTACACGCGATGGTTGGTTTACAACCTGATAACTGATTAAGCAGGATCCCTATTCATCACGGAAATTACAAAAAATTGCAGATTAGATCCAATTAGAAAGAAAGAAAATACATACCTACATACATTTATACAATTCGGCACGGTATACCGAATATGCCATCAGAACTATTACAATATTACCTTAGAAAAAAAAAGGAGAGAAAACCATAGATTTAGGACTCGAAAAACGTTTATGAGCTCAACCGACTTCAATCGCCTTGGTTTCATTCTGATACTAATACAAGGTGATCTTGAATTAGTATGTTATCCCGAAAGGAGATAAATCTACACCCCAAGGTAGACAATGTTTCTTCTACGATTTTACTAAATTAATAGTTTTTCATTGAAGAAATGCCATGTAAAGTTTACGTTCGAAAATAGCCATAGCGCAGCTGGGTGGTTGAACCTTGACCAAGTGCACATAAATGAGTTTAACAACCTGTGTTTAGAAATGAATTTATAGTATCTTGTTATATCTCGTAGTGTATCGACGTGCAATTTTGCGAGTGGATTTATTTTTTTACCATGGAAGTTTGGAAACACCCAGTTTCAAGTAAAGCTCTCTCAACTTGTAGGGTATCATGGTCCTAGTCCCCCGATTTCAGGATAACATACTAATTCAAGGTCACCTTGTATAAAATTTGGATGATATCACAATTATCATAATTATATTATTTTTGCCAGTTACCTATTTTGATTCAAAAAGAAACTGCTAAACTGATTTTGTTGAAGTTTCCATTAATAGATCAAACTGAAAATATGTCGTTACAAATATAAAAAGTATTATTCAAATCGGTTTATGAAACGATTACCCAGTAACTGAGATAAAAACCTAAAAAAATACAATCTAATTGAATACCTCCACTATTTTTGAGTAGGTTGAAGATGGTCTCATGGAGTTCGCGTTCAATTTAGTAACTTTAAAAACTGACTTTTTATTTGCATAATCAAATAATTGAGCTGTTCCACCGTGTCTTGTCGTGTTTTTCTGTGATAATGCGGTACTGTCACATTCACATCTTGTATGTAGTTTCCATAATAATAATGTATAGATACTGAATGTTATGGATATGTCTTTGGAATAATGCTGTCTTGTGAAGGTTCTTACTACGTAATACACTGATAATGTTCTGTTTATTATTTTATAAGATACTTACGCCCGTCGTATAAATGTAGATTTTGTAAGGACTTTTGTTGCTATCTCATAAGCTTGCGTGCTCCACCGTAGAGAACATGGCCAATGGATCACTTCCATTGGCCATGTTCTCTACGGTGGTGTCTATCATGTTGTTAGCCAACTTTATGTGTGCCCTTAAATATATTTCATCATTATCATCATCAGCTTGAAGACGTCCACTGCTGAACACAGGCCTCCCCCAAAGAGCGCCACTTTGATCGGCTGCTTGCCTCTTGCATCCATCGGCTCCCCACTGTTCTGACCAGGTCGCTGGACTCGTCGGTCCACCTAGTGGGGGGCCTGCCTACGCTGCGTCTTCTAGTTCGTGGTCGCCACTCGATATATTTTTAATTTTAGGCTCTCGAGTGGCGACCACGAAAAGGAAGACGCGGCGTAGCCCAGCCCCCCACTAAATGGAACGATGATCTGGTGAACGCCGCGGGAAGCCGATGGATGCAGGAGGTGAGCAGCCGCTCTAAGTAGCGCTCTCTGGGGAAGGCCTATACTCAGCAGTGGACGTCTTCAGGCTGTTATTGATGATGACAGATAATAATACCTACAGTACGTCAGCCCCCTGATATCAAATCGCGTAAAAAAAACACACTTATTTAGGTAGATACATCCACTATCAATCACCGTTAACCACGTTCAAATCCATCCGGTAGTTTCGGGGATTATAAAAACGAACAAAGCAAAAAAATTACGTAAAAATAATGATCTTGGATCCAGTAGGTGTAGTCGATCTTATTAGTTTAAAAATACGACTTCAATGTACTGCGTGATTCGGGTTCTGGTTGAAGACAGATCTAAAATTTTTCTCTTGGCGGAGATAATATATATAATACCTCTGTTTTACAACAAAGACTATAGTAAAATACAAAATATAAATAAAATATTTCCAATTTTTTTTTTTTTTTTTTTAATTTGACTAAGCCAGCGTTTGACCACAATCTCACCTGATGGGAAGCGACGATGTGGTCTAAGATGTAGCACGCTGGGCTAGTAAATACCTATTCACTCTTGATTTGAACAACCCCGGGTTGTATATTTCGGGAAACACCGACCAGGGTAAGGCATTCCACACTTTTGCAGTTCTAATTAGAAAAGTAGAGTCGAAACGGTTAGTACGTATTGGAGGTATTTCGACCATAAGAGGGTGTCGTTTGGCCGAACGCCTGGTGGTTTTATGATGGAAAGGTGCTGCAGGAATTAGGTTATGCAGTTCTTGTGCACACTCTCCATAGTGTAATCTATAAAATACTGAAAGGCTAGCGACTTCCTGTCGGTGCGCCAGGGTCTGGAGCCTAGTGTTCACCAAGGTATCGTCACCGATAATCCGCTTAGCACGCCGCTCAATGGCATCCAAAGCTGCCAGTTGGTACTTTGCCGACCCGCCCCAGAGGTGGCAGCAGTACTCCATACACGACCGGACCTGCGCTTGGTAGAGGGTCAGAAGCTGTCCCGGTGTGAAGTACCGCCTAACCTTGAACAATATGCCAAGTTGTTTGGCAGCTACTTTTGCCTTGGATTCAATAAAAGAGCCGAAGTTAAGATTGGACGTCAATATAAAAATATACAAAAAAAAAAAACACTCAGTAAAATTATACCCGTGTTTTCAATTCGTAATTTATTATGTCACAATAATTAACGTATTCCTGGTAAAACACACAATTCATGGATATGTCTGTTTTGTTTAACACACATAAGTTCCAGGAATTGACATAACATCCTGTTTCACCTGTTTTATTTCGTTTTTGTTCTACAAATAAAAGCCCTTTGTTCATAAAAATAATATTCGTAAATAATGGAATAAAATACCAGATATTTTATAAAAGAGCAATTCATAGAACCATAGATAATAAATAAACGATACCCTCTGAACTAGATCACTCACACCTGCTGGGCTACCACAAGCTATTACAAAGCCAACATGTTTCAAGGTTACAATAATATTGTTCGAATACGTACCATGAACTTATAAAGTACTTCTTTGGTTTTTTGGCGGGAACGTGCAAATGTCCACGTCGTTGCATAGTATTATTTCTCAAAACTTGTGCTTTTTCCAGTATTAATGTTTAAAATTGGTGGCGTTTTACGCATTAAGTGCTTAATTACGAGCATGAGTGTGGGCAAGTGATATAATGTGGTGAAACGTGAGTTTTCGTGTTGCTCCCAAAATTCCATAGAAGCTTCTAGTAAAGTTGCCACCACTTTAATGGAGCATGACTTAGACTGGACTACGACTACCTGACTTAGACTGGACTACGACTACCTGACTTAGACTGGACTATGACTATGACTTGACTTTACGTGATATATTCTTTAACGATGAATAATTACAATACTTGACACTGGCTAAATACACTATGTGTGGAGCCAAAATATAAGAAAAAAAAAAAAGTACTTCTTCTTCTTCTTTAATGGCTTTCTATCGCTTTTTGCAATAATTCTGCCAATGTCAAGTGAGTAAAATTTGTACAGTTATGTCAAGTCAACGTCATATTTTATCAGTCAAAAAGCCAACAGTATAATGGAGGATATTTTACTGAAGGCTCTAAAAAAGGCCGTTGAAGCAAAAACAAAAATGCATGGTTTAATAATCTTAAAACCATTTGCCAACACTCGTGCACGTTCACGAAAACTTAACGGATAATAGTCCACCCTTATTACACATTAAGTTTTGAAAAATTAATCCAAAATTCACAACCGCCATTGTCGGATTTTCTTCAAAGACCCAACTTATAAAGTATTCCTGCGTGTGAACGAAACGTCTACATTTTTATATGGCGTTATCACTGTCGCACATCAGTGTCAACATGATGTAAAATGACATGACAATTGTATTTGAGTGAACGATAGATAGATAGATAGATAAAACTCTTTATTGAAACACCACTGCTCTGAAACAAAACTGCTCTGGCTCACCAATATTAAAGTATTCTTACTTTTACGTCATTTGTCAATGTATGATTGAAGTAATATTGAAGTAATAATGCTAAAAGACGTTGTGGTTGCCCCCCTGGATCAGTCGAGAATCATGTGAGCGGAATGGTAGTGCAGTAATTACTTGCGATTTGCTATTCCCATTTTGACTTCATTTTCCATCTGTAACATGCTTCTAATCCGAGAGGCCAAATCAAGTAGTAACTATACGGGGAGCCATTGGATGTAAGGTACGAGGTAAGTGGTGCTCTATGGAAACGTAGTACTATTAACTATTCTGTGCCATGGGGTAGGCCTATGCGCAGCAGTGGACGTCTTGCTGCTGCTGATGATGATGAAAGTTTGTTGTATAATAAAGGTCTTAAATTATATAGTTCCTAGTATAAGCTTGACTTTTAATGTTATTTTATTCTTGCCTTAATTAATAATACATCTGAAAACGACAGATCACATCAAAGTAGAAGAAATAAAGTAAATAAGTTCTACTGTGTGACCGTTGTCAAGCAGTAACGAGTAACGACCACTAAAAATACCGTTGCGAAGCAAAATTTTACGGCCTACGTGCTACGCGCTACGGTGCGTTTACGATATTGCTACGACGCTGCTACGAATGTGCTACGAGGCACTTAAATCACGCAAACGAAACACATTGACAGTAATGTTATGTACCCATTCCATTTTAGTATTTATGCACATAAACCCAGTTTAAATTGGGCCTTAGCTTAAAATTACAAGTAAATAATATAATCAGACTGCCAGCCTAAATAAGTAACGAAACAGCATGAATATGAGTTAGAAAAAAAATCAAACTCAAGCATCATTTTAGAAGGTAGTCATCCACAAATGGTTTAACAGTTGGAGAACGCAGAGTGATTTATTCAAATAGCCCATACAACTATCCTAGAGGCTATGAACCGTGAAAATCGTAGTCCCCGCATACCGGAAATTTATACCCGAACGGTCCCGGCGTGTGTACCGTATAATAAGACCGAGTAAATGACAATTTGAATTTCAAAAGTAGGTGGATAAGTTAAGCGAAGTGTGACTTGCGCATTTCACACCGTTCTTGGCAAGCTTACCGGCTCCGACGTTGAAGTTCCTTAGTACTCTCCTGGACTTTACGCGTGGTGGACGCGTCGACGCTACGTCTATACTTCGACGGTTCAACAGTTATTACGCGCCGATCATTATATAATTGTGCTTGTTTAGTGACCGAACTTATCAACACTAATTTTTCTAAGCATCAAGGTATATACAAATTTTTGTTTATTTTTAATGAAAACTTGAAAGTGGTCAGGTAAATAATAGCTTTGTTAACAAGTAGTGCGGTCGTGGGCTCTTGTAAATAATGCAAAGGGCTGAAGGTAAACATGGGTGAGTTTTCAAAGGATTGTCGCGGTGCAGTCGACCCTGCCGTACCATTCACTGTGTTGTAATGCTCTTTGGTAAATTAGAGAGGGTACTTTAGGAAACCCGAGTAATATATTCATCTCTGAAATAAGGGTTATCAAAGCTTTTTACATTGAACGGGTTACTGCTTTGGGTCCAGCAATTAAAGTTGGAAGCTTGAAGTAGAAGCCCTAATTATGTAGGTTACTTCATGCGGAACCTAGGCCTACCGTGTCTATTTAACACAGCATCGTGTTTTAATAGGGACTTGATCTAAAAATGTATCTGTACTTTGTCAGAGAGCATATTAACTACTAAACTTAGAACAAAATATAGCTCATCATAATAAGTTCTATAAAAATAAGTGATTATTTTTTATTAATTTATGGTATCACCCTACAAAGAGCAATAATAAGTGGTCAATTAAATAAATAAAAAAACATACGGCGAACTACGAATCCTGTTTTCAATGTTTTGTATTTCTTGCTGTTCAGAAAATAGTTGTAAAATCGACCGTGAAACTGAAGTAAAAATAATTGAAAAATAATATGACAATAAAGGGCGGACTCAGCCGAGAGTTCCGTACTGATTTTCGTTGATAGAAGCCTACGTAGACTACATAAGCTACGTACGTTTTCGGGTTTTCCGGAGAGACTGATTAAGATTATTTTTAGTGCTGTGCTATGCTGTGTCTGCAACATCTTCATCAGAATTTTGAGTATAATATTTCACACGCGATCGTCACTCGGCACACAAACAAACGGTCATTCGAATCCAAATAATAATTAATAAGTGTTAGACTTTTATACAGATTCACAAATAATTAGTATGATTCACACTTCCAATCATGGTGTCCCACAAATTATTTGTCATTCAATTATTTTGTGATTAGCATTGAAACGAAACCCAGACACAAAGATTTTTAATTTATTATTTTAAAATTATTTTAAATGTTTTGAATTTTGTTTACTTAGAGACTATTCATTTTCCGATTTTGGGATTATGTTATTTTGAGTTTCAGACATGGCGGTTTCAACTATTCGAGACAAAGACGTTTTGGGATCGGGTATTTTGGAATTAGATTCTACTCCAATTCTACTAATCGGGACAAAAATTATTTTAGGTTTTAGATACTTTTTTGAGTTATGGTATTTCAGCCCATGTGGGTTTATGTCAATTACTTCTTCAATTAGCTGAGCGAGCGGTTTTATCCGAGAAAAAAAACAATTGTCATCTGTTTCTATATACACCTACAGCATTGCCGAATGATTGATATTTTCCAAGAAGATACATTGTAAGTATTATGAAACTACGTAGAGAAATCAATCATTAACTATTATTCAACTTGATAAATAAAAGAAAACAAAACCAAGTCACCAAAACCTAAAACTAGTTAAACCTAACTGTATCAATACTTTCAATAAAGGTACAAACAGCGAAAATGAAACAAAAAGAGTGTTATTTGTGCTCGCACAGACTAAACCAGTTGTCCATAACGTCGTGTTCGGAGAAAAAAATCTTTTCAAATCCCGTGTTCTGTCGAGGAAAGTAAATCCAATAATATTTACATACGACGGTGTCGTCACGGAATGCAGAGCAAAATTTTTGGAACGGAAGCTCGAGGAGACGTAAATAACGATGTGACTACATTTATGGGCACATCGATATATTACACTGAAAGATGTTTCATCATTCTGCTAGACTTTAGCCCAGATAATATAATACCTACAGTAATTTTAGTATATTTTTGGCTAAGAATACAGTAGTATAAGAATACGCTACTCCCCTCTCTTTCTGTTTCTGTCTCTTTCTCTCTCTCTCTCTCTCAGAGATCGCTGGGTATTCTCTACTTCACAGATCTAGAATTTTTCGTTACTCTATGCTCTAATTATTGTACGAATTTTACAAAGTTGAGAGTCCAACTCTATATCCTCTTTTTGCCTGCCTCGGACTTATATTACAAATGTTCATATTAATTAGTATTTAGAATAAGACACAAATTAACACAAGAACACACAAGTAAATCATTACTTATAGAAATGATTTATTTGTGTGTTCTGTAATTGAGTTTATTTTTATAACGTTGAATATAAGTAGCGCTAGATGTCTCTAGGGATTTTTGCTTTTATTTTGTATCTTGTAACCCCGTATGGAAAAATATGATTTTCTTCGTAGAAAACATAAATAAATGATATCTGGTGTCTGTATTCCAAATATCCGACTCAAATTGGTGTTTAAGCAATAATTTCATTTGAGTGCCCGGGGCCGTAGCATACTTTATACAAGGTGACCTTGAATTAGTATGTTATCCCGAAAGGGGGATAATCTACACCCCAAGGTAGACAATGTTTCTTCTACGACTTTACTAAATTAATAGTTTTTCATTGAAGAAATTCCATGTATAGTTTACGTTCAAAAATAGCCTTAGCGTAGCTGGGTGGTTGAACTTCGTCCTTGACCGAGTGCACATAAATGAGTTTAACGACCTGTGTTTAGAAATGAATTTATAGTATCTTGTTAACTCTCGTAGCGATCGCACGTGCAATTTTGCGAGTGGATTTAATTTTTACCATGGAGGTTTTGAAACACCCAGTTTCAAGTAAGGCTCTCACAACTTGTAGGGTATCATGGTCCCAGTCCCCCTATTTCGGGATAACATACCAATTCAGGGTCACCTTGTATAGTTTGGACTAATATATTTTGAAGTGGTTAGTATTGACTAAACTTTGCTTTGATTCTTTGATTGACGGGCCCGATAGCTCAGTTGGTAGTATCCCTGCCTTCTGAACTGAGGGCTGTGGGTTTGATTCCTACCCAGGACAAACATTTGTGTGATGAACGTTTGTTCTGCGTCTGGGTGTTATATTGTATTCTATGTATGTATTTACAAACAAAAAGTATATAAGTATTGTATCAGTTATCTGGTTCCCATAGTATAAGCTATGCTTAGTTTGGGGCCAGATGGCGCTGTGTGAAATGTCCACACATATTTATATTTATATTTATTTATTCCTAAAGTAACTGTCAATTGTTACAGTTTACTTTATGAATCAAAGAAAATTTTAATCAAGGTAAACCACTAAGATTTTTTGGTGGAAAAAATATAACTTCACCACTAGTCCCATTAGAATCGGTATTTTTTATTAGTTATTGTTCACCAATTCTATCCTACCACAACCTCTTATAGCATTATTATTTCAATCATACGTTGAAAAATGACATAAATAAGAAAGCATACTGTAATGTCGCAGAGGCGGAGCAGTTTTGAGGACGTCGCGTTAAATCGTTCACTCAAATACATCATGTTGACACCGTCGTACGACAATGAAAGCGCTATACTATAAAAATGTAAACGTCTCGTTATATTGCAGGATAACTTTTATAAGTTCATGGTACGAGTTTGAATAATATTATTGTAATATTGAAACATTACTGTCGTAAACCATGATGGTTTTGTATTGGTTTGTGGTACGATTCCGGATTAGAATTAGATTTAACTTAAGTACTGCAAATTGTGTTGAGTATTTTAAACTTCAATCACCGTTAACTATTTGAAAAAACATTCAGTAATACTTTTATCACATAAAAGTATTAAAAAAGGAATTCGGAAGATCATTTGACTAATATGCGGTTGCATTTATGTTTGCAAAGAGGGTGGAAGGAACATGGTAATGCCGTGATTTGCACATTTTAATATTAACACGATGGGGTGGGGAATAATACGTTCCGATCTTCCGAATTACGTATTTAGCAGACGTGAAATATTCATCCGAGTGGCAATGTTCGTACCAAGCTTTAGCTTTTTAACCATCGTGATGATTATAAACGGATATTTTGAAATTGTTTGCGTGAGGTTCGAATTAATTGGTTAGTATTTTAGCAGATTAATTTGTAAAAGAAAAATTAGAATCACGAGCGGGGATTGAACACGCATCCATCCATCCCTCAAGCCGGGATATGCTTTACTTAAGCTACCGTGACATGTGGTCTCATGTCCAAATTTTTCCTTCACCTTATACAACCAACTTACGGGGTTAGTAGCGCCATCTATTGAGATATTCATGAGAATCATCCCAACCAGCATGGTCAAGTTACATCAACACAAATTCTGTAAAGATAACGCCTCCCAAATCAATATTCATGATTTTTATAGCAGTATCGCCTGCTCAGCGTCATCTATAGATTAATTTGTAAGCTCATAAGTTACACAAATGTAATATTAATAGTTATGATGAACTAAAAACCAATCACAGACTGTGAATGTTTTCTTAGAAATATATATCTCGCTTGGGATCCCTAACTGTAAAAGCTGTATTCTCTGACGTTATTATTTTTCCCATTAAGACAATCTTTGCGCCAGATATCTTGACAGAACAGCATCCCTTGGGAGCCCCAAGTCTTTATTGTGTGGTGTCATCGAGCCCGGATCTTTATAGGACCAGACCCCGAGGCGTTGTTGTGTGTAACAAACTTCAACTTTCTTATACTCGTATACGTAGTTATTATTGTTAAAAGTTGCACAGCGGTTAAGCCTTTTGGGTATCGCACTAATATACCTACAGCTGGACGGATTTGGATGAAACTTGAAATGTAGGCAGTTTATACCCTGGATTAAAAAGCTAGTTGGTAGCTACTTTTTATAAGCAATATGCGAAAGGTTTGTTCCTGTAGGAACGCGGTTGGGATCACGGGGCACTGGTAGGTGATAATAATGTTGACTGATATATTTTAAAGAGCCAATTTTGTTTTTATTCTATAGCTGATTTTTGCCGCTATAACAAAAAAAAACTAAAAAACAGAATAAAATAAATATTTAAGGGCTCCTATTTATTATCACGGTTTTGTATGCTCGTCTTTATACAAAATTTGCACAGACTTTCAATTGGCCGGTTATTATAATACTACTTTCGGTTTACATTAAAATCATTTAACTAATAGCGCACTAAAATAAAATTCTTGGCGGGAAAGCGAAGTAAATTAACCGCCCCGTGCTAATATTTCCCAGACTTGATAAAGAATTTATTTAATTTTCAATGAAAAATTGTTTCCCTGTAGCAGAGTTAGAACAGCTCTATAGAGAGAATTCCAATCAGGCTCGCACCTCGTCCGATGAAAGTTTAACGAACTCGAAATGTAATCTGATTTGTGTACAGCTTTATATTGCAATTGAGAGTGAAAAGAGAAAACAGGAATATTCATTTAAATCTTCTTCTACGTGCAAAACATTTTGAACAGTGGCATGAAATTACTTATTTTATCTCCTTACTAAAAAAGCACTGCATAACAGTAGAATCGGTGAAATAGTCGTGTTTTTACTTCTTTTGTCTTTGCCTATTTCAGACTTGATAAAGAGAAACACAGCACAAAACAATTATTCTGCCGTTAAAAAGTGGTTATAAGTAAAAGGCATTCTAATAATTGAGCATGCAGAACAAAAGCTGGGTTTTGATTGTGCCTCTTTGTGTTTTTTGTTTGGGGCTAGATGGCGTTGTGTGAAATGTCTACAATTATTTATTTACTTTTTTATTTTTCGTGAACTCGCACTTGGCATGGTTGATTATGGTCTACACCTCGTGTGAGCGAACGCCAACCGTGGGACTACTGATATTATTAATTGCACTTTTATTATAATAGGCATAATGACTAGTATTAAAAATGAACAAGTAAATATTTCTTTCATAAAGAAGATTAAAAATGAATGCAATAATTAAAAAAATAAGTAAAATCGGTAAAGAAATCACGGAGTAATAAGCTGTTAAAATTTCTGTAGAGGGCATCTCCTGTCCCTTTCTCGCGAAACAGAGCGCCTCCACAGTTACTATGAAAAATCCACTTGTGACGATACATGGCAAAGAAATTGTATGTAAAGCTACCACAGCCTAGTAATGAGGTACTATGAACGACCTTGCTCTAACGTCACTGGTCGTTTGAGCTATCTCTTTCTATTTCGGTTTTTAAAATGCTTGTAACTTTGTAATTTTTTGAGATATTTAATTTTTGTTTTCACTTAATGTTTATCTTTTGAGGACAATTAATAATTTAACAAAAAAAATATTTTAGTCTTCATGCCTATTGTAGGGATTATTTTAAGATTCAATGTCTTCACGTGGTGGCATTTTCCCAAGACCCTTGCTAACATTTGCACTGACCTTTATGTTGTATTCAGGGCTGTGAATATTTAAATTTAATATCATACCTCGTAATACTGGTGGTATGACTTTTCTTGAGTTTGTATAGGTAGGTACCCGTGATTTGCTAGTTATTCTGCCTCCAAGCAGTAGTGTGCAAGCACTACCATAGAGATAGGATGTAACGAATTCTAGCTGTGAGTACAGTAGCTGTGTCCCGGTTTGAAGAGCACCGTAGCATTCATTATTAAGTGAAATTAAAATTAGTATGAATACAGATTCATCACTAGAAGATCGCTAATAAATATACAAGTTTAATGACTCTATAGCATTAGGTACCTACTACATTTTTACTACATTGTTAAGTGTCATTGCTGAGTGAATCTCTATACCTATATACTATTAAGTTGACTGTGGTCTAAGTAACGAGGTGTAGGTGTTTTGTTCCTGTTTGAAAAACTCACGACGGAATGAAAGGTTCCAAATGAATTCGATTTAATGGATACGAGGGATTTATAGAAGCACTTCGTACTCCGTAAATAAAAAATATTTCAGAGCTAGCGAGAGCTAAAAGCATTGTCGGCGATGAACTCCACATTCAGAATTTCCTAATTAATTTTCCATACTTATTTAGAAGAACATTTTGACTTTATACAAGCCGCAATCAGATACATTACAGTTCCAACCCACTACCAGTAGGTAGCGTGTCCAAAATCAAGGCTTTGGTTTCAAATTCTTTACCGAACAAAGAATTATAAATAAAATACACATTTCATAACATTAATGTCTAAAGGAAACTCGAAGACCTTAAGTGAGCAGTAAATTTGATGCCGTCTTTTAAATACCCAACCTACCCTGAAACGCTTTCTTCCCTAATTAATTATTACTTCGGGACCTTTGTCGTTGTCTGCACAAACGCACAAAACATTTAGGCGGACTCTATGTGCTCGTGACATTAGGCCACTTACAGAGAGCACCGCTTTCATTTACTTCACCGTGAATAATTGATAACGGTCGAAGGAACACAATTAAGACAAATTGAGCTTTGTAGTATTGATTTTGACTATAAAAAGAATCATCGTGTGGGTGTCTCTTATGGCTATTTAAAACATACAAAATCACGCCCTAAATAGTTTTTTTTTATGATGTTGAATAAAGTGACGAGCTAATCGTTTACCTGGTGTTAAGCGATACGGCTGCCCATCAGTAGCAGTGTCAGTTTAAAATAAAAGTTACGTTAGCAAAGTATAAAGAATGGAATGGGCTGTGGGTTCGATTCCTACCCAGGACAAACATATTTTGTGTGATGAACATCGATGTTTGTTCTGCGTCTGGGTGTTATATTGTATTCTATGTATGTATTTACAAACAAAAAAGTATATAAGTATTATATCCGTTATCTGGTTCCCATAGTACAAGCTATGCTTAGTTTGGTGCTAGATGGCGCTGTGTGAAATGTCCACACATATTTATTTATTTATTAATTTAATGGTCTTTGAAGAAAATCCGACAATGACGGTTGTGAATTTTGAATTAATTTTTCAAAACCTAATGTGTAATAAGGGTGAACTATTATCCGTTAAGTTTTCGTGAACGTGCACGAGTGTTGGCAAATGGTTTTAAGATTAATAAACCATGCATTTTCGTTTTTGCTTCAACGGTCTTTTTTAGAGCCTTCAGTAAAATATCCTCCATTATACTGTTGGCTTTTTCACTGATAAAATATGACGTTGACTTGACATAACTGTACAAATTTTACTCACTTGACATTGGCAGAATTATTGCAAAAAGCGATAGAAAGCCATTAAAGAAGAAGAAGCAAAGTATAAATAAAATCCAAATGTAATCGAGTCAAATCCTGATATTCTACAGCCGAGCAGTACCAATTAAAAGATGTTGCAGTCCTTAAAATTTTAGCAATTAGCGGGATTTGAACCCGCAGTCCGCACCCTCCAACTCACCGGATTGGACGCTATACCAACTGAACTATGGTTGTTTGACTGCTAATTGAGAAAATGTTAAAAACTATGTGTTTACCAACTAAGCCGGCGTGACGATATCTATATTAGACAGGTAATAATAAATAATAGGTAACTACTCATTAGTCGTAATTACGATACTACGGACGAGAGTTTTTATCTTTCTTTTCTTTTCTTCTTCTTTTTATCTTTATATATATACCTTAAGTGTGGGTCACACTTTAAAAGCATTCCCTTGAGGACCAATTTATAACGTAACTGTAAACTCGCATAAAGTAATACATCCGCATCTGGGGGACAACCACAACGTATTATAGCATTATTATTACAATATTACATTGACAAATGACGTAAAAAGTAAGAATACTTTAATGTTGCAGAGCCAGAGCAGTTTTGATGACGTCACGTTAAATCGTTCACTTAAATACAACTGTCATGTCATACCTTTACATCATGTTGACACTGACGTGCGACAGTGATAATGCCATATAAAAATGTAGACGTCTCGTTCACACGCAGGAATACTTTATTAGTTCATGGTACGAATTCGAACAATATTATTTTTGTTGCATGGGGTACAGCAGGTAGTAGTCATCTCATGAAAATCGAACGTGCACAACGGGCAGTTCTGAAGGTGGCGTACGGCAAACCATATAGATATCCAACCGATGCACTTTATCAGGAATCTAAGCAACTCAGAGTTAGGCAAATATTTGTCTTGTCAATTGCACTTCGTTTTCATACCACAGCACTTAACTCTGTCACTGATGCTAAGGCATCTAGGTCCAGACGAAAGCACACCTGGCCTACACGAAAACTAAATACTTCTTTCGGCCAAAAGTGTTACAGCTTTTTAGGATGTTACATATACGGGAAGCTGAACAAAGTGCTAGACATACGGAGTGACACTAAAAGGAATTGCAAAAAGAAAATTATAGAATATTTGCGTAATCTCAGCTATAGCAGTACTGAAGAGATATTGCGTATCGTAAGGTAGAAAGTAAAACCAAGGGTAAAATAAATTAATGATTAATGTAATACTGAAACAAAAATTTCTAATATATTATTGTATTATTTTATCGGTGCCATAGTCTAAGTTTTTCATCAGCACCACATGTGAAATAAAAACACACATAGTAGTTCTCGTCGGTCAGAAATCCAACATTACACAATAATACTAGACCCTACATTCCTCACGGATACACAGACATATACTACTTTTATATATTATATTATATTATACTATATACATAAACATAAACATATATATATTCATATAGGTACACACTTACCCCTCTCTCTCCCATAATTCTTCCCACACTACACAGTCCTGTCATTTAGTGTATAAGTACTGAAGTATTGAAATGTGAAACTACTTACATTATTTAAGTTTCCCTGGAAGAGGACTGGCCATCGCAAACTCAGGGAATCCTACTGCGATGGCCAGTGCTGCAACTGGTTATCATATAATAATATCATGTGCATGAGCTTATATACCTATAGTTACTGTATATAATATGATAAACTGTGTAGCTCTATAAGATTGTGTACAAATAAATAAATTATCTTATCTTATCTTATCTTATTATTGTAACCTTGAAATAATAATGCCATAAAACATGATGGTTTTGTACCTAGCGCTGATAATTATGTTTATGGTGCCATTTTTCAGCACTACGCTTACGAGAGAAAGAGAGGAACATATTGTGGGTCATGTTTCTGCTAAAACAAATTATACCTTCTTTGTAGCATTAATAAAGACTAATGATAAGGAGACTCGTATATCTCTCGTCCATTAGTTACACAGCTAAGTGCATTACCGTAAACCATTACTATTACGGAATTACAATTCGCAAGCGCCATGGAAAACAGATTATTAATAACGTAATTCAATTAACTCTGACAATATTCAGCGAATAATCTAATTTACATTACCTCGTACTTAATTAAAAAGCTCTTAAGACGTCGCAGAAAATTAGTCCTTTGATGATATTTAGAGAGGAGGATCAAAGTGATCAAATCCTTCCAGGTTTGGCGTAACAGAGTTAAAGTTTGGGAACTATATTAAATGTGGTTGTAAGGAGTAACCGGCGTCGTAAAAGATAATGACGGTCCAGAATAGGTGACGCTTGGGAGCTTACACGGTGCAGAATATTATACGGTTTAATTAATTATCAATGTACCATGAAATGGGTGTAAAGTTGCTGTTGTACGTTTATATGGCGGTCCTTGACCGAGAAGAGATTCCGATGCCAAGAAGGTTATTTTAATGACCTGTATTTACGATATTGGTTAGTACCTACGCACGTTATACGATTCCGATTCGATTTACGATTAATTTCGTGATAATTATTGTCATCGGTACGTATGTGGCAACTATAGAACAGAAGATCTTAGAAACACTGTATGCCTACGTATACGAATAGGCCATCATCCTCATCAGCATTATCATCATCATCATCATCATCATCATCATCATCATCATCATCATCATCATCATCATCAGCCTGAAGAAGTCCACTGCTGAACATAGGCCTCCCCCAGATCGTCGGTCCACCTGGTGGGGGGTGGCCTACTCTTCGTCTTCTGCTTCGTGGTTGCCATTCATTAACCTTTTATCCTCATCGGTTGTCACTACTATAAGCGATGTGGCCTGCCATTTCTACTTACACATACCTAATTAAAAAAAAGTTTAAGAAATTCAGATCCGAGATGAAAAGTATCCCATATATTATTATGTAATATGTTGGTTTAGTATAGGATAGCTGATAAGAGACATGCCGAACGCACTCAATTTTTCGATCAGCCTTTCTTTTTTTTGTTGCCGCGGAGCTCCCACTAAGATGCGTCTTCAAAAGATCTGATAAAAGAAAAGTTCCATATTATATTATTATTTTTATTTTCATAGTGCATTTTAGGGGACCAAACTTTTTATGTTTTCACATTCACGAGTACCTTATTAAGTATTTCAATTTCTTTTTACTTGGTGGCTACGTGCGTTTTTTTTGTATGAATACCACCGTCCATGTATTGCTATGTCATTCCTTTCCGTACAAGGTTGTCTGGAAGAGATCGCTCTGAGCGATAAGACCGCCAATTGATACACTTTTGTTAATTTTGTTGTTGTTAGCTTTTAATCATTTGTGATGTGGTGTTTCAATAAAGAGTTTATCTATCTATCTATCTATCTTTCAATTTCTAGTGAAGATTTTCTTATCGGTGCCATCAATTTCTCCCCGTTTAATAGAAACCTTGAAGGAGATAGGTAGAAATTATCGGTATAAAATATATAGGGTCCGTTATCCACGTAATGGTTTTGGCAAATTGCTGATAGGGAAACTTCCTCCGTAATAAATAGTAGCGATTTGTTGGGCATCGCCCTATTCGGACCCTCCCCACAGCGGTCTTACGTCACTTGAATTTACAAATTAACCTAAACTTTTAATAACTCTCCGTTTTGGAATTAGTGGATAATTGTTTTAAAAGTGTTGTTTTCCAAAGTTTTCGTGTAAATTATCTGTTGTGATTAAATTGGAAATGTTTGCTCTGTTTTCGGTACCTTAATAATATAAGGTTGACTGAGCGATTCAAGAACTTTTAGCTTAGAGGTGTTTGTCGATGCCAATAATGTTTTGCCATGACATTTAAATGTAGGTATTGAGCATTTCTTTAAGTCTTCTTCTTAGACAATAAATGGAAGTGGTTTTGATTTTACTTTTTTATTTCAATAAGGTGGACAAGGGTTTAGACCAAAAAGGGTACCCAAACATTTTTCAAGTAAGGACCCTTAGAGACCTTAATATTAAAATAGTAATCACACCTGAATCGCAGAAATTTCCATTCAGCTTACACCTCAAGCAGTTTGCTCCGCATACAATTACTAGGCGTATTGGCAATCGTAATACATGATTGTTCAAAATCGGGTTATACGTGTTGAAAGACTGATTGAACATTGATTGAATGATTGAATGGTATTATAGTAACATTGGTGCCTAAAACTCAATCAGTCTCTGTAGCATCTTTTAAATTCAGGAACTTCGTGGTTTCATTCATATAGCCAATCAAATTGGTTCAAATTAAACATTTTGACGTGTGGAACTATATATACTTACACAAACCAAAAAAAAAACAGGCACTATCCAGGAAGATGGTAATAAATACACATGACATGAAGAAACAGACACAGGCTGACAAACCGTATTGATACAGTTACTGACGTTAGCATATTAAAACAATTTTCAAAAAAACTACAACATGTATTGCGAAATTGGTAAGCTATGGTGGTGCTGGTACATCGAGGAAAGTAGCTCCTAGTCGCACTAATAGAACTCGCCAGTATCCGCTATAGGTTCGTGCCCGTGACGAAGCAATAGTCCTATCCACATAATTTTTGTATTCAGTTGACCTAGTGACCCAGCCAATTTACAGCTGTCTGTTCTGTGCCTATTTTGGGTTCAGCATTGTTGGTATTTTATCTATTGTGTTTAGCGTAGAAACGGCGTTAAGCCGCTGTTTCCAGTTGTTGTCGTACAACAATTAGTCGTTAAACCAAGTATGGAAACCATACTAGTGACTAAAAATTCAGATAACAGGCCTATCACGAAGAGAAACAAGTGTGGAAATATTCTTGAACCCGAATATGTAGCTTTAAATGATATTAATAATGGAGAGTGTAGACTAAAGGTTTTAAAATCCCCTTTAAAGAGGATTAGACTTCTGAAGAGGTTTTTGGTACTAACCTACTTCATATTCATGTCTCATGTATAATATTATAGATTGGTCTACAGCACTTGTTACATCATTTAATTTTGTTTTATTGTTGAGGTGCTCACGGCATTACCCGTTTATTACGAGTTTTACTATGGATGTTCAAACTTTTCTTGTTATTTTTGTCGTATTTTTTTTTATTTGTGGTCAGGATGTACACGCCGCTTGTCTGCAAAATTTTATCAATATTAGTTCAATCATTTTGGCGTGAAAAACTCACAAAAAATAAACATACAAACCTACAGACAAACAGACATATTGTAACATGTTATACATATATTAGTAGGGATATAGCATAGACTTACTTCCAGAATATGAATAAATGAATACAAATATGAATATACTACGTGTGTCACCGACAAACCCTGTCGTCGCGTCTGCGCTAAAACCTTTTTGAATATTTAATGGACGACTCAAGCTAGAGGTCGTGGAAGTGAAACTGAATGTAACTAATTGAGATTACGTCATCATCGTGTTTATAATTTGTTGTTGAATAAATATAAGGCTTTGTCCTGAGTAACTGCCTGAGACAGACAACGTATGGCCAACTGTTGGACCTAAGAACATTTATGGAGGGTGTCTTCCTTATATGGAGTAAGAGAATTGCTGCGAAGGGATTTTGAAAATCAACCTCTACGTTGTTAAATTGAGTGTAGTCAAAACAAAAAAACAAGAGGTAAATCATGAGTTGCTTCTAGTAGTCCCCAAATAAATCTGTTACTGTAATTGTTACTTTAATTATCGTGGAATACGGGAAACCACATAAACCCTACATAATTTTCGAACTGTAACGGGTGACTGGTTGTTGCCGCATGTATCCATCCCGTCTATAGACTGACCTACAGCCAGCGCACTACTTGATTACGTGCATGCAGTCAATAAATAGACTCAACCTAACACTGGCAAACTGGAATCTTGGATGAAGTCCATACAAGTTATCCATACAACTTTCATTTCTTTTAGTTAATTTATATTTTTAACACAACCCAACTAAAACGCCTGCAAAAGCACACTGAATTTTTTGAGACCTACTTATTTATTCAAAGCGAACCTACTTACTATTCTCAACCATTATAATAGCCAAAAATTGCTCGAGCATTTTAAAGTCGTACAAAGCAGCAATCTTAATTCGATTTCATGCTCAATGCGCTGCTGGCTTTGATGTAAATAGCAGCTCGGGCTTTTAGAACGTCAAGAATTTTCCATAAGCCAAAGAATCTAAACGACAAAATACGGATTCCTAGACGCTGAGTGGAGGTGTGATAAATGACTCAATTCACAGTGAACGCTGGCCATCTATAATGACCACGAGAGAATCGATTTCGGTCAACGCTAGCGCTAATAAAAATCAAGCTTGATGAACGGCCAAGCGAAGAAATAGCTCCAGTCGATCCTCTCATAATCGAAAATTAGGAAAAATATAATACGTTTAGAATAGAATTTGATTTGAATTCTTCTTTCCAATCGTAAATTTGCGATAAGCCCAAGATTCAAAACCCATTATTCATGATGATTGTAACTATTCTTGAAAACCAATCAATTATACCTTTTTTGTACCAAACTATCATTATGGATTTGTATTTTTTAAACGTTTTAACTGGCCCATTCAAAGTTTTAACTATGGTATGGTACATAACGCTAAAGTCAGCTATTCAATATAGTCATCGTTCTACCTTACATCTTGTATGCAGTTAATTTCAAACTATTGGTACTTCTAGTAAGAGACAGCCTCCGTGGTGTGGTGGTTGAGCAGGTCGGCTCATAACCCGGAGGGCGGGTTCGATTCCCGCGACAGGACAAGTATTTTGACGTATTTGACGAAAAAAAAAGCGCAAATACTTGTTCTGTGCCTGGGTGTTGTGGGACCATGGTCCTCGTAGTTCCTGGGTCCCTAGATACAGGGAATCCTAGTTAGGGTTCAAGATCTATGTATGTGATCGTTGGGCGTTATTTATATTTATTATTTATTCTAGAACTCTTTGCTTTTTGTTCGGTATTTAAAATCACTTAAACCACGTAACCTTCTGTCATATTGTTTCAGAATGAAGAATCACTGAATCCAGCCAAATGTGTGATAGTGTGAGGACAATGTAAAGCCGAGTGGTGGTATCCGGTGTGATGTGATCGAAACTATGATTCGGATTAGCCAGTGGGTGGCAATGGCGGCGGTGGTGGCGCTTGCCGGCGCGGTGCGAGAGTGGCACTGCGTCTGCAACCCGAGGGAGTGCGAGGTGCTTGAGCCGAGCGGGTGTCCTGGACTGGGGATCATGGTTCTAGACTCGTGCGGGTAAGATCTATTTTAATTTTACTAGTTTACTCACTCACTACATGATTCTTTGATTATCATGGTCTCACGGGTTAGGTCTATTTTGCTAGTTCACTCACAACTGACTTTGGTATCACTGTGGTAACGGTTTCTTTAGTGGAACACCTACGTGGTTCACCTGGATATTCTATGGACAATTGTATACCAACAGTCTACCAAAAAAGCGCAACAAAAAGTAATGCCCTTCTGGGTTTTTTTGTTGTTGTGTTGAAGTTCGAGTGAGTTACAGCAGTATCTAATAGGTTTCTAAAATAGGTAGACAGATTTATCCTCTGCTGCTTGCAGTCGCCAGTTACACTGCGATCTCAGTGCTTGTAACAGGCTATTGTCGAAATATTGGGAACTATATCCAAAAATCATTATAAGATTATAATTATATCCATCTAAGGTAGCCATTAAGCCTTTATTATTATGATGAAGTATTTCGGTTTACATCGGTTCTACAGCCATTAGGAATTAAAACACGTGCATTATGATCACATCGCGTCTCAATAGAAGTGTAAAACGATGAAGGTAGGTACTGCAGATAACATGGCATCTTTTGCCCATAATTATTATTGTCACTTTTATTATGTGGTCGTTCTTAATTACTCAGTCCATTTAAAAAATACTCCAGAATATTCGGTTGAGATAATATTAATTCTGCTGCTTAATCTGCTCGTGAAAAAACACTCATTGCGCGATTTTACAAGAATAAAAAGTAATTTAATGACTCTACAAAAACGAAGAAACCTCACCAGCCATTATAAAAAAGGTAACCCTTATTTATATCGATACCGATATCGAATTACTCGACCTTGTTCCATTGTAAGTTGCTCACCACCCAACATCATCTGACAAATAAAATTATTAGGGATTATTGGTACTCTAACTTTATTCAACAAACAAAAATAATGAGCACTTTACTTACTCTACACTAATTGTAACTAAGTTTTAATTGCTCCATAAATTGAAGACTTCGAAATTAGGCGATAAGGCGAAATCTCTATCTACAGGTATTACCAACGGCTTTTACCGAAAAACTTTCATTGCCAAGGGACTGATCCACTTAAGTAAAGTTTTTCCGTGAACTTCAAAATAAGGAAGTCGGCTGAACGAGTAATGCAATTACTGAACTTCCATCGCAAAACTTGCTTTGTTTCATAACATAACGTAAACAAAAGTAACAAAAACTTCGTGGAAAAAATAAAATCTTTAGCGTTTTCGCCTTCAGGCCCGTTGTTGACTGCCGCGGCTGAGTAGACACCTAATAGGGTGAAACAAATTTAAGAGCCGTTACGCTAATCTTCTTTGCTTAATTTCCATTGAAATATTAAAGTAATCTTTTTAATATTTTGCTTCTAGGTGCTGCAAAGTGTGCTCGAGAACTTTAGGTGAAGACTGCGGAGGTTTCAGCGGGACTTGTGAGCCGGGACTCAAGTGTTTCAAAGGCTCGTGTATACCGATCACGTGAACTACATGAAACCTGATCTGTATTATATGTGTATAGTGTTGTTTGTAATAGAAAACATATCCGCGACAACGTAGACAACGAGAGGACCAGACGTTTAGACACGCATAGAAGATCGTCGGACGGCGTCGTGTGACAATAATTTATTTGAGACGATAAGAGGATAGACCAGGAATGTAACAATATGAGATTATAGTACCTGCCCTCGAGATTGGTACCTACTTATAATTATTTACGAAGAGAAACAAGGAAAATTTTATTTTAATGTTCGCACACCGGCATTAGAGTGCGCGATAAAATCGGCAGTTGCTGCCATTTCGCTCGTTAAAACCCCATTTCACTACATTCTCGTCCCTGAATTTGTTTGCGAAGATACGTGATACTCGGCGATAAGCTAAAAGTTATGTTTTCATTTGTAATTATTGTTGGGTGGAGCAATATACGTTTATTACTAAACTTGCTTGTAGTGATTATAGGTGAAATCAAACCTACAGACCTACCTACAAACAGTCATTAATTTCAGATAGTTTAAATTTTAATATTTTTGTAATAAGAATGTTAGATATACAGGTACACGAGTCTAATCATACTTTGCTGGAGATTGTTGTTAACGACATTATGGACGACTCGTTGGTGATACGGTATTAAAATAAATTAAACTTATTTTTAAGTATGGAAATACAAATTAATAAAATTGACGCGATTCACCTAAATACAAACACCATAAACAATAATAATTATTATAAAAAATATTGTTTAATGATTTATGATTATTGATCAGTAAACAAACGCATATTAGAATTATCTATTAATCAACATGAGAAGTGTAAGCGAAGTCAATAAACCCAACTGTAGATGCAATTTAATGATCATCAGGAAGTTTGGTAATAATTATTTGCTTATCCACCATTAACTTTAAAGTTTGTTCAAATATAAATAGCAGTAAACGCAAAAAGTTTTGTAAAAAATATTAAAAAATAAGCTCGTGTTAATTTAACAGCACAAACAAGCGAAGCATATAGCAGTGAATGAAATATTTAAACTGAACAGTAAGTACTATCAAATGGGTGATGTATTCATCACCAATTTTAACTGCTTATTTTATCATCACACATTTTAGCTGTTTATTTTATGACTATACAACAATAATAATCCGATATCAGATTATCTTATTTCTAAAATTTTATGTAAGCATATTATTGTCGCTCGTGGTAACTTATATAAAAGTAACGAGTCAGAAGCAAATAATAACATGTCTTTTGTAATCATAATCATTTATTTAATCATAACTATCATATTATATTAAGCAGTTTGCTTTAATTTATTTGAGTATCTCTTCATATTTAGTTCTCACTGATAATGACATTATATTTAGACCAGTAACAGTTATTATTAGCAAGTATTCACTAAATATTTATACATTTTGTGACCTATTTCATTGTTATGCATTTCTTTTCTGTATCATTATTGATTTCGTTCCGAAGTGTTTTAACGAATAGCCACAGTTTCAAATAAACGTTTAAAAGTCATGTAATATAATAGCATTTGTAACATAGTCGTATCTATTCTATATTTCTGTGTGCTTCCAGGTTACATCTAGTAAGTACATGATTAATAGTAATAACCTAATTTATAATAGAAAAATGTTTCTTGGTTTTGTAAATATCGATCTTATTAGCATTTTTATCTTATAGAGTACTTCTAGATAGTGTAATGTTAAATAAATGTATCCATGTAGGTAACTGGTACACCAAAGTATGTAAAAAAATCTAAAAGTTGTATTTTGTTTAATTTTTTTTTTGTCTCACGATTAATAGCTTTAGCTATAATGATTAAGTTTCGTTAACATTGTTTTATTATTATTGCCAATTTTTGCTCGTTCTGATAAAGATTAAAAATTGAAATACCAAACGCGGTCTGAAATTAAAAGAAAAGTTTCAGTTACTGTATATACCCTAATGTAAGTGCCAAAATCGTGAAAACTTGCCTTCTAACTATAACAGGTCAATATCATTCACGTCTATACTGCCCTGTAAGGTATTTTGAAAAAGGTTTTAATAATTGGCATACCTTAAATAGAAGCAAATAATCTCCTCATCAACCAAAAAGATTACGTTTGTTACCTCCTTGGGTTTGCTACGCACACACAGCGCCATTAATAAGTACTTCAGAGAAGCACTCGTAGTGTCTTTTGATATCCGCTCAGGCGCTGCAACCACATGTGCGGCCGGCATCGCGCAACGTGGACCGCTCCCCACCACAATTGTGGCTTACAGCTGTTTGCGCTCAATCAATAACTCTCAAAAAACTAAGCTTTTACATGTACACTCTTCATATAACAGAGCTCAGACAGGAGTAAATATACAGCTAATCGCACACGATCACGATTGCCTACATGGACGGAAGTGGCCTTGCGATTGTAAGTCTATAGACCAAGTTGGTCAAGTAATATATCTGGGGTTGACAATAGATAGTCGCTTTAACTGGTGCGCGCATGTAGACGTGGTTTGTAATAAGCTGCGAGCAATCTTGGCAAAGTTCTACATTCTAAAGTACAAAATACCCTACTCTGTACTCATCGAAATGTACAGAGCACTCGCAGAAAGTATTGTTATGTATGGTCTTAGTAGTTATGGTCGCACTTTCGACACTTATCTTAATAGGATATATAACCTGCAGTTACGGATTTTGAAAGCCATTGTACCGAAAAAAATTAAGAATGAATTTTGTGAGAATCCAGAAGGACTATTTAAATATTGCGATGCTATTCCTATACGCGACAGAGTTAACCTGATATTATTGGCAGAAAACTATTTTTTGTACGACGACTACATGACGCACCCAGTCACGACGCGGCAAGTGGCCAATAAAAAACTAAAAACAATAAGTGCGATAAACTTCTATGGCACTCGAACAACAGATTTTATCCTCCCAAGACTCATAAATAGCATTCCTAAAAAACTAAAAGATAAAATAACCCCAATTAATATTAAACTCTTACTTAAAAAGCATACCTTAGACAATCCGTTTTTGTAAATTACTAGTGCAACATAAATGCTATTCGTAATAATCATCTATATTATAAATTAAATAAAATAAAAATGACAGTATTTAGCAACAGCCTGTATACAATTGTGCATTGTCCGTTCGCTCGATGCGCTGTTGGCGTTCTCGGCGGTGCAGCGAGCGAACTGGTTTATGTAGGTACTTATGCCGGCTACCACTGTGACGATAACAATGCGAAAGAATGCTAATATTATTGAGTGTCTTTTGGTAACCACTTTATATATATTTATATTAAGTATCTTACGGTAAAATAGAGGAATACAACACCAGAGACAAACCTTATTTGGTTTAATTGGTGTTTTTAGGCAAGTTGTAAACCTTTTTTTTCTGATTTAAATAAATAAAAAAAAAAATAAAAAAAAAAAAAATTTAGAGGTGTCACTCGTTATAAATCGACTAAAATTGAAACTAGTTGAACATCACTATCGAATAAAGTAACAGTCTCTATAGTTCAGGAGAAAAAAAAAACACCAGCGACGGAGTAATTTCCTTTAGGTACGGCGGAGCGTCAATTATTATGTGTAGTGTTGTTGTGTGTGTTTTTTATACTGCAACACACGTAAAAATGCATTTGTTTAGATAGCCAAGTAATGCTACTTATCAAAACTAGTTTTGAAATTTTAAAACACTGCTTAGTTTATTCGTATAAACCTTAAATATGCAAAACCATACCGCGCTATTTGAGGAGCGCTTTGGGACCTACCTACGCCCACCGCACCGCGCCTGAGTGGATATATTGAAGACCTTCGATAGACGCAAAGCAACTAAGAAGTGCAGAATAGCGCCCGGCATTTCTCTTGATATCTCAAAGGCCTTTGACTGAGTCTTCGACACGGTAACTTTAAAAAACCTATACCTAATACAGCTAACTCACTGGTTTGTGCAAAAGAATATCTGATTTTAAAGAAAAGAATTATTTCACATCGACAGCTGCTTGTCACATTAAATTACTTTCGATAAATGTTGGGGTACCTCAAGGATCTCTTCTTTCTCCATCCTTCTTTCTACTACATATAAAATACTTCTTGAAACCTCTTATATTTGAGTTTGGTGGGTTAATCGTTTAAAAGCTTGAAATAATTTCTCTGAAGATATTAAAATTCAAAATTTTGCAGGCAATTAGTAGTAAGGTTTTAGTGTTAGCAAAAATGTAAACGAGGGTTAATTTTATTAATAGTTATTTACCTATATTGATTATTAATACGGTATTGTCACATTAACTTTTCTATATACGTATACACTAACTTACTTTTTCTGTGCGCAAAGAGATCCATTTTAACTTTAAAATATGACTTCTACATACTTATTCTATTAGCTGCATTATGTTTTTGTGGCTTTACCGCCGTTTTTGTAATTCTAATGGCAATTTTTATAGTAATTACAATAAAAGTGCCTAGGTTTAATTCTTTATGTGATTTTATGGGCATCGCAGTTTTATTGATAAATTTACAAAATTGCCAAAATTATTGCATTGGTGTTACATTCACATTGGTGTGTTGTTAAGGTTGTAATCATTTATAGACCATTTCCATGAATTATGTTTGTTTCCTTTACTTTTTATAATATTAATTGGAAACGCAAGATCAAGCACTTATTCTGTGTTAAATATAAATTACAAATAAGTTGTCTGTAGCTCATTATCCCGTATTTTAGTGATAAAAACATGTGTATGTAACCTGAGCATTGTGTATAACTTTTGAATAAGTTGTTAAAATAACAACGCTACTTGTTAATTGTGCACATAAGAATAAATAAGTTGAAACTGTGCTAATTTTTTTATTTTATAAGTATATTTTATCTTCAGAGATAAGTAGTAAGTTACCGATAGAGAGGAGTAATTGGATATTTCATCCGTTATTGTAAAATGAATAAATAAAAAAATAGAAAAATACTACAATTGAAAAACATGATTATGACGGAGGCAATAAAATATTGTTTTCTTATTTCTAACAATGAGACAGCAGCAGAAACCTTCTGCGCTCTTCAGATATTTTTATTATTGAAAACGCGTTATAGTTAGCTTATTAAAAGCATGAGTTGAATAGGTTTAGCTACGCTGTTGCAACTCAAAAATTTGACTTAATAATTATATGTTTTGTTGTAAAATGTTCAATCAATAACCTTGGAAAACTGAACGACTATGATAAAGTAAGTAACACACAAACTCAAGTAACTCAGCGGTAATGACATATTCACTTTGATCACACCACACAGAGACAAACTGAGGTCACACTCTTTAGTCAAGTAGTAGAAAGCTTTTACTTTACGACGATTTGCTCTATCTGAAACAAAATAACAAAGAGATTGAAATAATTTAAAAAATTAAAAAGAAAAACTGTTGCACCGGTAAAGTGTAGAGTATTAAGGAACAATATTGAATCATGAACGGAATTTAGCTGCATTTAACGTGTAGCCAACTTTTAATTTTTACATTAAAATCTATCTCTTGATAACGCTAACCATTAGATAGTACCTAATGCCTAGCGCGCTTTAAAGCGTATCTATTAGATACTACTGCTATGAATCATCAATCATTAGTTTAATAATATCTATCAGATGAAGTATCAGACTTATCAATATTGATTTAAAAACGTACCCATCGGCGTACTTTCCAATGCATTGTATAAAATATTATGAACAGCAGAAACCTGCATCAATGATAGCCTGGCGTAGTAGCAAGGAATTATTACGAGATTTGTGATTTTAAAACATCTTAAGATAGCATTGGCAAAAGCCGCAATGTTTATCTGAAAATAAAAAATATAACTTTTTTTATCAACGCTAGGGGCTAACATTTGATCACGGTCTCACCTGAAGTGACGACGTGGTTGACGATGGAGCATGCTTGCCTAGAAGATACCTGTTCACACAGTATAATAATACAGGCACGGGGTCTCATAAAGCTTACACGAAAATTAGTGCGAACGGGAAAAAATGTAGGTTGTGGTCAAGTCATTCATTCATTTGTCCCAATACCTCGCCGACACGCAATAGATGGCCTAAAATTTCTGACACCAGGGCTGACCACTTGCCTACACGAGAAGAAGAAAATAATAGATGTTGCTTGATAATCTTATGTTATAAAACAATTCGTAAATTAGCCCGAGTTATTACGTTGTTGTTGTTGTTGTTGTTGTTGTTGTTGTTGTTGTAGGCCGGCCCCCACTAGGTGGACCGACGACCTGGTGAAAGCCGCGGGGAGCCGATGGATGCAGGAGGCGAGCAGCCGCTCTAAGTGGCGCTCCCTGGGGGAGGCCTATGTTCAGCAGTGGACGTCTTCAGGCTGTTAATGATGATGATGATGATGATGATTACGTTGTATGAGATGAGGTATCTATAATGTAGGTATTATACTATCTGGGATACAGGGTTAGCAATTCCCCGAGTAACGAAAATTATCTAGGTAATTTTTTAAAATACCAATAAAATGTAAGTAAGCTCACTGTGGTCACTACTTTAATGAGTGATCGAAATTTCTAGTTTCGGCTACTGCCAAAACACAACAATCGTTAAATAATGTTATCGCTAAGTACTTACCGTTAGTCCTGCCATCATCAACCGAAGCAGATCTACCATCCATTTCAACAACATTATTGTTGATACCACTGACGAAAACATCATCATAATAAGCTGTGAAGAAACAATCATAATACATCACAATCATAATAACGTCATAAAGTGTACGTAACTTAATTAAAATACAAATTCATAATTTTGCTCAATCTAAAAATACAAGAAATATTTATCATACTTACCGCTACACCGACTGCACCATTGAGCCTTCGCGAACACTTGTCCAGACATTCATATGCTTGATGCAAACTACTAATATCTAGTTCTACTTTAAGTGATAGCCTCTCAATATCACTTAGCTTCTTCAAATCTCTTTTTGTATGACCATAAAGTTTCTCAACGTGCGCTCTGATGACTAGTACTTTCAAATATATTAATCTAATTTCGGTAAAATAGAATATTAACTCAAAATCGTGGCAAAAAATAGTAACAAAATTCAACAGGAACTGTGGTTTATTGTATTGGTATAGGTCGGAAATCAAACTATGTTCAATGATACTGTAAATAATGCACGCGAATGACCATATAATCATTCGACTCATATTGGATGTAAGGACTGCAGTATTATCTGTGTTTAATATTACGTCCAACCTACTCATACTTTTTATTATTTTATTCATCACCTTGGTCCCAGTTGCTTGTATGAGAATACTTAAAAATATATATTCAATGATGGAAGAGTTTTTATTCAAGAAGTGTGTAGTGCTTATGGCTTTACCAGTCGCACCAAAAATTAGGAAACATATAACGATCACAATGAGTACCAACGAATAAATAGAACTCAATGCTTTTATAAATTTTGAAGACGAGATTATACCAATCCGATTAATTCCCAGCAAAGCTTGCAATATTATAGGATATTTAATTAGTTTGATGACTTTCGCTTCATATGTTATATAATTGTTTTTATTAACTTCTGAGGCTTCTTTATTATTAGTATTATTTGATATGATGCTAACGACTTCCATTGTTACGGCCTGAATGCTTTTGGTATTTTTATTAGGAGTCGTATTGCTAAACAAAGTAAGTAATGAAATAACAACTCTAGATAATATCTGGTGTGACAGTTGATTGATTTGTAAATAGTTTTTCTATTGAACTTAGTATTTTTGGGCACAATAATTTCATTATTATACAAACTCTTATAAAGATATTTTGAATGATGTGTTTTTTGTTGTCAGTGATAGATAGTTTGTAAATAGATTGCATCAATCATAGATAATAATCTAAGTACAACAGAATTAATGAAAGGATGAGAGATACAAATATACCTTCTATTTATTTTTATTGATATAAGTATAATATGTAAAATATGTAATATGTATACTTATAAGTATTATGTCTATTATGAATATGTATTATGTTTATGCAGTTTTTATGATGTTTATTGTATATTATTGTATAGTATGTACGTTTATGAACAGCTTTTTGGGGAAACCACCGTCCATGTATTTTTGCGTTATTCCTTTCCATGCATGGTTGTCTGGAAGAGATCGCTTTAAGCGATAAGACCGCCAATTGTAACACTTCCGTTAAATTTGTACTTTTATTTATAATTTGTGTGTTTCAATAAAGAGTTTATCTATCTATCTATCTACAAATATAACTTAGCTTAATGAATTAATACAAATTGTGAGGTTTGTGTGTATTGATAAATGAGCTGCAGACAATCACTTTGCTAGGCTAAGTGTTATTATTATTATAGATAGGTCATCATTTGAACCATTCAATTATTAAGTGATTAGAAAATTATTAGAGAATTGAACTCAGCAAAGATATTCCCATTTAAATCTACCATTGTATTATGTAACTAGCTTTTGCCCGCGGCTTCGCACGCTTGTGTTATGTTATTTTTACGTTATAGTCTAATAATAGATAATACATTTCGTACCAAACAAAAAATCCACTAAATCTTTTCGAAGCTGAGCACAGTAACCTGTATGTGGAATGGAAGCTATTTAAGCCATTACCTAAATTTAAATGTTTTGAGTCTAATATAGATTTATAACAGTAACAGAAGTTTAAAACAAAAAACTACAATTTTATAAGTACCTCTTCATATTACAACAAAAAGAAATCATCATCACTTCACTCAGGTCTTTAACAGATGTTTCAGTAAATTTTGTTTAGGTAGTAGTTATTACCTAAGCAGTCAGGTACGGTTTAGAAAAATATGGAAGAACCACACACGATGATTCTTAAGTTTGGCTCCATACGGATTGAGTACCTACACTTAGCCAGTGTCCATAATAAGATTATAAATTGCTGGAGATATGCATTTACCTGTACGATGCGTACATAATTAATTTTCTTAATACTAATTAGGAATTACTAATACTAAACCACCACTCCCTAAAGAATCGAAAGTTATAATTATTATTATGTCCACTATTTTCCACGCTGTCTCATTCCCACTGCACTTTCAATGTTCCTACCTAGTGATGAAAGTGAGGAAGTAGGTAAAATCGTCATTACAAAGATAGTTACTTACCTACTATAACTATAACCTTCTTGAAATAACTATGGAATAAATCATTTTTTGCTCCCGTGGTGTATTTAAAAGCCCACAGATCTAAAATATTTTAACTATTAAAAACTTATTTCAACATGCAAGAAGAAGAAGAAGAAGAACAAATAAAAAAAAAACAGTTAAAAAACGAACGTTACGCGCCATGTTGTTGTTAATTCGAGGATTCAATTGCCATAATGAATACCTACATATTATTATATTTAAGTACCTACCATTACAAAAACAATTTTCATAAATATTTCGTATCATTGGCTAAATACAAATATCGCACTCCGGCTTACTTTAATGCCAAAATAAAAAAGGTTTTAAAATGCGTAGCAATGGTAAGGGTCTATAACTTAAGTAGCTATAAGTACTACAGGGGGTCTAGCTAAGATACCAATCACTAACGCTAACGCCTAACGCTAACTCCAAAACTGTATTGAAATGACAGTAGCTGTGAAAAAGTAAGCGATTTCCGAAATGTCATCGCAGTACATTTTGGAGTTAGCGTCAGTCCTCCATTATAAAAAGTTACTCTATGTTTGGCGTTAACGTTAGTGGTTGGTATCTTTGCTAGACCCCTGGTACCTTAAAACTTCCTTGGGATCGATCAAGAATATAGCAGTAGCGCAATAATAATTTTATCTACCTAATTAGAATGGTAACTTGTAGTAAGTTTATGTAAATTGTAAATAATACATTTGACCAGATCGCCAATAAAGAACATTGCTCCCGCCAAAACCTTATAAATCGAAGACTTGAATAAAAATATTAATTAAGTAAGCTTCAATATTGGCTAAGTATGATAATTGCGTGAAGCCTTATGAATGATTATAAAAAGTCCAAGAACCTACCCTTTTAAACAGTTTTCATAAAATACTTCCTATCATTGACTAAATACAAATTTTGTCTAATGCCAAAATAAAAAAGGTTTTACAATGCGTAGCAAAAGCTAGGATCAATAAATGAAGAACCTATAGGCACAGATTACTGAATATGTTACTACTATAGGTTAAGGTAAGCTATAGGTACTATACAATACAATTTTAAATACTTATTTCGAATGGTAACGCGTAGTAGATTTTTGAAAACTAATACATAATACCAGAGCGCCAATAAAGAATTTTGCCCTCGCCAAACCCCATTAAATCGAAAACATGAATAATAATTTTAGTTATGTTTCAATATTGGCTAAATATGATATCGCGTGAAGTCTTATAACTTATAATAAAAAGTCTAAGAAGTTTTTAGTTTTCGAAATTCCTTGTTCTCTGTGTCGTGCTCATATTTAAGAAGGTTCTCATACCTATCCTCTGTTTTAGTTTGGACCACAGATCAACAAAAAAACTTATTTATTTATTTTATTTTATTTATTTGGTTCACCAACAGTTGACACACAGTTTCGATTACACGGTTTCTAAGCTTAAAAATATTAACTATGTGCGCAACCAATTATAGGCAAACACAGCGTGCACTATTCTGAGATTAACAAAATAACAGTACTTAAAGTACTGTTACGATTCTAGCCTTAATTTATAGGTATAACATATCTGTTAAAATTATACTAATTGTACAATCCCTAGCGAGAAATAATAAGCTTATCTATATGCAATACATATGACTTCCTTGGGTATAGGTACTTACATAATGAACACATTTTTTTTCTCTAATCTGCATTGCATCGAGCGCAGACGAAGTTATCGCGCGATGTATTTCGCCGTAGCCCGAAAAGTGTGATGCACTCATGATACACTGCCGGTAATGCAGGCGCGCCAGTTGTTATTTACTGTTTTTTGTTTTTTATGTTATAAATACAAACATGCTATTAAAATTTATTTTTGTAATCGCAAATAATATTCTCACAGTTAGTAAAACATATTTATTCGCCGACATGCAATATAACGCTACTGCTTCCTCCATTTTATTTAGCCCACGTCGGTCGCGCAGCAGGCAAACAAATTGACTGTATGTCCGGGTTGGGGCGCTACAAAAACATCGAGGATATTCAACAACGCGGTTTTTGCGCGCCAACTCAACAGCAAAGGTTCGGGCGTATATGAAGCCGCGCCATAATAGTAACAGAGTTTTGTTTCTTTAATCTGTGCATCCGGATAAACCCGAGATAAAATTACCGTCAGTGGCACAGAGCACATTTTTTTCTCTCATCTAAGATTAGTAGCTAAAATAAAACTTACCTTGGTGTGGACCAAAATATAAGAAAAAAAACTTACCTTGAAGCCTTGAAGTGGCCATCTTGTTAAAATCCCATTCCGTTTCATAAAGAAATCTTAATCATTTTCACCAAAAAAAAGTTTCATTATTTAAAATTTAATATATCCTATGTTGTGCGCCGGGTTTTTCTTAGCTTATTAGTGAAAACCGCATGAAAATCCGTTCAGTATTTTCGGAGTTGTGCCGTAACAAACAAACAAACAAACAAACAAACAAACAAACAGACAAAATGTCTAAAAAGTAGCTTAACGTGATCAGCGAAAAATTTCAAGCCAACCTGTGTCATTTTTTTGTCGATATCTTGCATTTACAGATTTTTTTATCTCTACAGTTTTATTATATGTATAGAAGATAGGCATACCACAGCGCTAGTACGTAAGAACTATTTTATTTCTGCATTATTATACCTATATTTCTTTGTTGAAATAATAAAGAGTTACCACATGTTTGTGACCACAACAGATAAACTTCTTTTGTGGATATTTAAAATGCATTGTAACGCTCCCTTTCTGCACCGGATGTGCCATCAATCTTTTCCATTCTGACATAATAGGTGCCAAGGTTAATAATCCCACACACTGGGCGTTATAAATGCTCCCCGGACAAGCCAGGATATGCTTCATCAATCATAAGGTGAGGCATGTTACCCTGGGAATAAATTGGGTACTGATTGTACAATGTACTGTGTATGTAGAAGTAATCAGAAAAGTGCTGAGTAATACCGAGACCAATACTAAAACTATGGATGGTACCTATATATTATTTTGGAAAATGAATAGTTCTAAACGGGTTAGTTGAAGGTAAAAATTGCGGGTCATAACCATAATCAATACCTATGATAGGTATATAGGTCAAGCTACCTCAGGCTCGACACAATAACCATATTACTGTTACATTATGTAAGAAACACTTTGTTTTTAAGACTATGACACAGAATGTTCTAATTAAGCCCACCATACTTCACCTGCGTTTAGTTTAATTAAAACAATTTTGTGAACGAATTAAGTTGAGTTGTTCACGCGAAAATACCGGCGAAAACAATAAGGCAGTACCTAACATTCTTGTCAAGAGCGTTCTCTTTTCTCGAGCCTAAATTACATGCTTGGGCTGCTTTCAGAGTTGTCTTTAGTGATAATAGAAGATTTTCTTTGAATTGTTATTATTAATAATTCAAGGTTAACCAAAATAAAAAAGATCTACGTACGTAGCGAGCACTATGAATGCTACGAGCGAGGACTACGCAAACTTAATTATACTGTAAAAATAATAAAAATGTAAAAAATACATGAAAAATTAAAATTTTTACTATCTCTCCGATCTTTATTATATTTATGTCTATAATAGAGAAAAGTAAAGATCTTGTAAAAATGCTCCAAAATACTCTTTAATAAGTACTCTTCTTTTCGTAACCTAAGAGTAAGAAAGCATAAGTATCAGATGATTTAGTTTATCTACGTGTCTCGAGGTTATCCTATTGGAATAATTAGATCGGATGTATCGTATTTTTTTGTTGTAAGCAGCAATTTTATATGGAGGAAAATAAACTTTTCGACTATGTCAAAGATTAGTTATAATAGAGTTACAAAATAGTACAAAAGTTAAAAGTAAAATTATTTTAATATGATTTTCATAAAATCCGTTTTAAGTAGGTACTTTTCAACCTTCGCTTTCTATTCCGACAACGGTACATGTAGTTTTCGCTGACTTTGACGGGCCCGATAGCTCAGTTGGTAATAGCCCTGTCTTCTGAACTGAGGGCTATGAGTTCGATTCCTACCCAGGACAAACATTTGTGTAATAAGCGTCGATGTTTGATCTGTCTGGGTGTTATATTATATTATAATGTATGTATTTACAAATAAAAAGTATCTGAGTATCAGTTATCTGGTACCCACTGTACAAGCTTTTCTTAGTTTGGGCCTAGATGGCGTTGTGTGAAATGTCCACACATATTTATTTATTAAAAAAAAAGCAATTCCATTCAGTTAGGTCCAGCGAGCAGTCAAGAGTTACTGAAGTACTCTATAAAGAAGAGTATACTGAATACTGTCAGCCGAACACCTTCGTCAAATGTTTATTGGGCTGCGCCGATGTGGGAAACTAAGTGGTGCCTGCTAAATGGACAGTGAGAAAGGTTTGTTTCAGGTTACTTTCATTTAAGGGATGAAGGTTATTGTATATTCTTAGTAAGAATCCTTTTGAGGTTATGAGGCTAATAAAGTCTGGCCTACCTCAAACCTGGGAAGTGTTTGAGGTAGTCCGGACTTTATTAGCGAAAGCAGTAAATAACAGACCTGATCGCTCGTACAACTGAACCGATGGGGCGAAAGGTCGTGAGTGGCGACCATGAACCGGAAGACGCAGTGTAGGCTGTCTCTTACTAGATGGACTAAAGATCTGGGGAGCTGATGGATGCAGGAGGCGAGCAGCCACTCAAAAGATTTGTCTAAGTTTTTTTTTCGTTTTATTTCAATAATAAAACATCAAAGCAGTTCCATTGAACCAGTCAGATTTAGTTATCCTATTATTTGCGCAACTAATAGTAAAGCGTTTTAATTAACCGTTCTCTGGCAAATAATCTCAATATGGGTTTGTTCAATAGGTTTTCAACTGTATTGAGTGGTAAGCTGTTTACTCGACACTGATTAAAGGAAAACTCTGGTTGAAATTATTTATAAAGACAAGTCATGCCTTGCGGTTTCACCCGTGTGAAAACGATTACAATATCCCACAAGGATCATTTAACTTTTCAGGATCAAAAGAGGAGGTTATTGTAATGATAGGACAAACGTGAACTTACTTGTTTACGTCATACTTTTTTTTTTGGTAGGACAAACATTTGAAACGAAACTAAGTACCCTTTTCTTTTAAAGATGAACTGTGCTACATGGTCGTTTGGCGCTTAACTTCAGGAGAAATCTGTAAAATAAGTAGTACTTAAACTATATATAAAATAATAAAATTACATGCCTTGCCTACCTACTAATTCCAGCAAGACGGGTTCTGTCATTTCAGGGCTGAGTAACAAAAATACATACACCATTTCCCTTTAAAAGTAATAAAATGACATAATACGTACGTTGCTACATAAAATATAGTATTGTGTATTCTGAGCTACAACCCCCTCATCAATCTTCGTTTATATAAACCAGCAAGTTGCAACCCACTCAAAACGATTTAAACCCACTTCAAAAGATTCTATTTAACCACTGTTTAGACTAATGTTACTCGAAAGTTAGTCGTTACAAAACCCTTTATATTTTAAGTTAACTAAAAGATAAAATAATAGTCCTTCGTTGCTTAGTGCCTATTTTGTTCACCCTTTGCACATCCGAGCTTAATGTAAAACTTTATTATGTGGGACTAATCTTTCCCTCGCGTCAACGGATCTATGCCACTTCTAAGGACACCGCATACACAATGGGTTATTTCCAAAATTTCTCGAATTTTTACGGTTATGAGAATATAAAGTAATAATTTTGACGGGTCCTATGGCTCGGTTGGTAGTATCCCTGCCTCCTGAACTGAGGGCTGTAGGTTCGATTCCTACCCGGGACAAACATTTGTGTGATGAACATAGATGTTTGTTCTGCGTCTGGGTGTTATATTGTATTCTATGGCCCATATTCAAAAACCAATTTTAAATGGTTCCTGAAATGTGTTCTAGGTGATACAATTTTACGCTCAGACAGCTCAAAGTATGTTTTCATTTGCCTATTTTAGTTAGAATGGCATTATTTTGGTTTTACACGGAACCAGTGGATTTCGTTCGATCTTTCATTCGAAAATAGTTTAATCTGTATTTTTGATCACTTTGTTTTTTATACGATATGACAAATTATGACTAATAGCAGTTTTTACCAATGTACTCTGTGTATAATAGTTATCTGTGATGACCAATGAGAATTCGTTTGTTTCTCGAAATCCACAATCCACATTTTCTTTACAAGTCATCAGATAGAGTTTTGGCGGGAACGCGGAAAAATTCACGTCATTGCATTGTATTATTATTCAAAACTTTTGCTTTTTCCAGTGTTAATGTTTAAAATTGGTGGCGTTTTACGCATTAAGTGCTGAATTACGAGCATGAGTGAGGGCAAGTGATATAATGTGGTGAAACGTGATTTTTCGTGTTGCTTTCAAAACTCCATAGAAGCTTCTACTAAAGTTGCCACCACTTTGCTGGAGCATGACTTAGACTGGACTATGACTACCTGACTTAAACTGGACTATGACTATGACTAGGACATGACTTTGCGTGAAATATTTTATAACACGATGAAAATATAATACTTGACACTGGCTAAATACACTATGTGTGGAGCCAAAATATAAGAAAAAAAAAATCATCAGATATCGAACTATTTGCATTGCATCGTGTTTACGTATATTGTCACCTGAATTTAATCATCAACATTAGCCTACTCCACTCCCTAATCCACTGCTGAATATAGGCCTTCCCCAGAGAGCACCACTTTGAGCGGTTGCTCGGCTACTACATCCATCGTTGAGGTTAGTAAATTCTAATTTACTTTGGATCGCTTTGGGACCTACCTACGCCCGGCGCGCCGCGCCTGAGTGGTTAAAAGCAAAGACTTTTATCCAGTAACGAAAAAAAAAGTAAGGCAAAACCGTACACACCACTTTGGGTGTGATTGGATCTCAGCTGTCAAACTCAAAATCAGTCGTTGCTTGGACGTACAACACCCAGACACAGAACAAGTATTTGCGCTTTTTTAGGGTTCCATACACAAAGGGTAAAATGGATCCTATTACTAAAGACTTCGCTGTCCGTCTGACTATTCGTTTGCCCGTCTGTCACCAAGCCATATCTCATGAACCGTGATAGATAGACAGTTGAGTGGTTTCACCCCCAAAAATAGCCTACAATAAATCTAAGAAGAAATAAAAGCTATATAAATCAGAAAATTTGTTTCATTTAATCCTTTCTAGAATATAAACTCATACATTTCATTAGTTACTGCAGGAATGTATCATGCTCCTGTAGTATTTAATAAAATGTATTATGAGGTTTAAAAAGTTGTATTACAACACCAATAACTTTCTAAGTTACTCCCATGTCGTTTTTTTTTGCCACGGCGCGTATATACTGTGCTATCGATATCGATATTTGAACATGGAACTAGGTGCACCACTATGGTGACACAAGCGCTTGGTGGAGACACTGTAACTAACTGTCAACCATAGAGCTCTCCTATCCACAGAGTACATTGGTAAAGATTGAAAGTCCTATCTGTCTTCACTAATATAATAGATAGCTGTGATACAAAATTGTTGAAAATAATTTATTGAAATTATTATGTGGCTTCAAAATCACGAACGATAGACAAACGGGAAAAATAAAACAACCAATTGACGACAAAGCGAACCGCTATAATTATATGAATCTCCATACTGCAGTAGAAAAGCTTGTTTATAATATCGGAGAATTCGCCCTCATGTATGAAAATACATGAGATAAGGAGATAAGAATATACGATAGCTATTTCAACACGTAATAATCCTGACCTAATGCAGGCATATATCAGGATATATGGCCGTGTATTTAAAAGCTCACAGAGGAAGTGACCAGACGTAGATTCGACGATATAGCGTTGCGGAAAGGAGGACCTGGAGGAATATGTTAGGTGTATTCCACGACCACTGCATGTGTTTTCCGAGACGATTTTGTAGTGTTTATTATGAAAAAAAATCACCACTATGAAATAAATCTACCATTTGCATTCAGCTTTCACAGTTCACTTACTTACCTTACCTACTAAAGATGGACTAAACAGTGGCTTTATTTAAGTAGGTATACTCAAGCACTGTTTTGAGTTTGTTTACCTAAATACTCTGCAAGAAACATAACCTGCCTGACTGATACACCTGTTAGGTGTCCACCAAAGCGCCAACCATCTAACAACCACTAAACCATTCAACACCACTTTGAGCGGCTGGTTGCCACTTGTATCAATCGGCTGCTCTGCGGTTTTAACCAGATCATCGGTCCACCTAGGTTTTGGGAGGCCACCCTACGCTGCATGTTCCAGCTCGTAGTCGCCACTCAAGAACTTTTCTTCCCCATCGGTTTCAGTTCTATAGTTAGTAATGTGCGACGTGGCCTGCCCAGCCCATTGCCATTTCAATCCACTTGTGTAAATAAATATCAGCCGCTTTAGTTCTACGGATCTGCTCATTTCGGATCTCATCGGATATCCTCCCAAAATTGCTCAAATTTGGTATTCCGTGGTGTTGTCTTTACCAATGTACTCTGTGGTGGTGTCTGACTTACCAATGTACTCTGTGATTTCAAACTTGATTTGGGACAAAATGGAACTAAATATGAAGTAGATATGAGCGCCGCGTTAGCGCGCCGCCGTCACCGTAAATTCATGACGGCGCTGAGCACAACACGGCGGCGTGCCGTCGTGGCTTGCTTTCTCGCTCTTACTAATGAGTACTGACCGATCCGACAGTTTCTGAAGAATGCATCATAACGCTATTTTGATGTAACACCACATAATCGCAATATTTTTGTAGTCCAAGCGCTAACGTACTCTACAGACATGACAGACTCATCTCCGCATCGTCGTCACCCTAGAAATATCTTGGGTGACTCAGAACACCCTATTACACACAGCCGTCATATCGATTGCGCTAGGATAGTAAAGCGGAATCTGACCTAAGTGAACCATATTATCTTTCAGTTTTACACTTGATTGTACTTAAATTACTTGACATATAGCGTATTTGGCAAATTTCATGATTGGACAAAAAGACAATTTGACGAACTACCGATTTGACCAATATCCAATTTGACAAATTACCGATTTGACGAATATATGATGACTGATGACTGATAAAATACTATATAAGTATTGTATCAGTCATCTGGTTCCCATAGTACAAGCTATGCTTAGTTTGGGGCTAGATGGCGCTGTGTGAAATGTCCACACATATTTATATTTTATATTTATATCTAACTTGACCAATGTCGTTCAACCCTCGTTTTCGTCACTGGTATAAAAATCGACGTAACGTGACAATGACAACAGACGATCTCGCCGGCAAGGTCGACCGACCGTGTGGCCCCGTAGCAATATGACTTTCTGTAAGTTTTTTTAAAGAAATTGTACGCAGGAAAAAATCTCAAACCAAGGTCGCCGCGACGGCGAGCCGCCGCCGCCGCCGCCGTGAAGACTTAGTACACGCCGCCGCCGTAAAATTGGTCATCAGTGCTCATATCTATGAAGGCGTGAACCATTTACGGGCTGCGATTTTATGGGCGGGGTTATAGAAAAAATGGGTGGGTCTATTCCCTCCAGTGGATCGTTATTGGTTAATAAGTACTTTATCTTGTAAATAATAAACGATTTTAAAGCTAGGCACATATGACTTGGCCAAGTTCATTGGCTGATTGTAAAATCTGAACATCCAATGAATGAGCTGTTTTTTTTGTACTGATAGTTACAGGGTAAGGTGGGTCCGGTCGTACCCCCTGAATAAAAAACTGGTAAAAAAATGTCTGTCTATGTATTATAAATTAAATCAAAATTCTTGCGTAGTACCTACATTGATTCTTTAGTTATTACGCTAAATCAAAATATTATTAAAATCTTTCAGAATTTAATTTACATGATTTTAATTTTTATTCTAATTTATTTTTATACCTACCTACTTACTTAATTATTGATTCATTTGTATTATGTTTTATAGGGCCAATGTCTGAAATAAATGATATTTAATTTAATTTAAGTAATTTAAATTTTTTTAAAACAGATATTCATCATCATCGGCCAGAAGACGTCCACTGCTGAGCATAGGCCTCCCCCAAAGAGCGCCACTTTGAGTGGTTGCTTCCACGGTCCACCTAATCTAGTGAGGGGCCGGTCTACACTGCATCTACTAGTTCGTGGTCACCACTCGAGAACCTTTCTTCCCCATCGGTTGTCAGTTTTACGAACGATGTGACCCGCCCACTGCCACGTCACTTGGTAATTCTGAAAGGTATACCGGTGACTTTAATTCTCTTGCACCTCATTTCAGATCTTGTCTCGCAAGGAAACACCGAGCATAGCTCTCTCCACAGCTCGCTACGCGACTTTGAGCTTACTCATTAGGCCAACAGTAAGAAACAAGGTCTCAGTGCCGTAAGTCATCACTGGCAACACACACTGTTTGAAAACTTTCATTTTCAGGCTTTGAGGTATTTTAGACGAAAAGATAGGTCGAAGTTTCTCGAACGCTGCCCAGCCGAGTTGGATTCTCCGTGCGACCTCTTTGTCGAAGTTGGACCTACCCATTTGGATCTAGGCATATTTTTGTTTACGACATTGAAAGTATCGTTCCCATCAATTACCGGTACAGGTGGAACATGGGCATTAGACATGATTTTCGTCTTGTCCATGTTCATCTTAGACCAACGTGTTGGGAGACTATTGAGATCGTTGAGCATGGTGCTAATAGATATTATACCTACATATTTCAATGTGTTTCTAAAAAATACTTTGGGTACAAACTTACAAAATAACTGGCCAAGTGCAAGTCAAACTCGCGCACTAAGGCCTCCGTACCATTAACTATAAAATGACCAAAAAATCACATTTGTTGTATGGAATAAGGAAATAGTATCCATTATGACAATTGGTGAAATTGGTTGAACTAATTTATTGTTGGTGTATGTATCTACTAGATATTACTAAACTATCATCTTCCGTGACTTGTTTCCAAGGCATTATTAAATATTTTTTTATGCATAAATTAATAATATTACTCAAAAGATAAACTTTAGTGAAAACAAAAATAAAATATCACAAAAAATTACAAAGTTACAAGTAAGCATTTTAAAAACAGGATTAGAAAGAGATAGCTCAAACGGCCAGTGATGTCAGAGCAAGGTCGTTCATAGTACTAGGCTGTGGTAGCTTTACAAACAATCTCTTTGGCATGTGACGTCACAAGTGGACTTTTCATAGTAACTGTGGAGGTGCTCTGTTTCGCGAGAAAGGGACAGAAGATGGCCTCTCCTTTCTATACCGATTTTACTTATTTTTTTAATTATTGCATTCATTTTTAATCTTCTTTATGAAAGTAAAGTATTTACTTGTTAATTTTTAATACTAGTCATTATGCCTATTATTGTCTTAGGCATTTATGCAACTGACTGAGTTTAGTGCACCGAATTTTTATCGTTTAGTAAATCCTAGAGAAATAAAAGCAAACCTAGGAGCTGTCAAACTTTAGTGCAGACGGGGATTAGACTGTGGTACGACTAAGGCAACCTTTCTCTAAAATAGTGATTGGTTAAAAGAAAGATTCCATTTGGCCAATGACGACGAGATCTTCATACACAAGCATGCGCAGTAAATGCCATTTTACGTAGAAAGTTTTTTAACTAAAATGTTCTACAACTCTTATAGAGCTGTCAAATGCAGTGGTATTCAAAAACGATCATCAAACCTGTTCTAGTCACAGATAACAGAAAAAACTATTGTTACTCTGTGGTTTTAGTAATATGACGTTTCCAGTAGCATTAAAATTATTTTACACGGAATTCGGTCATATTGTTCAGTTTTTTATCAAAATGCTTATTCTTATCTATAGTAATTTTTATAACTTAAAAAACCAAGGAATTCATATGCTCATACCTAACTGGAACGACGACGTTCCTCACGAACCTACCAAGATACGGCAAGATTGGTTGAATAATGCGACCTGTACGCAAGTACGACATCGTACTTGCGTACTCACTTCGTTCGCTTTGTCAAATATTTCCCAAAGAATACACAGTCGTGAAAGGTTCTCGAGTGGCGATCACGAACCGGAAGGCGTAGCGTAGGCAGAGGCCTCACTGGATGAACCGACGACCTGCTGAAAATCATGGAGAGCCGATGGACGCAGGAGGCGAAGAGCCGCTCAAAGTGGCGCTTTCTGGGGGAGTCCTATCTAATGTCTAGAAGCTATAGATGATGATGATAATGAAGCAGTTGTGAAAGCTACAAGCTATTTTAAAATAAAGGAATAGAGAGAGACAGGTCTAACATTCTGTGACGTCAGTTCTTGCTCATTCATAGTGCTTCATTATTTAGCTGTGGTAGCTTTACATACAATAGAGTATTATCACAGAGTAAGCAACGCATCAATGGCACGTCTTAGGCTACTGTGACCTCTTCCCATCAGGAGGGCCGTATGCTTGTTTGCTACCTATAGCATAAAATCACATGAAGTCATAAACGTGCGTTTTCAAAGTCACTGTGGGGAATCTCTGTTTTGCAAGAAAGGGACAGCCAATATCTCCTCTAGAAACTTTAAAAGATTATTACTCTGAGATTTATTTACAGATTTTACTAATTTTTTCATTTAATTTGAGCCTACAAGCGCTGTTATGAAAATAAAATTTTAATTTTAAATAAGAAACATGAAATAAGAACCATGTCTCGAATAACCTTTTATTTTAGTTTCATCCTAAGGGTGAACATATTCAACAATATGTGGTATACCACAGATACTGCTATATAATGTTACTATATACGTAAGGCCTCCGTCACTCGATGTACTTGCGCGCGCTAACTACCTACCGTCAGATGGATTGTCGAAAAGCCTTAAATCAGCGCTGTTGCCGCCAACCGCGTGACGCGGTCGGACAATTCAACTTTACTAGGAATTGAATTAGTGTTAATATAACTTTTAGAAATTTATGTGCAGGTAGGATACGTAGATGTACCTACATCGAATATAAAAAAACAAGATTTTCTACAGGATGTAATTAAATTCATAAGCATAAATTGAACCCATGATACTACATCATTTATAGATGATTATTAAATAGTAAAAGTGTGTAAATGAAAATATTTTTATTGAAAATTATGAAGATTGCCGCGGCACCTAACGCAGTTGGCACGGATGATTTTGATATATTTAATCGTTTTTATACCTTGTATACTAATTAAAAACAGTACTACATTATTTTAATTAAATTTTGTATTGTAGCATTTGATTAAGTAAGTTATTCCATTTTTTGGAGTTATAATTATTACTAAACCAATGTGTTAGAATTCAAAAATTTTGGTCCAGACGTAACCAGTATCAGGAGTAGGTACTTAGTTTCAAAGGGTGCTAATTAATTCAATTACACCCAGTATATTTTCTATTTAGGTACCGGATAATGATGAAAGTAAAACCGTAAGAAAGTTAACCAATAATCATGTTTCTGATACCTACTGATGTAGGTACCTACTTAGGTATTTTATATATTTTGTCATTATCTTATTAGTTAAAATATACACAGGCCACATCCACATCTAATCTAAATATTGGAGAGAAACATTGACATTGAAAAAGTGGCTATCAGTTGACAACGACAAGCGCCTCCCTAGTCACTATCTCCCTCGAACCACGTTTCCGTCCGATGTACAAATTCCAGTTAGTATAGAATATCATATTAAACTTCCATGTGCTTGACATCAATTAACAACATCTGTCACTGTTGTGTAAATTATATACTCTTTGACTGTTGTTTGTATTTTCTTTGTACGACCATGGTATTTTAAAAAATAAATCCAACAAATTGTGGTGAATTATCCACCAAAAATAACTTAATAATCATAAAAAAATCACCTACTAAAATAAATTGGAAAAGCAACGTAAACTACTTATCTGACAAAGTGAGTAGTACCTACCAGACCGATACTTCTATTCATCGATAAGTTACCACGCATAGCTCCATGATACCACGATTGACCATCATCAGTCTGAAGGGGAGCACGTCCACTGTTGGCTTGGGTAACTAGCCTCTTGAATCCAACAGCTCCTGACGGTTTTGTTAATATCTACCTACTCATACGTTACGCCTTATCGGTCCGTGGTATCCACGCGAAAATCTTTTTGGTTCTCATCGTTTATATCTTAGTGTCAATAAAGAGTTTATAATATAATTCTTTTCTGTGTTTGGTACCGAGTAGGTATACAGCAACCATAATTTAAAGTACACAGAAAGTAGAGCCTATGTTCAGTAGTGGACGTCTTCGGGCTGCTAATGATGATGATGATGAGAAAGTAGAGCTAGGTACTACCAGGCCACCACAATGGCCACAATGGTCGTGTTTTTTAACATTTTCACATATTTCGTATTTTGTTTCAGAAATGAGAGCCTGCAGTACCTACTGTGTTGTGCTTTTGTTACAGTATTGTGATCATAAAATATTGGTAATGTTACGTTAAAGCGCATGCAGTTTCCGCAACGACTTTGTAAACATGAAACATGACTACCCGCCTCTTATAATGCTACAATTTACACCCGTTGAGCTAGATGTACCTTATTTGTCTTTGGTACTATAGTCGCATTATGTATTAATACCTTCTTAGAATAATTGTATTTATTTTATAAATTGAAATAAAACTTTGTGAGGTCATGTTTTGCATTATACTTCACCTATAAAAACATCTCCCCAGGATCCTTGCGTCTTTTTCTCACAGGGCTTATTTATACGCTCGTTATACGGGTATATGGCCAGATGAGACCAACAGCATTAAATTGGCACTACAAAATTGCAGTTTCAGTAATACAGCACTAGTAAGATAGACCTAAGTCTCAGAGTGGTATTTTTTATGTCGATGAGAAGTTTGTGAATATTTACATGAAATAAATCACATAAAGCTAAACGAGATAAGTACCTATGTTTTCCTATTGTATTCAACCGTGTGGTCCAGGTATAACTATATATAGGCCCACCACAAATCTTGTCATGGCTACCATAAGTGCAAGCAATGGGCAGCAATATTCTCTTTCGCACTGAACTGTAATTAAGGGAAGCTCAACTACTTAGAACGAGCCGGTAAAGCTAAGCAATGGACGCCATGATCACTGCTTAGATGGGTGACCGCCACAAAAAGTGATCATTTACAGCTGAGCTCTACAATGCTCCGGTGAAAGCACGTTAAGCCATTGGTCCCAGCTACTGTGAGCAGCACCAGAGCTGACTTCAATTCTTCAAATCCTTGAAATTCATCCTTTCTCGTGAAAGAATTTCAATCACATTGTATACCAAAGCCGTTTGCAGTAATCATATCGCAGATTTCTTTTTACAATACCCCACGAAAATGTTCAATGATCCCGTTAAAGTACCCTCCTACCTATTTTAGCTTAAAACACGATTTTAGTGACGAAATCAGCGTTTTCGATTACAATTTTTTCTATTAAATCGGTGATTCTCCGCTCTGATTGGACGTTTTAACATGACGTTTCAAACTTTGCTCTGATAGGTTATAATATCGTTTAGTATTTGACAGATTGATGACAGATTGACACAAAATGGAGGATAAAATGATGATAAAATTCGTTTTTGAATACAAAATTTCACTAATCTCGATTTCAGAACGATTTCAGGAAGCTTTGAGTAAATTCTGAAATACACAACTTGCATACATGCCTTTATAATAGAGATAAAAATGGTTTTTGAATACAAATTTCGTAAGTAGTTTCTCAAACGTATCTTTAATCGATTGCAACTTTCTTTGAATATGCCCCTATGTATGTATTTCCAAAAAAAAAGTATATAAGTATTGTATCAGTTATCTGGTTCCCGTAGTACAAGCTATGCTTAGTTTGGGGCTAGATGGCGCTGTGTGAAATGTCCACAAAATCTTATTACAAAAAAAAAAATTTTTTTTGTTTAATTTAGTTATTTTTATAATTACTTGGTCATATTTGTTCCCACGGCTGATGACGTCATATTTTGCTAAGAACAGTTTAGAGGCACATTTGGCATAGAGTGACGTCATCATAAAATCAAATGAAATTGAAATAGGTACTAATAATCCAACTATACTAAGAAATATTTTGATTTTGAACCTATCGGTAAGCCTGTTCCTGGAAATGGATTTATAATTATTACAACAAATAAAAAAATTAACATACCCCATTACAATTTTACATAGCTTTTCTTTTACCAACCAGTGTTGGCCTCCCAATTTCGATTTTATGTTTAATATTTTACTTAATATTTATTAAAAATTTAACACGTGTAAGGCCAATAGAAATTGGACACTTAATAATATTTTTGGTTCATCTTCGTTTTTGTTTTTCATTGGCGAGTTAGGGTTATATTGGTTCCTGATAACCTTAAAAACATGATGAATTGATGAATTTTTTTGAGTCACACATCACAGTCATTATTAACCTGTATATAGCCGTTTACCGCTGAACATAGACCTCTCCCTAAAACTCCACTTTGGAGGCCTATATATCAAAGGGAAGATTTGCCATGATCACCACGCTGAATAGGGGGCTTGGTGATTCCTCGAAGATTTAATTTAATGTACCAAGTAAAATACTATTGCCCATCTCCTGAATACAACTACCCTAAACTGTCTCTTACGGCAACCACGGAAAGAAACTCACTTTTTGATAGAAATAACCATTGAAGAATTGTCAATTAGTACTACTTCATCCTATTTTAGTAAAGTTTTTATATTGCACGATTCATTTTCATTATTCTTCGTTTTGAGGTCACGTACATGACACCAAATGGGTAACAGAAAAAGGCAGATACGTCAGGATCAAATAGAATTTATTACTTACTGTAAGCCCTGCGGGGAAACTATTTGATTTCCACAAAAAAGAAAATGGCCATGCTATCGGTCGGCACAGGACAGTTGAGCAAGCCTCAACAATTTCTTTTTTCTACCGATAATACCTTATAAAACCAACGGAACCGCTCACCCAAGGAAAATGTTATAATAAATATTATTATGGTCTTATTTCTTCGTACCGATGAGGAAAACAAAATTCAATATTCCCGATGTTATAATTTTGATTACGAATAATTAAAATTAATTTGGGACCAGAAACAATAGGCATCTCAAATGAATCTGTATTTTGCTTTCGCTTATTTTTTATAATCTGTTGTTTCCATTTTCAACAAAAATACTGCGCAGTAATTTAAAGTGCCTTACATAACAAAGATCTTTGTATTTAATCCATTGGACCATTACTATTATGTTCACAATGAATCGCTTTAGTTAAGGGGCAATGTAGGACAACATTTTGATGTGTTTTAATTAAAGTCTTGAACATTATCTTGAAGCGTTTTTACCTGAACTTGAAAAAGGTGAATATAATATAAGTGATATGAACTTTTTTATTCATACTTATCATGGAATGGATAAAATTGCATTCACCACGAACTAAACTAGCTAAATCAGGTAACCATCTTTTCTATAGACATCCCTACGGCTGACTTTCCTGTTCAAAAATAAAGATTTGCGATTTGCTACCATAGCTTAGCTTAGATGGTAAAAACGTCTAACCTGAATTTATAATACCTTTCCTTTTCGGTCATGATCAAAACCAGCCTAAACTAATGTTAAACATACCATGTAGAAATCCCACTGATGTTTAAACAAACGACCGAGAAAGATACTTTCAGTCGAATCTACCCGAGTGATGTTTTAATTACACGCCCCGCCGGCTACATACCTTGGTGAGAATGTGTTTTATTTCTCCTTGTTTCACATAAGCTTAAACATGTGCGACCACAGCGACTGCAGTAACTAAGCTCTACAGTAATCTCTATAGTTCCTAAAAATTTTAGGAACCAGTGGAATTTAAGATCTCGCATTCTAAGTCCCCCAATCGTCTCCCAATTGAGCTATGGTCACATTCGGTAATGGCTGCGTAAATATTTATTGCATTTTTGTACCAACAAGCAGCCATGGTGACATATTAGGACCTGTGAACCTGGAAGTCACGGGTTCAAATTGGCGCAGTTACTGCTAGAACAACGTCATGGAGGCAGTTTTCTTTTCCTTTTTTACGTCAGACTTATCTACCATTTCACCACGCTCTCATCCTATGGGAAATAACGAATTGACAATGTGATCGAAGGTGTAACATTGTATGATATCACTTATAGAGATGTAAGTTTCTTTCCTATTCGAAACTGACATGGCTTAGGTACTGATAGTTTTCTTTTTTTTTTAAATAGATGTTCCTTGGAATCACATTTCTCGACGCTGACATTGATTCACATGTCCGCAGTCATAAGGGTCGCTCACGTATGTCTGAGCTTTAATTACAGGTTCACATGTAACACTCTTGGTCCTCCTTTTTCGTGTACCTACATTTTGATTCCGGTAACAAGACCTTTTGGGAAGAGGAGTCTCATATTTCTGTAAGAAATAGTGTTCAGGAATAGACATGAAATATTTATTATTGTTTGCTTGGGGACAGACAGGAATAAATAATCTCTAATGATATAAAATTAAGGGAGAGCGTATGTGGCTCTGTTGTAGCCCGTGTGAATTCCAAGCCGACACAACCAGGTTCAAATATTACTCAGTCCTGCTCCGATGACTTTTTAGTTATGTGTGTAAATTACACTCTTTCACGGTGAAGGAAACATCGTAAGGAAATCGGCCTTTTCAAGACCCTTCCACCAACCCGCACTTGGTGCGTGGGCCTACACTGTCTCCATGTGAGAGAAGACCCATATCCCAGCAGTGGGAACTTATTGGACTGATGACGACGAAAGAAGCTTACCCAAGTCTTTGACTGCCGTCGGTCACCATGACATTATTTTCTATGGTTTCGGGGTCACTTAGCTATTAATGTGAAATGTTCAGAAGATTCAAACGGCTTTTTTTGCAAATTACCATTAGTAAATAATTTTGATACCTAGTTGAAAAATAAGGATAAGATAAATTAAAAAAAAGTCATATCAAATTCTTGGTACCTACTACAGAATATAAAATAAACTGGGGGCGTACAAGAGCTTGTAATAACTTCGCTTCATACTTGAAAATGCAGATTAATAATTTCAAATTCTAAGAACTCGAACCGGATTTTGGACGACAAGTTTAGTACAATGTTGACTGTGCCTCATTCCTGGGACCTCAACTGTGAGAAATACAAAAGCTTTTCCTTCCTCCTACCAGATTTTTGTAACGTTGTTTCAGTTAACTCACTTTCCCGGTGTTTCTTTCCGTGGAGTTTATTTTATTTTGCTATCTAATCTAAAAAGGTTGACCTCGATCATAATGTGAGTTCTACATAATGTTATTTGAAATTGAAGCTATTAATGAATAGCAATAAAAAACGTAAGTGGTCTAAATTATTGCCCGCCTTAGCATTGGCTGCAGTATATTTCATCAGTTAACGGACGGTGGAACACAAAGAGCCAACTACCACTCACGATATGTCTTATTAAATTTGGGCATTAGACGGATGAAACTGTTTACAACTAACAACTAAAAGATCATCATCATCAACAGCCCGGAGAAGTCCACCGCTGAACATAGGCCTCCATCGGCTTCCCGCAGTTTTCACCAGATCGTCGGTCCACCTAGTGGAGGGCCAGTCTACGCTGCATCTTCCGCTAGACTATGAAGTTACCACTCGAGAACTTTAGCTAAAAGAGTTATTTTTATAAAATGACAACATGAACATTTAGTCCGGGTTTTATCTCCGCGCACAAAATAATAGCTACCGAACAAATGATAACTCATGTTGTGTATATATTTAGGTCTATTCCGGTATTCACAAACGTGCTACACGATAAAATGGGACAAATAAAACAATCTCATAAAATTTTAGGCGCGTTGTACAAAATAAAAGGCCAATTTCATCGGTCGCATCATAAATCTGAACAATCCCAACATCACGGCCCTTCTGTCATGATGCTGTCGCTACAACAAAAGGTAAGTGTCCCACACAAAAGCTATTCAATGCGACGGAACAAGCCCCCAACTAGGACCCCGCTAGGGTTGCCATGAGCGCTGCGGCATAAAACTAATTGGCCATTACTGCGGTTATCGCCAATCCACTTGTCGTAAAATCGTGATATCGTGATCGAAGTCAAGCGATATGCAGATGTCGGTCGTACGGTCGCGTAGCTTACACGCATTCAGAACGAGGATTTAACCAACCATAGACTTCAGGGCTACGAGTTTTGGTTTAAGCATACATTTTTTATTCGGAATTAGGTATAATATTGGCATTAAAATTTATCTAAAAATCTGAAGATGAACTCAAAAGAAAACTGTTCAACATATCTAAGACCACGAATTAAATATATTTCAAATACCTCTATCGTTTCGTTTAAATCCTGTATGTTAATGCTTGGATAGTGCTTTGTGAGTAAACTGCATAAATTACATGCTGCATGAATAAACATTGGTGGGTTTCGCAAACATTAGTAGGGAGAGATAAAAGTTGGCAATACTTGCCAACCCTGTCGAGTAAATCGAGCGTAGATGGTATCGGGCGTCCCTCGAGCGCGAGTCATTAAAATGAAATTTGCTTCCATATTAGCCGCGGCATCGCGCCGCCAACGCCGTGTCGTTGGATCATGATGCTCCAATGTTACGGTCTACAGGCCAACTGCCAATAAAGGTCTTGTTCCACCGAGTAAATGCCACGATGCAAGACTTTGAGATGGTTAAGGAAAGCACTGTAGAACAATATGCATATCTTATTACACTTTGAATGGGCACTACCTTTTTTTTAGCAATTATCCTGGTTATTTTCACATTATATTAATGAGATGATTACTATTTGGAACTACTTAATTTTTCGTCTGGGGAGAAAAGCCCACCTGCACGTCAGGGTGCGTGAACGACTGCTGTTCAGTGTCCATCGCTGCCCGTGTTCGTGGATGGCCGCACCACGATTGCCACAGGCAGCGATGATTTAATTTATGTTATCGAATGATGGAACGAGCTAGGAGTTCACTTGTTCTTAAGCGAGACGGCCGCCCATAACAGTGGCGGTGTCATTCGGGACTATAATATAAAGTTTTGCGCACGTCATCCTGAGACATCACACAGTCTAGTAATCAGATTACTATAGACTGTGAGATAAGGTCATAGTCTCGTTTGCCCTATAACTTCACAAGCTACAGTTCCCTTCAAACCAGAACACAAGGCAGTGGTACCTACCTAGACGAACTTTGCAGAAAAGTCCTACCACCTATTAATATAGGGTACTGCATAGTTTCGCGATGTTGACGCTGCTTCGTAGACACGCGGATGTGGCTGAAGTTTAAAGTGCCAAAATAAAAGAACCATATCAGGCTTTTGTTTTTTGGCTTATGGCAGTTAGCCTTGGTGGCATTCGACAGCTAATAGCAATGAAGTTTACTACCGTGGAAAATAACAGTAAATTATTGCATAGCGTTATTATATAGGCATAGTTAATACCCGCTTCAATATGCTCGACTATTTCTATAACGCTGGTATTACCGAAGGCCACTAACGCTCCGTTCTATAGCTGGAGTGACAATAAATGGGTGCTGATGTGGAAAATACGATGGAACATTTTCGTTTAAAGCACCAAGGGGGTAAAGTGAAATTTCTTCCATATTAGGTGTGGTAACGCACCGTTTTTGTATGTATAATAATCATCTGGTTGAATCAGGATGACTATCACTGCTGTTGAAAAATGTAATGTGGAATATACCTAGTACGGTGGTCACACAAAAACTTAACAGGGATTCTTTGCACTTTTTCGTGTTCAAGTGGTTAAGCCCCGGAGTCAAAATTTTAAAGTTTTCTGACTTGGATATAATTATGTTCTCCGATGCACGATAGGTGCTATTTGGAGCTCTTAGGTAACTAGCTTAAAGATATTCTTGTTCACATGGGAGTATTACTCCTGCACTAACGTCACGCCGGAAATGTTAAAACACCCCGTTTTAGAATTTTCTCCTGTTAAATTAATGCGAGCCATCCCATGCCCAAACCCAAAGAAACAGTTTGGCTCTAGGCTCCTGGCATAGCTGTTTCAGTGTCACTGAATTTGATGATGATGATTAAATAAATAAATGTGTAATAAAGTGTAGGAATCGAACCCACAGCCCTCAGTTCAGAAGGCAGGGATAATACCAACTGAGCTTTCGGGCTCGTCATTATTGTATATAAATAATTATACATCATAAACAGAACACCTATACCATAAGGTCACCAGTAACCCGCTATCTCGCATATTCCTAAAGCCTAAACATGATTTTCTTTAGTGCGCACACAAGACCTTATTTTATGTAGTTAATGTACTAACCTACTCTCCGCGTAAAGATTCAAATAAGTACAGGATCACTCCAAACTTTACCCATTTTACTAAGTTATAGGCTTCATTCTGTAGTCCGGGTTTTTAGAATTTCAGGGTAGTCTGGATATAAAGTTATTTTAATAAGTTAGTAGTCTAGTAAGTTATGATTTTTTTATTCAAAAAGTGAGTAAAATATTGTCTTTTGGTGGGTGAATGTTGCGTATTCATAAACTCCGTTCTATTCAAAAATCGCTTTCACCTTCCCAACTAAATTATCCTTTCTGTCCCCAACAGGGGGAACTTTGTAAACAAAGCGATAAAAGAAAAATAATATATAATTTGCAAAGGACTGCCCCTCGGCTGATTCTATTTACCAACCCTTTGAGTATTGTTTTAAACGGATTTGCAGAATATTACACAAAGATTATTATTGTAAGTTTAAGTTATAGAAATTGACTCAGTCTACATTGGTTTAAATACAAACATAGGTAAACGTATACGAACCGGAAATATATAAATACAAAAATAATAGGACCGACGAACTGACGTACGCACACCCAAGATACCTTTTCCTCCGTACGATCTCTAATAAATACTTGATAATGGTGAGACGCTGTCCATTACATGGCCAAAGTTTATCTAAGAGACTAAATTTGCCGCAGGAAAAATCTTCTATTATTTTCCGTATAGTGAGATATATTTTTTTAGATAAATGAAAGGTTTGATTTATTACGTTGTCCGAAAATAGTCTTATATAGAGGAAAAAACAGACAACATTTTTTGTATTATTATGTAGGTCCTGACAAAATAAGAAGTAAAGCGCTTAATAGATAATATTATAATTATTAGCAGTGACCAGAAATAGGCATGATGACTAAATGTAATTTTTTGGATAAATTAATTATATTTCTCAAAAGCAATTGTGAAAACATAAATTAAATAACTCAAAAAATGACCAAGTTACAAGCCGACGAGCTGGTGAAAGCCGCGGGGAGCCGATGGATGCAGGAGGCGAGCAGCCGCTCTAAGTGGCGCTCCCTGGGGGAGGCCTATGTTCAGCAGTGGACGTCTTCAGGCTGTTAATGATGATGATGATGATGATACAAGCATTTTAAAAACCGGAATAGAAAGAGATAGTTCAAACGGCCAGTGACGTCAGAGGAAGGTCGTTATAGTACCTCATTACTAAGCTGTGGTAGCTTTTCATACAATCTCTTTGGCATGTGACGTCACGAGTAGATTTTTCATAGTAACTGTGGGGACGCTCTGTTTCGCGAGAAAGGGACAGGAGATGCCTCCTATAGAAACTTTAAAAGCTTATTACTCCGTGATTTATTTACCGATTTAGCTTATTTTTTCAATTAAGATAAGATAAGATAATTTATTTATCCAAATTACAATAAAAATAAAAATATAAAATCATACCGTTTACATGCAATATTTCTAAATGATACTTATAAACTATGACATAATACTAATTCAAAATTATAATTAACTACGGGCCCCAAACTAGGACAAGCCTGTATCTTGGGCGCCCATGCAATTGTTACCAGAACTAATTGCGAATAACCATTGTGTACATTGTTTACTCCCGGTCCAACTCGTACGAAGTACCAAAGTGCTTTTGTTTTATAAATTATAATAATAAGTATATAATACAGCTACTAAAAGTAAATAATAAGTAATAATAATAATAAGTGGTAGTTAATAATAAGTATATAATACTAGTTATGTGTTTCAAGATGGCTTCAAATGGGTAGGTACCTACAGCTCAGCAATATGGTCCACCGTAGTAAAAGTTATAGAATATACCTAGGTAATACTTATTCTATGAGCAAAAGTACATTTACCAATTACGGATGCGTTAGCATGTAGGTAGGCACCTATACAAAGGCAGGTTAAGTACTTATCTCTGGGGAGTCGTGGAGTCTAGTCTAACGTATTACAGTAACATAAGTACTCAATGAAATTAAAACAAAAAAAGCACCAACCCATGCAACACGTATATTACCTACATTTGGTCATTGCAAATAAATTTAAATATCCGACTACTTACCATTTACCATACAATAATGATTTCTCCCGGATAGGTGGGCACGCAATGCCCCAGATGCCCTAATTTTACATCCTTTATTCCTATTTGGTTATCCCTTATATAATTATTAATTATTGCATTCATTTTTAATCTTCTTTATGAAAGTAATATTTACTTGTTCATTTTTAATATTAGTCATCATGCCTATTGGATGACATGGCGTATGAGCTTTTCACTAATGTACCACCAATCTGATCAATACCATGTGTAAGAGTCGAGTACGCATTCAAAGTGACATTCTATTATGATATATAATAATACAAATGCAAAACTTTCTATTGGTACCTTTAAGTGTTTTTGAGATAAAAACGTACTAATACTAATAATTCTGTTAAGCAAAAAGCTTAAAAAAGCAGTAAGATATAAAATATATCTCCAGAAAACAGAATTACCATGAGATTTACTGATGTAACAAGGAAAACCTTTCAGGGTAAGAGTTATGCCGATGAAAAACCATTATAATTACAGATGGCAAGGAGTGTTTACCCGTCGGCTGTATATCTAAGCTACCTTTTGAATGGATTTACATGGAATCCCTACTTAAATCCCAGTTCCGTGTTCCACTTTAAAATGGAAATGCAGGATAATGCGGATGACGATGGCTTTGCTCCGCCCCACACAAAAAGTTAAACGAGAACCCCTCCAAGGAATTTTATTTCAATTAGTTTCGAGACTTGGAATAATTGAAATAATGATCTCGTTCTACCTCATTTAACTCACGGGCCGACACGTAAACGACAATTGACTTCCAGAGCCGATTTTTTTCGGAAATTTCGTCGTGTCTTGAAGAGAAAGAGAAACAATTAACCTAGAAAGTAGAACTAAAATTACCATAACATAATTATCTCATTTAGAAAAACACTGAGGAAAAGCAGAAGGAAAGATATCTGAAGAGAATGTAAGGCTCTGTCAAAACAAAAGCTAACCACCGCTAATGAGAGCTCGTTAAGATAATAATTTTTCCGTTGTCCGTAAAAGGAAAATTTGGATGTAAGAAATCCGTGCCGTTGTTGCCAAAGCACGTAGTGCCATATTTTTTGGATGGTCTTTTATTTCGCAATAGGCTTGGATTTTTGTAATTTGCTTTATCCAGTAAAAAAAGTAAACTCACACCATATTATTTATTCAGATATTTATGTAGACGGCAGCTGCTTAACGATTTTCTGAGTATTATATTGAAAATAGGTTTAATTTTTGTGATTGATCCTAGGTATATCTTACAATAATATTTATTAATATTACTCATTGAAAGCCCAATGAATAACAATTTTAATATTATTATCGCTTTGAACATTTTACAGTGGACCGATCTGTCATTTTCCGATTTTCTTTGAATTTCACCGAAACTGAATAATAGCAGATATTCTCCATACAGCGAACAAACTACATTCATATTTAAATATATTCAACGTCCCTTAATATTCAGTCACTGAACACTTTCCGCAACAAGGATTCGCTTTTCCCGTCCATTATTGCGTTCAAAAATGCTCCAGAAAGATAAATCTTGACTAATAATAATGCAAAAATTGTGTTATTCTGTGAATAAAGCAGACCAAGTTCTTTATAATATAAAACTCATTCTTGAGCGAAAAGTTATAGTTAGGACTCCATAGTTATGGTATACAATTGGTCTATTTATATAGAAAACTAGCTTCTACCCCGCGGCTTCGCGTGGATTATCAGGAACCATTTAATATGACCCCTTTAAGGGATAAAATTCATAAATGACCGAGACCCGTATTTATTTCTTCTACACGTCAACAATATGATACGGTCAATTTTATTTTAATTGTCAGTCTTTACATTCAGCGGTTTTGGCCGTACGATGTCTGTCACCCAGTCAGGACAAAGCCGATATAATAGATTTGTTTTACATAAAAACCTACATCAATAATTAATAGTAGATTACTTTTATAGATGGTATCATGTTAATTTACAAAAAACAATCTAATGTAGCTTACTCCATACACTCTAAAAGAATTAAAATTTTATTTCTCTTCATTTTAAAGTGAGAACTCACAAAAATGAGAAGTGTGCGAACAATATCAAAAGTTACACCCATAAATGTTAGGCCCACGCTTCAAAATGCAATAACGCCAAAAGAGTCAAATATACTGGACCAAGTTCAGTATCTGATATTATTAGAAGTTGCCCTTGGAATCAATAGAATTTATTTATTACGATCAACAAAACTAAAAACTTTTATTCTCAATATTTATTGCTTGATATTAATATGTTTTAGCATATATTTTATGTTTCATAGTACTAGGATAGGAACTACTCACAATGTTGTAAAAAATACTTTAATCGTAGAATATGTGGCACTAATAATCTTCGTGGTGACATCGGTAAAGATCAAACTTTTGAAGTTCTTTGAAAATATTTGTCAACTTGACAAAACTTTGAATATTCAAGACGATTTAAGTATCACTAGCTCATCAAGAGGGAATATCTTGGCAGTAGTGGTATGCGTATTCTTCAATACTTATGAATGTTATTTGGAGATGAATATTTACTACGACGGCGCAATAACCAGTGGTCAATTTTACATGTTCATCGTTTCTATGACCCATGACGTTGAACAAATATTTTTCTACACCCTTCTCCGGTTTACGTATATTCGGTTGTTAGTAGTTAAAGCTCATATTGTCAAAATATTTAATCAAGATGATAAACTTGTTAAAAATTTGAACAAAGTGGACGCGTTGTCAAACAAAGTCAATGCTGACATAAGCACTTTGCATAAAGCATATGAGCTATTACACCGATGCTCAACTGAACTTAATGATGTCATGAGTGTATCAGTAAGTATAGAAGAAGAATTAATTTTTAAAAAATGTAACAGTAATCTACAGATTAATTTGTAAAGGAAAAATTTAAATCACTCTGCAAAATATAAAAACATTAAACGTATTTTTTATGCCATAGGTAGCAAACAAGCATAAGGCCCTTGTGATGGGAAGAGATCACCGTAGCCTATGAACATCTGTAACACTAAGACGTGCCGCACACTGATGCGTTGCTAAAATAAAAGTATCAAATTAATCTGTACATTTTTTGCCTTTGTGGCAGTAGAAATGATACAACCCTTGTATCATTATATCAATAGAATACTACTTTGTGAAAATGGAATAATTAGTGACTGTCTCGGACCTAATGTTGGTTTTTGTTATAGATACTGATTATAATTGTTACTTCCGGTATATCAACAATAATGCTCCTAAAACTGTTTGTAAATATATTTCAAATGAGTCCAAGCAACGTGAGTATAATGAGAGCAACACATTTTTCTATAACAATATGGTTCTATAATAATTCTATAAAAACTTAACCTTGTTTTAATTTTATATAAAAATAATATTACTTTTATTGTAATTATACCTATCTACCAATGTGAGAAAGTTCATCAACTGACTGTAAACATGGAGGAGGTTCTCAATTCAGTTGTATTTCTTTTTAATATTTGTTACTTCAAAACTCCGTCATTAACAGATATGAGTTTCGGTTTAAAATTGAACTATAATTATACTTTAGGATGCCATAGACATTTCTCAAAATTTATTCAGTAAATTGGTACTTATTTAAATTAACTGAAAGAATACTAAATGATTCTAAATAATTATCAACATTAAAATATTATCACCTAAACTTTTCTCATTATGAAATTAGCCCCGTTTCTAAAAGAATATTATTTTCAGTTTTTCATGCATATTATTCTTGGGTTATTTTCAGAAGACACGGTCAACTATTCTTTACGTTATACTGCGCTGTTTGAAATATACTCTGCTATTGGTGATTCCATGCTACTACTCCAGCGTCACAAATACTCACGCGTCTATTATTCGTACTACTCTTCATGATGCTATCAATACGATGCCTTTAGGTAAGAAATTAGCAAAATCACTACATTCGCTAAACAAAATGAAACATCTGTCAAAAATTTAATGACATCTAGCAAAATGGTATGTCACATTACTGTTTTGCATGTTTAGTCATTATGCAACACTATGTTATTATTGCAACGACGTCATTCAGTCTACCTAGACATTTAAAAAGGCATAAGTCATTTCGCAGCTAAGACTTTTTGCCTGGATAGGTAAACCAGATGTTTTACAAACTAAAACAAAAATGTAAATTTTAGGCACCCACCCTATTTTCCAACGTGTAAATACCCTAACCCTGCCCAAGCGAAAATGGAAGGGAGAAATATATCTAAGCGCTTGTTTCAGGTAAATCAGATCGTCGAAAGGTGAAGACTTTCTTCCACTTAACTCGAGAGAGCGATTTTAGTTATGCTCTGTGCGGCGTCATCTATCTCAACATGACGCTACCTCTCAGTTATATGAGTCTTTGCACCACTTACTTGGTTATCATCATACAGTTCTCCAAGTTCCTTGATTGAACTTATATAAAACAGTATTTTGAATATAATAGTCTTTAGTTTTATATTTATTAGATTGTAACCACAGAATTCGCCCTGTTACATGATTGTAACATAATACGGAAGATTTTATTTTGTTTGTAGGTCTAATTAATATGTGATTATAATAATAAATAAAATAAATAAATAAATATGTGTGGACATTTCACACAGCGCCATCTAGCCCCAAACTAAGCATAGCTTGTACTATGGGAACCAGATAACTGATACAATACTTATATACTTTTTGTTTGTAAATACATACATAGAATACAATATAACACCCAGACGTAGAACAAACATCTATGTTCATCACACAAATGTTTGTCCCGGGTAGGAATCGAACCCACAGCCCTCAGTTCAGAAGGCAGGGATACTACCAACTGAGCTATCGGGCCCGTCAAACTGAGCTATCGGGCCCGTCGAATAACAATTAATTAATATTATAATTATAATATGACCTGCATTTTGGTATTCATCTCTAACAAGGTGTTCTAATGCTCTTTATCTTTCACCTTTTACAACCAACTTATGTCGTTATTTATATTAATTTGTTGGAAAGAAATATAAACAATTTTCTAATACTAAATATTAAGCACTACTTTAGTAATTATTCCAATATTATTGGCTATATATATATTTATTGCTAGTAATTCGTATTTAGTTGAGTAAGTTGTAAACAAAAACCATCGAACCTAACACCCAAATAATTCTTTCTTGTTAGTAAATCAATACAGAGCCAAATTTTCTACGAAACGATGCCTCAAATTGCCCAAATAAAACTAAATAATAATGTTATATAATCTGAATGGTGAATGGTAATATCTTCATATTATAATTTGTGAAATAAAATAAAATAAAATAAAATAAAATAATACTCTTTAAGCCTCTCTTTTAAATAAAGCAAAGTTGTACATACAATAATACATAGAGCAATATTATTTACAATCTTTTTTACGTCGAAAACATTTTTAATAGTTTCAGTTATTCGTATCTTTTTATATTATATTTAGAATTTTAATCACCATACCCCTACCATAGTCGTGTTCGTTGCAAGAACTCGAACAATTAAGCCAAAGTTACGACCGCAGATAAATTATATAAATTAACGACGACCTATTTGAATACAAAACAGCTATAAGCTAAGCTAAAACTATAGCTCGTTAGTGAAATTGGCGAACAAACAATAAACTTGACAAATTGTTCAGTCAATATAAAGTAGGACATTATTTCCACCCAAATACTTAGTCCGACAGAATTTGACGATGCTCGTTTTTAAAACGAAAACATCATTAAGGACGCTGTTCACTGTTATGAAGGGTCAAATAGGCCTACAAATTGCACGAAACACGGACCCTCTTGATTAACTTTCAGGAGAGCCGGTACTTTGGATCTAATAAAACAAAATTGGGTTCTATCAATACACACTGCTTATTGTTTAAGTGGAGACCAAAATAGAGGACCTAACTATGCCTGAAATAAAGATCAAAATAGGATTGAATTCTCATTTATTTGAAGTCTTAACTAAAATATTATTCGTTGAAGAACGGCATCAAATAAATCCATCTGAAACTCAACTTTTGAGATAATATAAAATAATGATAAACGTCTAATCAGCCTTACGTCGAATAAACCATTTGTACGGATATCTCCGTCTTCGTCTGGATGAAAATGTGACTTAGCAAATTTCGATTTTCTCCTCAGAATTCTCGGTAACTTTGTAATATCCCTGAAGATTTCTGTTATAGCGAAAGAACGGCTGAGTTTTGAGGGTAGGGAAAAAATTAGCGAGATAGCATTCAGTTTTATTGCTTGCCGTCCATCTCTACAAAATTCGGGGGTGACGCAAATGGCGTCGCTCCCTTTATCTCCAAGGAAACCTTGAGGGGACTAAGGGGTTTCTCTGAAAACACGAATATTAAGCCTTTGTAGTTGGGACCGGTAGGCACAAATGACATCCGACACGAAAGAAAATAAGGACGTTTCTTAAATATTTGGAGCAATATTTTCCCTGATTAGGTTAGGGATAATTTGATGACTTTTTTGCGCTTCGTTTCTTAGGCTTATTTTTAACGCAGATTTGTAAATTATTTAATAACTAAAAGTTATTTTAAGACTTAAAAATCGAATCGCGATAAATTAGTGTTGTTTGAGATATTTTATTTTATGTTATTACATATTTGAATAGAAACAGAAGGAATATTTCTTTATATAAAAAGTCCGAATCAACTTTCATTAGTAATGATCGCCCGAAGCCTTTGCCATTGAAATAATTGGCTGACGAGGCAAGAATTTAGATAAGATCATATTTTTACATATTTGGTTGAGAAAAAGAGCCTACACAGTGCTGAGCTTACTCCTGTTGCCATGTAATTATTATAATTTTATTTGTACATAGTTCTGTTTCTTTCTTTGGGAATAAATCATATTTTACTTATTTTTTAGAAATAAGTACTGTGATAATGGGGTATTTTTTAACAAAAATTGTTTTTTTTTTTTCTGAGTTTCGGGCAAGTTTTGGACAAGAATTGCCCGAAAACATGATTATCTTTTTAGTGCATAATAATGAAGATAGGCATGTCAGTAAACGTGAATGTAAAAAGAAATATTTAAAGAATTGATTTATTTATACATCAATTCACTGCGCTAATCTCAAATCGTTCTATAGACGTATGAAGAAACTTCCCCGTCATTTTCTCCCGGGATTCCATGAGCTATCATCATTAGCGCCAGATGACGATCGTCCCAACTTACATATCTTTTATACGGAAATCCTTTGTTCAGTAATAGGTTTAGCGGCGACGCCTTTAGAAGACGGAAGATAAAACCTGATTTGGTCCAAGGGACTGTTGGGATAATGAAATATAGCAGTTTATCCACGACCACTGATGTATTCTTACATATTATTGATTCTGTGGGTGTGTGCGAATATTTTTTATACTAGCTAACTCACCATGGCTCCGTATGGATTATTTATCTATAGATAGGTACCAAATAGAGACAAACCCGAACAACACATTTTTTTAAATTGGCCCTGGTGTTTATAGTTCAGATAAACAAAATGCACAAAAAAGTTATGTGTATCTAAATAATAAGAATATTTGCCATTCTGACAACGTAGAGTAAAACAACATGTATAGGTACCCCTTTTTATTTAGGTGCTCATTGCGCGTAACATTAAAAACACTGACTGAAAGAACAAAATACTCAAATTAAATGAATTAAAGGTTTTTATATGTATGAGTTTTTTGTACAAGTGCTGCAGAGAGTGCCTAAAAGAAAGCGAGGCTGTGGGACACGCGCTGACATACTGCACAGACAGATAAAGCCAGATACACATTATGATATTAAAACGAGAAGAAACACAACATTCTGCTCTAGATATCTCAAATGCCTTATCATCACTCCAACACCCAACATATCAGTGCCACTGGAGCAGAATTTTGAGCCAGCAGCCTAGATCCACGAAACTGGAATGGCTCCACAAAGCTGGCAGGGGGACATTCATTTCATAATTACACCTCAAACGAGACGTCAGTCTAGGTTTTATGCCCCTGACAGAATAAAAGTAAGGTGCATTATAGTACTGTACCTATTCAGAAATTACTGAAATAGATAGATAGATAGATAAACTCTTTGTTGTACATACCAATCTACACTTATAATAAATCCGCAACTTACCCAGTAGGAGACACTTCCATTATTCAATTGTTCGTAGATAAGCTTCTTACATACTAAACGCGGGAAAAAACGTATGCGCGATGTAGAAATAAAATTAATTAAATAAAAAGTACCTAAGATGTTACCTTTTGCACTTTATATTTATTTATGACTAAGTGTTTGATCATTTTAACATTCAAGGTCACCTTGTTTATGTAAACGAAACTACTTGTTTGCGCTAGTTTCGCATGCAATGCATTGTATTATCAAGATTCAGAGCTTTAATAGTGAAAATAGCTGAAGTATCACGGGTTTTATCTAAATTTAAAATAAAAAAACGTGAAAATTCTGACGCTCGTTTCGCTCGCGCATCGATCGTTCGTAGCCTCCATACCGTTCTCTAGATTTATAAATGAACTAACAAAAAACGGCGCTCGCTTCGCTCGCATTTTAGAAATTGTCTACTCGACCGTTTGGTGTAATCCAATTTCTACTATAATAAATGAACTACTAACGTTTTTGCGCTGGCTTCACATCGTTGTCGCGTGTTCTTAAGTTAGTACCTAGAGCCCTAATAGTGAAAATAGCTGAAATTAAACGTATTTTATTTAAATTTATGATTTAAAAATCCTACAAATTTTGGCGCTCGCTTCGCTCGCGCATAGCTCAATGCCTCCTGTATTGTTTATTTTATTTGGTTCCTACTCTAATTATTAAGTACTGATGTTTTTGCACTGAATCCGTATGCATTTTCATGTGTCATGAAGAGTGGGAGCTCTTATTCCTGTAAATAAGTGAAATTTCACTTTTTTTATTTAGGTTTGTTTGCAAAATTTTGGCGCTCGCTTCGCTCGCGCTTTTAAGGCTTTGTGGGATTCTATTTCAATATAACTAAAATATTACGTACTTTATTAAAAAAATACTTTTCTTGCAACGTTTTGGCGCTACCTTGTTATGATTACGAACTTAGTAGAGTACCTATTCGGGGGGGCGCAGGCTGACTTTCGCACCCCGGCGCCGAATATGCTTAAGACGTCCCTGTAGTGAAGAGTAGCTATACCGTTAACTAACGTTACGAGTTTGTGAATAATAAATAGTGTTCGATCTTTGCAAGCAAATAGAGGGTGGAAATATACCTACTCCATCTTCATCAATTTTTGTATCTACGTTTCTACTACCGTCGAACGGTAGTTATTGTGTCAATGCGAGTCGCGGCAAGTGCGCGTTGTACGATTTCCTGCCGTTTCCCTTGGCCATTCATCGTCGCGAGACGACTGTAACTAGCCTTTCTTCGTAATTAAGGGTGCTGCTAGTTTCTGAAGTTTTTGGAGTACAGAGATACCGACTGCGCAGTGCGGGCCGTGCTTGAACTAGGCGGGCGTGGATGGAAGGTTGGTGGAGTATTCTTAATTCTTTCTAAAAGCTTGCTGGATTAAATTATGAGTTATTCACCTAACTCTTAAGACGCACCTCATACAGTCCATTTCGAAATACATTCCCCCTAGATTGTGGGTGTAGTGTGTACCAAAAAATAGAGGTGGGTAAAAAAGATACAGTTCACTATTTTATTTCAGTTAGGTCATCTACTCCATTAATTTACATTCTGAACATTTTCTAAAAATAGTAATTCCGGATTGATTTAGATTTACATTTATTAGTAGCCGGTGAAAAAATGAAATATAATAAAAATTATAAAATAGAACAAGTTATAATTTTAATCAAGTACTTAGCACTAATTGAATAGGAAAATCTTTTGAGTAAAGGATGACCAAGTAGCACGGAGTTTGGAAGTGCTCATCCTGTCGAAGGGTAGAAAGAAAGGGAAAGGGAAAAACATAGGCCCGAAGGAAGGCATCCCTTCCGTTGCCGGCCCATCCATTCATCCTTTTCCCCTATGTTTGTCCCTTTCGCTTCTCTGTTCCTATGAACAGGATTAGGACGTAGGTACCTACAACGAATTAACCCGCGCAAAGCCGGGGCGGGTCAGCTAGTAAATAATAAGTTACAAAGAATAAATCGATTTACAAGAAGTGTGAAGTGTGAAATATTTTGGGACAAATTGTAAGTATTATTTTATATTATTTTAGTCCACGATTTTCCTGCTCCCCATAGTCGACTTTAACTGCGCGCTAAACGGGCCGTCCTCATTTACTAACGTAATTGGCAATTAGTGCGGTCTGCCCTGTTTTCGATATCGATGCGAACCCTATTAGTAATGAATATACTGCAGCTGCTCTGTAAGGAATAGATAGCCTTGGTTTACTGCAATCGTCTAATAATAAGTCTATTAAGTATAAACCTCAAAACCTTATTAACATGTTAGTGCGGCCTAATCATGCCAATAAAATTAGAAATCTGCTGGATGAGGGAACAGCTGCCCGCTTTGTTAATTAATGTCTCATAGATTAGAAACAAATGAAATAAGATGTGAATGTCCACTGCTTCAAGTAAATTTATTGATTGAAGGTTGATGCTTCTGGTACGACAACTAGTACATGCTGGTCTGATGAGCATTAGGACCAAACATATTTCCCAACAAACAAAGATATGCGAGAAGGTTAATTATACGCGGAAGACCAGAAGTTATTTACAGGAATTGAATTTAATCTACGCTGTGCCCTACATGCTGATGATGCATTTGGTGGTTTAACAGAAAGCCGATAGAAATCACTATATCTATTGATCAATTTGAAATACAGATCGCAGAATAAGTCAAACTCCTTGAAAAACTGAAATGTAAACATAAACATTTCGAAGCTCAGAATTTTTCGTACATGCTTTTTGTCGATTTAAGGTGATTGTAAAAAGTTACTGAAATTACCAACTTGATCAACTGAAATCTAGTACAGGATTTTACTTCGATCCCTATTGGTAAATCTGTAGAGTAACGAAAATATTTTAGGTCCATGGGTAAATCACATTTCGCCCTATTATTGACCGCCCGGTTGCTAATGTAAACAAAACACGAACGATCATCATTAAATAACTATTTTGTTTTTATTTGATTAACCCTAAATCACCTTATGCGTGTATGTTATCATATATAAGTAGCGGTAATGGGTTTTTTATCTCTCTCTCTTATCTTGCCATGACGTGAATATAATTTCCGGAAAAAACCTCATTTCATTTTCAGCGCTTATTATTTCTGGTACTTGCAAGTTTTCATGAAAATGACTTTACAGCTTAGAGAACATTTAATGACTTACGGAGATAGGTTTTCGAAGTTTGCTAACATCAAGCTATTTAAATATTCCTCTCCCCACTAGGTGGACCAACGATCTCGTATCAACTGCGGGGAGCCGATGGATGCAGGAGGCGAGCAGCCGCCCAAGGTGGCGCTTTCTGGGAGAGGCCATGTTCAGCAGTGGACGTCTTAAGGCTGTTGATGATGATGACGATGATTTAAAAACTCAATTAAAAGATTACGTTTCTTATTTTCTGTATCTACGTAAAAAACTACATCAATGATATTTTATTTATATTCTGTTCATCATCATCAGCTTGAAGACGTTCACTGCTGAACAAATGCCTACTTCACAGAGTACCACTTTGCAGCGGCTACTTGTCTCTTGCATCCATCGGCTCCCGTGATTTTAATCAGATCGCCTGGTTCACCTAGTGAGGATTATTCAATTACTTTACTTTTTTTTAACCTATACTGGCCCGATGCTGGGCAAAGGTCTCCACTATATCCTTCCAGATATCTCGGTCCCCCACAACCTCAGACCACTGCTCTTGAAAGGCGTCGAGGTCATCACGCCATCTCTTTCGGGGCCTGCCTCGGCGGCGTCGCCTGTCTTCAGGTGCCCACTTCGTGATTGTTACTTATACCTAAGTAATATTATATACTTATGTAGGTAGGTTGAACAGAGATCATAATAAAGATAGAGGTTACAAGATTCTCCTTCAAAATAAGTAATTCCCGTTAAATAAACAACAAGTAGGTATGTCTAAAATGTTCTACATTAATATCTTTTGTTTTAAATATAACCGGGAATGTTAATAGTCTAGATCTGTTTTAACCATTATTTTAAAATCACGAGTATAATATATACACTAAGGTTACGACCCAAGGGATCACCGAGGGTTCATGTTATCCATCCAAACCGTCCTAAAACATGAAATATATTTTACTTCTTACTTTATACGCGCTGGGGTAGCCATATTTTATTGCTACTATGTCGATTTAACTCGTCTAACGTCATTTAAAGTGTTTGTATGATGTATGGAGCTTTGTTAACGCGGTTTTTATTGCACGGCGTTTAAGATAGGGTCGCCTGTTAAACTGGTCATTCTAGTTTTAGTTGAATTTACGAGACTTAAGAAAGAAATCAAATAAATTTATTCAGGACCTCACACAAATTTACATTTATACCTACCTAAACTGTAAATATAACAGGCACAAAATAATACAAAATTTATGTTATTACAAAATTTAAGGTTGTATGACGTCATGATAAAGATATCATATAGGTAGCCAAGATCCTAAGACCTTAACAACTGGTTTTATGCAGTACATTCTTCAATTAGTTTGTCCAAGGAGGGAAGGGTCAGGGACTTTACTAGGTTACCTTTCCATCAATCACAGAACACGAAAAAAATACACAACAATACAAATATAAATATTAATTATGCAATTAGACATTTCACTAAGAAAAGTGACTGGATAGTTAAGCGATGTATTGCCATTTGACATTTCGAAATATCTTTGTTCTCATCCTATCACAGTATGTAATGGCTGCAGCCTAATTGGCAGGATGATCACCAGCCTACATGTGGGAGAAGGTCGAGGTCGTATTGTTAAAGTTACAAATTGGTGTACATGGAAGCTTGTTACATTCCGAATATTCTTGCAAAACATTCACAAACGAATATACTTAGGCACCCGATGTTTATTTTAGGATGTTATAGTTATACCAAAAAATATAAAACTGTTACATTTAAATACAAAAAATAAATTTTTAAAAATCGATTCAATACAATTATCGAATTAAAATTAGTACTAATTTCACTTATCACTAACAAATATATCCTTATCCAAATAATAAACGTCGGTCACTTTAATTTACTGTAAATAAATCACCAAAGACTTCTATTACCTCTTTGTAAATAACAGACAATAACCAGTATTTAACCACGGGTCGTAGTACCTACTCTCCCCCTTCCTTATACTACCTTTATTATACTGCTAACTGCCCCACGTTGATTAAATAATATTCCATGTGTTTGAAAACAAAAATACCTAAACTAAACTAAAACTAAGTATATCATTCGTATAATTTATAGGTACTTTACGGTTTATATTTGTTAACGTAGAATATAAAGCGTATAATAGTGATACCTAAAACACACACAGGGGTTAGATAAAGCTACAAACGTCGTTTTAGTAGTCACCACTCGTAGTGAAAGGCTTTCATGAATTGTTCCTTTTGTCGCGTCCCGCCAACATCCCACATTGTGAATGCCAAGCGGTATGAATTTGAATTTTATAAACATCCCACAAATATTGGATGCAAAATTGAATATTAAAATGAGACAAAAATTTGCATCCGTTTGTTTAACATGCTTTTGAAAATTAGTGCAGTTAACTGAAGCTAATATTGGTAATTTAGTTATTAGCCGAATAAACGATTACCTATGCACAATAAGAAAAATTGGGGCATTGACGATCTGCTGAAAGTCGCGGGGAGCCGATGGATGCAGGAGGCGAGAAGCCGCTCATACTAGCGCTCTCTGAGGGAGGTTTATGTTATGAATGTATCACAGGCTACGGGATAGATATTGGTAGGTTTATTTGTTTCATTTTGATTTCGAAAGATGAAAATTCATGACGTCACGATCCTTTTTATAATTACGCCAATTGTTTCCGCACGAAGATTAAAAATCTTTTAGATGGCATCATGTTACGATTTTAGGCGAAGCAATCGGATTAGGATTCGATTGTAGTTGTATATAGGATTGTGGAGTGATGGTTACAATTTGGGGATGGTAAGCTGGGTATTGACATTACGAGGATGCTCACGAGGCTGCTGATAATTTGATCAGTATCCTCATTTAGTCGCGAGGCAACCTCATGAGATGCACAAGTTTTGTCACGAGCCATCAACATACGGTATTTTATTCAAATAAAATCCAAATTTGGTATATATCGTAAAAGCAATGTGTGTTAGGCAGAGCTGTTTATTTATTGTATATAGAAGTTAATGAGATTGCAAGAATCTCATACCTCATTTCTAGAACTCGGATAAACATGGAACTAGAAATTCTAGAAGCATAATCCCCAACTATGCCGCCGACGCGATAAGCATTTTTAAAACCTTCCCTCTGAAATCTGATATGTAATATGCAAAAAGCGTGCGCGGTTACCCTTCTGTAGAAACGTGTCCAACAACTTACGTAAGCATATACAGACACAAAAGATTATTGAATTAGACCATCCCTTCGTAGAGGGTCTACGAAATAACATTTTACTTATCTGCTTTTCTTTGTTGTTTAGAACAAGACTATCTTTATTACCTTTGTATTGCACAGGTGAACTTTCCGGAAGGTTTTGGATACCTACACGTTTAGGACATGAGGATAGAGAGAATGAGGTGTAAAATTGAATTAAATGTTGTTATTAAGGCGATAAGTATAATGGATAAAGGGAGTTTTCTTTTGTTTTAAAGCTGATCACAATACCCATCATTATCATAAGCCTGAAGACGTCTATTGATGAACATAGGCCTCCCCACAGGCCTATAATTTTTCGTTAGTAAGTCTATGGGCCTCCCCATAAAGCTTTGAACAGCTAATTGCCTCTGGCATCCAGCGCTCTACTTAAGGCTAACTAACACATTATAAAACACGCAGGTACTTATAGGTATTATATTATCTGTAACGTAGGTAATATCTATTCACTGTTGTGTGATTTAATAGGCAATTAATTAACAATATGCCGTTAACTGTTTCCTATGACCCTTAAGTTCCCATTATTATGACCTGCAGCCCTACCACAAACTAATACAAAACCATCATGGTTACAATAATATTGTTCGAACCATGAACTTATAAAGTATTCCAGCACGAGAACAAAAGGTCTACATTTTTATATAGCGTTATCACTGTCGCACGTCGGTGTCAAGACGATTAATGGTATAACATGACAGTTGCATTTGAGTGAACGATTTAACGTGACGTCATCAAAACTGCTCTGCGTCAATAACATTACAATATTCTTACGTTTATGTCATTTTTCAAAGTATGATTGAAATAATAATGCTATAATACGTTGTGGTGACTTAATTATACTAAGTTCACCAATATAAAGCCGGTTGGTGAGCTTCGAGCAGCACAACGCAAAGAGTTATCACTTGGATAATAATTTATCATCACTAAGGATCGACTCTGAAATAAAGCTATTTGGCAAGGAACTATAAAGTTACCAATATTACATAGCACAGCGGAGTAGTAAGCTGGACAGACCGAGCCATAAATGATAACTCACTATAATATTACGATGGCTGTTGAACAAGTGTAGACTGATTTTTGAGAGATGTAGTAAATAATTATCACCTTAAAGCTAAATATAATAATAGCCTAACTATTCAAGGTTTAGTAATATAGGTAGATAGATATACAGGTAACACTAAGGGTGGATTTTTGATCTGTAGTTGAGGTAACCAATGGTCTAACATATTCTAATCAATGGTCTCTTGGTTGAAACTAGTGAGCGGAAATAGAAATGAGCAGGCTACATTAGGAATGGTCTCGAAAACCTTTCCCGCGACTACAAACCGGAAGACGCAGTGTAGGCTGGCCCAAGCTGGAACAAATAAATCACTTCATTTCATTTTCATTTCCCTCAATAGGTAGACCAATAATCTGGTGAAAAGAGACTAGACTCAGAAGCGTACTTTAAGAGTTGTTTATGTATTGTGATCAGTAGTGATGGGCGTTTTCGCTATTTTTTGATACCGATGCGCATCGTTATCAGGGCACCGGCATCCGATTCATGCATCGTTATTTTTGGCATCGTTGCACAGTATTCCGGTTACGGTATTGTAAACTGATGCGGATGATACGATTGGCTTGTAAGTTGGATCCCTACCTAGGCAATGTGCGTTGCTTCTACCTACTTTTTGATTGATATGAATAGATGCACAACAATATTTTGGGTTTATGCGTTTTTACTGAATTTTCTAAAATAAAATAAATACACTTAAAAATAATTTAGTAAGTAATCAGTTAGGTAGGTACGTTTATTATTACATTTTTAAATTAAAATTTAAGAAAACCAACTTTTCTAGTTTTTGAGCTGATAAAAAAGTTAAAAAATAAGTTCTCTTAACCGAATAATTACAGGCAAATCCAATAGATGGCGTTAAAAGATATTCCACGGTGGAGACCACGCACGATTCGGTCAATATCGGCATCATCGCCCATCGGTGATTGTATCGGTGTGCGTGCGAACGAGACCGCATCGCATCGAACAATCCGCTCCGCATCGCGGCAACGCAACGCAGAGATAATACGGTGCCCGGTGCCGCGATCCGTACGGCGCGCATCTGTTTATCTATATTTGTGGAATCGGATGCCGGCATCGGGTACTGGCATCGATATCCCGCACCGTTTTTTTAATAACGGCCAAGACAAGTGATCAGCAGTGTCAATGGGTAATTTATTACAAATACTCATGCGTGTCTTTTCACTCTTTTTATCTTTCTAAATCTAAAATTGTAAGAGACTGGCAGAAGCTCTTCGCTAAAGCTTAAGTTAGGAAACGATCTTAATTTTTACAAAGTAGGTGAAGTGCTCTCCATTTTACCCCAAAGCGGCGTTCACGCTAACCCATTTAAAAACTGGCTTAAGAAGCTTATTGTGAAAGAGGTTAAGTGTTCGCCGGTCGCGGGTGGCTTGTAGTGTCTCAGAGCCTTTGAAATAAGCCGACGCCGACGTCTATGTACTCAAGCGTAAATTCAACCGCCTGGTACACCTATCCATACTAGAAGGGATATCTTGATAGTAATAATGTACACCAGATGAATTCAATTGTGATAATTAATGCTTTATAATAATTTCAGGGATCATTATTTATCTCAAAAAAATTATATTAAGTATGTACATTTGAAACTTGTGTCAACTCAAGCTAAAGGTTTTAACCACCAAGAAATTTAAAGTAGGTATAACGTACCTACAGCAGCAAAATTGTTTCATTGCGCATCAAAACACACAAGTAGATACGCAACAATAAGAAATATCGTGACGATGCGAGGTAGTACAATTACTGCTTACAACATTCTATTACATAACATTATTTAGGCCATGCCCTTATTAATATTTGTTTCTTATTTGTACTTTATTTACTTTTACTGATATCTGATATATGTATATAAACATGAAAGCAACCACATCAAATTCTGCCCACAAATATAACACCTTTCTAGGACAATGTTTTTGTCAACGTGTCACAGGATTTCGTAAAATATTTTCAGGAACACCATGTCAAGGGCTGGCTTCACCACACGGCACAAAAACATGTCAGTCAAAGGTAAATATAGACCCGACGACGGTCCAAGTATTTCCTTTGCAGCACCACAACAGAATAGATATATAGGTACTACAAAGTCATGACGACAGAAAGTATACTATCTGGTACGACTCGTGTGGTCACTGTCGTCTAATCTGTACCTTGGCCCGGTTTGTGGTTACTCCAGTCTACAGCCTTTGACGTTAATGTAGTTAGCTTGTGGTAAATATTCCGGACATGAAGTGGTACCGAGGTTTGAAATGGCTTAGTAACCGCACAGAGGCGCATCATTTTGGAGCTGACCAATTTATGTGTTAGTTTAACATCGTGAGACTCTTAAAGAGGACAAGAAGCGGGTAAAATTCGTATCCTTAGGGTTATAGAAAACTAAACACACAAGATCACTTCGCAAGGACATAAATGTCGAGTAATAAAGAACGAGTCTAATACAACGCAATAAAGATTACAAAATGACGACTTTTTGGTATAAATATTCTAGCAGTCTCATCATCAATCCAATGACAGAAGTAGTAATAAATAGTTACATATTTGTCCGTTTAAGAGGTACAGAATCTGTAATATAAATCACATTTGGTTGCTCACATTAGTCGCGTCGTAGAAAAACATTTTATACGGTGGAGCGCCGAGGTAAGCGATCACAAGTTTCGTTAAATCCAAGAAAGATAAGCTGCAATACATTATGATGATGTGTGCCGTCTACACCAAGCTCAACGTGTATAAAAGATGTGAAGCAATCGCTCACTTTCTTTCGTATCTTGATGGCACGTACACAAGACAGCACGAAATTTTTCAAATGTTATATGGTGTTTATTTTGCTGTTTTATAATAAACTTAATTTATCGCATGGAAATTCGACCAAAGCTCAGTTGAGAAAGCGTCCAATCCGGTGAGTTAGAAGACGTGGGTTCGACTCCTGCTACCAGGTGAACTGAGCAAAGTGGACCGTGGACCATACCCGGCTACAACTTTTATAGTAGCTGATTTTTTGTTTTTGCCTTTTAAACTTTATTCAAACTAATTTTATGATTCTTGATCCTGTCGGTTATCAATCAGTATAGTGCAGGGCCAAGCGTGATTCGAATCAAGGTTCATTGGTTTGAATGTCGCACGTCGGTGTACCGCTGAGCCATACGCTCGCTCATACACTTTGAATAAATAAAAAATAAAGCTTATTAATTAAGATTCATATTTTAAGGAGGATATTTATTCTATGTCACCTAACAACAAAAAATTCTAAATGCAGACAAACAGATAAAAGTTTATCTATCTTATCTTCTGTCCGTCGAAAGTTGAAACTAGTAGTAAAGTATTAATTCAAAGTTCGGTCGTGTGAATTTATCTAACGTTGCCTCCAGCAGAAATATCTGGAAATATGATCTTAAGAAGTATATCTTCAGTCAAATATTATCGTCTCTTGGAAATATGAATCTTGTAAAACAATTTCTGCTGAACAAAGCTAGAACCTTTGATGAATTATTTACAAGGACGTAATTTCCTTCAAATAGAGCTTTCTTTATTTTTTTATTTTATAAACATCACAAGCTTCTTACAGCCTTCATATTCCTTTGATGGTGATAGTTACGTTAGAAAATATCATATGTATGAGGTACCTATTAAAATTTTAAAAGTAAAAGCATAATTATGTTAAAGGTTATGGTTCTGTGTAGGTACTTCCGATTATTTTTAATGACGCTATTTTAACATTTCTAGGCAGAAAATGTTTAAGTAGGAAATGAATGGGTAGGTATAACAGCTTTTAATATGATTACTATGTTTACATAGTAGGTTGAGTTTCTAGAAATCCTTTCTTAGTACGTGCTTACGTCACAAAAAGAAGCCCCCCTCAAAGTCTTTACGTTCAGTGGTTTGGGCTGTGTGTTGTCTTTCAGGCAGTCAGGAAAACAGCCTTTTATATAATAGATTTTCATTTGGAATATTAAATGTTGATATAACATAACTAAGGAGTCAAAGAATTTCCTTCTAAATAATCTTTAATGTTATAACCATGGATGAAATAAAAAAAGAAGGATTGAGTTTTGATTGACATCGAACTGAAGCCCAAAATGGCGGACATATTACATATGTGTGTCAGATGAAAGTAGGGCGACCGGCTGCATATGATGTGAGTGTGTGCGTGTTTCGCTCGTACGTACGAAGCATTCCGGTTTCCTAAGGGTGCTTCAGTTTCGGATCAGGCGTAGCTCCATGGTTATAACTATTATTATCAAATCTACGATACCTGTGTTGTGCTAAGGGCAACGAACTTTTAGAATTCAGTTTTTCAATCCATACCTTTTTAATCTTACATTATTTGCATTAATAAAAAACTCTTAAAACTTGAGTAAAGACATTTAAGTAAATTGAGCCTGTTAGTTAAAAAGCGATAGTCGCAGCTTTATTCCAAGTTTAAGTAATCTGAATAGGTCTTAACCTTCATTTATCCTTATAAATCCTCCTTTGTACTCCTTATCATTATGGCTTTTTTATGAACGCTCCGTACTTTTTACGACTTAAATGACCGGCAAGCTGCTCTCTCAATAGCCTAAGTTCAAACTGACGATTTACGGTACAAATTGAATTTTTAATGCACATAAATCATGAATTTAGCCTTTTTTCGTCGATGCTAATCTATCATCGGCTTTAACAAATGAACGTCGATTAACTGCTATATCTTTGGTTACAACGGGCTAGTAAATCGTTAATTATATAAAATGTCCTTGATGATAAAGAAAACATAGTTTCTGAAGATTAGGTGTATACTTACCTAACCGAAATCATTCGAACGTAAGCTCTAATAACCGAGGTATATATAGACGGTTATGAGAAATTCTGAGCCGCGACGGTTGGATGATGTCGTGTATAGTATATTAATTGTTAAGGAGATGATAAGATCATTTCAACAGACTGACTGAGTGCAAATATAGATTTCGTTTACAAACATTAGTAGAGTAGAGTTCTTGCTTTGGAAAGCTACTTCTAATAGAATTTATACTAAAGCTAAAGCTAAACAAAAAAACTGGTAATCATTCACATTTGGCTATCAAAGCTAGGTTATTCGATTACTCGAGGTCCCCTAGGTGTCCTATCCGGCACAGCTGCAATAAGACGAAATGAATCCACTCGCTTACTCGCCATCCTAGACAGAGAGCTTATAACAGTTTTGATTGTTATAATAAACTATTACTCCAAATGAATAAATATTTTAATGTTTGATAAGGAATATCCTACTTGGATTTAGTTTGTTCATGCGAGCCCATCTCTAAATTGACGGGCCTGATAGCTCAATTGGTAGTAACCCTGCCTTCTGAACTGAGGGCTGTGGGTTCGATTCCTACTCAGGTCAAATATTCATTTTTTTTTATTCTTATTCCTATTCAATTATTTATTTACGATCTTTTTTGTATAATTATTCAAACGGAATCTAACAAAATGAATTTAGTTTGTTTTTGTGTGTTTGTTTGTATGTTTTGTTTATTTGTTAGCATGCGTAAAATATTTGGGTAACTTTCAAAATCTAGCCTGTTTCAACACCACTGTACCTATAAATGGCCCCCTGTCTTATTTATTGATTTATACTTATTAACTGTTCCTATTGAATTATGTATATAACTTTTGTGAGTATTGAATATTCTTTTTCTTTTTTTTTTCTTATTTTTTGTGAAAAGGAACATCGGCACCAATCGAGTATTGAGTTATATGCCTAAAAATGCCATCAAACGATTGTGAAATGTGCAATTGTGTATGCAACATAAGTGATTTTTGTGTTTTCAGATATAGGTACGTTATCTTTATAAGGCATTTGTAGACAAGACTATTATATTAATAGGTAGTCTAGTATGTTATATAGGAAGAGACTAGTATGGTTATAAAATCGGCCCGCAGCTCTCATTCTACATGTTTCGCGATAAAGTTCTGATGTTAATTTAGCCAAAGGATACCAGATGCTCCAGGGATGGCAAGTTTTACTTGGGAAAATGAGCAATAGTTCTCTTTAGTGGCCCTGAAGATTGCACGAATGACTTAATTTTCCGCGGACGGTCTTTGTGATGCATTTATTTATGTACCAATGTTACAAGAAACAGAGAACCACTGGCATTCAAATTGTTGTTTAAGAATAGGTACCTGCTTAAAATTACCTTAATGCCCAAGTTTTGGATATTTATCTATTTTAGTAAATACTGAGTAAAATTTCAAAAACAAAATAAATAAATAACGCCCAACGATCACATACATAGATCCTGAAAGACATTGTAAATATTATTGCAAATAGGCTAACCTGTTTACAAGTCAAAATGAAATAATATTAGAAATTATTAAAATTAAATTATTAACGGGGGAAGCCGATGGAGGCAGAAGGCGAGCAACCACTCAAAGTGGCGCTCCCTGGGGGAAGCCTACGTTCAGTAGTGGACGTCTTCAGGCTGTTGATTATGATGATTGTACCTTCAAACTAAGCATGATTATAAGCAATAAATATTTATAGCCTTACTCTCTTCTTCTTCTCGTGTAGGCAAGTGGCCAGCCCTGGTGTCAGAATTTTTAGGCCGCCTGAAGGCTTCTGACTTGGCTTAACGACGACAACAGCCGGGACCGATGGCTTAACGTGCCCTACGAACCACGGTAGCTGGTAGCATATAGCCTTACTATAAGTAGGTAAACAGGTAAAAATGAAATTAAACATGAAATAAAAATTGAAATGTAACTTTATAATAAAAACTGAATTCAAAATGAATTGAAATGAAATTTCAAATTTCACAGAATTTCGCAACTACATCATTTTCGAAATGCTAATTGAGTTTTAACATGCTAAAAATGAATGCGAATGCTAATTAATCCATCACTAGTTGTAAGTCAGTAAAGAGTACATCGCTAATACACTGTCATGTGGGTCCTCTATTTTCTACAGCATTACACAGAGTAACTGGTAGAACACATAAGTTCTACAGTTACTGTGACGTAACTATTATTATGTGATTTTCTGTCTGATTGCTTTGCTTCGGTTATTGCGCACAGCTGTGCTATTACGCAACTTGCAATGATTATATTACACGTGATTTAATTACAGAGAACGTTCTATTAAAACGTGTATGAGGTACGTAAATTAATTAATGTTGTAATGTAAGGTTGATAAGTCTGAACTTATAATTTCTTCTGAAAACATAGAGTTAAGGGTTACTTAAAAGAATATTTGTGAGTGCTATGTTTACATACAAACGTGTGGAACTTTTCATACCGTTATTAGCATGCTTTCATAACATTTGGTTAGAGTTTTGGCGAGAACGCGGAAAAGTTCACGTCGTTGCATTGTATTATTCCTCAAAACTTGTGCTTTTTCCAGTGTTAATGTTTAAAATTGGTTGAGTTTTACGCATTAAGTGCTGAATTACGAGCAAGAGTGTAGGCAAGTGATATAATGTGGTGAAATGTGATTTTCCGTGTTGCTTCCAAAATTCCGTAGAAGCTTCCAGTAAAGTTGCCACCACTTTACTGGAGCATGACTGAGACTGGAATATGACTACCTGACTTAGACTGGACTATGACTATGACTAAGACTTGTTTTCACGTGAAATATTCTATTAACATGATGAAAATTTTCAATGCTTGACACTGGCTAAATACACTATGTGGGGAGCCAAAATATAAGAAAAATAAAAACTTTGGTTACGTTTTTAGTAAGACTGCATGATTTTAAAGTCAAATATCTAGTGGTGTCACACAACAGCGTTCATGATTCAAGATATTAACATATCTAATTTCAATCCTGGAAATCTGGGCACCTGAATTTCTCATAAATCGTAAATCGAAACTATTCTGCAACTGAATTATCTCATTTCAAATATACTTCCATATTCAGTTGTAGTAGAATAATTATGATAGGTATGAATAACGCTTATAATATGATATGGGTTGTAATACCTGTAATACCTATAATGAATTGTGAATCATAATTATATAACATTTGAATGTGTATAACTAAGAATAAGTACCTAGGTAGTAATTCTATGGTGTATAGTATAACTTTGTAACTTATGCCTTACTATTGCGGAAAATGGGTTGTGCGAGTGAAATGCAACCTACCACAGCCTCTTATAGCATTATTACTTCAATCATACATTGAAAAATGACACAAAAATAACAATACAAATATAACATTACAGAGGCAGAGCAGTTTTAATGACGTCACGTGAAATCGTTCACTCAAATACATCACGTTGACACCGACGTGCGAAAGTGAAACGCTATATAAAAATGTAGACGTCTCGTTCTTATGCAAGAATACTTACTAAGTTCATGGTACGAATTTGAACAATATTATTGTAACCTTGAAACATTACTATCATGAAACATTATGGTTTTGTATTAGTTTGTTTGTAGTACGCCTCGGAAGAAAAAGGAAGAATTATCTAGTAGGTAATGGATTTATTCGCATGGGAATTTGATGCCATTTTATTGCTGAAGCATCAATTAACCAAAAAAATACCTAAAAAGTTGAACTTCAATATAATTGACTTTCAAACAAAATAATTGGTAAATTACAAATCTTTTTGCTGCTAACCCTGTAAAATCGATGGATTGAAGTGCACTAAGTCCACTTTGCACTGCAATTATTTGGCACTGTTGTGTGCTCTACAGGACATCACGGATATTCTACTCCATAATTTTGTTATTTTATTATTATAATACCTTCCATTTTATTATTTATCTTTATAATTATTTAGGGATTCAAGTAGGAAAAACAAATGTTAAATTAAGTGGCAAATCAATACAAAGGTATCAACCGTGACTTCATTTATAAGACTAAATTAGAAAACACCAGAACACAGCAACAGAAAGAAAACTTACTCTCATGAATACCAGAGCTAACTAATTATATAATTTTGACTTTTATATTTAAAAAATATTTTACCGAAAAACCAAAGTTATAAACTTTTTCAAGAAAATTCATTAAAAGTGAATATTAATTTTTTGTGACGCGTAAAACAAAATCGAAAATATAACAATCAATTTATAGTTCTCCGTTTTAACCACACAGATTTAAAACATCTATGACTGGTGAGCTGCTGAGTACTTACATTGAAATTGAGGCATTTTAGGAAAATAAGAAACGTTATATAGTTTAAAAAACTACGGGGTAAAGCTAATTAAAAAAGTAGGATTAAAGTTTAAGAAATAACCCGGTTTACCGGCTTTATGGTCCAGGGATTGCCGCCCACCTCTTGTTTAGAACATTTCAGGTGAGATTAGGATAATTCTAGATTTTACTCGCTACTGCCTCTTTAAGCTTTTAAGCGTGCGAAATCACGCTTTGTTTGAGAAAAGCCGAATAATTAATAAGGATTATTTTTGTTTTCTTTTAAAACGCTACTGTGCACGTGAATCTTAAGTCATTTTTTAAATAATTACCTCGATTACGTAAAAAGTGGTCAGAATTCCTATGGACGGAAATTTTCGGGATATAAGTATAATATGATACGAAGATATAATATTAAAGTCCTTAAAATTTTAGCAACCAGCTGGCTGGTTGTAATTGAGCTAACCGGATTTGAACCCCGCCCTCCAACTCACTGGATTGGACGCTCTACTAACTGAGCTATTTTCACATGACCGCTAGCTGCGAAAATCTTTAGAACTACGTGTACACACGCGTACATACGTACAACAACGTACAACGCATGAAAGGAAAATGATAATCAATTGCGTTTTAAGAAGATTTTACTCCTATAACTGATATTATAAAATGTACTAGTACCTACTTACAGTCCATTAGCAGCCTTTCACAGTTACAATGATCTGCACTTTCGTGGTCAGTCTCGTCTCAATGCTTCCTCGATTTTTACTTTACTTTTTCTAGATAAAAGGAAGGTTTGGCACATGTCCTCTCTCAGGATTCTTCTACTAAGCTTTTACTTTACACTGGTAAATCTTTTTAAATGATGTCGTAACGTGAATGAGTCATAGAAATATTTGCAAATTTCTCTATCAAAACCAACGTCCCATGAATTTTAGTGCCGTGATAATTATTTAATGGGTAGGTATAGTTTATACAACTGTAATACTTTAGGTCTGAAATTTCTATATTGAAAATTTATATAACTTTATACCTAACAGTAGGTAACGCTGTAGGATTATCGAAAGAAAAAATAAAAATAAATTATTAGTTACTACAGGAATTAGGATCTAAGATCTTGCGCAAGTTAGCTCTTCAAAAGCCTTTGACCTAAAATTTTAAATGTAATACCCATTCATAAATAAATATCTAAGATTAAATGTCAAAAAACAGAACCACTCATTGAGGTCTCTTTTATCCACGTCTCTCATTACCTTGTACCTGCATTGGGAGTAAAAGAAACTCATTAAAACTTTTCTCCCTAGCCTTGTATAGGTAGACGTCCCTATATTGCGACGGTCCGTGACGTTTCTGCAACGTAAACAAAACTTTGTCCATTTTAAAACTTGGTGAATACGTAATTGACGTTTTTATTAACAGAGCGAGATGGAGTTTTTGGGTCGATAATGGTACACATAGAGATGTGCCGTGTATCCGACCAATTTTTTCCGTCCAATTTTTGTATCAGAAACAAACGCTTTGGCCACGTTATTGTTTTTTTTTTCGGTATTAAATTATACCTACAACGACATGAATCCGCAGAAGGACTAAAGTTACTGATGTGGTCCTTAAAATTAGCAAGTTGTAATAGGCAAGCCACATTGCTCGCAGAACTGACAACCGATGGGGAAGGAAGGTTCTCGAGTGGCGACCATGAACCGGAAGCGGAAGGCGCAGCGTAGGCAGGCCCCCCACTAGGTGGACCGACGACCTGGTGAAAACCGCGGGGAGCTGATGGATACAGGAGTCAAGCAGCCGCTCAAAGTGGCGCTCTCTGGGGGAGGCCTATGTTCAGCAGTAGACGTCTTCATGCTGCCAATGATGATGATGATGATGATGACAATGACATGTAAAGTACGTTTTTGAAATAAACAATAATTATCAAAATAAAGCGGGAAACCGTAGAGCTATGTGAAATCAGAATTTTGCTTTTGTTTTAAAAGCTGTAGTTTTATTTATTTAGTATAGTTGTAACTAGTAAAAAAAATAAGAATATTATTTCTTAAAATAATAAAAAAGTTTCAGGATCAACTTTAAGCTACAATCAAACCGCTAAATAAGATACTTAGTTAGACAAAGGTAAATAGTTTAGTTTCACTAGCTTTGATTCGTCCGGAAAATTAGATAATTTTAGATACGCCATTCGGCCAAGTCTAGTACACACCACATTTCTAAACAAACTTGCTTTTAATTAAAGTTACAGAGGCTTGACTTTTTCTGTTGGTCGCGGTGAATAGACAAAGTTCGGTGGGCACCTGTACCCCGTAGGACTTGTTTAATTTTATGGCCTCAAGTTGGATTGAAAGTAATTATTCTAATACACTCTTTTGAACTCTCACGGTTTTTTTTTGTCTAAGAGTTTTGATTTTGACTCGGGCGATTAAAAACTAATATAGCTTTTGGATTTAAGAGGACGTAGAGTATCCATGGACTCAAAAGGAGATAAAGGTTCACAAACAAACACACACGTGTGGATTCAAGCTGCGGATCCCAGTCCAGGGAGCCCAAAGATAGATCTATAGGTACCCAGTGGCAAAACAACTAAAATAATTGCAAAAAAAGAACAGAATGAATAATTTATATTACAGATACAATTTATCGTGTAAACATATTATAATAGCAGTTTGACACGATACATCGGTATCAATACATCAATAATTCATTACGAATCAATTTTTTCATGCACCTTTACAAATCGCTAAAGGAAACAGACAATTTCGCGTTCACTGTTGAAACATTATGTTCAGTGATTACAAAACTAAACCCTTGCCCAGCAAAGTGTATCGAATAACTTCGGCAGAGGCAATACCGGAGCCATCGCAAAATGAGTTGTTTACATTTTTTATTATTTGTTTCAATCAATTACGTTGGAGGAGTTTTCTTTGATCGATTAAGTGGGAAAGAAGTGGAAGTGGGGAAGCTGAAGGCGCTTCAATTAAATAATACGACAGAGTGAGTCTTACTTTTGCAACTGTGAAAATTTCCGTGTTTTTCTTTTTTTTTTCTATATGCACCATGCTTCTTATGGGCGCTTTCCAGTTGCTGGATTCTATAGTTATTTTTGAATATCTATATACTATGCAATGAATAACTACTTCAAGTCTCAAAGGTTTCAGAATTTATATGAATGTATTTCCTTAATTGACGTTAGATCAGATGAGCCCGCATCTAGAATCTATATTATAGCGGAGGCACAGCTTGTTACATCTTTTTCTGGTTTACACTGTACACTGGTATTTGTGACGGCGCGTACGGCACTCATAAATGGAAAGATTAAACATAAAAGAATATAATTAAAAGGTACTTGCAATACTACGTAACCTAACTTATATTTTGTTTAGTCCAACACAAGTCTAAAAAGTTCATAATAATGCAACTATACGTCCATTGTTGAATTTTTATGGTACAGAAGGTTGGGTTACCTAAGATTATCATCACCTTTATCAATCTTTATTCATAAAATACTATTGGGTATATTTTAGCCAATTTATTCTCATTGAAACAAAATAAAAATTACATAGTTATGCAAGGTCGGCACGCATCGCATGTAACGCAACGCGTTTTAATTTGCCCATTTAGAAATTGTGAAAGCTGATTTTAATGTTTGTGGATTCTTAATCGTTGAAAAAATAAGTATATTGTGACATGAAATTAGCTGCTAAATAGGGGTTTTATGGTTGAAGCCTTGATAACGCGATAAACGAAAATTGTTGCAAGTTACAACTAAGCTAATCTGTACGTGCATCTAGGGTGTGTGTTATTATTATGTATGTAATTATGACAGTTTATATTAACCACCTAGATAAAGGCATTGATCAATATCATTGTCATATTTTTATTAGAATGTTGGCTGAATCTTTGTTGAATGGTTATTATTACATATTAGCGCCACCGATGTTGACGATAATATTATATGGACTATTAAAGACGCATGAAACTCCAAGAAAAAATTTGGTATTCTTCTGCAAAAGACCTGGCCCATGGATCTACCGAGAATGTACCTATAAAAAATATTGTATTTAATTTGTATTATGCATCCACAGACGCTGCTTAATCGAGATAAAGGTATGTACACCCCATGAAGGTAGCCGAGTGGATGGCACGTGTAACAGCTACAAGGAGCCGAGCAAGGGCGCTGCGGGAGGGTCATATTTGAGGCTCCTAAAACCAGACTATGCTAACAGTAAGTTAGATTAAAATTGCCGTAATTAAGCTTAACTTTGTGGTGCTAGCATTAAATTAATATTAAAAGGGCATGTAGGCGGCATCATGGAGTTGTCCTTAGAAATGTCAGGACAAAACAAACATGGGATGGGGAATAGGATTTTAAACGCCATTTCTGTTCTAATGATATCAGAATAACTTTAAATAAAATATTCTTATCATAGCAAGTTACAAGCTTGCTGCATGTTGTGAGAATGGTATTTTGAATGCGGTAAAAAATATTCGTCAAGTACTTATGTACCCGCGGGGAGCCGATGGATGCAGGAGGTGAGTGGCTGCTCAATGTGGCGCTCTATGGAGGTGGCCTATGTTCAGCAATGGACGTCTTCGAGCTGTTAATGATGATGATGATGTCTTATGTACGGTCGGCAATAAATTGAATAATTCCATATCTAAATAAATAAATAAATAAATTCTTTATTTCATAAAAGATACAGTGCTCCACTTAATACTTATACTTAACTAAGGCCAAAAGATATACACTTAACATTTTTGTTGGGTATCTGCTGCCGAACTAGACTCAGCGTCTGTGTTTCAGCGTACAGTGCCCTCCCCCAAGTAGTTGATACATAACTAGCCTTATTATTATAGATATAGGTACAGTTTACTTAATTACGTTATGGTAGAAACAAAGAAGAATATAAAATAATGTGAGTAGGTAAACAAAGTAGGCATAAAATAAAAACGATATAACACTAAATAATATTGTGGTATAAGATGCTTGGCTATTAATCTCCAAGATTATTTTTTATGTATCTGTACATACATAATTGTTTATATTATTTATATTACTAGTTCGGATTATTATCATTATCAACGTGTGCTCGCAACAAATTTTGCTACTGATGGTACCTAGAGCTATTCACTGTTAGATTTTTTCTGAACCCGAAAGTCTGGGTACCCATTGAGATAACTTTCATAGTACGGTTGCAAAGTTTTCAACAATACCCAAAAGTTGTCCTGACGTTGCCCTTGGCAGGTCACAAAGTCCATTACACGCCAAGAAAAATCTAATTTCACGGCACCTTGTAATTAAACTGTCACTTACTTTATTTATTTACTTCAGCTTAACAGTTTGCCAGCCCTTTAATTTCTGGTCTCAACACAAGAGCTAAATTAAATTCTTAAACGAGCTGATGCTTGTTTATTTTATAAAGAAAATAACAGTAATCTCTTAAGATTGTGCTTTTGTTTATGACCAGGGCGTGAAATCCGTATAAACAAAAATGGAGAGCCACTTCCGTCAGCTCGCACGGTCAGAACCACCCTGCAAACAACAGGACGAGTTGAAGATAAAAAGAGTTTTACTGTAGCTGCAGGGCATATGCTGGAATTCATACATAGGGACGTCAGCTTACTGAATGGACCAAGTAAGACATCCGCTTGTAACACTGATTTCAATAGAAATAAAAAAGCTACTAATAACGACCGAGTAGCGTATAACTCCTTTATAACTTCATTTCAGGGGACTATCTCAGGGAGAGACAATATTGCTGCCAAGAGGCAGGCAAATCAGACCCACGCTGTATACCCATTAGTGTTCCAAAGGACGATCCCTATCTTAAAGTGACTGATATAACCTGTCTTAACTTCTCCAGAGCCGAAACTTTCCAAGACTCCGGCTGCACACCCGAAATAATACCTCCAGAACAGGTTAGCAACTTACCAACTTTGCGAAACTTTATGATACGTGTGAAAATGATCCCACTTTGAACTCGCATTATATTTTTTGATATTAAAATATTCAGAGGGTGACTTAAACGTGACTTTATCCTCGTACGGATGCGATCGGAATACAGAGCGACCTCGAGCGTGGCTGTTTGAGTCAGGACTAGTTCGGAATTGATTCATCACGAATTATGATTCAAACGAAAGTTGGGGTTTGCTTTTGGGTTCACCTTTGGCTTTTACATTGATATTCAAAAGGGGTGAGCTACTGAGCCAAACTTTCGACACTCTCTTATTTCAACATCGAATCAGTGAAGTATATTGTAGTTTTTAAAGGTTACATTTTCAGATAAACTTTCAAACTCCGCTGCTTGATTTGTCTACTATTTATGGAGTTGATGACCAATCACTGGCAAAAATAAGAAAAGGTGAACTTGGTTTGCTGATACTTGAAAGAAGGGGAGACAGATATGTCCCGTTGAACATCAGTACTGCGCCAAATGCAATAGAAAACGCTACTAGCGTTGATAATTCAACGGTTGAAAATATTATTGCTAACGTTGATGCTAATACAGATGGTGCAGCTACCGCTGTAGTTAACACTGTTACCTCAGACATAAATACTTGTTTTCAAAACATGATAAATGAATCGATATGCTACCAGTTTGGTAAGATATTTATCAGCCACCCGTAGTGGATATGTTTGGAAAGTATAGAATCTGAATTGTGCTTATTTTTATTTAAAGGATTCCCAGAAGCAGGAAACTATAACCTAAGAACGACTACATTAGGAATATTTTTCATGCGGGAACACAACCGAATTGCAACTGCTCTACACAAGATGAACTCTTGTTGGAAAGACGATAGATTGTTCAAAGTAGCGCGACAGATCAACATCGCTACCGCTGCCAATATATTTATGTATGAACTTTTGCCAGCATTGCTAGGTAAATCAATCTTACTATCTCCATATATAGCTTTAACTAATAGCACGTATTTTTTTCGTTTAGGTATGTACATAGTATATACTTGATTATATACTTATTAATTAATCAATTGTCAAAAATAGGTATTTAGAAAATTGTAAATAATCTAACAGAAATCGTTTACACCTTCCCTTGGCAGGTTACAAAAACATGCTGAACTACGAATTAATATCTGAACATGTGGAGCATGTTTCCACGTATTTGTCGGATGTTCCACCACTAATTTATGCAGAGTTTGAAATCGCAATACGATTCTTCCATACCATGCTGGACGGTAGAATCAAGTAAGGAAATATCAACTTGAATAGACTCTTAATTGTCGACATTATTGCTCTTATTTTCATGATTATTTCGCCTTCTTCACTTGTCAGAACTTTTTGCTCCTCATTATATCGTTGAAGGTGTTGAAGAATCTTTTTCATTTTCACTCATCTGTGTGTCATTGGATAATTCTACAGACATTAGAATCACATCACATCATCGTTAGCCTTTTTGCCATAATCACCGCTTTCGATATTTTATAAAAAGGTATTCTGTGATCATCACGATTAGCAGGCATCGGTGTTTGCAGTAGAATATAATGCAGACCCATGGATGAAATAAAAAAAGAAGGATTGAGTTTTGATTGACATCGAACTGAAGCCCAAAATGGCGGACATATTACATAATATATGTGTGTCAGATGAAAGTAGGGCGACCGGCTGCATATGATGTGAGTGTGTGCGTGCCCCGCTCGTACGTACGAAGCGTTCTGGCTTCCTAAGGGTGCTTCAGTTTCGGATCAGACGGGATTCCCTCCTTTTTTTATTAGCTCCATGTGCAGACGTATCAGAATGTTGCTGCCATTCCCTGTAGTCACATCTATATGAGGCGCCTATACTTACATTTGCTCGTCTCCAAAATTTAGTAGCCTTAATCAGTCGAATGTTCACGTTTTCGTATAACAATTGATTATTAATCATCCATTTGTCCGATTATCCTTGTATTAATGGATAAAAGTGTTTTATTGCAGAAAATACACAGAAAAACACCACTACACTGGCGAATTTTCAGCCAGCGAAACGTTGTACAGGCAAGCACTTATTGAGCAAAACAGAAACTTTGAGGAAATCAACCGTGGCACTTTCTACCAGACGGCTGGTCAAATCGATGATATTTTGGACCCTGAGGTAAACAAATAAGATGCATTAATAATTCATTACAGTAATATTTATGGAATAATGAGGAGATAAATCGGCATCGTAAAGAGAGTGATAGCGGCCTTTTTAAAAAGATAAAGGATGCGAAGTTGGTTGTTAATTTCATTAGGTTACTTTAATATGAAAGAAAATTATGATATTATAACCCGAGGATATTACAACCAATAACTATCATTTAAACATGACAACAATACAGAACTATTAAATGTATATAGTGAATAACAATAATTATATTTTTTCAGATTTCAGAAAATTTCTTTGGGTACTTACAAAAATCTCATGATTTGGGTTCTATAGATATTCAAAGAGGTAGAGATATGGGAATTCGAGGATACAACGATTACAGACTTTTATGTGGACTCAAACCTGCTAAAAAATTCGAAGAGCTTTTAGATGTCGTAGATGTAGAGGTAATGACATTTGTTAAAAGAATCCTTACATATCATACTGTTAAACAGTTACTACAATATTGATAACTTTGAAATTTGAAATATTTGAAATATTTACTGACGAAGATGTATCAATCTCATGAAACATTTTTGGTTAGTATTAAAAATGTATGGAGTATTCAAGTTTCTTAGAAAGTAAGCGACACCTTTAAAACATGCTAAAAATAATAAACAAATTCCAAAAACTAGAGACGGAGGTTAGAGTTGATTTTCTCAGTAAATTTGTATTTTTTGTTGCCGTTCTAGAAGCAAGTTTATTTTTGGGAGAACCTTTTGCATTCAAAGATTTTAGTTAGTGCATTCGTTCGCGACAAAGGTAGCATTTGTCCAGCAATTTAATTTAATCAGTTTGCCTTGTGGAGCAAATTGATAAGGTCTAGGAATAAGTTTGCACACTGCAACTCAACAGAGAAATGTAGCAACAAATTGTTGAAGAAGATTAACTTAGTCCCGAAAAGTGAGTACGATGCCGACTGGACTTGGAAAGCAAATTTTGAACCGAATTCATACAAATTGACAGTTCAACGAAATAATAATATTACGTAGTTGAAATCGAATATTTTATTTACCGAAAAGTTTGGGGGGAATTTACCGCATTTTTTTTTTAGTGGCACTCATCCGACAAAATAATTATACCGCAGCGAACGTACAACAATTAGGTATGCCATATTTTGGCACAACATTGCTGCGGTTATCTGAAAATTATAGCTGCAGCATAACGATTTTATACACAGAACGCTTTTGAAAATGTTTTATTAATACCTTTTTTTATATTATTATTACACTTTTATGCTATAATATTAAAGTTATTAGTATTAACGTTTTCGGTGCAAAAATTTTGAAACCGGTATAGATTTCAAACGACAAACGACCTTAGTCACTGAAACCTACTGTTCTTTATATTTTTTCACTTTGGTTCTCTCATTTTCACTAAGAGCGAAAACCTTTTAGTATTATCCGATCCTCTAGGAGCCTGAAGTCAAGATAAACTAGATTTCTAAGTGGATAGATAAATCTAAGTGCCGTGTCAGTCTTCAAGGCAGTCTGTCATCTATAACTAAACTTTATCGTATCTTCCTGTCTGATATTGGATGAGATAAAAGTCGTGTGTTTTTTATCGACGCTGAAAAATGGAAGCCTCTTTTGGGACCTATCTCTTTTAGTATTTCTTGTAAGTTTTTCTTAACAATTATGTTGCTATTGCTATATTAGTTGTTATTCTATAGAATTGTTTTTATTATCACGTAAGAGGGATTCATGAATATCTTAATGATTTTCGCCATCATAGAGATTCATGGAGTTTGGTCCAAAAATCCTATAAAAAGACACACTATACCTAATGGGATAAGGATGGGTTTTTTCACCAACAGCTGATTGAGGTAACCAATGGTTAAAACCTCTAACAAATTTTGCACATTAGTTAGAATTTTGGTAGAGTTTTTAACCATTAACTATACTTACTAAAACTACTGCTTAGTTACTTATTTTTACTTTACTTAACTATTACGCGAAAAAACCCACCCTAAGTGGACAAAAAATTCAGAAATACCCATCGATTTGTCTTTAGTTGCATTTGGCTCTGTTGTTACATTAAGTTTTCTGTTTTTCTTTTTCTAGAAAATGGAAGCTCTCAAAAGGCTCTACAGTGATGTGGATGACATTGACTTATTAGCTGGTATTATTAGTGAGAAGTTTATCCAGGGAACACACGTTGGGCCAACGTTATTGTGCATCGTATCAAAACAGCTGCAAATATTCAGATACTCCGATAGGTTCTGGTATGAAAGAGGCGACCAATTCCACAGTTTTAGCATAGGTTTGTACAACGACATGCTATAGCATACTATAGTAACTATAGTTACTGTGGCTTAAGTAAAAACCAATATAACATTCCTGTTTAATTGAAAAACAAAAAATAATTAAATGCAAAACCAAAAAATGCCAATAATAAAGCAACACCATTCTCAGTCAAAATAACTAAAGTGATAAATAAGTTAATAATTCCAATTAATGGGAGTGCATAAATATTCACTAGCTTATCTATAGTTCTAAAAAGTACAACAGTGTCAATAAATGAAAAAACCCACGCATTTAACACAAGTTTTCAGGCTGAATCGTTATTCACATTGCAATAGGCGTAGCTTGGAACGTATTGCATTCGGATAGGCTGTAATTTAAAGTTTTTATTGAAAATAAAATGGTTGCAGGGCAATTGAACGAAATCAGAAAAACTAGCATAGCGAGGCTAGCGTGTGACAACGCGGAAGGCGTAAAGTTTATCCAACCACAAGCATTTTACAATATAAAACCAGGGTGAGTATATCTGACTATAATTATAATCACTGTCTGTTTTTAATCGCATATGATTGAATGAAGATCGAAAAAAATAAAATTACAGTACCTATATCTACTTAGAATTTTCTTTTTTCGTATTAGACCACTGATCTTTGAAGTAAATAAAATATTAGGAAAATGCGACCTTACATGGCTTAACTCAACGTTTTTTTTTTTTTGTTTTCTTTATGAGAATGAATGACATGACGAGCTAATCGTTCACCTGATGTTAAGCGACACGGCTGCCATAACAGTTGCAGTGTCACTCGTAACTTTAAAATAATGAAGTTTCGCGTGACACTGCACTGCGCACGTCATCCCGAGACATCACACAGCTTAGTAATCAGTTTAACTAGACTGTGTAATCAGGTCATTAAGTCTCGTTTGCCCAGTAATTTTGCTAGCTACAATGCCCTTCAAACCGGAACACAGTAATGCTTGCACACTACCGCTTGGCGGCAGAATAACTGACAAAAGCGGTGGTACCTACCTAGACGAACTTTGCAGAAAAGTCCTACCACCTAGTAACTCAACGTGTACGTTATTCGAAATGTCCGTAATCAAGTGTACGAGAATAAAATAAATAAAAGACTGAATTTAAATACGCCTAAACGGAGACATCAAGAATAATGGTTTACTGCCTTCGCACACTCTATACTCTGTAATCTATAATAAGATAATCCTATAATATTATCGTCATGACAAAAGTGTGATAGAATTTTGTCACAATGTTTATAAAAAAAAATTGAAATTTAAGTTATATTCACAAAATTCTAAATATGATAAAATCTGTTCCACTACCTACTCCGCACGTTAACTTTAACTGATTTTAATCTTATATCTCATCTTCTTGGCCACATCGCTCGTAGAACTGGCAACCGATGGGGAAAGGTTTCAATTGGTGACCACAAACCAGAAAGGGCGCAGCGTAGGCCAGCTCCCCGCTAGGTGGACCGACGACGATCTGGTGAATACCACGGGGAGCCGATGGATCCAGGAGGCGAGCAACCGCTCAAAGTAGTGCTCTCTGTGGAGGACTATGTTCAGCAGTGGACGTGTTCAGGGTTTTGATGATGATGATGATGATGATGATGAATCTTATAAATGATAATTGCATCTGTGTTGATCAAAACGTAGTAAAATCATAAAATAACCCGTAAACGTCGTAAGTATGCGGACGCTGTTAAAAGACGACTAAACATGGTTCAGTCGTCAAGCATTCACCGTCTGAAGCGCTCATGTATTATGAAAGTAAATGGCTGGAAGAATTTGAATGCAGAGTAATGAGGTTTAACTCGCTTGTTAATGCACGGAAAAAGTATCTGGTTTCTGATATTTGCACACAATATTTCATCCAGTTCTACGTCACTAGTGAAAGAAATGCGATAAATATAGTAATTTTAATAAGACATGGAGTGGCGAAGATCGCCTTAACCCTAACCTTCCGACATTTTTTTTCAGGAATTCGCCGGTTCCATGTACCCACATTGACCAACCCGACCTAATGAAATGGCGAGATAACAGCTGCTTCAAGCACAAGTACTCACATGAGGCGACACACGTGCCTATGAGCTTCATGGAACAAGGAATATATAACTTTTCAAGCTTTTATGAAGCTCTTCTGATTTAGAAATCTAATGAGAAGATGCCAAAAGTTTAGAATTGCTTAAGATTGCGAATATTAGACCTACTGAGATGCTTATACTAAGATATTACACGAGCGAAGATGCGGGCAGGAGCTAGGAGTTTATACAAAACCTTTTCAAACGTCAATGAACCTTCGGTAACAATATTCTTTCAGCGGTTTATTCAAATCCTGGCGTTATTGTGTTTTTCTAGACAATTAATTTCTCAATTCACTGACTTGAATTGTGTGCGAAAACTTTTGATACAATCCTTTGTACAATATGGAAGAAAAAATATTTTTCCAAAATGAAAGTAACACGTTGAGATTGATTTATGTTAATAAAAGTTATTTATAAATATACTCATTCGTTTTTAATTATTAGGATTCCGTACCCAAAATAAAACGGGACCTTTTTAAAAGTCCTTGGTGTCTGTTCGTCTGTATGTACTTACGATCTACAAATGGCAGTATCTTTTGAAATATATTAGCGAATTACCTAAAAAATTACAGAAAGAATGAATAAATAAATAATATAATCCGTCATCATCATCATCATCAACAGCCTTAAGACGTCCACTGCTGAACATAAGCCTCCCCCAGAAAACACCACCTTGATCCATCGGCTCCCCGAGGCTTTCACCAAATCGTCGGTCCACCTAGCGTATGCCAGCCCCCCAGGCTGGCATTCGCTGCCGCAAGACTCATAATCAAACAAATCTTAAAAAATCTCTGTCATCATCATCATCATTAACAGCCTGAAGACGTCCACTGCTGAACATAGGCCTCCCCCAGGGAGCGCCACTTAGAGCGGCTGCTCGCCTCCTGCATCCATCGGCTCCCCGCGGCTTTCACCAGGTCGTAGGTCCACCTAGTGGGGGGCCGGCCTACGCTGCGTCTTCCAGTTCGTGGTCGCCACTCGAGAATCTTTCTTCCCCATCGGTTGTCAGTTCTACGAGCGATGTGGCCTGCCCATTGCCATTTCAACTTGCCAATCCTAAGAGCTACATCGGTCACTTTAGTTCTCCTGCGGATCTCCTCATTAGGATAGGAGAGAGATAGGATCCGAAAAATCTCTGTAATGTAACAAAAATAAATACTAAAACCCGGTCAAGCTCAAGTTGGACTTGCGATTCATGTTTTCAATTACTGTTTTTAGGGAGCTGTTATTGTCAACGTGTGAGTTCCAAGGTCAAGATTTTCCACATTGGTATGAATCGGAACCCTCGGTGCGTGAGTTCCACTTGCACTTGACTGTTTTGTTTATATTACTGCCACAAAATGAAAAATTTAAGCGTCACTAACCTTTCAATTATTTCTTTTACTCACTGACGGAAAGGTAGGCAGGCAAGGGCAGAAAGTTTTTTTACTCAATGTATAGACTTCAATCTTGAAAAGTTCTGATGAATAGCTTTACATATAGGAGTAAGTAATAATTATTGAGTGAATGGTCGAGTGTTTTTAACTCCTGACCAAACGGGGTTGTTATAAGTTTAACTTATGCATCTGATGTGTAATTGCGTACCAACTAGATGTCGATTTGAGGTGGGTATGTTTGTGGCATCGTTACTCTCCAACAAATGTTCTGAATTGATTTTCATTTCTGTATTTATTTGTTTAGTATCTACATAGTTCTTTTCAATAGTTCGATAATAACGGCACTTGCCAAAAAAAACCAGTTCCTTTCTTGATACAGTCACCTCTCGAATTTCGCGGCAAGAAATTAAAATTGTGTATCTACGGGTCTATTATTCTATACAAAATATAACAACCAGCAAGTAACTAAAAACTGTTGTACTTTTGTATTTCTCGAACCCGCTGAAGAGTAAAGCACTAGGCACCTACTCTCTTTTATGTTTAGTAGTTTTTTTGTACGCGAAAATAGTTAATCAAACCGTTGCAGCACTAAGCTCTCGAGAGCCTCAGCGATCTCTTACGCGGTAATAAAGTAAATTAAAAAAAAAAACACTCCGAGGTAGTGCAACGGTTCTCATTTATTCAACGGAGGATTGGAGTAATTTTCAAGGAAAAATTAAAACGAAACGAGTTTATCTTAGCAAGTCCTACTGTGCGTTGATACAATAACTAAACAAGTTAGTTTTTTAAGGTCTGCTTTATGACGACTATTTCGCTGTTTTGTTCCTCTGGTCATTGAGCAGTTGGCAGCAGATTAGGTAGTACCTAGTTCTTCCCCCAAATATTAGGATTCCTTGTCTAATCTCTCAGAAACTACAAATTTTTAGGTACTGGTGAACTTTAAGAACTAGTTAGGTTCGTATTATCTAAATCAAATATAAATAAAAGGAACTTATCAATTCAACCATCATCATCATCATCATCATCATCATCATTAACAGCCTGAAGACGTCCACTGCTGAACATAGGCCTCCCCCAGAGAGCGCCACTTAGAGCGGCTGCTTGCCTCCTGCATCCATCGGCTCCTTGCGGCTTTCACCAGGTCGTCGGTCTACCTATTGGGGGGCCGGCATACGCTGCGTCTTCCAGTTCGTGGTCGCCACTCGAGAACCTTTCTTCCCCATCGGTTGTCAGTTCTACGAGCGATGTGGCCTGCCCATTGCCATTTCAACTTGCTAATCCTAAGAGCTACATCGGTCACTTTAGTTCTCCTGCGGATCTCCTCATTTCGGATCTTATCTCGCAGGGAAACACCGAGCATTGCTCTCTCCATAGCTCGTTGCGCGACTTTGAGCTTAGTAATGAGGCCAACAGTTAGAGACCACGTCTCAGTTCCATAAGTCATCACTGGCAGCACACAGTAGTTTCAGTCTATCACTAAACTTTCAGATATATCAATATAACCAAATTAATCAACGTGTTTGACGCGCAAAACTTGTTTTTGAAACGTCGCTGCTAAAATCGAACCCAAAACAGTGGAAAAAAAATAACAAAATACGATTGGCTCCAAATTAATAATAGTGAATATTGAAAGTGGATGAAAATTGGAGTTGGATGGCAATATTTGGAATTGGGTTCTGGCATTTTAAAATTAAGATAGCTGTGGATTCTATGTAGGTGTGTACTGCGGTGTGAATTGATTATGGTTATTTATTTTATTGTTATTCATTTTCGTTCTAGAACAAATTTATATATTAACTTTTGTTGTGTTATTAACGTGTTATCCTATAATTTACATTTGGTTCGAGTTTTATTTATTTATTTTTTGTTCTTAAGGTAATCAACAGCATTACATAAAGACATAAAACTACAAAGTATAGGTAACAAACAAAGCAATTAACAGATTACCAATAGTTGGGTATAAAATATATGATGTAAGTGAACAATTTTAGGCAGATTACAGACTTATTATGACAACAAAATACATAAGTGACATATAGCATGAACTGACCCTGCCGCTATAAAATATACTTGAAAATGCAAGTGTATAATAGGTAGACGAGTTATTAAGGAATATAGTGACGAATTATTAATTTTACATTATTTAATAACATGAGGTTTTGATCCATACTAAACTAGTTATGCTAATATTTTAATAAAGTAATTTGAATTATATGAGTGGTTGTTAGTAAAAACCGTTGGTTTAACCACTTTAAAATATATGTTAAAAGTACAGTTCAAATATGTAGAGACAACCTAAGTTATAAATCCTATGTTTTAATATAAAATTTAAGCTGTACTGTCGCGCAACAGATGTGCCAAATCCCGGGTCGGCGTACGGAAGATAACATTCATTGGAAGAAAAGCCAAGCCAGACAATACGTACATTGAATACGAATCCTTGAACTTCCTATTGTATTCCATTCTACGTTTATATCTAACCGTAATCTCTTTATCATCTTATATCCGTGACGTAAATAAAGTTGACTCAGTAAATCCGCCCTGCAAACGTGTTTCTAACGTAAAATAGCTCTGTTTTTAGGGTTCCGTATCCAAAGGGTGCAAGGGTGTATTATTACGGCTCCGCTGTCCATCCGTTTCCGTCACCTGGCTGTATAGGTATCTCATGAACCATGACAGTTGAAATTTTGACAGATGATGTATTTCTGTTGCCGCTATAACAATGAATTAAAAAACAGATTAATATAAATATTTAAGAGGGCTCCCATACAATAAACGTGTTTTTTTTGCTCGTTTTTATAGGTAATGGCACAATGGCACGGTATCCTTCGTACGCAAGTCTGACTCGCACTTGGCCGGTTATTATACTTCACCTAAGCACGATGCGGATCAATATTGATATAGTTAAACATTATGTTTTTTTCCGTCAGCTTTTGTATTTATTATCCCAATTTCTAGTCTATGCTCGGAATGATTTTGTTTATCGTAAAACCGTACCAAAAATAGAAGCCCAAAAAAGAATAACTTCAGACAAAATTTTACAAACTACCCTATTTTACTACAGTAAAATGGCATTATCCTTTACGATAGGAACATTCCCCATACATGTACCATCCTGAAGCCATCATCTAAACATTTCATTCAAAAATAACGCGTCCCTTCCGGAGCCTCGAGATTGAACTGCCTATTCAAACCTGACCGCAATAGCACAAGTTTTTACCTTAACGCAAATAAGAAATACTGAGAATTCAGTCTAAACGCCGAACGTTTTCAAAGATTTACTGTGACAAGGTATTAAAGTGGTAAGATATTTTTTGGACACGCTTGTCGTGTACCTAAGCTACCGCCGAAAGGGTGAAGGGGTGCTTGCAAGGCCGCATTTTGTCGGATTGACGATTATTGGGGTCGTGAACTTGGAACGAAAGAGCTGATTTACAGCCAACCTCATCTGAAATGTTTATTATTTCAGGTACAATCTAAATATAAAGGTGGGCAAGGCAACTCGTTTTGTCTGTGAGCTGAATTTTGAACAGACAAGCAATATCTTTGACCATCGCGTCGCGTATATAAAGTAAAGCAATGTCGTTGTATGCTGGATTACATAAGCATCACATCAGACTGTTTCATCTTCCACTGTTTCCTTAGTATTGATATATTATATATTATGTATTATTTATGTAGTTTATGTAAATATTTGTATCACAATTATTATACTAAATAGTAAGTATTGTTGATGTAGTCTATACAATACAATACAATACAATACAATAACTCTTTATTGACACCAATATCATAAAAACATGTACAAATGAGAATTACATATAAAATCGGTACAACGGGTGGTCTTATCGCTAAGAGCGATCTCTTCCAGACAACCTTTGGATGGACATAGATTACATGAGACAATATGAGCATTGGACTATAATTTTATATTTATTTTAGTACTTATGTATATGTAATAGAACTTATAGCACCACCGTCCATGCTCATTAATATATCTCTGTCCATCCAAAGGTTGTCTGGAAGAGATCGCTTTTTAGTGATAAGACCGCCCATTGTAACCTACTTGTAAGATTTCCTGTTTATTTTATTTTTGTTATTTTGGAGTCAATAAAGTGTTTATCTATCTATCTATCTATCAGACAATATTAAACGTCTTTGGTTCAGCAGGAATATTATTAATACCTACTTTCATCCCTATCGGGACATGAGCGTCATTATTTCCCTGCTCTGTGATTATTAGACACAATTTCCTTAAAAACGCAGCCCATTTTTTATCGGATAGAAAACAAAGAATACCGCTCCCCGGTTAGATTCATTACTATGCTCTGTATGGAAAAGGCAAACGTAGAAAAACGTGATTGGAATGTGTTTTATTCGGCTACAATACCTCTGTTACACATTATGTCGCGTATGTAAAATGAGGGTAACGAAATCCAAACACGTCATCGGCTTGAAAGTTTGTGTTTGTATTGAACTTAACTTTTTTTTTTTAAATATGTGTGGACATTTCACACAGCGCCATCTAGCCTCAAACTAAGCATAGCTTGTACTTTTAAACTTAGCTTCGGCATTTGTCGTACTATTATTTATTCTGTAGCTGTGATAATGACTGTCCCATTTCTTCCACGTGGGCCCCTTTTCCCGATGATGCTGTAATAGCTGGCTACAGGAATACTTTAAAAGTGGTTTGCCCTTTTTTTTGCAGGAGACGCTTACGGCCAGTGCGATTCAAAACACTTTATGACCATATCCATAAAATAATTACAATAATAATTTTTCAGCTCCACGCTCATAACCTCAGTTACATTTTAGCAGCTAGTAATGCGTTCACGTAATTACATACATTTGTGTAATAACGATTTCGGCTCTTATTACAATGTTCTAAAACATTATTTAGAGTGAAATCTAAATTGTTTTTGGGACAAATTTATAGTTGTAATTTAATGTGGATTAGAAAAGCCAAGTGATGAAATAGACAAATGATCGCACCTTACCGAAAAAAGTTAACTAATTTACTTATTTTAATAATGACGGACTGAAAAAGAAGAGCAAGAATTAGTACTTATACTGGGTGTAATTGAATTCATTAGCATCCTTTGAAACTAGGTATTTACTCCTGATACCGGTCACGTGTGGACCAAAATTTTTGAATTCAGATTGGTTTGGTAATAGTAATAACTCAAAGAAATGGAATAACTTACTTAATCAAATGGTACAATACAAAATTTAATTGAAATAATCAAGTACTGTTTTTAATTAGTACATACAAGATATAAAAACTTTTAAATGTGTCAAAATCATCCGTGCCAACTGCGTTAGGCGCCGCGGCAATCTTCATAATTTTCAATAAAAATATTTTCATTTACACTCTTTACTCTTTAATAATTATCTATAAATGATGTACTATCATGGGCTCCATTTAAGCTAATGAATTAAATTACATCCTGTATAGGTTGTGTGTTAGATAAAAATGATTTTTATGTAAGTACCTACTGATGATGACATTAGTGCCTGAAAATTACAATCTTAAAATATCCCTAATAAGTATCAGATTTTAACGTTAAATCCGATATACATAAGTGGACAAATTGTTTGATCACAACTATTAGCAACCAGGCTTTAGTTAAAAGGAAGGACCTGAAAAATTAGATTGGCCACTCGTCGGTGTTAATTGGCAATTAGGAGAAATGGCTGGCTATTGTGGCTCAAATCATTAGATTGTAGCGAGTTTAATAAAGATCTTGGATTTATGAATATGATATACCTAATTATGTTAAGTATGTTTTTATATTATTATCCATCTTTAGAATACAACAATAGAATAATTTATAGGATAGACCAATGTTACATAAAACAGCTTTGAACTGATCGAGCGGCGCGCAGTCAATAGGTATTGTCCAATTGTTCGTAGGTACATTAAAGTCTTGGAAGCCTATATCAAAATATTATAAAAAGGGTTCGCCTTTTATAATATTTTGATAGTAGATTGTAGTTATAATAAATATTCTATTACATTGTAGCACTCGTGAATATTTTCAGTAAAGCTCAGTTTTTATCAGTAACATAACGCTTAAGCGCTTAGCGCGCTGCTTGATGCATGTATTAGTCATTAATACACTGTTTTTGCATTCTCTCACAGAAGGAAGTGTATAAATTGTACTGGCCTAGTTTAGTTCAAATTGATAGGTAAGATTTTTAAATGCGTTCTAAAGCCAACACTCTGGATAGGATCGCTTATAACTTATAACTCACAACCATCTGAAACGTACTTAAAATAATTCATGTGTCCGAAGTCAGACCGTAAACGACACTGATCGATAACCTTTGACTGATTCGAAGTTCACTTAACCAGCTAGAAACAGTATTAGTGTTTACATGCACATTTGGTATAATGTAGGGATATGCCTATCTACGCAATTTAAAAAACATCCAATGTTTTAATAGATCAAGAAATGCCATAATGGTTATCGAAGCTGCTCACAATACTTCACGAAAATCGATTGAGAAATAGGAACGTTGTATAGAAGAATAGCCGGACATCCGTTGGACAGGCATACGAAGTCAGGGATTTGTCACGATGTCACCTTTACTGTTATAAAAGTGAGTACAAATGCCACACATACGTACCTACCTTGAAAATGACTTCAACTTAAAGTCATTGGTCATTAGTAATTGGTAATTGGTGGTGGCTGCGCCATATTTGAACCAAAGAGTGACGTTCTGAATTTCAGGCGGGCTACCACTTAGCCACATATAGTCGTTAGCCATTAGTTTTTCAAGCGCTTTTTTTAGAGTTTCTCGTTATTATAACTCAATGTTACTCATTCCACCAAGAGGGTAAATTTAATGTTTTTATTTCGTTGTCCTAGTTTTCAATACTGATTTTGGAAAATCCGTTAAGCCCATACATACCACAGCCTTTGTAAAGGTATCAACTACCCAAATTTGTATACACTGTACGCAAATAGTTGGCAAATTGTCAATCGCTTCGTTTTGACTATGTGGTTTTGCATTCGAATCGAAACTGCAAAAACCTACAAATAGCTACAGCGGCTGATTTTTAAACGAACTCGTCCATTGCAATTCCGATTCTTTTAAACTCTACGACTGTGTTGCGGTTTTCAGTTATGTACAGCAGATTTTTATTTCGTTGTATGTTTTTTGGAGATGTTCAATATTTTTGTGAGATCATCTTTTCTATAAATGCTAGTAAACGGCTATATCATTTTTAATTTTGGTTGTTAAAACATCTAGTACATAATCTTGTATGTATTGATGATGTATTGTAAGCCGTGGGAAAAAGGAAATGATAGATAGATAAATAAATAAATAAACTCTTTATTGAAACACCACATTTAAAGAAACACACAATGTTTATGTTAGTAACGATAATAGTTTATAGGAAACGAAAACGGACTTTTATAGACTACCAAATGTGATTGGCCTCCTTTAAAAAACCCTAAAAAATAACATGAAAGCACAGAAATGTTTCCGACTTCTAAACGAGCGTATGCAGATTCAATAAAAAAATTTAACGAGGCTGAGGACAACAGGGCAAATTGAATCTCTGTTGACATTCACACATGCTCAACTTTTATCATTGTGTGCATGAATGACTAGTGTTCGTGCATCAAATTAAGCCAAACAAAACAAGCACGATTGTTAAGCCACAAACTTCCCCCACAAGCCTAATTCGAACAACCACCATTTGTATGAGTATTCGTGATAATGACCGAACAAAATTGTATCATCACCGCTTGCTAATAGAATGCTGGCAATCAAGAGATTGAAATCTGTAGGTATCTTGTTTGTATGCATTACTAACTACTTACGCATTTAGTGAGTTGGAGAACTATATAGAGCTGAGTTATTCGCTTTTCAGTTCTACATCAGTTAATGTTATGGGTATCGCTAGGTATATTAACAATGGACTGTTTTAAAGCCTTTGAAATCCAGGAACGTGCTCGAAATGCTGTTTTCATTTTCCGCTGCAAAGCTGATCCGTTCACTAAATAAAAAGCATGTCATATTTTCGAGATTATGAAATGAAATAAAAAAAATTATAAAATATAAATAAAATACGCTAGCATTTTGTTTTTTTTTTCTAGCGTTAGCCTAGTATAATATTATTATTGTCTGAGCCTCAGCACAAATACAAAACACAAATACACAGCACAAACATGAAAAAATTAAAAGTAGACCATTAAAGAAAGAAAAAGAAAGAAAGAAAGAAAATACATTTATTCGTGACAGTAACACACACAACATTACACTACATAAATGACATTACAAAACATAACATAACATGACATTAGAGTTGTAATAATTTAATCTTTTTATATTATTCATGCAAGATTTATTGCCTTTGACTGATATTATGCTTCAGAGTGTTTTCAGTGCACTGGCTCTCGCGAATTTCGTTCCAACCATCGGGCTACCAAAATAGGTGTATATATTTTTAAATATCAGTAATAGCTTTTTTATTAGCGATATTGTCACTCGACTCAACAAACATCTCTATACAGTTACATTGGTCAGTCATCTATTCCAGTGGGTAATCAAGATATGTTAATAGCCCACTTTGATATTCAAAGTCGTATGCAGACGCCCTCACTGTGCTCATCAGCGTTATCTTGACCACTATGCGGCTGACAGGGGGTAATTAACTATTGTGTGTGGGAATCCTTATGGTGCTAACTACACAGGGCATGAGGAAGTAGACGCTGTCAGTGTTTTCGGTAGGTACGCGTTTAGCTGACTTTGATAAATGGAGGTGCTTTTTTAAATCTTTCGCGGGTGGCCATGTAATAGCGTGCGTAACATTTAACCGAAATACTTTAGGCATAACGTCACTGCAATACAACTCATTTGATCGAAATGACTTGTGATATACCGATCAAGGGATATATTTACTGTTGATATAAGTTACAGTAGAACTAATTAGTCAAAAGCTATACAATTATTTGATATAATGCTCTGTAGAAATAATATCGGTTGACATAACTATATTATGACATAATGGTCAGAGGACATAAGTATTTTTCATATACTTTTCAGAAGGTATAATATACTTTTGATATAATATTTCATTATTTATAAATTTCATAATAAATTAATCATGCTTTATAATCTTATTGGTTAGAATGTTTGGTCCCGTAATGATTAGGGATGAATCATCATCATCATCAGCAACAGCAGCAGCATCCTCATAATCATCATCCATCATCATCATCCATCATCATCATCATGCATGTATACCCTAAAGATACTAGGATACTAGTCTAGGGCAAAGTCATAAATAGGTGCGACGATGAGCGAAGCGAGGAGGAGCGTTAGGTTAATTGTGACCACACGAAGCACGAGCCGAGCGAGCGAATCGAAGCGTAGCGAACGTGCTGCGGCAGCGGCCGGGGAGTGCCAGAAGTCACTTGTGAATATACGCAAAAATTCTTGTGCATGAATTATTATCATTTTATATTTAAAAATAAGTACAATATAGTAATTAGGTAGGTAATTACTACCAAATTGATAATTCTTTATAAAAGTCATTTCTTGAACTTAAACTTAGGAGCTCCATAATTTCAAAACTAAAAGCTCCCCTCGAGGCTAAATACCCATCTTAAGTGTACAGCTAAAATTTTCAATGGAGCGACTTTCTTTTGTTTAAGTTATAAACAGAAGAACAAAGAAGTATCAATTTAAATTAATTGCCTACTTGAGCCTTAGTGCGCAATGACGCCAACTATTGTTCCCACTCTATATAAAATCTAAATTACAAAATTGAAGCATTGGCTTCTCAGATGAAGTTATTTGGTTTATATACCACCTTAGTTCTCGATCAACTTTTGGATGGAGTGACACCGTTTATAGTAAGTATCTTCTGGGTAGCCGCGTTACACCCTAGAAAGCATCGTCGCTTACCATCAGGTGTGATAGTGGTAAAGCGCAAGCCTATTAAACAATAAAAGAAAAATAAGAAAAGTGAAGCTCCAGTATATCAAACCTTTACCAATCGGTAGTTTTAGCTTTACACTATACGGTTTTTTGTTTCACGTGCGCTGTGGTTATCACTTACGTGGATGACTGCTACAATGAGGCCAACCGTGCGTTTGCATATTAAACCGTAGCAGTTTTGGTTCCAAGTCAACACAACCTCTAAAGTCAGCCTGACTCACGTTTTCTGGCTCTGAAGAAACAAAAGAATGAGGGAAGCAACCTATAGCCAAACTCAAAGCAACCTATAACCTAAATGGAGTTTAATCATTTATTTTTGATTAAAAGCGTATACACCACGCCACAATCCGCAAACAACAAAGCCGCATCGAAAACGAATAACCATTGTTCGTGTTTACCAATACCTCTGATAGAGTTCTGACGGTAATACAGCCATATTTGTATGGGGATTAAATACTCAACTTGGACTTGCCGTAAAAGGAAGATGGAGCTTACAAATCAAAAGTATAATATGTACAAGGATGTAATAATGTAGGTCCTTAAAATTACAATAACTGTAATTTTTTATGTTGCAGTATGTCGTTTAACTGCTAACAATAAAGAAAGGATTTTGAGTGCTGCCCTTCGATCTATTCTAGTTGAACATCGTGAACATTAACCAACAAGTACCGCAGTGAATATTAAACGATAAACGTGGCTATTTTATTAGCCGCAGGATGTTAGCAGTGAATACTATAGAAAAAGAGTTGGTTGGCCGTTTTCACTGCGATGTTTTAGTTGAGTTGATAGTTTTAATAATTAAAAAAACGTTACAAAAGATATGTACTTTGTGTAAATTACCGAAATTTGCAACGTTTTAGAACTATCTGCATTGTCAAAGCGTACTTACCAAGGAATCCATCGGAATGCCTAGTATGGTAAACTATATTAATTTGCTGGTTAAGTAAAACACATGGCATCGCCGCGACAGTAAAAGTATCTAACCCAAAGAGACCGGTGACTCTAGGATCACAGTCTCTAGTAGCCATCTCTAGCCGTGAAGTGGCCGTTTGGGCACACTGTGTCACTCAGCTTTGATTGCACTTCGGTTTTGTTACGTCTGGTTTAGTACTAGCGAGTTGTTCTTGAACTTGTGTTGCGTCTGGGGATTGCACTCAATTTATGTTTGGTTCGACTCAGCTTAAGCTTGTTTCACTAGAATTCTAACCACTGTTTATCTACTGTAGCTCCAGTCATGCTCAACAACATTATTATAGGTACTTTTTTAGAAGACAATCATTTACTCAGGGATCAATTAATTATTAAAGAAAATTATAATATTCTTTTCCTACTCTTTTCCATATTCTTGAATTATATCATAACATTTTCTACTCATTCAGCTGTTAACAACACGAAAAGCCTCTTGGAAAAGAAAGTACAGGTTTCACCAGATAATATTGCCTACTATTAAAGTATATTTCATGTATCCCGAAAAATGCTAGCTTCATTTCAAAAGTGCTGTAGAGCTTCATAATATCGACACAGAGGCAAAGTTATATTGTTCAATATACAACGAATATTCTTTTGCAATATTTTCCATTTACAGTTTCCTTGTGAAGCGGGATAGCACTCAAGAGTTTCAATTTTACACTGCATGGTGTCAGGTGCACCTCGTCAACCTTTGTCGCTTCGAAAATTTAAAATTCTATTGCTGTTCTTCTCGAAAAGATAGAGAGGTTTCCATTTTCTGATAGCGTCGCATTGTATCAATATCTATACTTTATTGAATATATATTTCTGTGACGTATAAAAACCCTACACCAATACACACAGGTGTATAGTACACCTGTAACTGATTTATGACGAAGGAAGACATGGCAAAGCCGTAAACACTATGTAAGGGTAAAATTAACTATAGGTACTATTATCATACATTTCAATCCTGCTACTGGACTATTTGATATGTATGTTTTGAAATATTATTATATTAGTGACCATCATAGTTTAAAATCTTATTCATAGTGTGCTCTATATTTTTTATTGTACATTTTATTGTATTTATTACTACCTAATAATGCACAGATCTCGTCGATAGTAAGTCCGCATCCCAGTACCAAAGATTATAAAGCCCGTTGATAGCTCGTGAACATAATTTCTCGTCCAACACAACTCACCTACGGGGGCAGGGGGCGAGGTAACAAAACGAGACAAACCCCCGTATTCCAAAAGGTAACCGTCTTAAAATATGTGGGAAAGTCATACGAAATTACAAAGGATAGAGCAGGATGGAACAAAGAATACATTGGGTGTCCCGCTTCCTCTCGTAGAATTAGCAGTTGAAATACACTACTAATTTTTGTACGAGGTGAAGTTGTATCGTTGGTCAACTGGATTTATAGTCAATGCCCAGTACGAATAATCACGTATAATTCTTAAATTAATCGGTTTTACTCGCTTTTTCTTTAAAACCCTTGAACACCTCATTTACTATCCCTCTTAAGCGTTGAATTTTCATAAGCTCTTCGTAGGACAACTGCAATCTTAACCCATAAAAAGGCACCCTCAATATCATACTCCATATCTTTTGTTCAGTACGTTTTATAACTACTACTAAGTACTACATTCTATCATCTACACTATATTCATAGTAGTCTAGTAACCATACCTACATAAAGTAATTGAAACCGTGCTAAAACTGACTTTTGTTCGTTATTTTTATCAGACAAAAAATTATATACTACATAAATAAGCTGCCGCAAAAATTGTCGACTTGAACTTTCCTTTACCGCAGCCAATCCCAACTAACTTGAGTAAAATTTCTTGTACGACAGCGAGTTTCATCCTAAGACTAAAGATATTGTGCGGTGCGCTTAACTTTAGTACTTTTTATTATTTTGTGACTGTAGTCTGTAATACTAATATCAAATAACACAGACATACTAATATTATGCTCAAGAATACTGGCAGCAAAGAGGTGTATATTTTCAGTTTGTGAATTTTGCTGAAGTCATTTTAATACTTACTGAAGAAGAACTTATGGTGCAGCGCTGTCGTGACTGCTTCCTTTTCTTATATTTATTTATTTTTGAATTTACAATAATTTAATTTTAATATTTTTAATTACTTTGGTAATCTGACTTGTAAATGTGCTAAAAATAGACTATTTGCATTAAATAATTCAAGTTTCTGGATGCAGGAGGCGAGCAGCCGCTCAAAGTGGCGCTCTCTGCAGTGGACGTCTATGGGCTGTTGATGATGATGATGATGATGATTTGAGTTTTGACGTGGTTGATATTTTATTATGAGCATGCCATGGCGCAAAGCAGGAGGCGCAGGATAAAACTAGTAGCGACGTCTTTGACCCGCGCTATTTAATTGTTTTAGTCTGAGGTTGCTTTACTCATGTTGCTTAGTAGAAGGGTAAGGGTTGATAAACGTGAACAATCTACCCTGTCCGCATTCCAAGAAACTCATTACAGCATTCCTGATAGGACTCACCACTACGAAAATGTCAAGACCGGTGTAACCGCTGAACATGGTGTGAAGAATTTCGTATGGTGAGTATAGCGACTTCAGGGGCCGTACTGTGAGCTCTAAGCGCGATTCAAAACAAAGTCTATATTGGATCGTTTTTTTTTTGTATGAAGATTTTGACAAGCGATCCAATATAGATTCTGTTTTGAATCGCGATAAGAGCTCATAGTACGGCCACAGTCACAGGGTTGTTGTATTACATAGAATCCTTATAAGTTCATGAACGTCGTCTGTCTATCTGTTCGTCTGAATGTTTTATAGCCTTATAACTTCTAAAATTATAGACGCACTTAATACATGAATTTCTGCACGACGAGTGTAAAGTAAGTATAGACCACAACTTTTAAAAAAATACTTAGTACATGTACTATTATAAAATCTAGGTACATGTAATGAAAGAATGCATGAAAAGAAATCTACTGGAGCCTAAAAAGTGACCCTTTGTAAAGGTCTTTAAAAGGTTTTCTGCAAAGTTCTTCTAGGTAGGTACCACCGCTTTGCCAGTTATTCTGCCGCCAAGCAGTAGTGTGCAAGCACTACTGTGTTCCGGTTTGAAGGGCATTGTTGCTAGTGAAATTACTGGGCAAATGAGACTTTATGACCTGATTACACAGTCTAGTAATCTGATTGCTAGACTGGGTGATGTCTCGGGATGGCGTGCGCAGTGCAGTGTCACGCGAAACTTTATTTCTTTAAAGTTTCGAGTGACACTGCAACTGTTATGGGCGGCCGTGTTGCTTAACATCAGGTGAACGACCAGCTCGTCACGTCACTCATTCCCATAAAAAATAAATAAAAAAAAAGGTAATCATTTTAATAGAATAACAAAATCATAAAAGGTATGATGACTACTTTATTAAATATGAACAAGTAAATATTACTTCCACAAAGAAGATTAAAAATCAATGCTATAATTGAAAAAATAAGTAAATAAATCACGGCATCACCTAACCCTTTCTCGCGAAACAGCGCGCCTCCACAGTTACTATGAAAAATCCACTTGTGACGTCACATGCCAAAGAGTTATTAAAATGCTTGTAACTTGAAAATTTTTGAGATATATTTTTTTGTTTCCACGAATCTTTCGTGGAGTATTATTAATTTATGCAAAAAAATTTAGTCATCATACCTATTAGGTATTACCATGGGGTCCCATCAGGTACAAATGAAAAATAGCCCGAACTTGAAAAAAATGTAGTGATCGTGTCTAGAGAGTTACTAGTTAGTGTCCAGTGTATTCGTTTGGCCCAATACTTCGCCAACACGCAATAAATGTCGCTTGATAATCTTGCGTTATGCAGAAATAAAATAATTCGTAAAATAGCCCGCGTTATTCCGTTGTATGGGATGAGGCATCTGTACTGTAGGTATTATATTATCTGGGGTATTACCTATGCAAGGTTGATGCCATAATTATTATTATGTAAAGTGGGGATGAAATTATTTTAGCAATAATGACCCACCCTGAAACGTTTGGTTTTTGTACTGTACGCTTTTTGTGTAATTGTAATAATAAATAAATAATGTGTGTTGTTATAAAAAGTTAAGAGTAAAACTTGGAAGCTTGACCTATAAGTTAATCCTTATCCTTACATATAATAAATGTGTAATTCTGATGCGCTACGGAACACACACATAATGATGTCAAATCTAATTTATCCCATAGATTCTATTGTTCAAAAAATATCGTAACCGCGATGCAGGACTACAAGGCTTTTTACCCTTCTCCATACATTTTCTAATTTATCGTATCTAACGCCATCTAGGGACAATAATTTGTAGCTGTTTGTTTGTTTGTTTGTTTGATATTGAACAAATCCCTAGATACTGAACTGATTTTCATGCGGGTTGCACTAATATGCTTAGAAATAACCAGCGCACAACATAGGATATATTAAAATACAAATATCATTAAAAAAAATTGGTCAAAATTATTAAATATCATTACGAAACCGGACGGAATTTTATACAACATGGCCGCTTCATGGTGAATTTTTTTGACTACTGACGGTTAGTTTGTGTCACAGTAATTTTTTTTATGTTGTATTATGGCTCCACACATGGTGTATTTAGCCAGTGTTAAGTATAGTAATTTTTCGTCGTGTTGTTATTGAATATTTCACATGTTTCACGTAAAGTCCATCTGGAGGCACAAATTAAAGAAAAAAAAAACGTGTGTAAGGCCATGAAAAAAGAGTAATAGAAGTTAATTTCGGTAGTAATATGCATTAAACAGTGGAATGAAATTTTACAATTTATTAGATTTGATTAACCATTATTAGTTTTTCTATTTAAGCCCTTGCAGGTTGTTTGGGGTTTTTGGAGTAAAATAGATATACCATCAAATAATATGTAAGTAGTATGAATCGATTGCATTCAAGATACAAACATGTTAATTATACTTAGTGCCCGCAGATTAGAGAAATAATCGGCCAAGTGCGAGTTGGGCTCGCGCACGAAGGGTTCCGTATCATTATCTATAAAAACTAGCAAAAAAACGTTTGATGTATGAGAGAGAAAAAATACTAAAATACAGAATAAAATAAGTATTTAAGGGGTTAAATACTTATTTTATTCTGTATTTTTTGTAATAGCGGCAACAAAAATATATCATCTGTGAAGATTTCAGCTGTCTAACTATCACGGTTCATGAGATACAGCCTGATGGTGACAGACGGACAGACGGACAGCGAAGCCTTAGTAACAGGGTTCCGTACCCAAAACGGACTGACGACGTCTGTCAGGCTGTCTGTCTGTCTGTCACCAGGCTGTATCTCATGAACCGTGATAGTTAGAGCTTTACCCTTGGGAGTATAATCTTGACCCTTGCTACGCCTATTTTTGGCATTACATGACGTTTATGTTTGGCCCACAGGTCTGAGGGCCAATGCATACTATTACCACCATAGGCTAATGCAGTGGGCCAATGATACTCTTACGTTACGTATATACTCTTTGAATGATACAGAAGTATAATAATACTCTTTGGAATGATACGAAATAGATTTTTTCTCTAATCTGTGTACGAAACATGTTATGTAAAATGCCCTGGGGGTCTAGCAAAGATCACAATCACTAACGCTAACGCCTCACGCTAACTCCAAAAATGTATCGAAATGACATTCGCTACGGAAAAGTTAGCGATTTCCGAAACGTCATTTCAGTACATTTTGGAGTTAGTATTTGGCGTTAACGTTAGCGGTTGGTATCTTTGCTAGACTTTGCCCTATTGTAAAAATGTTTTGAAAGCCTAGATTTTAATTTAATATAGGTTTTAATTAATCATGAGTTCGATGATACTTATCGAAATATCATCGAAAATTCTATATTTAAGTAGCCATGAGTGGAGATTTCATCAAAATTGGTCCAGGAATATCAAGGATAATAATTAGCGTAATAGCCATATATAATGTAGTCCACGCGTGGCAACGCCGCGGGTAGTAGCTAGTCTGGAATAAGGCTAACTGAAATGTGATTATGTAACTAAAACAATTTCCATAAATTTTCAATCACACGGTCTACTTCATGAAAAAGCTTAATTGCATTCCACCGTGTGTAACAGCGAATCACCCACAACCATGGCTAACTAACTTTCCTCCAACCCGCTAAAACCTCTGAAAATAATGTTTCAAAATTTCATCATAATAATGGAGTCATTTGAATAATCTGGCACTGAATTATTCATGAACTCATCATATTGGTTTGTTGTTTCGTATGATTCGCAGTTATAAAGAGAATGGAGTTAGATCATTGGCATATGAATCTGTTAGGTAAGGAAGGATGCCTTTGATATTAGACCATTTACATTTTGTAACGTATATGAAGAATTTTTACGCTTAATAATTGAATATAATGAGGCAACTAAATGTTTTATAACGCATAGATACGTGAACATTTCAAAGAGCTAAGGAAAAATTTATGTGCATAAAAGAAGGATAATCATCATCATTAACAGCCTAAAGACTGCGGCTGCTCGCCTCCTGCATCCATCGGCTCCCCGCGGCATTCACCAGATCGTCGGTCCCCCTAGTGGGGGTCTGCCTACGCTGCGTCTTCCGGTTCGTGGTCCCCACTTGAGAACCTTTCTGCCCCATCGGTTGATGTGGCCTGCCCATTGCCATTTCAACTTGCTAATCCTTAGAGCAATACCGGTCACATTAGTTCTTCTGCGGATCTCCTCATTTCGGATCTTATCTCGCAGGGAAACACCGAGCATTGCTCTCTCCATTGATAGGATATTGTTTTTTTATCCACATTATCATTTAAGGTTTTTGTTCCTATTTATGCATTCACGGTTAGCACTAATGTCAGATTTCTAAGCCACTCGAAGGCTTCAACTTGGCTTATGGCTAACGTTATGGTTTCCATAATAACCGGGACTGATGGCTTAACATATCTTCCGAAGTACGGTAGCGCTCAGTTGTAAATACTTCATCATCATCATCATCATTAACAGCCTGAAGACGTCCATAGGCCGAACATAGGCCTCCCCCAGGAAGCGCCACTTAGAGCGGCTGCTCGCCTCCTGCATTCATCGGCTCCCCGCGGCTTTCACCAGATTGTCGGTCCACCTAGTGGGGGGCCGGCCTACGCTGCGTCTTCCGGTTTGTGGTCGCCACTCGAGGACCTTTCTTCCCCATCGGTTGTCAGTTCTACGAGCGATGTGGCCTGCCCATTGCCATTTCAACTTCCTAATCCTAAGAGCTACATCGGTCACTATAGTTCTCCTGCGGATCTCCTCATTTCAGATTTTATCTCGCAGGGAAACACCGAGCATTGCTCTCTCTATACCTCGTTTCGCGACTGAGCTTAGTAATGAGGCCAACAGTTAGAGACCACGTCACAGTTACATAAGTCATACTGGCAACACACATTGATTGAAAACTTTTGTTAAATTGCTTAAAAACTTAAATACTTAGGTACCACTTTTTGCAGCGGTCACCCATCCAAGCAGAAACCGCAGCTGCGAATGTTATTACACTTTACTGAACGGCAAAGAACAACTAGATCTTCACTAACACCAGAGTATGATAAAATAAGATTTCGGAATTAACCTTAATTTTCATAAGTTTATGCCAGTATAAATAAAGTCATGAAAAAAATACAGACTAAAGGAACCACTTTTTTCCTATTTTCTATTTGACAGCGCCTTAAAAAATAGTGAAGTCGATATTGGCGGTAAAATACACAGATAGTGGGAGCCTATGGGATATTGTCCGAGATTTTCCTGTGCCTTCTCGAACCAGTTTTCCGCTTCGCTGATCATTATATTTACCGGCAGAAGGAACCGTTTACAGTCCATTTATCTCCTTTGTTATAATCCGATTTACTTTTATTTTATCTTTAGTATACTTTGCAGTAATTAATTAATGACCCCTATTGTCTGGAGGTTTGTCATACTGAGTTAGATACGAGCTTTTACTTGTTACTTTGTTGTACCCATGGATGAAATAAAAAAAAGAAGGATTGAGTTTTGATTGACATCGAACTGAAGCTCAAAATGGCGGACATATTACACATGTGTGTCAGATTGAAGTATGGCGACCGGCTGTATATGATGTGAGTGTGTGCGTGCCCCGCTCGTACATACGAAGCGTTCCGGCTTCCTAAGGGTGCTTCAGTTTCGGATCAGACGGGATTCCCTCCTTCTTTTTTTCTAGGTACCATCGCTCTGCCAGTTATTCTGCCACCAAGCAGTAGTGTGCAAGGACTACTGTGTTCCGGTTTGAAGGGCATTGTAGCTAGTGAAATTACTGGGAAAATGAGACTTTATGACCTGATCTCACAGTCTAGTAATCTGATTACAAAGACTGGGTGATGTCTCAAGATGACGTGCGCAGTACAGAGTCACGCGAAACTTTATTTTAAAGTTCCGAGTGACACATCTGTTATGGGCAGCCGTGTTGCTTATCAGGTGAACGACTAGCTCATCACGTCATACATTCTAATAAAAAAAATACCAATGATGAAGAACGCACTGGTTCATATCTCAGGCTTATACAGTCATGTCACAGAATAGATGTATAGTACCACATAGTCGTGTGCTAAATTTCATTCAAATAGGTTCAGCCGTTTTGACAAAAAAGACACACAAGTTAGAATTAGGTAGTAATTCTATGACACACAAATAATCAAACAATTAGACAATTTTTAACTTTTGTATATTTTAAGAAGAAATAGGGGTGGAGTTTTAGATCCAAAATGCCAAAACTCAATTTGTCGAAGTAGGCAGGTACAGCGTCCCCGATCATAGCTATAGATAATTTAATTAGGTAGGTAAGTATAGTTTATTATTAGATAAAGTGACGTGACTTGCGTCTATCACTTAGTAAATTATAACTTGGTATCAAACTTTGTCACGAGGGCCTAGTAACCGGCAAGTAAGCATGTGAACTTATTACTAATCTATGGTTGAAGGTGATTAGTCTGAGCAAAGTTTAGTACGATTTTTAACTCGAGAACTTGATATTAATACTCTCCAATTTAGTTCAAAAACTTTGTTATCTGAAAGCTTCGAATGGCTTAAAGACGCTGTAGATAAATACACCTGTGAACCCGATACGGTTTTTGAAATAAAACTTCTTGTTGAATGAGGCTATCGGCATGAAACAGCTAACTTGGGAAGTGGTTTTTAGCTAGATTTATTATACATGAAAAACGTAAAAGTAACCCAAGGCCCTTACCACAAACTAACTCAAAACATCATGGTTCATGACCGTAATATTTCAAGGTTACAATAATATTTTTCGAATTCGTACCACAAACTTATTAAGTATTCCTGCATGAGAACGAGACGTCCACATTTTTATATAGCGTGATCACTGTCGCAAGTCGGTGTACTTATTTGAGTGAACGATTTAACGCGACGTCATCAAAACTGCTCTGCCTCTACAACATTACAGTATTCTTATTTTAAGCCAGTTTTCAATGTATGATTCAAGAAATAATGCTACAAGAGGCTGTGGTAGGCCCCCAAGGGGCCTGGCCTTGCGTTTCTTCGGCAAAAAAATTAACCATCTCATTCTCTGGTCAAGTGGATCACGTATTCCCGCTACGGGCAAAACGTGATAAGTTTGTTTCTTCAATATTGTGCAATAAATTTGATATACTGGCAAACAATATTGTCCCCTCGTTTTTCTGGTGGGTCAGTGCATGGGATACTAGCAAACTTTTGATCAATATTATTTTTTAATTATAATTATTAGAAAAATAATTACTTTATCTTAAAGCCGCTCGTTGGGATGGTCCTATGTTTGCACACTGGATGCGTTTTCACAATGAGCTGTAGACATTGATGGGCAGCTCATTGTGGGACGGCTGCAGGGTGGTTTGCCCGCACTCAATAGGTTATACTTTTATTTGTTAATGATTTATGTTCTTACGGTGTTTTAATTTTTATTTATATTATACAATTTGATTTGATTTTATGTTATTTTATTTGTAGTCTGACTATTTAATTCTGATTTAATTTTTGTGTTGAATTCAAGTTTTGATTTTTATTCTAATTTATTTTGATTCATATTTTATTTTATTTATTTTATTATTTATTTATGATAATTCATGTGAAGTTATAGGTCTACAGATTAAAATTAAAAATATTATATGTCAATAAAAACGAAATGACCCGCGATTAAAGTTTTGTCCGTAAAAATGGTGACAGATTTATTTGCACAAAAATATTAAACAGAAATGAAGCTATTTCAAGCAACCAATATCCTAAATAAGCAGCATTTTTCCTTAATACTAGCAAAAAGCCGTTTTCATAAAACAAATATTAGTATCGATGTAGATCGTGGGCTGTCAGTGTGGTGTTTTTACGAGGTCCGTAAAAAGCCGGAGTCGAGAAATACCTACATTTACTTATTTTGGAACGGCGGGCGGCGGCGGTCCGGTCACGTAGTTACCTACATAGGATGCTTGCAGTTCCTATCAACTTACACCACCAAGAATATCATGTAAATGAAGTTATTTTAATCGGATAATATTATGCCTTTGATCCTCATCATCATCATCATCATCAGCCCATAGATGTCCACTGCTGAACATAGGCCTCCCCCAGAGAGCGCCAGTTTGAGCAGCTGCTCGCCTCCTGCATCCATCGGCTCCCCGCGGTTTTCACCAGGTCGTCGGTCCACCTAGTGGGGGGTCTGCCTACGCTGCGCCTTTTGGGTCGGAGTCGCCACTCGAGAACCTTTCTTCCCCATCGGTTGTCAGTTCTGCGAGCGATGTGGCCTGCCCATTGCCATTTCAACTTGCTCACTTTAAGGGCTATATCGGTCACTTTAGTCCTTCTGCGGATTTCCTCGTTCCGGATCTTATCTCGCAGGGAAACACCGAGCATAGCTCTCTCCATAGCCCTCCTCCTACGTTGATCCTCAACTACTACAATAATAAAACTATACTAAAAGCTACTAGCTACACTACCTACCAAAAAGAACAATTTGGTCTGTACATTACTAGCCACTAAATAATTGAACTTTTGAACATTAAACTTAAAATTAATAAGTCCTTAAACTTTAGCAACCAGCGATTTGATATACCTTAAGTGTTGGTATACACTAAGATTTACTTACAGTACTAATTTATAAAACGACAAGGTAGTTAGGTAGGTATATAAGTATTGTAACATAGGCAAGATTTTTTCAAGCTTTCATTACACAGAAAGCTCAAATAAAACACGGGATTTGAAATTTCAATACCAAGAACAAGATAAGCGACACTGAACTGAAGGGCACAGGGCACAGGTAAACAGCAGTAATGATTGCGAGTATCCGATGTCAAGTTATTTACTGAAACTCCGGGATTTGATACCGACGAAGTGATTATGTTCTTCATAATGGAAACTTGAGTTCCTTTGAATAGAATGATGTTACAAAATATTGAAAGTCGAGGTGGAGGTGACATGATCAATAATATTTGGTGATAAGTGTGTATTACCCACCTATATTTTTTGTACCTATGTATGTAGAGGTAGAGTTTTTACGAAAAATACATCTATTTTTTATTTATTAAATTTAGACGAACCGGAAGACGCAGCATAGGCCGGCCCCCACAAGGTGGACCGGTGATCTGGTGAAATCCGCGGGGAGCCAATGGATGCAGGAGGCCAGCAGCCTCTTAAAGTGGCGCTTCTTGGGGGAAGCCTATGCTCAGCAATGGACGTCTTCAGGCTGTTAATGATGATGATGGTGAAATTTGGATAAAACATATCGGTAGGTAAGATTATTTATACAAATTTATTACGTTGTGAAATTATAAATCAAAGAAATAAATTACCCTTCGTTGAAAAATCTGCTAGCCCGTAGCAGTTTTAGTATTAAAATGTACTTTATTACAAATGCGTGAAGGATTAAAACTGTATGCATGGTTTTGACAAAATATGTGAAGGCTATGAAGTGTTCCCAAGAGACAAGACATCGCGTATATTACTGCGTTCCACAGCTTGCCCATAAAGATAGTAGAACACGGATACACAACGTTGATAAACCAACATCGCGCAGTTAAATTTGATGTATGGACCACATTTCAACTTGTATTATTTAAAGCTTAGATAATAAAATTTAATCATTATTAAGCTTTATTCCAACCGTATGAAAGGCTAATAAAATACATTTTTTTAATCGGTATTTAGGGTCGATTCTCTTTCGTATTCTCGGTATTCTATAAAAGTACGTTTTCAATAGTACTTATGGGATCATCTTTACCGTGATTAGAAACATTTTTGAGTTCTCGATAGTCTATGAAAGTAGGTATATCACCCAGACATTCTGCAGCCGAGCATTGATGTACAAACACTACTATTGTCCGATTTGAAGGGTACTTACTGCAGTGAAATGAATTGGCAAATGAGACTTTATAACCGGATCTACAGTCTAGAAATCTTGTTGCGGGACTGTGCTTCGGATGATGTGTGCAGTGCAGTGTCACGTGAAACTTTTTGATTTAAAGTTCCGACTGATCTCTGTAGTGCAAGCAATCTGTTAGCGAAAAGTTGTAAAAGCTCTTCAACTGAAATATTTAGGTACTTCCACAGATATTAGTATATTTTTGGGAAAAGGGTTTAAGTTTAAAATTAGTAGAAATGGTAGAATTTATAGAGGTTAAGTATACGAATAGAAACTGCATAGTTATATAAATTATCGATTCTATAATTTGGTCATCATTTTGATATTTTTTATATATTTACAATAGAGGATACCTAACCAAAGTACTTCTGATATCAATAATTTAGTCTGAGACTAGGCTACGAAAACAAGCCTAAACAAACATTAGTTTCAGTATTAATTTACCACAATATTTCGATTTTGTATTTACATTCTAACTTACCTACATACTAAATGCCTACATTGCTTTGTAGTCTCTCACGGGTACCTACCTGATCTGGCATCGTCTACCAACGGACCGGCGCGTCGCCGATGTGTTCTAGATTCAATCGCTATCCCAAAGGACACCCCATTACCTCAGAAGAGCTCCGACTGTGACTCAAAATTATTATATCCTATGAGACTTATCATTGGAGGAGAAAAGTTTACTGAGAGGTTGCTGAAATTGGCCTTTGAAACTGAGTATTTGAGATATAGACCGTAAAAAGTTTTGATAAATCTTTAATCGGATAACTGAGGAAATGAAAACTAAGCCGATGTTTTCAATAACCAGAAAAAAATTGGATAAAACGAAACACTGAAAATAAAACATGTTTCTTAAACCGAATACTGAAAAATTCAGAAAGTAAGGATTTCAAACACAAATTGAATCGAGTACAGTAAATTGAAAATTCTAATAAAATTGTACTATTGGCATTGTACATTTTGATGCACGTCTTGCGATAAAGTTGGTATTCTGTATTAGCAGCATTTCCTTTCTCTAGAGAATGAATCGCGTCAATGAGCACGCGAGAGAGTTCCTGCGAAGAAATCCAACCTATTATACCCAATCGGCTGAACCCATTCCCAAAAGACTCCTTGGCGTACAAACTTGCGCTGCGTACCAAAATACTGCGTGAAATAACTTTAGTTTTAAAGTAAAATTCTTTGTAAAAAATAAATTTATTACTATGGTTGGACAAGTCAATGATAATGGGCCATGGTCGAATAAGTTCTAACCTCAGGTAGTAGTATAGTGTTATAAGAATTGTGCCTCAGCTGATTTTTCGTATACCTAGCTGGGTATAACAAAAGCGATAATATCGTTTGGCTAGTTACTTGCCAGTTTGAGAAGTTTTCTTATGTGCAACTAAAAAAAACTCTGAAGTTATTTAGATATTTTTACGTATTTTTTCGCTTGTTTTTATAGATAATGGATTGGAACCTTTCGAGCGTGAGTCCGACTCGCACATGGCTACTTTATTTTTGCTGTGTAGGTATCAATGAATACCAAATTGAAGAAACTAATCAAAGAGAATTAGATATTAGGTAACGAATAGTAAATTATGTTGATGATTTCAATATGAAAGTTTAATTAGGTAGTCGCCATAAATTATGTATTAACTCGGATACAATTTTCCATGGCAATGTGCCTGAAACTACTAAAAACCAATTTCCAAATGATGCTACTTCAACCATGTGAGAGTTTCAAATGAGGAGTTTTGAAAATATTAGTACTTACAGCCTTTTCGAAAAGAAAACACTACCCTCTTCTTTTCAAAGTGTAGGTATTGCCTTACTTGACAAAAAAAGTCATTTTAAAGACGGTTCCCATCGTATCTCTAAGTAGACGAGTTTGTCTAAAGTGTTATGCAAAAATCCACTCAGTTTGTTTAACGAATTTTGCTGTTTGTATAATAATAGCTTAGCGGAAGCAAAATAAATATGACTTCTATGGATAAGTACGATTACAAACCGTTTTCAGCATATTTTGTTCAGGATTTTACAGAATCTGACAATAACTTTATGAAAGAGATTTTTCTTTTCTTGCATTTTAAGCAGATTTTCTACTCAAATTGACTCTTACTTATCCATAAAGAAAACAGTTTACTTTAGCTAGTTTACATATCCATTTAACACCACCACACATTAAACGCATCCCGTTTATTCCCATTAGAATTTTATATTAGATTTTTTTTTACTATAATTATATTCAGGGTATAATTATATCTAAGTATAAATATTTACGTAATTTCGTATCTGATACAACTAATGAATGATGTCACCGACATACCGATACCAAAAGGTTCACATCAAAAGCTGAAATTACCAGGCACTAGTACGCAATACCTACCTAACAATATGAGGTGCAACAATTTAGGTAGACGGAATGTTAAGGCATGCGCCATCTCAGTTATTTCAACGGGAGTTCCCAGTTCCGGGGTGCCCTTTGAGAAGTCCACTATGGCTCTGGCATAGAGCAAGTTCCCGATGAGCCTTGGTAAGTAAGATTCCTGTGTTCAACTCAACCAGAGAACAATACTACAAGATAAGCGAAGAGATACCGGTGAATCTGGTACAGATGTAATTGTTTGTTGTTAAAGTTATTATTTTTATTTCTTATATTTTGGCTCCACACATAGTGTATTTAGCCAGTGTCAAGTATTATATTTTCATCGTGTTATAAAATATTTCACGCAAAGTCATGTCCTAGTCATAGTCCAGTCTATGTCATGCTCCAGCAAAGTGGTGGCAACTTTACTAGAAGCTTCTATGGAGTTTTAAAGCAACACGAAAAATCACGTTTCACCACATTATATCACTTGTACCTCACTCATGCTCGTAATTCAGTACTTAATGCGTAAAATGCCACCACTTTTAAACATTAACACTGGAAAAAGCAAAAGTTTTGAAAAATAATACAATGCAACGACGTGACCTTTTCCGCGTTCCCGCCAAAACTCCTTTGTTAAAGTTTTTGATCCCTGCCTTCTGAATTGAGGGCTGTGGGTTCGATTCCTACTCAGGACAAACATTTGTGTGATGAACATAGATGTTTGTTCTGCGTCTGGGTGTTATATTGTATTCTATGTATGTATTTACAAACAAAAAAGTATATAAGTATTGTATCAGTTATCTGGTTTCCATAGTACAAGCCATGCTTAGTTTGGGGCTAGATGGTGCTGTGTGAAATGTCCACACATATTTATTTATTTATTTTATTTAAAGGTTTTGTCCTGAAGTAAGTAAAATTATAACAGACTAAAAGACAGTCAAACCTATAATATTAGGAAGCCTTATTTGGAGGATGATGTCCGTTTGTCGTGTAGGGATGCACTAAGAAATTGATTCATGATGAAAATTCAATACAATTCTATTAGCAGAGCCCATTATTAAGAGCAAATGCAGTTACAGTGCAATCATGTTGTACCGGCTTTGTAGAGCATCATCTCTATCACACAAAGCACTGCAGCAAAATAATCAGCGTCACATAATGTAGATACTGTGTGACAGAGAGGACGCTCTACAAAACGGATACTATTCAATTACCTCTCACATCAGCTCGATATGCATTTGCCAGTATAGTCTGGGCACAAAACACATAAGGCAAAAATCAAACAAAAATACTATTTATGTTAAAGACCCTTTACCAAAGTGCCCGTTTGCTCTTCACCTATCATTGTTCATTAATCCTTGATAGTAAACTGGTTCTATAGTTTCTTGCAGTACGGATTATTACGGATGCATCTGTAAAGTTGTCCGGCAGCTGCCGCATGCGACAACTTTGTATTAGTGTACTGCTTATTGCTGCAGTCTTTAAATACTTAGCAACTTTTGTGTTTTGGGTTTAAAAACTACTACTGGCTTTACCGTAGTTTTACTATAGATGCCTCGCGTTTTGCCCGAAGTTTTCAAGCAATTTAAAAAAAGAAGGAGATTCTCAATTCGGTTGTATATTTTTGAGTTTGTTATCTGACAACTCCGTCGTTTATACCCTGATCAAAATTTTTTATTTGAAACGATACACGTTAGTCTCTTGTTCGTTGAATAGGTTCACTTGATCAGCTAAGCAAGAGAGTTAGGTTGATCTTTTGGTCGCAATGCATCCCTCTCCGCCGTGCGTTTACTGCCATATCATAGAGTATAGGTTGGTATTTAAGCAAAAATATTGAGGCAGGCACCTACAGGTATTTCTATAAACTCAATAATTTTAGTAGTAAACTTATACTGATGTTCATCTTTCAAATGAATAGACCTTCCCTACCCGTTACGCGCGTTATGAATAAATGAGGATCAATTATGGTTCAGACTATTATACCGTGTGGCGAATCATGGGCGGATCTAGCCACTCTCATGTAAAAATGTTTACTTCGAACTGACACTAGGTATGTCAAGTGATTTCTGAAGACTTTGTTATATACTATTATAACCCATAACCCTTTTATAACCTAATTACGTACATTTTCAACCAGTAGCACCACTACTTCAAACATCATAATAAAATATATACTCCGCTAAGTTAAGCCAACCGATTCATAATAATTTAACCTCCATCTTCCCATCAATATCAACATTGTAGACAAAAGAGGTAATTGAAAATATCTCGCTTTTCATCGTCCCGCACTGGGGCTGGCCCTTTTACGACCCAATTTTTCACATCCCTTCATTTTCGCTAGCATCCTTCGATTTAATATTCCGCCTTTATGGTGGAAAATGATTTATTAAAGCTGGCAACACCCGCCAGGCGGTGATACGAGACTTTGCTCAAATTGCACCTGTTATATGATGATAATGTGTCATATCCATGTAATTTTTATGGGAAATTTACGGCACATTTAGTAAGTTCAGCTTCTAGGGAAACTGCGTAGACATAATCTGTTGCTTTGTCGTTAAGTGTAGTATAATGAATAAGGAAGGTAAAACTACCCAAAATTGTGGTGCTATTATGACACCACATTATTTTTTCAGGTAAAGAGGTAAAGCGTATTTTAATTAGCACTCCACAAATTTACATAGTAACTGCTAAATTTAGTCTAGAATGTACGCGAGTCCATCCAATTGAAGCACATACTACGGTACGTGGCAACACTAAAATTGATCGTATTTATATTACACAGTGGGTCTTGCTTGACCCTAAGCTATTATACCTTGTACCTACTAATATTAGGATCTTGCAAATGCTTAGGTATTTATTTAGAGCCGGATTTAATTTAAAAGTCCCTAATAGTTTTCCCCATTTATGGTAAGATACTCCACTGGCGGACGGGTCAGTGACGTGACGACATTAGGACTTTGTTTTCAGAAATTTTAGTACGTATTATATATTATACCTACTCATAATAACAGAACTTCGTTTCTCCAGTTATGGTTATTTATTTTCTTATTTTTGCGTCAATACTATTGCAAAGCCTTTATTAAGTTAATATAACTAATTTCTCTAGGTATATTATAGTGTCCTAACTAGTCTCTATACCGACCCGACCTAACAAATTAATTAAGCAAAGGTCCAATTACTCAAGAGAATAATCCAACACATTTTGTTAATAACCCAGCGATAAAAATGACGAAAGGTTGTCGACCTCATACCTCTTTCTCAGTTCATCAGCTGGAGGTCTAAAACCTGAAAACTGTTTTAGAATAATTTAAATCTATTAATAGCATGTGCAGTCTGCAGACAGATGAATGAGTTTTCGAAACGATTCAATAAATGAAAAAAGGTTAGGTAGATATTCGTTATGATGGGATGTCTAAAAAAGAAATTTTTAAAATTGCTTTCAAAAGAGAATACCTTCAAATAATAAGTTCAGACCATTTCAGTTATAAAATTCAAACAAGACTTTTTTTTTAAATCTAATTAAGTACAAAGTCGTTTTATAGGTTAGATGCAGATGGGTGATGACTTGCAAAAAGCAGCTTATACAAGGTGATCTTGAATTGGTATGTTATCCCGAAAAGGGGTAAAGCTACACCCCAAGGTAGACAATTTTTCTTCTACGACTTTATTAAATTAATTGTTTCTCATTGAAGAAATGCCATGTAAAAATTACGATCGAAAATAGTCTTAGCGTAGCTGGGTGGTTGAACTTTTTCCTTGACCGAGTGCACATAAATGAGTTTAACGACCTGTGCTTAGAAATGAATTTATAGTATCTTGTTAACTCTTGTAGCGTTCGCACGGGCAATTATACGAGTAGACATGGAAGTTTGGAAATACCCAGTTTCAAGTAAGGCTCTCACAACTTGTAGGGTATCATGGTCCCAGTCCCTCCATTTCGGGATAACATATCAATTCAAGGTCACCTTGTAGAGAACGTGTGCTGAGAGCTGAAGACCGAGGTCAGCAGCTGGCTATAGGAGAGGCATATAATGCATCCGGGCAAGAAATAATGATGATAATGTGTAGGTAGGTAGGTACACACATTCTGTGCCTTCAAGCGTTACCCGCTTTCTTGTGGAACATTACATTTTCTAGAATTAAAACACAAGACTATGTTTATTTTATTATGCGTATACCTGCCGCAGATATGGAAGCCCGTTTTATTCACCATTATTTATTCATCATCATCATTAACAGGCCGATGACGTCCACTGCTGAACATAGGCCTCTCCTATAGAGCGCCACCTTGAGCGGCCACTCGCCTCGGTAAATAGGTGTATCAGTATACGGTTATTCACCATTTCTCTTTTCAAGGTATTCTGCCAGATAAAAGAAGCTTTTTCGCGTTCATCAATCTTCACTGAAATCTCCCTCAGTGAATTCTTTCACGGCGAAACCACTACATTCATAAGTTACAAAACGTCCATACATAATGAGGCGGTGTCGCATATTTACATAGGTACGCGCACCCTCTAAACCATGTTACAGTATATTTCATTACCTACAGTACTGATGCTTCCATGTTTAAAGAGATTTCAATTTACGATCAAAGTACTTGTAGGTTTAATATATCAGGGCTATTTTTAATTTACCAAAAACTTTTTTTAATAATACTTACTATCGGACATTCCAGTAACATACTTTTAACACGCCATATAGGGCTATGTTTATTACCCAAAATTGGTTATAAATAGGCAACATTAATCAAAACCAAGTAGCTAATAATCATATTTTATTCGTTTCAATAACTCGACAGAATAAAAATGGTAGTACCGTACAAAAGATTCACTTCGAAAAGACATTGACTTTTGCTACCACGCAATAAAGTGCAATTTAGCTCGTCCAGTGCTTTCTATTTTTACACAAAATGTTCAGTCTCCTCCTCTCTTTCTATCGCATAATTTTATCTTCCTCACCAAATTATTGTGAATTTTCTGTTCAGTAGCATATCTATTATTTGTTCTATAGTTCCGTGACTATCAACCACAGGTGTCACTTTGTCAGAAGTTTCATAACTGTGTTCTATGGACCCAGTATAGTAGGCCGGTTGTAATAGAGCGGCAGCATCTGTTGCCAGATTAATAGCTTCTACGTGACCTCTGGGCTCTACGTTCAGAACATACGCGACAGATGGGGCCTATTCTGAGTCCATAACGTTAATGGCCCACCCTGGTGGCGGACAGGATTACTGAACTGTGTTAAATAAATCTGTGTTTAAAATTAGAGGTCAGCAGCCGTGTATTTTGATAATAAACGAGCTTTTTGAATGTATTCTTTTAAAAAATGCTAACATTAATGTGTAAGTACCTAGATTGTAATGAGTCTGGTGTTTTCAAATCTAGCTATCGCACGTCATGTAGGTATACAAAGTAATTTTTCACCTTAGAAGCTCGAAATGGCACCCTTTGCTGCGAGAAAACAGTGAGCAAAATCGTATTTTGATTATAGATACACATTCTCTGGATATTCCCTTTTAAAGACTTTTCTTACGGCACCCATGGGAAGTGATGGGCCTATCCTTTTGTATAGTCAACGGCCTATGCCAATAGCTTCTATAAATATGTTGATAGTTCCGTATAATTATCATTATAGGTGTATAAAGGCGACGCGCAACGTATCTATACCTATATATGTGAACGAAATTAAGCATTTATGGTCCCCACAGAGCAAAAAAAAATGGCTTCGTCTAGGTGCGAAGCGACCGTCATATGTTTCAAAGCTCTGTAATGGCAAAGCTCACTATTAAGAACTATGCTAGTACTATTTCAATCTTAAACTGAAAGCACGTAGCGTCGTGAAATTCAAATATTCATTGCTGTTTAAATTATAACGGGTAGTTAGGATGTAGGGGAGACCGGCAAAGTTTTACAGCAATTATTCGCATAGGGCCACCGGCAGATGGCGCCCGGAGCTCCTGGGTAATAACCACGGATCCACGGACCACGAAAAACTTTGGGAATTTGATTGTAATAGTCGAGATTAAAATTTGAAAATGAAAGGAGTCGTCGTTTATAAAGTTTATATTGTCAGTTTCATGCTTTTCTTGCAAAACAGCGGATTTATTATTTAAGATTTCCTGTGAATTACTACATCTTTCTGTATAGTTAATATGGTAGGTACCTCCACAGAATTCGTCATTATTTTCATGTAGGTTCCTGCACTTTTCCGTGTTGAATTTTTGCTATTTTAGATATCACCACTCAAGTATAACCTTTCATCCTGTTTATAATGATAATTTATGATACAAATAGGTAAATTTCAAACGTCTAAAATTTCTAAACTGCTGAAAAGATTAATAAGAAAGTAATTAGGGTCGCTTGTGCAAAGGTTAAAACGGCTGGAACTTGAACGCGAACTAAATAAAATTACAGTAGCAGTGATGAAAATTTCGCCGAAGCATAAATTTTCTTCAAACAGATTGTTACTTGAATCTTTTATTTCCGTTCTTAGCGATTCCTTCATCTTCATTAGTCATACTTTGGAAGATAAAATGATTTATTATGGACGGGGCGGGAAGTTTTTTATTGGAATATGACAGCGCCGACTCACAATATAAATGCTAACAGTATGGACTAAGTCAAGAGCGGAAGTAAATGAAGAAATCGCCTTATAATTTTAAGCTCTTGTCGCAGTATTGTACTGCATTATGTTATCCGATGTAAGGCATACCATGCTAGACTTCTCGGCAAGATCTTGTATTCTAAATGCTCTAGTAGATATTGAGTCATATTTTTGTAGTTGTTAAATGATAAAGTAAAATAAAACAAGCAATAAATTTTAAACAATGTGAATTTTAAAAGAAAGTTTAGTGAACGTTGGTGAAAGTTTTCTGGTCTAGGTATATTCACCAAATAATTCATTTATTGACTAAGCGAACAATGTGAGCGAAGTTTCGGCTTCAACCCACACTTGTTTTCATCGGTTTTCATCGTCGTTGAAATGAATCTTGACAAAGCTTAACAAACATTTTTTAGAAGACTAAATTATTATGACTGGAATTATGACCTCTACGTTTTAGACTTTCTGCTTTTTAGTCAACTTTCCCTCGTAGTCTTTTTGCTTTGTAGGTAATCTGATCATAGAGGTTCCAATCCCAGTTTAGTCTACTGCGCAGCTGGACCGTATACGGATAATAAAAAAAAACTGGCCAAGTGCGAGTTAGAATCGCGCCTGAATGGTTACGTACTATAAAAACAAGCAAAAAATCACGGTTGTGGTATGTTTTTTATGTTATAGCGGCAACAGAAATACATCATTTGTAAAAATTTCAACTTTATGTCACGGTTCATGAGATACAGCCTGGTGACAGACGGACAGGTAGACAGCGGACAGCTGAACCTTAGTAATAAGGCCCGTTTTACCCTTCGGGTACGGGACTCTAATAAACTTAGTGTAGTGCCTGTTGACCCGCCCTTACTGTTAATATGTTACAATAATAATTGATGTCGGTTTTATGCAAATGTCAGACGTATCGGTGTTTCCTCACACGTTTCACTGTGCGCTTGAAATAATAATTTTATTTGTACTTTATTTGGGCACCCATTATATTGTTTCAAAGATTATCTTTTATGTTCTGAATGTTCCTAACTTGTTTTTGGGTAACGCAATAAGAATGACGACAAACCACTTTCTTATAACATAGGTACTTAACTATAGGTAGGAACGGAACACACCATAGCTCCTACATATTATATTTCTAAAGTTCTCTATGTTATTTAAAAAAACAGAACCCTTGACTATAGATTATTATGTCTTTCTTTCAAGGCTATTGTTGTCTCAGGAGATGGTAGTGGCTTGAAAAACTTATAATAACTAGAACTAATTATATCAAACTTGATAGCATTGGCTAATAATACTCAATTAGTGTGGAATTAAACTAGAAAAGTTATAACGGTACTTATTATAAAAGATTTTTATATATCCATGATAAAAATGATTAGCAGCGCATTCCCTAAATCTTTGGATCTTAGATATTTTATGTCAAAGCTATAATTTACGTTTTTTTTTTGTTCATATTTTTGTGATTATTGTGACTAGGTATTCGGTTTTGGTCTAGAATCCTGTTTTAGTCGGAGACTAATATATAAATAATAAATAATAATTGTCCATCAAAATATTACATTAATTAAAACATTATTTCAGTGATTAAATTTTTATAATATAAACCTGGATATTAAACGTGCTTAGATAAACTTTAATAGATGTTTAAGTAAGACAGGCTTCGGTCAGGTTAAGGAGTGAACACGTTAGCAAGAAGCTGCGATATGATATTGTTATTTACTAGTACTTTTATAATTATAATTATGAAAATAGTGAAAGATAATAAATATTTAATCAGAAATTATAATTTACTAAACATCGCCCAACTAAGCGTCCGAATATTAAAAAAATAAAGCGTTATAGGCACTTGTTAATTGTTATTAACTAAAAGTTGGCTGGATTACAATTAGCTTCTGTTTTCAATAATTGTTTCCGCGAATGCAAAGAGTTAACGCTACACTTATGTAATAATTTGTGATGAAATGTTCAGGTGACGACATTGATACTTGGATAGGCAGTAGGTGGGCGGTCGTGTCGCTTAACATCCGGTGAACGACTGGCTCGTCACTACATCTATTCACATAAAAAAGGAATTACATGCGTCATACTAATATCATAGAAGCTTACGAATTCTAACACTGATACTTACCTATTTGACGCAAGAAAAGCTTAAAATAATGGATTGGTCCGCTGATACATAATTATTATGAGTTTATTATGATGACAGTGTTTAACGTTAATTTGTCAATACGTCGTTTCAACTCACTTTGAGTTTGTGTATAAGCACCTACAATATACGGAAACCAGTGCGTTCAAAAGTTTCAGAATTTATTCTATTTCTAAGCAGAAACCAATGATAAAACCAATTATACTAAAAATCGCACCCGCTATATCGGCAGCGTCCTCTTTCAACCGCACATCCAATCTTAGAATAGTTATTAAACCGACGTTAACTTCTAACAAAGGTTTAGTTTACTTAGGACTCGCCTGCTCTAATGGAAAGATAACATTCCACAACTGATTTTGTCCCCGCGACTTTTCTGCAAAGTTTCACACAAAAACGGACTTTGGGTTATTATATTCCGCTTCACGGAATGAAAACTTTCTTCATAAATATAAGAATTTCCAATTTATTCTCGAGAGCTTCGCGTTTGTTGTTTCATTATGGGTACGATATTTTTGACGTAAAGTTACGTTCAAGGAAGAGACAGGAGATTTAGAAGACGGAGGTAAATATTTTCAATCAGAGTCGCAAAATGATTAAGATCCCTGAAATGGAAGATTTATACCTCAAAATATTGAATAGATAGAAGTATAGAGGTTTATAAAGACCGCTCTTCAGGAAAGGTAACTAATTTTATATTTATAAATAGTTAAATACTTGGTTTGGTAAATTAAAAAACAGCGTGGTTCTAGACGAAGACGGATGAGATACAGGTACAAAATATTTTTTTACCAACTACGAAAATACTATGACTTATCTAATACACGTGTTGCGTAGGACGTGTTGATAAACTTTTACAACATAATTACTTTACCTAAATCTCAAAGAATTACAAAAACAGCCGAGAGTCGAATCGAAAAAGCTCTAGAGAGACTTTGGACTACAAGCACTTTTTTTTCTGGATTATCTTAGGATAATCTACTTAGTCCATAGGTTGATAGATCTAAAGCCAGTTAGTTCCCAACCAAAAATGGTTCTTGATTCGAAAAAGTACTAAATTCCTCTATTTTCTAAATTTTAGTTTTGTAAAAATAGGTTCCACGATCGAAATAAGAGGCATTTAACGCGTATCATGTAAACCTGAATTTAAGGCGGAATTACCGCAGGTAGTTTCAGCCATGTTTTAACAAGTTTCCACTTTAAGGCGTCTGTAGGATCGCCATGCATTTTTATTATGTATATTCATGTAATTTCAACTAACAGGATTCCCTGTATCTAGGGACCCAAGAACTACAAGGCCTATGGTCCCACAACATCCAGACAGAACAACTATCATGCCTTTTTTTCCTGTCCACAAATACTTGTCCTGTCGCGGGAATCAATCCCGCCGCCTCCGGGTTATAAGCTGACCTGCTCTGCTCAACCACCACACCACGGAGGCTGTCCTCCTCCTCAGAGAATTTAGCTACTGATGGTTTGTTCGTCTTAGAATATTTAGTATACCTAAACCATCTTTCTTCAAACAGAATGGTGACCCTACAACCGCTTTGCAGAACAACTTTTAATCGCAGCAAACTCCTTTCAAGACTGTTGAAGGATATGCGATCCGACGTTTATCTTAAATAGAATAATTTTAATTACTTTTGGAATATATATCTCGACAAAATAGTCGGGATTCAATTAGGAACCACGAATGAAATGGATTAAATGATTGTTTGAGCAATGTTATTAGTTCATGTATAGTTTGTTAAGATTATAAATTTATTAAAATGTTCGGCTGGTAAAATAGCGCTTTAGGTAGGTACACTGGAGCGCATACGCTGTGCACAACTTTTGTTTTATGAGGGCCATTATAGAGATATCCGTATTCTGTGTAATTAACCTTTTTAATAAGAAAAGAAAAACGGAAGCTGTGAGAGAGATACCGCTAATTAATTTCATTACGTGTGAATAGATGGTATAGAGCCATTTCCAACCCAAAAAACACGATCGAAAAATTAAGTTTCAAAATATTTTCTCTTCAAAATATCTTTCCTTTGTTCTTATTTATAATTCTTTTAATTAACAATAAACCTATATAACATAAAACAAAAAAACTACCTACTAAGTGTAACTACTACTATTATATATTAATTATATCTACTTAAAAATAAAAAAATTCTTTGTTCTTAAATCTGGATCTGGAACCTAAGTACTTACGTGCATTTTTTCTAGAATTTTACCAAAACACATGCACCTTCTCCGTGATCTGTGTACATTGTAATTATCGTTGTTATGATCTAGTTCTACAACAGTTCTCTTAGATTAGACATGAGTTAGAGATACACCATGCATCTGCAACTTTACTCATGTCCTAACAGACGAACACTTGTATTTCTCATACCGGAAGACGACCACTACTGAACAAGGTTGGGGCTCCCCAGATATCTTTGGACGCTTATCATATAGATGGGTTTGCCATAATCACTGCCCTGGCAAGCGGCTTGCTTGTTCTGGTTCCCTGGATATTCCCTCAACCGGATTTTATACACCCGCGAGAAGAGATGGGGTAATCTTATACTGGGACTTATAATACTCGTATATATTTACATACATTTATTACAGATTTCGTTAAAAATAATGACCAGCCAACCTCAAAATATAAAATTCATTACAAAATTCGGGATAATCTCGTCAATGGTTACGAAATTTACCGAAAAATCATTCAGTAAATACAGAGCGAGTTCCGACCACCAATTTATTTGCATAAAACCATTGCACTCTGTAAATAACGTGACCGCAATCACGACAACGCATAATCACCTTTATCCAATTGTAACACCGAAGTAACAATGAGATTCACAATTTTTAGGGTTCCGTACCCAAAGGGTAAAGCGAACCCTATTTATTTCTGAGGCTCCGCTCTCCGTATGTCCGTCTGTCACCAGGCTGTACTTATCTCATGAACCGTGATAGACAAAGTTGAAATTTTCACAGATGTATTTCTGTTGCCGCTATAATAACTACTAAAAAGCAGAATAAAATAAATCATTCCTTAATGATTTATTTTATTTATTAGTTGATTTATTATATTCCCATAGAACTAACGTGATTTTTTGCTGATATTTATAGATAATGGTACGGAACCCTCCGTCGCGAGTCCGACTCACACTTAGCCGATTTTTTACAATCAATATTACATAATAACCTTGCAAGTCTCTTCTTCATCTGTGTCTTTTTTTTCTTCCCGGCTTCAAGCAGGGTCCGCTTTAATACTTTTTGTGCCTCCACTTCGCACGGTCATTGGCAATTTCAATGGTGGGTCCACTGGCTCTGCAGATCTATCATAATCTAATTAAAGCTTAAAAATTATTAAAATGGTACTAAATAATAGATGTGAGCATAGCTCAGTAGTAAAGTTTTTGACTTTCAATACGGCGCACCCTGATTCGAATCCCACTAGCACGCTATTTGAAATTAAGTGCGGAATTTACACTCTATGAAAACATGCGGAAATATTGTGTCAACCGCATAAACCCACACTCTTGGTTATCATATAGTGCGTTCTTTTTGGTAATTTTTAAAGCATATTAATCGTTTTCATTCAGTTATCGGCAGCTGTGTCGCTTAATTTCAGGGGAATGACTAGCTCATAGTAATGAGGAGATCCGCAGGAGAACTAAAGTGACCGATGTAGCTCTTAGGATTAGCAAGTTGAAATGGCAATGGGCAGGCCACATCGCTCGTAGAACTGACAACCGATGGGGAAGAAAGGTTCTTGAGTGGCGACCACGAACTGGAAGACGCAGCGTAGGCCGGCCCCCCACTAGGTGGATCGACGACCTGGTGAAAACCGCGGGGAGCCGATGGATGCAGGAGGCGAGCAGCCGCTCTAAGTGGCGCTCCCGGGGGGAGGCCTATGTTCAGCAGTGGACGTCTTCAGGCTGTTAATGATGATGATGATGATGATGATGATGACTAGCTCATTATGTTATTTATTCTCATAAAAAATATACTTATATAATCGTTAACTGTAATGATTGCTAAAGACCACAGGCGTCTGCGTAGAAATCCACACCCGAAAATGTCGTTGGTCGAGTGTTTGTACGCTTTGTTCTAAGTACCTCGTTACAATAATCACTTTAGAAGAATAAAAGATATTAAAAATTAAAGGTCACGCGCAAAATTGCTTGTTGTTCTTGTACATAATGTGAATTTTCGTGCTTTTCCTACCAGAAATGTTCTGAATGGCCTCTAAGGTGGTCCCTCGACGCCTATTGGAAGGGTTAAGCTGCTACTTTATAACGGTTCTTTTATTTTATGTCCTCCCATTGAACTTTGACCTGCGTCAATTTTGTCCGTGTTTCCCCGTTTTGTGTTGAGGTGCTATTTTTAATGATTACTGATAAATATGTCAATTTCTCTGAATATTTTTGTAATATGGTATACTTATTACTTACATGCTGTGTCTGTATTGAACACACACACACATTAACAGCCTGAAGACGTCAACTACTGAACACAGGTCTCCCCCATTAAACGTTACTTTGGATGCTTATCATATTACCAAGGATGTTTTATGTATACATAGTATAGGTATAAGTTCATTGCATATTACATGTAATCACGACGCTTGTCAGGCAACCTGCAGCCCTACCACAAGGTAATACAAAACCATCATGGTTCGTGACAGTAATGCTTCAAGGTAATAATATTGTTCGAATTCGTACCATGAACTTATAAAGTATTCTTGCGCGAGAACGAGACGTCTACATTTTTGTATAGCGTTATCACTCTATATAAAACGCACGTCGCTATTAACATGATTAACGGTATGACATGACAGTTGTATTTGGGCGAAAGATTTAACGTGACATGACCAAAACTGCACTGCGTCAACAATATTACAAAATTCTTACTTTTACGTCATTTTTCAAAGTATGATTGAAGTAATAATGCTATAAGACCTTGTGGTGACCCCCCAGGTAACCGCAGAAAATTAAAATCGAGAAAAATGCTGCTGCCAAGGCTCTGGATATTCACGGCACCCACACGAGGAGATAGGGTGGTCCTATTCACACTCTGGCGGGACGACGCAACTAGTACTGAAAAAATTACGTATTTTATTTTGTATGCTGGTTATTGAAGTCTACGTATTAAATCCCAATCGACCTATAATAGATCATTTTACCCAATTACCATCTTACCAGCAATTACGTACAAAATACGGGAACACGTATTATACGTATGGTATTTATTAGCATGTAAATATGCTCATCAATTAACTCTCTGTGCGGATCGTGTTCGTATATAGCCATTTGCATAATGAAATCGACCCCATGAAATCGAGGATCGTGATACGTGAAAATACGATACCGTTGTATATTTTAAGGCAGTATTATAAAACATCGTTGAGATACTTACATATCTATCTAATCTATCTTTCTATATAATATCTATCTATAATAATCCTGAGTTGCTAAACAACTAACGTAGAGCTCAAATTGTTGGGCGTAAGAGAGATTTGACAATAGAGATAATAGAACAGAAAATAACAGAGAAGAACGGAATAGAAAACTCTTTATAATGTTGTATATGTCACCGTCTTATTGTAAGAACCGTTAGTTTTTAAAAAACCACGGTTATTTATAAACTGTCGATTTATTGTAAACGGACAATGTGTCTCACAATAAAACGGACGAATTTTCGGTTGTTTATAATTAATCAGCATCACTTCGTTTTATTGCAATTGTGTACTTCTAGTGTGGTCAAAACTAACCTAACACTCCTCCTCGCTTCGCTCGTCATCGTAACCTACTGGTTAAGCTACTAGTGACACTAAAAAAAAATTACAACTAAAATTGGTGCATTAACACACAATTAAACGCTACAAAATCCCGTTTTTTACAAACTCACCGCTAGGCACCGACTGCTTATAAATAATCGAAATATCATCCGTGTTATTGTGAGACAGATTGTCAGTTTGCAATAAATCGACAGTTAATAAATAACCGGTTTTATTTTCGTTTATTTATAAACTAACGGATTTTACAATAAAACTGTGGCATATGTATATACCAACATGAAATAAAAGTAGAGTATACTCATCGACAATGTGTCTATATCTATATAGGTATTTAAAAATTCAATTCATTAAGAGGTTAAAAGATGATTACTAGGCTATATTTTGAGCGGCTACTTGCCTCTTGCATCCAACGGCTACACGCGGTTTTCGGTCGCCGGTCAACCTACGGGGGAGCCGCCCTACGCTGTGGTATGACCTAACAGATATATCTGACACAATATTTGTTTTCGATATAGGACCGTCCTTATTCCGGTGAGTGTTTGTTTTCTAAATCAATGTTGACTCCCTTCCCACTAACTATGTTTCACGTTTTCGAGAGGAGTGCAAATTGTTTCCAAAACCATTTACGTCTATGTAAATAATCCAAGCTATAGGGTAGTTTAAATGCTATATACCGTCTTATAAATTAGTCCAGATTTGAAAGTAATTTTGATGCAATACTCAAGTAATGAAGTGATCTGCTTTGTAGGCAGTCTCATAAAGGGATTTTGTAGCATGGTGTCTCTATCTCTAACGATGTTTCACTTGTATCACTATTATATATACACGATCTTGATGATCGAATAATATAAATAAATAAACAAAAATTTCACGATGCTTGTAGTTCTTGATCCTGATTCCACATCTGGGAATCTATCTGATATATATGTAATTGTATATGTACCTACTGCAAATGTCTACACATATCTTGAAAACGGAATTTTTGCTTACAAAACCTATTACCTAACTCGCGAAACGCCGACGGATCCGGAAATTGGATACGCTTGCCCAGAACTTACCAATTTACTTTTTACCTTCAGGAGGTTTCGCTCACGCATTTTTTCATCATTTCATTTTCACCAGGCGGGGATTTGAGCGTAACGAGTTGTTAGAGGAAACACTCGTACGTGTTACTCTTTCCGAAGTTTTTGTATCTTGTTTGGCTTGTGATTTTTTTTTTCAAAAGGGTTATTATAAGGTTTTTTCATGGAATCGGCTAACAAGCAACCAGCCTACATTGACTAACCAAGCAATATTTCGAGGCTACCTCAGGAGGCAAATGCTCGGTCGGTCATCGTTATGGCGCACCTCGTGCGAGGCAAAAGCGTCAGAAAGTACTTCTGTTCGATTGAGCTTTTGCCTCATGAGCCAGCCTCGTTTGCCTCATTAGGTAGCCTCACCATCGCGAGGCTGGCTCATGAGGCAAATACTCGGTCAGTCAGTATCTGCCTCAACCGTGGCCAACGCGTTGGTCAGTGCTTTTGTACATCTTAGTACAAGGGTAAATAGTCCAGTTGAAGTTGCTATGGTCGTTATATTGGATGGCTCACTTTCATTAGCTTATAAATAATTAGCATTGTCTTACCCAAGATGCTCCAAGGGCATCCTCGGAGCATCTTGGATAATTCCTATGTGAGGATAAATTCCTCAAGACGCTCCTTCCCATTGAAATGCACAAACCCAAAGCGGTATGCCCGCCTGTTAAAATATTTCAACGGGCCATTAAGTTGAAGATTTTTTTCGTTAATCCCATTTCCCTCGTTTTAACGTAACGTTATACTCACATTTTATATTCTAAGCAATTTAAAAACGCGTAATGAAAGCGCAACGTAAGCAATTTATAAGAGAGGCATTTTTATGGAGCAATTTTTCAGTAATACTTCGCATCACTGCACACCATTGCGTGTGATAGAAACGCCTCCCAGAAAATGGGAAATCGTACATACGACCACCCGCATGAGAACTGTGACTCAAATCAATCAATATTCGTACTTATTGAGAGGTAATAAGGTCTACAATGTAAGTGGGTTTTCGGGCATGTTTGTATTGCTGTTTCTAGGTGACGCAGAAAGTAAGTGTTGAATTCGGCTTGTGGAAATGGAAAAATTGAGGACGTTGTAAATACATAACATCTATGAACTAATAATTATTGGGGACTTGCAAATACGGTAAAAATATAATAATATTATTTTTCAATAATATAAAGAAGTAGAAAATGTTTTTTCTTTTTAAGGTAAAAATGTATCTTGGTTTTCACGAATCATTTCAAGAAATCATCCAAACTAGACAAAACAAAAAATGTGTAGCTATAAAGGTAGGTACCTACTTCAATATTGTCATGTTTTCTCAAAATTGGTAAATATAAATAGGTATTTTTATTGCACAAAAAACAAAACATAATCACTCAAACTAAAAATAGTTGTTCTGTGACTAATAGACCTCGCGAGCGTTTATACACGGTTTTGGAATTACGCGCCATGATGATGTAGGTATTGTAGGTACTTGTACTTTAGTCATTGTAGGTACGTCCCGCGGCCTTATTATCTCGCCTAACTCCTAACCGATTCCTGTTCATAATTGAAATACTTGTTTAGAAATTTTAGAATTGAGTACCCAATATTCCTGGCAAATATTATCAAAATTTCCCCCTTATCTTGTGGAACAGTAGTGAATGTCTTTCAGCTGATGATGATGATCTTATTATAGAGTTTATTCTATTCAATAGTTCTCAAGAAAGAAAATACATTTGCACAACATAAATGTAGTAGTAACTTATACTCCGAAACTTTACCCGTTAAATATCTCCACAGCCTCGTCAAAATCAATAGAACTATAGTTAGATGTAGGATGTCGCTAAGTAAGTTCGTGATCGCTAAATAAATTATCTACTTTGCCGAACCGCAGTCGGATCCCACTTAATTGGCAGTCACAAGTGAAGGATCCATGTTCGCTATGTATTTATTTGTCACAGTACATAAGCTTGATATTTTCCGTGTTATAAGTTGGATGCCCATGTGTAAAATTATGTCTATCTGTGACTCTCTGGCTGTGACTCTATCTTTATAGCTGCTAAACAGATTTCAATATAATTCAGCGAGAATCAGCAACGAAGTGCTCTACAAAGAGTATATCGAGGATGTGGAGGGTCATGAGGTCCCTGCAGTATTTTATTTAAACCACATTGACGCCGTGTTAATAAGTATAAACGTAATATGTTATAGAATTATAGAGTGGCTGGAGAAAATTTGATCTTAGCATGAAAGCTTATTAATTAATTAATTTATTTTTGAAGACTATCGATTATTATAAACTAAAGTGAACACTGAATGTTTATTGAATGACTCTGGAAATTGTCTGCGTGTCATTTTTAAATAACTCTATCGACTCATATATTAGGCACCAATGTAGACTAGATAACAGACACGTAATCCACACAAGTTTGTGTACTGTTTTCCATTAAAGCTATAACTTGAAAACTAAGTTACTATCTGAGCTAATAATGTAGGAACCACCCGCAGGCATTAGATATGATGTTATAGACATAGGATGAATAATAATCAAAACGTTTGTGGGTATAATAATTAAAAAAAGAATAACGTGTTAAAAATGATGCACTATCTAATTATTATTTTTCCCTAAAATATATATTTAAACAAAATAATTCCAACACACGCGTTGGTTGCCATAATTGTTTAAAAATGTTCAACATTTACATTTCACAAACATTTACAGAGCAACGTTCGCCTTATGGTAGACGAAGCTCTTATGAACCACTTTGGGGCCATTGTAATGGCTGCACGGCTGGCTGGTGCTCGCGAGGTAGTCCTTATCGGAGACGTCAACCAGTTACCTTATATCGACAGAGAGAACCTCTTCGAGCTAAGATACAATCGCCCAAACCTGGTGGCCACCATCAACCAGGAGTTGTTATGCACACATAGGAATCCCATGGATGTCGCTTACGCGCTGAGAGAAATATACTCAGGTATATATTCCTCGGTCCCACGTGTCAAGTCCCTGGAGCAGAGAAGGTACACAGGTGCGCAAATATCCAGCACCCTCCCCAACACCCTATTCCTAGTACACACTCAGGAAGAAAAGGAGACCCTATCCAACAAGGGTTATGGCGGAGGCACGGGGTCGCGCATCCTCACCATCCATGAAGCACAGGGACTGACATACGAGTCGGTCATCGTCATCAAGACTAAGGGCAAGATGAGACTGCACGAGAGCGTTCCGCACGCGGTGGTTGCAGTCTCGCGGCACACCGGGACTTTCGTTTACTACGCCGACGATGAGGAAGACGCCATAAGCCGCTTCGTGCAGCGTGCAATGGCTGCATCACCGAGGGCCATCCGCGAGTACAACTTGCAGATGGCCATCAAAGATCGGAACGTGGCGGTAACAGAAGTCCTGGTTCAGGAGGAGAAGGCGAATTAACAAAGACATGTACGGGCGGGATCATTGACGGACTCAAAAGAGCCTGTCAATTATCCCGCTCGTATGAACAAAATAGTAGTAGAATGTTAATGATTATTGTGTGTACACCGGGAGCACTCACGCTCACTAAAAAGCTTCTTCTTGCGGCGGCGTCGTGCGTCGGGTCGTCCTCTTCCCTCAAAAATGGTTGAGGAGGGCGATGGCTAGCGCATGCGTCAAGCTCGTGAACGGGCGCTGCTTGCGGGAGCTGGTCTGCTCGCGGTGTAAGCACAAATTGGAAAATTTGAATTGGAAAAAAAAAAATAGGTTACGTATTTAATTGTCCTCTCGTGTATGATATTTGTTCAATAAAATAGAAAAATAAATAACAATAGATGATAAATTAACAAAGAGCACGGACCCAGGTGTCAGTGGTAAAGCAGATTTAAAAAAAAATAAAAACATTTACATTTGTGACCACGTCCTATTAACGGCGTGGGTATCCAGAGAACAAAGTAAAAGCTGAAACAGAATAGGCATAATGACTACTATTAAAAATGAACAAGTAAATAATACTTTCATAAAGAAGATTAAAAATGAATGCAATATTTGAAAAAATATGTAAAATTGGTAAATAAATCACAGAGTAATAAGCTTTTAAAGTTTCTACAGGAGGCATCTCCTGTCCCTTTCTCGCGAAACAAAGCACCCCACAGTAACTATGAAAAATCCACTCACATGCCAAAGATATTGTATGAAAAGCTACCACAGCTTAGTAATGAGGTACTATGACGACATTGCTCTGACGTCACTGGCCGTTTGAGCTATCTCTTTCTATTCCGGTTTTTAAAATTCTTGTAACTTGGTCGTTTTTTGAGATATTTTATTTTTGTTTTCACACATATTTATCTTTTAAGGAATATTTTAAATTTATGCAAAAAAAAATTTTAGTCATCATGCCTATTGAACAGCCTATACACTCGCACCATCTTAACCTAACCATTTGACATAGGTAATTATGCTAAGTAGTTATATGTCTGTGTGGTATTCGAATAGGACCACACCATTTCTTCCCATGGGTGCCATAAGAGGCCCGGCTAAGGGAATATCCAGGGACTCGGCAGGATTCGATCACCAAGCCGCCTCTCTAGCGTGTTGATTATGGCAAACTCTCTCATGATAAGCGTCCAAAGTGGCTTTTTATGAGGGAGGCATGTATTCAGCGTCTTCTGGCTGTTGATGTGATGCTAATAGAGATATATATATCCAACTCGGCTGGGCAGCGTTCGGGAAGCTTCGACCTATCTTTCCGTCCAAAATACCACAAAGCCTGAAAACAAAAATTTTCAATTAATGTGTGTTGCCAGTGATGACTTATGGAACTGAAACGTGGTCTCTAACTGTTGGCCTCATTACTAAGCTCAGAGTTGCACAACGGGCTATGGAGAGAGCAATGCTTGGTGTTTCCCTGCGGGATAAGATCCGTAATGAGGAGATCCGCAGGAGAACTAAAGTGACCGATGTAGCTCTTAGGATTAGCAAGTTGAAATGGCAGTGGGCAGGCCACATCGCTCCTAGAACTAACAACCGATGGAGAAGAAAGGTTCTCGAGTGGCGACCACGAACTGGAAGACGCAGCGTAGGCCGGCCCCCCACTAGGTGGACCGACGACCTGGTGAAAGCCGCGGGGAGCCGATGGATGCAGGAGGCGAGCAGCCGCTCTAAGTGGCGCTCCCGGGGGGAGGCCTATGTTCAGCAGTGGACGTCTTCAGGCTGTTAATGATGATGATGATGATGATATCCTCCTGCCATTTGAAACTTCAAGCTCAATGTGTACAGTTCGACACGTCCTTTTTCTTATTTAATCCCTTACCAAATACAGGTGTGTTGTAAAAATTAGTAGGTATGTGTGTGTGATGGTGTGGGTCACATGTGTTTATTATGTTTATGTGACTAGTATCGCGGCTTCCAAAGGATGAAGAAATAACGCGTGACTTTGATTTTTCTGTTTTGTTTGAAATCAAAAGTATTTGAATTTTATCAGCTTTTAAGGCGCTGAATGCTCCCAAATCGACTATTTTGAACGTGATTATCTCAAAACGTATACCATTTACAGGATTTAAAAAAATGCACCTTAATACTGGTTATATTTTATTTTCTTTCTATCTGCCGAAACCGAAACACGTTTACGAAAAGTTTTCTTGATAGAAAAAAATCGTGAAGTGACCTCTAAAAAATCATTTAAACGTCCTAAAATGTTACATTATAATAAGACACCCTATTGAAATAAATCATAGTGATAAGCTATGTTTCAATGCATCCGTCTATAAACTTATTTTTTTTATAATAATAATCATTTCTTTTATAACTAATTATTTGTACCAAAAAATGGAAAAGTCGAAGTGTAACGCAACGTAATCGCCATATTTTTGCTATGCATAAAGCGACCCTATAAAGTACAAAATAAGTATCAAGTTTGTCTGCTATAATAAACGTGCTCGCATTGGGTCCTGTCAAAGCCTTAATATGTTGAACCAAATAGACTCTGAGAGGCAGAGCTCATTTTTGAACTGCATATCATAACACTGCATTTTGTAGTAGATACACAGACTTCACAAATGATCCAAGTTGAAAATTAGTTACGGTCGAAGTGCAAAGTGGGTATAGCTACAAAGAGCAATGTTATCTTGTTCAACAACTGTTCTACTAACCAACAGACAGATCTACAATGAATAGGTTCGTTCAAAAAGTTTCCAAAGTCGCTCTTGTCTGTAGTAGACGGGTGTCGGGAACTGATACAATGGCGGCTGAATTACGCGCTCGGCTTGTTACTTTGGAAAAGTTTGGTGCTTTTTAATTATTATAGCACCACATCTTATTTCTGAGTCATACTTACATTTGTCTAAATTTATTTTGGTTCATTACAAATTATGTAGCTTTTAGCATAAATATTTTTCATTTTGTGGTTTAAGAAATAGCTTGCAACCTGAGCGTTTATTCCAATAAAATTGAATCGATAAGACCGCCCAACTGTAAAATGGTATTTTTAATAAAGAGTTCATCTATCTCAACTAAAGATATACTAAAGATATTTCACTTAATAAAACTTTTATTATAGGAGTTAGTTTCGTAGTATAGTATAGTATCGCCCTTATCAAAATATCCAAAACTTTTTATTGTCGTACAGCTAAAGCCAAAAGCCAACAAAACAATGTTTTAATAGGGACGTTCACTTGTTATGTTTAACTGCCTTTTGTGCCAACAAATGCAATCAAAATTTCACGTTTTACGAACTAATAAAATAACAGGGAGTGAAAATTTATTATAAAGGTATCATAAAAAGCATTGTCTACGTCGATATACAAGGCGTAAATTTGATTTTACTCGCACGTTTGAACGCCTATGTATTGTGCGTAACGTAGCGTTAATATTTATCCTTTTAGGTTAGCATTTTTCAATTAGACAACGAATGAAAGTACACTGTGGTACGGGTTAGCATTTTTCAATTAGACAACGAATGAAAGTACACTGTGGTACGGGTTAGCATTTTTCAATTAGACAACGAATGAAAGTACACTGTGGTACGGGTTAGCATTTTTCAATTAGACAACGAATGAAAGTACACTGTGGTACGGGTTAGCATTTTTCAATTAGACAACGAATGAAAGTACACTGTGGTACGGGTTAGCATTTTTCAATTAGACAACGAATGAAAGTACACTGTGGTACGGGTTAGCATTTTTCAATTAGACAACGAATGAAAGTACACTGTGGTACGGGTTAGCATTTTTCAATTAGACAACGAATGAAAGTACACTGTGGTACGGGTAAACATACCTGAAATTTTTATTACATTGAGAAACTTGAACAGGATTGTTATACAGGATTTCGAAATAATGAAAAATGTTTTTTGCCACAGAGAAAAAAAAACGCTTCCTCTAAAGGCGAAACGTCATTTGTTTCATACCTCTGTGGGTTTTGCAGACAGTAGACTGATACATACAAAAAGGAAGAATACAAAAAGGAAGGTTTTAAGGGTTTTGATTTTTAAAGTGGTGAACCCCAAAATTAAGGCTCGATATTACCAAGAGACAAAACATGGAAAAATATAAACTTTTAGTAACAACATTTTGATTACAAGATCTGCACTCGCTCGCTTCTGTACGTTGAAACTTGATAAAAGTCTCAACCCACATGGTTTTTGAAGGGCTGGCTCCTTTGTATCTCTATTTCATAGCCGTATAACATAGGTTGTTTTAAAGCCAGTTAGATTGCTTTTAATTAAACATAAAATTTATGTGAGTATGCCAACTAAATCTGGTACTTAGTAAAACCAAACGTTATTTAAGTTCAAGTCTGAAAGAGAGATTATTACTATGAGCTGTTAACATTGTAAATACCGCAGCAAGTTAGCAACATAACGTGCTATGTACTGCTACGACTAAACAACATAAAAAGCTTAGTATGTTAGCAATATAACGTGATTTGTATTGCTACGACGAAACCACATAAATGGCGTAGCAAATTGGCAACGTAACGTATTACTACGACGAAACCACATAAATGGCGTAGCAAGTTAGCAACATAACGTGCTATGTATTGCTACGACTAATCCACATAAATGGCGTAGCAAAACAGCAACATAACGTGCTACGTACTGCTACGACGATAAGGCATAAATTAGTGTAGCAAGTTAGCAACATAATGTGCTACGAATCTGCTACGATGACTCGAAATCAATAGTGGTTTTAAGTTGCCCTGTTGCCAAGCACTTAATAACAGTGGGCAACCAAGGTTGAAAGCCAGTTCACTTATTCACTAATTCAGTGTCGACACATTATTGTCACTTAATGACCATAGGCCAAAAAAGTTTCACCCATACTAGAAATCCTTGACATAGGCAGAATAAATAAATAAATATGTGTGGACATTACACACAGCGCCATCTAGCCCCAAACTAAGCATAGCTTGTACTATGGGAACCAGATAACTGATATAATACTTGTATACTTTTTTGTTTGTAAATACATACATAGAATACAATATAACACCCAGACGCAGAACAAACATCTATGTTCATGACACAAATGTTTGTCCCGGGTAGGAATCGAACCCACAGCCCTCAGTTCAGAAGGCAGGGATACTACCAACTGAGCTATCAGGCCCGTCAGAATGGTATTGTCCTGAAACTACTAGCGAAATTATGTATGCCGCATATATTTTTCTCCACAAACTTTTCCATAACGAGGCCCTGGAGAGATTTGATGCACTGTATAGCCAAATTTATAGGAAAAGTTTAGAAATCATGTTTATCGCATCTGGTTGTGCTCATGTAACATTTTTATTACTTACTTTATTGCACACTAGCTTATGCTAGTGGCTTTCATCAAAATGTATTCAATTGTTACGGACATAGTTGAGTGATAATAAACCAGTTCTATTACATGGTAACGATCATCATCATCATCTTTAGCCTGAAGGCGTCCACTGCTGAATATAGGACTCCCCCAAAGAGTGCCACTTGGAACGGCGGCTTGCCTCCTGAATCCATCAACTCTCCGAGGTTTTGATAACATAGTCGGTCAGTGGAGGGCCTCCCTACGTTGCGTGTTACGGTTCGTAGTTGCCCCTCGAGAACATTTCTTCCCCATCGGTTGTTAGTTCTACAACCGATATGGCTTGCCCTGCACAACCATTTCAACTTGCTAATTCTAAGATCTATATCGGCCACCGCCTTTTATCTAAAACACTGAATTTAAATAATGGTCTACTATTAGATTATTATTACTACTATTAGATAAAAGTTAGGAGGCCATAACACAAGATTGAGTTCACATGAAACAGGGTGGAAAGAAGCGATCGGCGCATTAGAACAAGAATTATTCTTAGCCATAAAATGGATCTTTCTTTCGTTTTCATAAAGTTTTGCGGGTATTAAAGTGTCGGCACTTGAGGCGCGGTGGCTCTTGCAATTTGGCTTGGGGCCAGCTGTTATATTACACTGGGCAAAGAGAGCACCCCTTCATTCCAACTTATTACGTTTTAATAAACGCCCCACCGCCTTTCTGAGAGAAAAAAAAATATTTATACATCCCTTGCTAGCTAGATATATAATGAATATTCAGGGTAGATTCGGGATACAAATTCCGGGCAGCGCACCCCTTTGAATATGGTGTCTTTATCAAATGTTATAAATTTTAAAGTAGGTGTTCTCAAAAAATTAAAAGAAGCGACCTTTACCCTATTTATTCAGATTCAGATGTTTTACTGTTTCCATAATGTCAAACTCGAGTGGCAGTGGGCGGGCAACATCGCTTGTAGAACCGACAACCGTTGGGGAAGAAACGTTCTTGAGTGGCGACCACGAACTGGAAGACGCAGCGTAGGCCGGCCCCTCGCTAGGTCGATTGACGATCTGGCAAAAACCGTGGGGAGCCAATGAAATAGATGCAAGAGGCAGGCAGCCACTCAAAGTGGCGCTTTTTGGGGGAGGCATAAACCTCAGTGGACGCTTTAAGGCTGATGACGACGTGTTGATGTCTAAAATTGACGTGCGCAGGGCAGTGTCCCGTGTTCATCCTTTCATTAAAACATCTATCTATACATATAATAAAACTGTAGAGATAAAAAAATCTGTAAATGCAAGATATCGAAAAAAAAATGACACAGGTTGGCTTGAAATTTTTTGCTGATCACGTTAAGCTACTTTTTAGACATTTTGTCTGTTTGTTTGTTTGTTTGTTTGTTTGTTACGGCACAAGTCCGAAAATACTGAACGGATTTTCATGCGGTTTCCACTAATAAGCTTAGAAAAACCCGGCGCAAAACATAGAATATATTAAATTTTATATATCGTAAATTTTTTTTTTGGTGAAAATGATTAAGATTTCATTATGAAACGGAACGGGATTTTAACAAGATGGCCGCTTCAAGGCCTCAAGGTAAGTTTTTTTCTTATATTTTGGCTCCACACATAGTGTAGTTATTTAGCCAGTGTCAAATGGTGTTTTATTTTGGTTACTAACCATAGATGAGAGAAAAAAAATGTTACTCTACTACACTGCTACTGACGTTAATTTTATCTTGGGTTTATCCGGATGCACAGACTAAAGAAAAAACTCTGTTACTATTATGGCGCGGCTTTATATACGCCCGAACCTTCGCTGTTGAGTTGCCGCGCAAAAACATATCTGTTGACTATCCTCGATGTTTTTGTAGCGCCCCAACCCGGACACACTGCTGCGCGACCGAAGAGGGCTAAATAAAATGGAGGAAGCAGTAGCGTTATATTGCATGTCGGCGAATAAATATGTTTTACATACTGTGAGAGTATTATTTGCGATTACAAAAATAAATTTTAATAGTTTTAATTTATAATTCCTTAATAGCACATAATCCAGCTTTACGTACAAATCACGTCATAATTCAATATGAAGTAATACAATTTTTTTTTATCTGTCTGTTTATTTGTCCCTTTGAATACGGATCACGGTTGTTATAGTGGCAACAGAAATATATCATCTGTGAAAAATTCAACAGTCTAACTATCACGATTCATAAGTACATCCTGGTGGACAGACAGGCAGACAGACAGACGGACAGCGGAGGTTTAGTAATAAGGATTTACTCTTGGAGTACGGAACTCCTATATTTTTGTATTTCATTCTGAACAATCCCCACTGCACTAAGCAACAAGGAAGTAATTTAATGCATGTTTTACAACAGTAAATAACAATTGGTGCGCCTGCGTTACCGGCAGTGTATCACACTTTTCGGGCTACGGCGAAATACATCGCGCGATAACTTCATCTGCGCTCGATGCAATGCAGATAAGAGAAAAACAATGTGTTCATTACCCAAGGAAGTCATATGTATTACAAATTGTGACAAACAGCCCACATTGTTACATTTTCGGGACGGGTCGCTCCCTCTGTTGAGGAGGGGGCGACTGTTTTAGAGTAGCAAGCCACTGAGTAGTAGAGGGCGCTGCGCGTCTCAACGAGGCGCAAATGTTCTAGAAAACGGACGAGGGGGGCAAGGGGAGTCCCCCGGCCCCCCTTTACCCCTGGCGGTGGTTTCGCCTCGCTCTCTGTTACGGCAACGGCCGGGCGATTCGGACATGCGAATACAGTGTAATTTGAGTAATTTCTGCTATTATTTTTTTCTTCGTCCCCCGGCTGCGTTAGGTTAGGTAAGCGCCACGTGAGTCCACATCTGAACCGCCCAGTCGGTAATAACAGTGGTCCTTCCGAAGCTGGGTGGACAAGCGTGTACGTACGAAAACGCGTGTTTGAGTGTAAATAAAGACAGTGTTGTTTAGTTTAAAAGTGCAATCAATGGTTAAAACACGAAAAATGGCGTCCGGCGCCGGCGCCGGCGCCGACGACAGCGTGCTAGCGGTGGCATCCGCCACGAACGACTCCACAATGGCGCCGCTAGTACCCGAGGGTGCCTCGGATGAATTAGAAACGGTGCCACCGCAGCGTCGAAGCCCGACGCCACCACCACCACCGCCTGAGGAGCCGATTGCGCAAGACAACGACACCGACATCACACTCCAACCTCGAGGGACGAGGAAGTCGAGGCGGAAATTATTAGCCCGGGCCAGGCTCGAGCTCGCCGCTGCACAGTTAGCTATGTTGGAGGCCGACAATTCTGAAGATGACACTGAGATGAATGAGACAGCAAAATATCTACCCCAGAGCCCTGTGACCTCGGGCACTCCCCCCACCGTGCCTTCGACCGGCACGAGGTCACCACAGCTCCGACTCCAGGTAGACGCGTCGGCGACGTCAATTGCGCGGCTTGGAACAGTGACTTCGCGCGCCGCCACCACTAGTGTGACGCCACCGTCGCAGATGAAAACGAACTACACCACAGCGGCGTCGAGTGCGTCACAAATGAAATAAGACAACGCTACTGGATTTTACGTCTTAGACCGACTGTTCGAACAGTCATTAAACGTTGCCAGCCCTGCCGTCTCCGTCGCGCCGTGCCACCAGAGCCGCAGACTGGCGACTTACCACCCTGCCGACTCGCTCATCATCAGCGTCCGTTCACCCATACGGGTCTGGACTACTTTGGCCCTATGTCGGTCACGGTAGCGCGACACCATGAGAAGCGTTATGTGGCATTATTCACGTGCTTAACTACACGCGCCGTTCACCTAGAGGTCGCCGCTTCGTTGTCCACAGACGCCGTGATACTCGCGCTGCGCCGCATGATGGCTCGTCGAGGCTGTCTTGTTTCGATCTGGAGTGACAACGGCACAAATTTTCATGGAGCTGACACCGATTTACGTAAGGCAGCTTTGGCATCGATGCAACAAGAAGCAGAAGTTCGAAACATCGACTGGCGCTACATCCCGCCGGGCGCGCCTTTCATGGGCGGCGCGTGGGAGAGGATGGTCCGCTCTGTGAAGACCGCTCTAGCCACTACACTCAATGAACGTCACCCGCATGAGGATGTTCTTCATACGCTTCTCACGGAGGTTGAATATACGGTGAACTCTCGACCCTTATCCCACGTGTCAATCGCACCAGAAGATGAAGAAGCTCTGACGCCAAACCATTTTTTACTGGGTGCACCATCCAAGATTCCCTTGCCGGGAACATTCACAAAGGTAGACGAGCTCGGCCGCTCACACTGGAGAGCATCACAGCGGCTGGCCGACCTATTTTGGAAGCGGTGGGTGCGCGAAGTCCTCCCTACACTCCATCACCGGCGGGAGCCACACGGCCGAGGTGAGGCGATTAAGGAAGGCGATGTGGTCATAATAGTAGACTCAAATCTACCCCGCAACGTATGGCCGAAGGGCAGAGTTGAGCGCGTGTACCCGGGCGCGGATGGAGTCGTTAGAGTCGTCGACATAAGAACCAAGAACGGTATTATACGTCGTCCTACTAAACGTCTGGTCATTTTACCTGTTAGGTATAATTAAGAAATTTTTAATAACTTCGTTTGTATGATGTGTACTTGAATTTAAATACTCTTTAGTGAGCATGTTGATTGTCAAGTCGTTACAATCTATGTATGTATAAATATGTACCTGTAACATGCAGTTAAAAAACCATTGTAATTTAAATATTGTTTAATGTAGATTAAGTATTGTTTCAACAAGTTGATGAAAAGTAGTTCATGGTATGAAAGGATTATACTGTAGTAATGATTGTTATAATTAAGCATTGTGGATGCAGATTGGTCTAAGTATGTTACTTATCATTGTAACATTTACAATAAGCTCTCTCAGGTTTGTTACTAGATTCATTAACCTCTTTATATTTCTTAAGAGTTGTAACGGACACTGCAAATATCCTTAAATTCACCATTGTAATCTTACAATAAGTTTTATGTTTGTAATGTTATTATTTGATATAGTTTCCTTTATATTTAGATTTATATACTTGTGATGAATCTCGTTTAGTACTAAGTAGGTACCTAAATGATGTAACTATTGTCCGACTTGAAGATGGAGCAATGTGTGCGGAGTCACTCGGGCATAATATCATTTGCACACAAGCGTGCACGGCGGGAGTAATGTGACAAACAGCCCACATTGTTACATTTTCGGGACGGGTCGCTCCCTCTGTTGAGGAGGGGGCGACTGTTTTAGAGTAGCAAGCCACTGAGTAGTAGAGGGCGCTGCGCGTCTCAACGAGGCGCAAATGTTCTAGAAAACGGACGAGGGGGGCAAGGGGAGTCCCCCGGCCCCCCTTTACCCCTGGCGGTGGTTTCGCCTCGCTCTCTGTTACGGCAACGGCCGGGCGATTCGGACATGCGAATACAGTGTAATTTGAGTAATTTCTGCTATTATTTTTTTCTTCGTCCCCCGGCTGCGTTAGGTTAGGTAAGCGCCACGTGAGTCCACATCTGAACCGCCCAGTCGGTAATAACACAAATAGATAAGTTTTTTCGTTAGTCTGTGGTCCAAACTAAAAAAGAGGATAGGTATGAGAACCTTCTTGAATATGAGCACGACACAGAGAACAAGGAATTTCGAAAACTAAAAACCTCTTAAACTTTTCTTATAAGTTTTAAGGCTTCACGCGATATCATATTTAGCCAATATTGAAACATAACTAAATTATTCATGTTTATGATTTATTGGTCTGGTGAGGGCAAAATTCTTTATTGGCAATCTGGTATTATGTATTAGTTTTCAAAAATCTACTACGCGTTTACCATTCGAAATAAGTATTTAAAATTGTATTTATAGTACCTATAGCTTAACCTATAGTAGTAAAATATTCAATAATCTGTGCCTATTGACCCTTGCTTTTGCTACGAATTGTAAGCCCTGTTTTATTTTGGCATCAAACAGAATTTGTATTTAGCCAATGATAGGAAGTATTTTATGAAAACTGTTTAAAAGGGTAGGTACTTAGACTTGTCATAATTATTCATAAGGCTTCACGCGATTATCATACTTAGCCAATATTAAAGCTTACATTTTTATTCAAGCTTTCGATTTATAGGATTTTGGCGGGAGCAATGTTCTTTATTGGCGATCTGGTCAAATGTATTATTTACATAAACTTACTACACGTTACCATTTTAATTAGGTAGATAAAATTATTTTTGTGCTACTGCTACATTCTTGATCGACCCCAAGGAAGTTTTACGGTCATCATCATCATCATTAACAGCCTGAAGACGTCCACTGCTGAACATAGGCCTCCCCCGGGAGCGCCACTTAGAGCGGCTGCTCGCCTCCTGCATCCATCGGCTCCCTGCGGCTTTCACCAGGTCGTCGGTCCACCTAGTGGGGGGCCGGCCTACGCTGCGTCTTCCAGTTCGTGGTCGCCACTCGAGAACCTTTCTTCCCCACTTTTCTTCCTTTCTTTCTTTCTTTTTAGTTTTAAGGTACCTAACTCCAAAATGTACTAGGATGGTTTCCGAAAATCTCTTATTATGGCAATAAAACTGTATCCTCGAATTAACAACATGGCACGTAACGTTCGTTTTTGACTGTTTTTTATTTGTTCTTCTTCTTCTTCTTGCATGTTGAAATAAGTTTTTAGTAGTTAAAATATTTTAGATCTGTGGGCTTTTAAATAAACCACGGGAGCAGAAAATGATTAATTACTCGATTACTTCAAGAAGGTTATAGTTATAAGTAGTAGGTAAGATCTATCTTTGGGTGTAAGTAATAATTATCTAATGACGATTTAACCTACTTCTTCACTTTCATCACTAGGTAGGTATGTTGGGAATGAGACAGCGTGGAAAATAGTGGACATAATAATAACTGTCGATTCTTTAAGGAGTGGTGGTTTAGTATTTGTAATTCTTAATTAGTATTAAGAAAATAATTATGTACGCCTCGTACAGGTAAATGCATATCTCCAGCAATTCACTTACACAGCAAACTTATTATTGACACTGGCTAAGTGTAGGTACTCAATTCGTATGGAGCCAAACTTAAGAAGGTAAAAAAAAACGTGGTAATAAACAAAAAGCGCGCGGATAATATGTAAAACTGAGCAAAACAGGATCATTGTGTGTGATTCTTCCATATTTTTCTAAACTGTACCTGCCTGCTTAGGTAACTACTACCTAAACAAAATTTACTGAATCTTCTGTTAAAGACCTGAGTGAAGTGATGATGATTTCTTTTTGTTGTAATATGAAGAGGTACTTATAAAATTGTAGTTTTTTGTTTGAAACTTCTTTTACAGTTATAAATCTATATTACACTCAAAACATTTAATTTTAGGTAATGGCTTAAATAGCTTCCACTCACGGCTATGCTTGCGTTATACCTATACCTATGCTAATACAGGTTACTGTGCTCAGCTTCGAAAAGATTTAGTGGATTTTGTTGTTTGGTACGAAATGCATGATCTATTATTAGACTATAACGTAAAAATAACAACACAAGCGTGCGAAGCCGCGGGCAAAAGCTAGTAATAAATAACTTACTTATCCTGTTACTAAACTCTTCAAACTAGTAAAAGTCAAAAATGCTAACATACAGTACATTGTTATGTTTGCTCAGTTGACATTAGTTCCCCAGGTGAAATTGCCTATACCTGAAAGCTGAAGATAATCCTAACCCAGCAGCCGATGTTAATTGAAATTCTATGTTACGTCGTGGTCTGACGAGCAGTGATCGGATTATAACAAAAATGTGCATGAAACTTTTCAATTAAGGATTGTAAAGGAGAAATAATGTTTGAGTTATGGGTACGAGCGTTAAAGGTATGTAAGTTGGAGCATTTCTTTAGATACTTTTGTGTACTTAGGCAAGCACATTATTTGTAAAATCAACATTCGCACTAAATGCGTTATTGAGAGGTTTACGTACTAGTTTCAAATACGTACTGAGTTCACAATAATATGATATTTTGCTATGCGGATGCTTAGTACAAAATAAAAATCTTGCATCGCGCTGTATCTTCAAATCTTCTTATCTGGGAGATTTTAAGGCCAGAGTGAACCGGTATTTTCTAGGCAAGCATGCTCCATCGTCGACCGCATCGTCACTTACCATCAGGTGAGACAGTGGTCAAATGTTAGCCTATCGTTATAAAAAAATATGCTTTTCAACCATCCAGAAAACAATGTGCAAAAAATAATGATAGAAAATATTCCCCGTTACGAATTCTCGCATAAAAGCCATACTATGTGCAGTATCACACGCCGCGTTTGTTTGAGTCTTTGTTTATGATCACGGAATTTGCATAAAATCCTGAAGCACGCCACTTTTTTGACGTACCGTGAATGGAAATAGGTCTTGCAAACAACGTGAACATGGTGCCGCTACCGCGCCGCTGTGTGTTCGAGTTTCAAAATTGAATTTTGCGTTTGACTAGACTATAGCCGATGGATGCAAGAGGCGAGCAGTCGCTTAAAGAGGCCCTTTTTGGGGGAGGCCTACGTTCAGCAGTGGAAGTCTTCAAGCTGATGATGATGATGACTAGCCTCTCACGCAAAGATCCGTCGTCATAATTAAGCTTACGCGTACACCATGGGTTCTTTATTTTTAAAAAGGAATTCTTCACTTTCATCGTTACTTTTGATGAGTAGGTTATTGTCGCTATTATAATCAGGAGAAAGCTTTCTTCAGATACTTCATTGCTTGTAAAAGGCACTTCATTTTCGGCGATTCATTTGACAGAACGTCGTGATGTTTTTAAATATCATAGTTGTACGTGATTGGACGATCAGCTGGGCTACCACAAGCTTATATAAAACCCATAGAGCTAATAAAAAAAGAAGGAGGGAATCCCGTCTGATCCAAAACTGAAGCACCCTTAGGAAGCCGGAACGCTTCGTCCGTACGAGCGGGGCACGCACACACTCACATCATATGCAGCCGGTCGCCATACTTTCATCTGACACACATATGTAATATGTCCGCAATATTGGGCTTCAGTTCGATGTCAATCCCAACTCAATCCTTCTTTTTTTATTTCATCCATGATAAAACCATCATGGCATTATTATTTCAAGGTTACAATAATATTGTTCGAATTATTTTTTTTAATAAATATGTGGACTGACGGTGTGGTGTTGTGGAGTTGGTGGTTGTGGTGTGGTTGTGTTGTCGATAGTCATCGAGGAGTAGAATTCAAAACTAATTACTGATAATCTCAAGAGTTATAACAGAAACCCATGACAGAAAGTGTGACCTATCTACTTTCAAAATACAATTAGTATACAAAATATAGATAAATAAAAGCTACCATTGGTTCAAAAATGCTTATTCTAGCATATTATTCTATTAGGTAGATATTTATATTTACATAATGGACGGGCAAGAACTCGCAGCATGTGAAATAAAACGACTTGAAAATTCCTAAAACTTTTTTATTAAACTTATTAGTCCCGGTACTTAACTAATTAATATTAATACTTCATTGAAGAAGTTTATAAGTTACAATATATATTATTTTACAAAAAATACCATTAAATAATTAAAAGCTACTTTAAGTACAAAAAGATGTTCCCAGATTAATTAAAAAAGTAAAATGTTCTTCCAAGCTACGCTATGTTATTGTTATTAAAGTCTGCTACTCGTGACTAGATGAGTCCAAACCTAGTCCAAATATGGTTTAATAAAAAGTACAAATGTATGAAGTACACAAGTCAGTCAACTTAATAATAACTAAGAGGGTTAAAGATGATATCTACAACGATATGATCAAGAATCATTCACAAGTTTACTTTTGATATGATAAATTCTTTCAAAAATCTTATATTTACAGGGTTCTTAATCAAATCAATAACTTTTACCTTTTATAAATGTTCACCGATATATTTTTTCATCGTGAGGTGGTAAGCTTATGAAATAAGGTGCAGGTGGAGGCGGTGGGGCTAAATACCGCACTGAACCAGGACCTGGTTGCATTTTATGAGGTAATGTGGCATTGGATAATGAGGCCGGGGGCAGTGTGGCTGCATACCCTGGCCATGGAGGACCCCACATAGGAGGACCACCACCAGCAGGACTACTTGCTAGAGGACCTCCTCGGTAAGAATTTGAAGACATTCGTAAGCGAACAATACATATAGCAACAATTAAGATAGCGATAAACGCTACAACTCCTCCAACTATTCCTATGATTAAGTTGTCGTCATTAGTCGTTGCTACTCCAAGAACAGGCGCTCCTTTAGGCTCGCCTTGCACTTTAGGGCGATCATGTGTGGGAGCAACTGACCAAATTATATCTGGCTCAGCTGAAGTACGATGTACAAGTCGTGGTGGTGAAGTCGTTGATACACTTGAAGAAGCAAGTGTTGTTCTTCTTTTTGTTTCACACGTTAGCTCGTCATCACCGATTTCTACCAATAAAAACCCAGATAAGTGATCTGGGGATTCGCACCGAACATCATTAACGCCAACGTTCGGAAGCCATCTCCTCAGAGCTCTAGCGTTACAATCGCATCGAATTGGGTTGCTGTCTAAACCAAACATGGACAAATCGGCTCTTCTATCATCCAATGCTACAAGCAATTGAGGCTGCAAAGTTGAGAGCTGACTGCCCCCAACATCGATTGTGATTTGAGAAGATCTGGGCAACGGAAAAAGTAAAGCTGGTGGTAAAATAGAAACCGAAGTGTTTCGGAATCTAACGATAATAACTGGCGCTTTCAACCCAGCTAACACTCCAGAAGAAACGGTTTTTAATCTTGAGCCTCTTATGCCAAGCTCTTCAAGGCGCGGATGTAATGTTGAATGTAACTGATCTGGACCAATGTTCGTGTCTTTTAGTTCAACATCTAGCTTTTCTAGTGCTGATAAATGTTCCAATGCACCTTGCACATCAAAGTAGCCCAATCTTGGATAACCGTAAGCTCTCAACTCTACAAGGTTAGACAATGATCTAAAAGCATTTTTTTCTATTCTTGTGCATTTATCTAGATTTCTCATGTCAAGCACTCGAAGTGAGATCAATCCTTCAAAGTTTCCATCCATCACCATCAGTATAGGATTGCTAGATATATTTAAAATTTGAAGATTTTTAAGTTTTGGCCATGATAAGCCTAATGACCCGGAAACATCTTTTATTTGATTGTCTGAAATATCTAATGATTCTAACATTGTGGTTCTAGTAAAAGTTTTTTCAGAAAACTTCGTTATATTATTATGTGACAAGTTCAAGTTATAAAGAAATGGAGTTTCAAGCTGTCCAATAGAGGTCATGCCTGTTCCAGCAAGGTTTAGATCACGAACAGTTTTCGGTTCAGTGAGAACGTTATTAATTGTCTTTTCAGAAAGGGGGTTATAAGACAGGTCTAGCTTTTTGATATTCACCATTACACTATTTTCAGCCGGTATATCTATTATTTGGTTATACGATAAATCTACTGAGAATACGAAAAAGTATTGCTTTTGTAGCGCTTTTAAAGGAGGATGCTCAAATAAATTTCTTCTCAGTACAATTTTTTCAAGCATATGCAATCGTGAGCGTTCAAAAATATTTTCCGGAAGTTCCGTCAGCAAGTTTCCTCCCAAATCCAAAACTTCTAGTCTAATAATCCCTTCGAAAAGCCTATCTCCTAGACGGTCTATTTTATTATCCGACAAATCCAAGTACTGTATTTGAGTGGAGTTGTGAAAAGCCATTTCACTTATTGTTTCGAGCTCGTTTCTCGCAAGCAATATTGTACGTAATTTTGGCAATCGAGCGAAATCGAGCTCGTCGACGTTCTTCAAAGCATTTCCAGATAAATCTACTAACTCCAGATACTGTAAGGTGCTTATAAGTTCTGAAGGGAAAAAGTTAAACTTGTTATTTGTTAGTATGATTTCTCGCAGACGTGGGTGTATTTTGAAAGAAGAAGGAAATAAGTAGCTTAACTGATTGTCAGAAAGATCAATTACTTCGAGACTTGTTCCCGTGTTGAAGAACTCTCCTTTAAATGCGCTTAATTGATTGCCCTTTAACGATAAATACTGAATCGACATTACGTTGACAAAAGCTGGTGTTCTAAGAGTAACGATGTTGTTGTACGACAGATCTAAATGGGTTAAATTTTTAAGATTTTTGAAAGTGTTTTCGGAAACTTCTTGTAATAGGTTGTTGGATAAATAAACGCGTTCCAAGTTGTAATTTTTGGAGAATAAATTTACCGGTAGAGCTTTTAAGCCCACGTGACTCAAATCAATACTCAATAAGGCCTGATTATGCTGAAACACATTTTGTGGGAGCACGTTAATATGCGCGTTATGGCTGATGTTCAAGTGAGATAAGCTCGGAATGGATTCGAACGCGTCGACTGGTATTTCTGAAATTTGATTATCTGAAATATCTAAAAACCAAAGGCTGACGAATTTCAATTGTTCTCCAGTGAAACCCAATATTCTGTTTTGACTCAAAGACAAAAACTGGAGTGATTGTTCAAGCCCACTAAATACTTCGGCGGCGATGGAGTTTAATAGATTCCCGGAGAGATCTAAGTGGTTTAGCGTTTTAAAGTGATTAAAGGCAGCCGGCGGAAGTTCCCTGATAACGTTTCTGGAGAGCACTAGGGATGTGACTCGTTCGGACACGGCTCTGAGGATGTCGCTAGATAATGCTGTTACTCGGTTAAATCCTAGATGAACTGAAATTAGGTTTGGCAGCCTGGACAGAGCGGTTGCGGGGATAAGAAGGATGTTGTTGTCTCTTAAAAGTAAGGTGTGGAGATTAGTCAGCCCATCGAAAGCGTCATCTTCAACCTGGAAATAAAAATAAGTGACATATTAAAAATATAAATGGCGATACAACAAAATTGCATGACCGATACTCTGTTGCTGGTAAACTTCAATCTTATTATTTCAAAATTGAAAGCATTAAAAAGCTTAGACAAAATTAATTTTAATACCCTACCACAATCGACACAATATACTCCAAGTAAATAACTATAAATAAGGTACAGTCAAGACTGCGTTTTATAGAAGCAGGTTAACTTACGGTACGAAGTGAATTAACTCCGACGTCCAAGTACCGTAGCTCAGTGAGACCAACAAAGGTGCCAGGCGACAGTTTTACGAGGTTATTTCTGCTTAAATCTAATACTTGCAGCGACACGAGAGAGCTCAGGTGGCTGTTATCGATATTCTGAAAAGATAAAGCAAGTAACTCACTGAAAGTATTCCCAAAAGATCTCCACATAGCTATAATAAACGCAAAAGTTTCAACGTATGTTTATGTTGCTCAATCACACCGTACCTGCTGAATGGATGAGATAAATTTTCCATGAAAACAATTTATGGCATTGAGGAAAACATGCAAAAGTAATATAATTATGAAAATTACAGTTCCCGCCAGAAAATAAACAGTACACGGGACGAAGTATACTATAATATAATATGAGAGAAATTTAAGAAAAGATGATTTAATACGAAAGTTTCCATCTTGCTAAACTTAACTAGGTACTTCATCAACGTCGATCTCAAACACTTAAAATTTTCGATAGCTCCAACTTTTGCCAAATTAAAAAGTTCAACACTCACCGTAATCATATTACTGGAGAGGTTCAAGTGTTTCAAAGCGACGAATGATTTCAGGGCGACCGTGGGAAAGTCCGCGATGAAATTTTCCGAAAGGTCCAACTTCTCTAAATTCTGGGCGCCTTGGAAAACGTCGCTGTTGAACTTGGAAAGTCTGTTTCGGCCCAAATCGAGCGTTTGCAAATCACTCAGTGCGATAAAAGCCCCGCCTTCGATAGCTGATATCATGTTGCCGTGAAGGTTTATTTCCTCTAATGTCTTTTGGGAGACGAATGAGGCTTGCCGTATCAACGCTGGAAAAGAAAACGTAGTAGGTATTAGGTGATACGGCTATGGTATAAGTTCAAAGTTGGATATGAGACGCAAAGATTAAAAATATAATATTGTTTTCTTAGAATTATCAACAAATTTGAGATACGTTCTGCTAAGTAACTTTCCGAAACTCTAGCGTTCAGTAGTTTCTTAACTTTTGATCAATTGCAGTTTGTTGGATATTCTCGATCGCTGTTACATCGCTTCTCGATTATCATGTTTCGAAAGTTGTTCACCAAACAGTAACTATGGAATTTTAACCCTTCTCAATAATACCTTCATTAAAGGTGCAAATTAAGTTATTTGGAATAGTTATACTTACCTACAGGTAAGTATTTTTTTTTCTGTTTGTTGTGCAAATTTCGGAATGCGGAATGTTTTCGTCAGAAGTTATACAAAGATGATGGATTAAAATATCAAATGATTTCTCATAACAACTAGATTAATAGATAGGTACTTGTAAATCACCTGCTTTTCCCAAAAATATCCAACTAAAATAGTAAATAATCGTTTACCTATCTTGTTCTCTCGAAGAGACAGTACTCTCAGGGCTTGAGGTCCGTTCAGTGACGACGAAGGCACCAAGTTTATGTTATTGCGGTCAAGTCGTAGAATCTGAAATGGTAAGTTACAATGTTAGCGAACTGTGTTTCGACAGGAAGTTATCAAAGCTTGATATAGAATGTATTCCTAGTACTACAATACTTTAATAACCCGGATATATATAGTAAGCTCATCTAAATTGAGAGTTCTATTTATTTACTTGTAACTAAAATAAACCTATATAACACAAAACAAAAAACTACCTACTAACTACTACTATTATATATTACATCTACTTAAAAATAAAAATAACTGTCTAAAGAATACTTGAACTATCTATAGACTAAAATTGAGAGTATTGTAATATACCTGTGACTATTTGTAGTCTGGCCACAGAAAGAATACGTTGTTGACAGCTACACTAACATTGTCCAATTAGGTTAAGATTATAGATGGTAGCTTAAAATACTATAACTTTAGAATATTATTTATTTTATGTCTAATTTCAGCTTTTTAGTTATTGTAGCTATTGTAACGCTGAGAGGCTATTCAAACGCATTCTCAGCATAGCGGCCGAACTTTAGAGTTATCTACTTTCATTCATTTGTTTTTTAATTTTTACTCCTGAAAATATATGACAATGATCTAGGTACTGATACTGATGTATTTTGTCCTTTAATTAAACTATAATGTAACCATAAAGTCAGCAACATACAACATTGAACGCGAATATTGTAGGAGTTTTACTTGCGTATAAACTTTTTCATGGACCGTAAGCTTTGTAAGTTCATATGTCAACTTTAAAGAGACACTTTGCGTTTAGTACACGTAAGAACGGTATATGTTGACTTAGGCTTTATACTACCTGCATGTTTTATGTACCATATCAAACGAAAGTCAAAGTAGCAACTAGTAGCAGGATCTTAAATATTTTCCTGCAATCAATAATATATATTTTTTTATGTGAATGAATGACGTGACGAGCTAGTCGTTTAACTGATGTTAAGCGACACGGCCGCCCATAACAGTTGCAGTGTCACTCGGAACTTTAAAATAATAAATTTTTAGTTGCACATCCTGAGACATCACACAGTCTAGTAATCAGATTACTACACTGTGTAATCAGGTCATAAAGTCTCATTTGCCCAATAATTTTGCTAGCTACAATGCCCTTAAAACCGGAACACAGCAGTGCGCACACTACTGCTTGGCGGCAGAATTAATGGCAGAGCGGTGGTACCAACCTAGACGAACGATGCAGAACACCAAGTAAATAGTATATAGTAGATAGTAGTATATTTTATGAATCTGATGATTACAATATCTATTAGTGATGGATTGATTCGCATTAGCATTAATTTTTAGCATGCGAAAACTCAATTTGCATTTCACAAATGAAATATAGTTGCAAAATTCTGTGAAATATGAAATTTCATTTCAATTCATTTAGTTCATTTTGAATTTAATTTTTAATATAAAGTTTCATTTCATGTTTCATATAATTTTTGATGTCAATTTTCTTTTCATTTTTTATTTTCCGTTCATTTAATTTTAGCAAATAGCATAACAATAGCAATTAGCATGCTAAGACACGTGAATTAACATGTTTATGAAATTTACGCAAAACCGCATTAATTGCCATCGCTACAATCTACGAGGATTAGTAATTTGCGCATTATTTAGTTTTCTTCTACTTTTATGTGTTTGAAATGACAGGATGACATTCGAAAGTTATTATCATAGTATTTATCAATTACCCCTCGTTCAGAAGTTATTCTTACCTTTAATACATCACACCCAATCAGCAAGCCTTCCTCAACGCCCCTAATGCTGTTACCACTTAGGTCCAGCTCTTCGAGCGCTGGCAGGTTGTGCAGCTCCGCCGTTGAGAATATAGGGTTCAGGTTGTCTCCCAACAGATTATCAGCCAAGACTATCTTCGTGATGTTCCCTTTGACCCCAGCCAGGAGACGGTCCGGCAGCCGCCGTAGACTGTTATGTGAGAAGTCCAGCTCTTTTAGAGGCAGACCGTATGAAGAAAATATCTGGAAATTAGAAAATAGAACTACAGTTTATTAATAGCTCATATAATATGATACCTAGTTATCAGTACAGATGCCTCATCCCATACAATGAAATAACGCGGGCTATTTTACGAATCGCTCACTGTGGGATTGCCATAATAATGACCAGTTTTGGTGATCGCAGTGGATATTTTTGGCTACTGTTCTGCAATAGGTTATATTATAATAATAGTTAATAGATACGTAAAATAATAATTTCAAGAATAAACCGATTTTATAGACTATCGTCGGAGACGGTAACCCCTTGTAGAACAGGCTAGTTAATAGCACAAAGAGACATTGTTAGCAAACTTTCGACCACAGATTATAGCTGAGCTTTCGACCGAGTGTCCACAGGATAATGTATTCGTGATCGTAACTTTGTAAGTGGCGACCTCTGTCGATTGAGTGGTCGTCTCCATTCTGGGGTCGAGTTGCTCCAACGATTCGCAGAACTTTGACCGTTGAGGAAAGTCAAGAGGCATAAGATTTAATATCGGATTGTAAGGTTCAGAATTTCTATTTTCTTCGTGAGCATAATATAGGTATACATATACCTACAAAGTAGTAGGTTAAGTATAGGTAGCTAATTTGTATTTTATTAGCCATTAGTGCAGACGGGCTGCACTAAAGGCTATTAAAATACAAATCGGCGGTTATCAACCAACGAGCGTACAATTTTTGATGTGTTGACTTGCCACGAGTTTGACAAAAGTAGGTGCGAGAAGCCGCGGACTAGAGAGCATTATGTGTGAAGGATTTGTCATAGTCATTGTCATACTGCAACACGACAAGCCGTACTTGCCTACCGATAGCAAAAGTTAGGCAACGGTCACTGCGGTCACTACTTTGATGAGTGACATCTACAGCAAAAAGTGGTATTTACCTACAACTGAGCGCTACCGTGCTTCGGAGGGCATGGTAAGCCGTTGACCCCTGCTGTTGTATAAGACAAAAATCGTAAAGCCAAGTCAGAAGTCTTTGGGCGGTCTAAAAATTCTGAGGCCAGGGCTGACCACTTGCCTACACGAGAAGAAGAAGTGCAGACGAGCATTAGTTATCTCCTCTTACTAAAGGTGGGTTTTTTTATCCTCCTTAATTGGTGAAAAACGCCACCCTAAAGATGGGTTTTTGGTCCGTAGTTAAGGTAACCACACAGAATTCCCCCTATTACATAGGTCCAGAACCGAAGTCTCCATACTTAACTTTGTTTGAACATGAATCAAACCATAGAGCACATTTTTTTTTCTTCTAATGTCAGTTCCTCTTTCAACATACCATATAAATAGTATTACCCGATTTAGTCGGGTACCTAAATAAAAATCTAGCTAGATGTAAAATGTAAATAATATATATTATATAACGCCTACATTAAAAAAATATAAAATAATAAAATTAATTACCATCATACTACCTACTATCTATAGACAAGAAAAAGGTCTATAGATAGCTCATGCAATATTTTAATAAAAAGGATTCAAATTAAGTATAACCAGCAGTTTATTCAACATTTCTTTTAATAACTCACGAGTTTTTCAATATTACCAAGTTAAAGGGATTAAAGAACAACAGTTATGTAGGTACAGGGGGTCTAGCAAAGATACCAACCACTAACGCTAACGCCAAACGCTAACTTCAAAATATACTGAAATGACATTACGGAAATCGCTAACTTTTCCGCAGCGAATGTCATTTCGATACATTTTTGGAGTTAGCGTGAGGCGTTAGCGTTAGCGATTGTGATCTTTGCTAGACCCCTGGGCCTCAACCAAAATAATGTTTCATATTTTAGGATAAAAAAAAATAACCTTAAAAATGGGAAAACAGTGGGCGCGTGGAACGCTTATAGTTGACAATAAAACTATTATCAGTAATTGCACGTCTGTGTTCTGTGTGTTCTTTACTATAGAAATGCGCTGAACATATTGTTGAGCGAGTATTAGGTTTCCATCAATCTTCATTTCGACTTTTTCGAACTACTTTTATCCAACGATCAGCTAGACATGGATCTGTTTCAAGTCTATACAAAAGAAATCGGGTAATTATTCAGATGTCGTGTGGCAATACTGATTTTGACATGTCGATTTTTTATTGTGAAGTGGTTCTAACTCTTCGTCAAATAGAAATAATTAAAATAATCTTATAAAAATACATGATTAAGGCCACTTACAAGTGAAATGTGATCATGTGCTTCTGTGATTCGTGCCTCGAGTGATTTCGGCACAGTTTTATCACGCAAGACGGCATTTTTTTGGTATGTATTCAAAAGCACACCCAAGTAACGACTGATTTTGATTTTGAGAGCTGAGAATCAATCACACCTAAAGCGGTGTGTACGGTTTTGCCCTGCTTTAATTTCGTATTAGTGGTCTGGATAAAAAGTCTTTGAGTAACCAATGATTTAAATCTTAACAAATGACCATGGTTAGAATCAGAGTTTTTAACCATTGGTACTACCGGACCAAAAACTCCACCCTATATGTGTGTTTATTAGTATATTTCTTTATATTTAGGCATAGCATGTTAGGCATAGCATGTTAGGCATAGCATGTTAGGTACATCATAATTTTGTAAATTGCGAAGAAAACCACACGAGGCACAACATCTAGTCATACAAAATACGACACCTACCCTTGATCCCCGACATCTAATGAATTCCCACGCTATTTATTTACAGCGCAGAAACTTCAATAACGTCAACGTGCCAATGTTCTGCTATAACTCTGCCAAAACATGCACCCCACTACTAATTCCGACACAATAAGGACGCGGCATGTTTCAAATGAGGCGGATAATACCTACCTATCCCGTTTAAACCCGTTACACAATGAATTTGCCGAATTCTAGCGAAATTCGCTCATAATTACAGCAGTGTTTTGGCAGACATCTGTTGTATTGTTTGAGTTGCAATGAAAACTTTAGAGAGGTATGGGCAATTCCTATTCAATATTTTGTTAATTATTGCTACATGGGTTGGTGACGGTTATAAACCGGTCTGTAGATGAATTTTTATGCCAAACCTGTATTACCAGCTTTTGTCATAGTTAATCAATTAAGTTTCAAAACTAACGTCGTAATATAATAGTCGTTTTATATACGGTCTATAAAAACAGCACCAGAGGTAATCCAAAAAGGGCACCAATTTTAAAACCAATGAAAACCCGGCAAAATGCTAATTTTTATAGCACCTATGAAAAATAGCACAAAATTATATTACCAAAATACACTAATATTAATAGCACCTTATCAATTTATCTTACCAATATTCTCAAAATAGCACCAATAAATATCATCTATGAAAAACAGCAGCAGAGGTTGTCATAACTAATTTAAAAAAAACTAATTATTGTTAAGTCACCAACACAGATGTTCAATTCACGCCTCTGATACATATTTAGGCGACACAAAAGCAATCAGTCCGAGCATTCCGTCCGCCGACGCGGTTATCAGATCATGAAATTGCGTGTGGCGAGTAGAAATCTATTGCATTTCCGACGCACTGGTTATGCGGATTGCTTATCGGTGATTCAGTAATGTAAACTGTTTGACAAGCTATTTTTATTATATGTACTTCCGAAGAATATTCAGCATAATAAGTAAGAAAAGTTGTGTAAGTTTCGCGCGAGGTTTTGTTTCATATAATAAAAGCAAATAAATAAATAAATAAAATAAGTAAATATGTACATTTCACACAGCGCCATCTAGCCCCAAACTAAGCATAGCTTGTACTATGGGAACCAGATAACTGATACAATACTTATATACTTTTTTGTTTGTAAATACATACATAGAATACAATATAACACCCAGACACAGAACAAACATCTATGTTCATCACACAAATGTATGTCCCGGGTAGGAATCGAACCCACAGTCTTCAGTTCAGAAGGCAGGGATACTACCAACTGAGCTATCGGGCCCGTCTAAAATACTATACATATATCCGTCTCTTACATCGCCGTCTATTTGTCTATTCGTCACAAAAAACGAATGAAAACTAAATTAGCTAACAGTCTACAAAATAGAGAACTAAAGTCACCGCAGATACTATTAGGATTAGCAGGTAGGAGTGGCAATGGGCAGGCCACATCGCTCGTAGAAGACACCTGACAACCGATGGAGAAGAAAGGTTCTCGTGTGGCGACCACGAACCAGACGATGTGGCGTAGTTCGGCCCCCCACTAGGTGGTCCGACGACATGATCAGAACTGCGAGGAGCCGATGGATGCAAGCAGGCGCTGAGAGTGGCGCTTTATAAGGGAGGCCTATGTTCAACAGAGGATGTCTTCAAGATGATTATGATGATGATGATAAAACAGTCTAAGATAGGAAACTTACTTGTGTCGGCAAAGCCTGCTGGCCAGCCCATTTCTGACTGAATGCTATAATAGGAGCTCCATATGGCAAAGGTGGGTAATCGCCAGCAAATACCACCCGGTCGCAGTTCATCAGTATCCTAAGTTGCAGCTGCCGGTCCACCTGCACCCGACACCGGCAAGGGTACCGAAGGTCATCGTTCAGCTCTGAACAGGGAACCCATTGCTGCTGACTCAGGGTGTACGGGAAGGTGAATAAAAGTAGAAACAGCCACATTGTGCCCTGTAACAAATGAAAAAACGTATTAGAATAGAAACTTTACGGTAAGTACGATATCGCTAATTAATTAACTACGTAAGTAATACGTTTATTAGTATTTAAAATCAAGTTAATTTTTTTTGACTGCAACTGATGACACTTGTGTTTGAACACTATAATATGGATTGACAGCCTCCGTGGTGTGGTGGTTGAGCAGGTCGGCTCATAACCCGGAGGTGGCGGGTTCGATTCCCGCGACTGGACAAGTATTTGTGCCCGAAAAAAAGAGCACAAATACTTGTTCTGTGGCTGGGTGTTGTGGGAGCATAGTTCTTGGGTCCCTAGATACAGGGAGGATTCCCTGTATCTAGTACTCCCTGTGTCTGTAGTTAGGGTCAGGATCTATATATGTGGTCTATATATGTGATCGTGAACGATTATTCGGTTTTTTGGGTCAACAATCATTTTGCCTTTGATTTTTTAGGCCACATAGCTCGTAGAACTGACATCCGATGGGGAAGAAAGGTTCTCGAGTGGCGACCACGAACTGGAAGACGCAGCGTAGGCCGGCCCCCCACTAGGTGGACCGACGACCTGGTGAAAGCTGCGGGGAGCCGATGGATGCAGGAGGCGAGCAGCCGCTCTGAGTGGCGCTCCCGGGCGGGAGGCCTATGTTCAGCAGTGGACGTCTTCGGGCTGTTAATGATGATGATGAAGATGAATCATTTTGAGTTCCATGAGAATTGGGTTTGATGGTCATCCCCCTAAATATTTCGGACCTGAAGGTGCTTCAAGGTGCTACTTTTACCCTTATGCAGTAAAGAAATTTGACTTGGCTGATGTACCTACATCATTAATAACTACGTACCTACAAAAGATTTCTCTGTGTTGAAAGTCTAAATCGTAACCATAAGTATAACGAAATGTATTGCGTACTACTCTTTCACCATTCATCATTGCTACAAACTCTGAAATTGTGACAAAAAGATAACAAACACAATGAGTTTGAAACGCGTGATTTGACAGCCCCCTTGTTTCCTGTAGACAAGATAGCCAATACAATAAATGTATCTGCAAAGAACATCGAGACGTCTCGTAAACGGGATCGTCGTAAGCAGAAATTTACGATCGGTCTTTGTTTATTCTACACAAAGATCAGTCAGGTACAAGGCTCTATGGAGACCCAATAATAGTCTGCTTTAATCAACACATCAGTGAAAAACTACTTACAAAGTTATAAGTGAAATTTATCACAACAAGCTAGTAGCAGTAAGATGTTTATGGCAACCAAATATCTTTTATAGCAAAAATCGTTTTATTTGCTCCAGTCCATCCACAATGTTTACTGCATGTATAATTCATTAGTTATAATGCCTTGAGTGTTCAATCATCATTGATATTGATCGCTATTAAAACTGATAAATTTGTATACTTATAAATGATAATACTTAACAAAGTTTTTAAGAAGTTTGTTTTAAAAAAAAATGACTAATAAGTGATCCCGTGTACGTTTGACCGATTCTATGATATTGCTAAACTATTTCGGCAGTTGTTTTTTTTATTTAATAAGAGCACAGAATAATGTTACTGGCAGACAGAGCATAATTTTATTATTATAGTGACGAGAAGTACAAATAATCGTCATGTCAGCGTCAAAACAAAAGGTCGTTCAAGCTTTTTCGTCTCTATTGGAAGTGTTCTCAATGTCCGTATAAGATGGAACGTTAACATCCGTTCTTATTCTAGTGTAAAATCTCGTGATTGATGCTTCAACCCTCTTCCATCCTTGCTTATGACAATGTCACACGTCAAGAAGTATTTTATCATCACGCGAAATCGTTCATGTTTCGCAACATTTAAAATCTAAACAATTTTTTAAATCATTTATCTAATGAAATGACCCTGTTCATGAATCAGATTATTTGACCCACAGAGCAATGAAACAAATGACGCATCGCAAGCGTTTTTTTTTTTTATCTTTTTGATTTCACCAGTTTCTATATATCTTTTTTTTAATGAGACGAGCTAGTCGTTCACCTGATGTTAAGCAACACGGCCGCCCATTACAGTTGCAGTGTCACTCGGAACCTAAAAATAATAAAGTTTCGCATGTCTCTGCACTGCGCACGTCATCCTGAGATACTACACAGTCTAGTAATCAGACTGTGTAATCAGGTCATAAAGTCCCATTTGCCCAGTAATTATTTCACTAGCTACAATACCCTTCAAACCGAAACACAGTAGTGCTTGCACACTACTGCTTGGCGGCAGAATAACTGACAAAAGCGGTGGTACCTACCTAGACGAACTTTGCAAAAAAGTCCTACCACCTAGTAAACCTTTAGAAGTTTGAGGACCTACCTGAAACACAGAATAAGTAATAGTAACATGATAGATGTTTGTGATTACTAAAAATAATTATTGAGAGTAAAGGTAATCAGTAAGAAATACATTTACTGAACAAGTTACAATCAACAATTTAATGAATTCTAAAGAAAAAAAAACTTAGTAATGTTCTATTCAAAAAAAGATCAGTGACCTCTATGCTTTCATTTTAATTTCATTTTGTATATATCTACTCTATTTTAAACGCTATTGCAGTAGAGTAGCAGAAAGTTAATGTCACAGATGAGTCGAGTAGAGAGTGAATGCGGAATGGCTAAAATATTAACGATGGTCAATTTATGAAAAAAGTTTCGTCGATTGTGGTATACATACAATCCACTAGAAGTAACTCAGTTTAGCTGAATGATGTTATTTTGGCTCTACTGAATTTAGTATCTAATCGTATTAATCATACGATTATCAAACACTGCCCTTTAAATAAAACTCAATTAACTTTTACGTGTGTGTTAATGTGTGTGTGTATTTTCCTTTACAAATTAATCTGTAAAGTGACAGTGTTCCTTTTTTATCAAACAAGTAAGATATAGGTCATCATCCTGAACACACACCCTGAGGTAACAGCCTGAAGACGTCCACTGCTGAACATAGGCCTCCCCCAGGGAGCGCCACTTAGAGCGGCTGCTCGCCTCCTGCATCCATCGGCTCCCCGCGGCTTTCACCAGGTCGTCGGTCCACCTAGTGGGGGGCCGGCCTACGCTGCGTCTTCCAGTTCGTGGTCGCCACTCGAGAACCTTTCTTTCCCATCGGTTGTCAGTTCTACGAGCGATGTGGCCTGCCCATTGCCATTTCAACTTGCTAATCCTAAGAGCTACATCGCCACATACAAAATACCACAAAGCCTGAAAACAAAAGTTTTAAATCAATGTGTGTTGCCAGTGATGACTTATGGAACTGAGACGTGGTCTCTAACTGTTGGCCTCATTACTAAGCTCAGAGTCGCGCAACGAGCTATGGAGAGAGCAATGCTCGGTGTTTCCCTGCGAGATAAGATCCGAAATGAGGAGATCCGCAGGAGAACTAAAGATATAGGTAATTCAAAGAAATTATTATACTGAAAGCATTGTTCAGAATTTTACGCACTACCCTAAAATACCATGCAGCTAACCATGACTTCCAAAGCTATATATTATATACAATTACAAAATTAATTTACAACCGCCTTCGAATAGTAGGTGTTTCTCTATTCTATTTTATTTTAATTTACTTGGTTACCTCCAATCTTTGTCATTTATAAACCAAGTTGGAATTAATTACCTATGTTTATTTGAAAGGTTAGTCTTTCAGTTTGTTCCCAACTCCCGTTAGAAACATCAAATTCGGCTCTCCCACTCATGTTTATTATGCAAAAATTTTTTTCGCGAGTGTAGTTTGCTCAGATCACGTCAAACGTTGTTTGACGTGATCACAGAATCGATCACAGATCCGTTCGGTCATAGTTTGCAAACCCATACAACGAACCTTGCTTGGTCACGCTTTCAAAATAAACAAAATTATGATCTATAAAACCTGATCTACTGCTACCCGTTTATACGTTTACATTTTATTCCCAACCCGCGTCCTCTCGACCATCACCAACTCATATCATACCAAGTTTTGATTCCGCATACAAAATCTTTCCATGAACTTTGGGGTAATGTCAGAGTCGTACGATAGATTTATTAGGAGGCCACTTCCGCTGCTTGTTATTTATTAGGTTCATTTTGGTGATCTCAATGGTATTGTTAGTATTTAGGTTGTCTTCATAATAACAGAGAAGCCTACAACCTACATTTCTGATGAATGACTCTTTGTTGGTAGTATTAAGTGCCAGCTCTAATCAATTATATTGTGACCCTTTTAATTTTGGTAAAATGTCCCGGTTTGAAATGATAAACGTCAAAAATTGAGGTAGTTCTGTATATTCTACTAACGAATTTCGAACAAAATTTGAAGAAACTTTTCCGCAAACTAATATTATCCCTTGCATAATATTTGTTTAGCTCTCAGCCAGCTTCCTTCCTGAACAAACACCGCAGAGCTGGTACTTAATCGATGTTTAATTTCCAGTAGCAAGCATAGATAGAGCAGAAGCCACACTTTCTTGAAAGTTCAGTTCAGTAGAGCCGCGGGCCTTAAACAGCTTCATGACAAAGATTATGCATAGATACGATAGCGAAATGAATAATATTATTTTATTACTTACTACGTATTTATGAGATAGATGTAGTCAACAATTTTAGTACTTAGTATCTAATTTTGGTAGGTTTTCTACACATATTTCAGTTTTACGTTATGAATTTTTCTGCATTTAGATTTATGTAGGGCTTTTAGGGGTGTTTTTTAGAAAAACTTTTAATAAAAGAGTAGTGATTTTATTGGAGCTTTTTTTAGTTTCTAGTATCGTTTAGATACTTCTGAATAATATTAAATGAGTCTGTCAATGTGCAAAGTGCCTTTTTACCTGTAGACAAAGGGTAGACTATTAGGGATAATGTTCATAATGAAACAAATGAACATAACAATACTTGTAAAAGGTCGAATCCCACCCATTGTATGAATATTACCACCATGCTCAGTCAAGTTTTATCTTTCTTTTGGCAGTCTCCATTCATGGGATAGCATAATTATTCAGTATCTTTACTATCTGCGGTACAATTTTCTGCTCTTTATTCTATGACCAGATACATCACCACCACAAAACAAAAGACTATTACTCAGTGCAACAGACACGCAACAAATCTTCCGGCTCAGTCAGGCCATATGGCAACAATGCTGTGCAACACATAGGTTGGGAGCTGTGGGGTGGGTAACAAAACCATGGATAGGTATATTAAAAGGTACTGTAGCTAACCACTAGACAACTCCGTGGTCTAGGTTTATTACAAGACTGTGATGATGTTTCGGTATAATGTGCTTAGTGCAGTGTCAAGCAAAGCTTTACAATATAGATTTTGGAGTGCTTAAATAATACTTAATATTTAATAGACTAGAAGTAGCTGCATATTTATCGAACAACAATAAGCAGAGGTAATCATTTGCAGCATTAGCTCTCGGTCTACAGTAAACAATGTCGCCGAATGCGAGACCAACAAGCGAGCCAAATATGCTGGACACGAGCCAAATTGCAACATTAGGCTAATATTTTGATAAACATTCAGCGTTAATTTACTCTCATAATTACACAGAATTATGTAACTGATCTTTTTTAATTGCAACTGCTTAGTAAAAAATTCACGTAAGCGTTTCATGTTCAAAGACATGATGGCCTAGCATGCGCACCGCGAGAAAACTTGTCGTCACTGTCAGAATGAGACGCACTTAGGCGCTACCATAGTCTTGTCACGGTCACTCACGAGATAAAGTGTCGAGAAAATTTTGTCGCGGTGCGCATGCTAGCCCGGGAGTTAGCGATGGGTATATTAACTATATTATTATTTACTATATTCGACGGGCCCGATAGCTCAGTTGGTAGTATCCCTTCTGAACTGAGGGCTGTGGGTTCGATTCCTACCCGGGACAAACATTTGTGTGATGAACATAGATGTTTGTTCTGCGTCTGGGTGTTATATTCTATGTATGGATTTACAACAAAAAAGTATATAAGTATTGTATCAGGTATCTGGTTCCCATAGTACAAGCTATAGTTAGCTTAGTTTGGGGCTAGATGGCGCTGTGTGAAATGTCCACACATATTTATTTATTTATATTTATTATTATGCTACCTGCACACGCGTGATATCCCAAAACCTGCCCGACTCAAAATATATCTAGGTACTTATTAATTAGGAACTTACAGTATGAGTATGCTAGTCTAAATGAGCACCTATGCTGAGCAGACGGAGTCGTATTAAAAGTTAAATTAAAAAGTTTTTTCATTAAGTTCACAATGCATCTTGCATCTTGTTACAAACTCATTTCATTAGAAGCGCATGCCTTTGCTTGAGAATATTAACCTATGTGTACATCATGGTTCTTTTTATACAAGTCACGTTATTATTTTGCTTTGGGTTTAAATAATATAATATTTAACTATACACAATAAATATTTTTCTACACTAGATTTTCAGTCCTTTTTGTAAGCTAAGCTTGTGGCTTTGAGTCAAAGGGAAAGGGGCTTCCTTTTACCATCATGTTATTCTACCAAGTTACCTATTTTACCGTCATTAAAATAATTGGCCAGTTAGAAATATTACAAGGAAAACATTCTTTGAAATATGAAGTTATAAGCTTATTAGAAAAATGCTCGAGGACAATAACTTATGTACGTTTATGTATACTACACCTACAATCACTTTTTTCTACAACTTTTCACAAAAAATCTATATTAAATTCTTCTTTGAGATTTTTTACACTTTTTAGCATTTTGACTCGTATAGTAAACAAAACAATGGCTATAATGTAATGTCATGATTGAACAATTGTTAGGTATATACGACTGAAGTTACCTTTAATAATAAATAATTAAATAATAAATATGTGTGGACATTTCACACAGCGCCATCTAGCCCCAAACTAAGCATAGCTTGTACTATGGGAACCAGATGACTGATATAATACTTAGATACTTTTTGTTTGTAAATACATACATAAAATACATTATAACACCCAGACACAGAACAAACATCTATGTTCACCACACAAATGTTTGTCCTGGGTAGGAATCGAACCCACAGCCCTCAGTTCAGAAGGCAGGGCTACTACCAACTGAGCTATCGGGGCCGTCAAACCTTTGATGCATTTATCTAATTTTTAAGGATAAATAATTAACCCCATTGAAGACACTGTGATCATAAAAGTATTAGGTACAAGAACATTTTATGTTAAATGCCATTAGAATTAGATAAGTAATATGGATATAATTTTATGAAACACATAGTTTAAAAGGGAAAAGTTAAAGGCTTTTGTACAGTACATATAAATTTATAAGTACAATAATGTAATGTACGCAGTAAGTCTCGCTGAACGATCTAAATATTACAATTTAGTTTTCTAGAGATAATATATTTAACTTTCGTTAGTATGTACCATTTATTTGAAGATAACATTAAATAATATAAAAAACACTCAGATACTAAACTATTACACTAAACAACTAAGATAGTATTATTATTATTAAGAGATAATATTAATTTAAAAAATACTTATGTACCTAATGAATATAACAGGGAGATAATGCCAATTAAATTATTCAAGAGCAGACGCGACGCGAAGTGAGAGTAGTTTATTAGCATACTAGTATTTGAACTCAGGTCAAACATCTTTAACTATAAATCATTTTGACAAATCCTAGCCTGTGTTGAACATATTATGGCAAAAAAAAATTGTAGACCATAAGTAGACTAATAATAAATTGCCCATGAAATTCATTGAAAGCTTACGAAATAATTATAAACAACTACGCATAATAAATAATTTAACGCTACGGATAAAATTAATATAGTAAGTAAAAGCTTCAGCTAAGAACTAAATGATAGGCGCACCAAGTAAACAAATGAAGTAGCAATGTAAAATTGGAAAACATTTTATGAATTTAAATATAACTATTTTCGTTGTCAATACCTCAATACTTACTACACTTACTTTTTTTTCTTATTAGTATTAGTATAATTATCTTAGAGGAAAATTATCTAAGAAAAACTACTATAATTAAATTGTGGACAAGAAAACTCATTTGCCCAGTGATGTAGACTGTAGAGGCCTTACAAAATTAATCTGTTATAAATGTTATAATTATCTAGAGTATGTTATTGTAGTATTAATAGCCACAACCATTTAGTGCTCTTATCACGATTAATCACTAACTATAGCATATCTAGGATAACAAGCTAGCTTAGTAGCTTCTACACCAACGTATATAAATGTAGTATCAATTCAATAGCATGAAACAATACAGCGGAATCATAACTCGATGTATAGACATTCATGGCGGTGGAACCTGCACATATTGAGCCAAAACGTGGACGTATTGAGATTGATTTGTGGAGTATTATTCTCTTCCTACAAAAAGTACCTAGCCTAGTTCTGCCGATGGATGCAGAAGGCAAGCAGCCGCTCAAGGTGGCGCTCTTTGGGGGAGGCCTATGATGCTGATGATGATTCTCTACCTACAGACACCGAGTGTGGCTTGGCGCTAACAGCGACATTCAAGCCAACGCATCCAGATTCAAATCCCTGCCCTGCCTCAATACAACTTTCAAGTTTATGCGGAATTTACACTCGGTTTTACAACAGCGAAGGTAATCATAATTCACCCTGTATAATTAGATTATAATCACCGTGAGGACCGCTAAAGGTGGTACTTATTAAAAAATCACAAAATTGTCGAACATGTTCGGTCATTATCAATATAGCTTGGCACCTACACCATCTGGGTTGAATCCTCGTATCTTCTCTAACGTGCAGTTGCTGCCCACTTCCGCCATGCCAATTGTGTGTCACATTCTTTAAAGCTAAAAGTATTTAATATATCACCATCTTTTTCATTTCCTCTTTATCAAAAGAGTACCACCATATTCCATACGTTAAGTTAATGCGACAAATAATCGATAATCATGGTTGCAAAATGCCCTGTATCCTTCACTAACTCCATATCACGTTTCAGCCCCCTTCATCCCCGAAGGTAATTGCTATTCCCCATATTGTATACGTGTTTGTAAACAGCAGTTATTGACGTTCTATCGCAGGCACATTCTTGATTGAAATCGTCAGCGTGAGCGGTGATTTATTGTGATAGCAATCACTTGATGATCGATCGGGCAAGTTTTCAGAAGTCAATATGGTTTAAATTGTTTCAGCCTATATATTTGGTCATTTTTCCGAAGCTGTTTAAGCGTTATCATGATAGGAAAACGGTTTGCAAAGTCTACTGTTGTGGCACTTACATAAAAAGGCCATAACTGTGTGTCCATTGGTTTAGCCAAAGTAAATAAGATTAGAGCAAAACGAAGGATTTAACCAGAAATAATTAAAACATTCACCACAAACAAATTCATTCAAATCACATCAACCGCCACGTACTACGTCTACTGCTGAACATATAATAGACCTTCCCTATAGAACGTCACTTTGAGTGGCTACTTGCATCCTGCATCCAAGGAGAAAACACAAAAATCCGCAATTAAAATAGGACTAATAGGTAAAGGCATCAACACAGAGTTAACATGCGCAATAAATTTTACCGCAGATCCCGAGAGAATTTTAGCCAACTGCTTTAAAATACGGGTCTTTCCACTACCTGAGCAAAGCTATAGCGAAATCCCCGCTAAGAAACTGCTGTACTCTAGCCAGATATTTTATCAGGTAAGTCATAAAACAAGAACTTGCAGTGTCAAGTTCCAACGAACATGCCAAGCTTGTCACCAAACTGCTTATAAGACCCCTGAGGTGAAGCAACGCTCTGCAATTTTTCTTAGTGAACGCTTCAAGCAGAGGGCTAAGTTTTTAACAAGATTAGTCACAAAGGTCCTCTGAAACTGTCTGAAACAAATTGTAACAAACTGTTTTGTACAGATTAAAATAGTTTCGATTTACATTTTGAATGTTTGAGTTGGGTTCTTTCTCTCCATAGACGGGCCTGATAGCTCAGTTGGTAGTCCCACTGCCTTCTGAACTAAGTAAGGGCTGTGGGTTTGATTCCCACGCAGGACAAACATTTGTGTGATGAACATAGATGTTTGTTCTGTGTCTGGGTGTCATATTGTATTCTATGTATATATTTAGGTATAGGTACCTATACTTTTTCAGGCGTAATAATCGACATTCCTAAATCATAAACATTACTATGATATTCTCATAAAAATATTAAACCGCTCAATTTTATAATATAATCTGCGTAATATAATAAAAGCACATGTTGTTATAGGTCCGTAGCGAGGATATGGGTTGTAAAACTTTTATTATGATAGCATCGCGGCACTCAGATGTTATGGCCTGTATCAAATAATAGATTGTGGCATACAACCACAGAATCATATCAATTCTGTGAGATAAACTTATACTTAAATCATGATGGAAAACAAGTATGCAGAGCATAAATATTAAGGATGCGCCAAATACTCAGTAATTATTCGGTATACCGAATATTCGGCATATTTTTCCATTCGGCCGAATGTTCGGTTAAAGTGACGGATAATTACCAAATATTTTATTGAATACTTCCAAAATTATGCTTTGTTCTAGATATTTATAACATGCTCTATCTAGCTAGGCCGTAAACGCTTAGTCACCAGAAAACTATGATATTTTGTGTCTAACGGGCACTACCGACCTATAAAGCCGATTTGGTCTAACATCAAATTTTAATTTTTTTATGTAAGTAATTGTATTTGCAATACAAAAATGCGCTAAATACATCGTTTCGTTCGTTTCTAAGAATTCTGTTATTTATGTGTTTTTTGTTTGCTTTTTTTTTTATTAAATCAATTATTCACCTACACCTAAATTCATTTTATAGGAAATTTTCATGAAAATAGAGATTTTGCACAAAAAAAGTAGAATAAAAATTGTTTCCATTGCAGTGGAACTTTTGTTGAAGTTTTATAGCGATTTCATGTACGGGAAAATTCGTGTAAAATGAACCGATAGTTCGGCCGAATATTCGGTTCGGTAAGCTCTCAACCGAATAATGTTCGTTATTCAGTTCGGTTCAAAAATCCATGTTCGGTGCATCCCTAATAAATATGTATAATTTAAACTACGATGGTTCGATGGTCCTATCGGCGCCGGTACCGAGTTAGAGGCAGGGCTGAAAAAGTGTCATCAACCCCGATAGATTCAGCAACATTACGGGTACGGTGCTCATCGGGGCCTTAGTTATACGAATCATCATCATCATCATCATTGTCGTCGTCGTCCTCGTCATCATCATCAACAGCCTGAAGACGTCCACTGCTGAACATAGGCCTCCCCCATAGAGCACCACTTTGAGCGGCTCCTACATCCATCGGCTCCCCACGGTTTTCACCAGATCATCGGTATACGAATAGTCCGGTCAAACAAATGCATCTCGGTGGCACTGCAGGTGATGTGAGAACAGTCTCAGCCCAGCAGTACGCGTGAGTTTATGGAGTTGCATACATATATTAGTGTTTGTTTTGTTTGTAGTAGGGGGAATACTTATCCAAATCTGCGGGGAGCCAATGAATGCAAGAGTTAAGCAGCCGCTCAAAATGGCTCACCATGGGGGAGGGTGAGTTTCAGTTGTGGACGTCTTCAGGCTGACAAGATGATATTATTATAGACATTATTTTCTGAAAAGCAAGTAAGATATACCTATGTACAATACAGGATACTTTTCATCCCGAAGATTGTGACAATGCGTTGAAAAACTGCGCCATAGGTACTGGAAAGAAAATAACCAAATATCAAGCCAACGATTGCATTGGTTTTCATATTAGCGCTAACGTCAATCACGCCTTTATTGCAAACGTCTATGTCAGGCATGATATCATTCGTTTCCTTCATATTTTCCTCTTCGAAGTGCCAATGAAGTTAAAGTAAATAAGCTAATCGGGGACTATGGAAAGTTACACAGTTTTATGATTGGGACTTCTTGGGCAAAATTGAAATAATTAAAACATGAATTTTTGACACAATGAAAAATCCGCCGAGGTGAACCAAGCAGGTGGACCCAATACCCGAAAACTCCCTTCAATGCTTTTACTCACAGTTTTACATACAGTTTAATAGAACTATAGTGAGAGTACTGATGGGCAAATGACACTTTATGACCTAGAACTCTCACGTTACAACGTGATACGTGCTGACACTTCATTTTTTCTTTTTAGGAAAATGACTATCTCGTGAGGTCACATTCATTAGTTCATTACATATAGGTAATTAATGAAGTTTAACTAGGGCCGAGCCTCTTAGAGATTTAGGTAGGTATAAATATCGTGTATTGATCTGAGATTCCAATAGGAACATGACACTTATTGCTTAATGCGGTGCAATGAAGTCATTGAGATGTTAGCTAATGCGTATTTACGCATGCATGTGGACAGGTTGATACACATATGATTTGAAACAAGCTATTTCCGTAAATCTATGGTTGTTGTAGGCGCTGTGCACGTAGCCAGATGGTTATTAGATGCGGTAGATACCCCGACATAAGTATAGGTTCCTTGTCTGGTCATAGGCAGGAGCTAGGGGTTCATTATCGTTATTATAGGTATACAGAGGGATGAATGTTTTAGTTTACCTTTGCGAACCTGATGTGCAATCACACTCATCTATACACGACATATATTTCACTACAACAGTACCTATCGACCATGTATAGACATCCCAATGTTCTTCGGTGCAGTGATGAAGGATAATGTAAGAAATATTCTTTTTATAATTCCATGAATGAGTGTTTGTTATTTATGTTTTTGTTTGTTTTTTTGTGTTTGTTTAGACTAGACCATTGCCGCTTGACAAGAAGTTGTGAAATAAATCCAACAACAAAATGTGATTTGATTATGATTTCTGTTCTAATACAAGCTCAGCAGGAAATGTTAGAGGAAGGCATGAGGAAGGTGTGATTTGATAATACAAAAGAATAAAGAACTTGACAAAACAAATGAATTCAAAACAAACAAGACAAAATTAAAACAATTGAATTTGGCAAGCTAATTAAGCAAGTCAAATTCAACAATCACAATAAACTCAATTATAATAAAATGATAATGTAAATCACACTAGAGTTTAGAAAGGAGTTTTGATAAATACGACCCTGATAGATGAGGACTAAATAAATGGGTGCTCAATCATTTTATGAATAATCAAATTATTTAATTAAATGACGTTATGCTTCCACTCCGATTAATCTGCTCAGTTCACAGACATTTTATTATAGGCTTTAATTTCCGTTTAAATTATTTAGATATTCAAATAATGATGATGAATGAACACTTTGAACGGGATCCAAATGAATAACTTCTAGGATACTTCTGCCTATATGGCTGCGAATTTATCTGGGCCTAGAAGCTCTTCGACGATATGGCTTTTCCAGGATGTGGTGTTTCGAGAATATGGCATTTCGAAGATATTGCGTTTTGAGGATATGGCATTTCGAGAATATAATATCGTTTCGTGGTTATTTCGTTTCAAGGATATGGCGTTTCGAGAATATGTCGTTTCGAGAATATGTCATTTCGAGGATATTGCGGTTCAAGGATATGGTGTTTCGAAGATATGGCGTTTCGAGAATATGTCGTTTCGAGGATATAGCGTTTTGAGGATATGTCGTTTCAAGGATAAGGCGTTTCGAGGATGTGGGCTTTCGTGATATTATGGTTGTGTGGAAGTGGGCTTCGCTAAAATAGCTTTCGATATCGACTACGAAACCCGACTTAATTAGATGTTGGAATTATTTCAAAATATACTATGGATTGTTCTTTTTTATCGATAATTCGCATTCCGTAGGTTACCAATCCACTCCATATACAGTTTTTTTCTCGTAACTTGATGGCCTAGATCTCAAAGCTATACCAAAAAAAATCATAATTATTGTTCAAGGGTTCTGATACCTACGTATATTTCAAAAAATTTACTAATAGTAAAACTATCGAATAATCCATCTATAAACGATAAAGATGGATATTTTGTACGTGGGGTACAGATGAAAGCGATTATGTAAGTATTACAAAATAGCTTTAATCTGTAACAGTATTTGCATATTTTTTCGAGTCGCGCCTAATAAATTATTTCCTACTAATTTCAAATTACAAATTTCCGAGTGACACTGCAACTGTTATGGGCGGCCGTATTGCTTAACATCAGGTGAACGACCAGCTCACCACTTCATTCATTCTCATAAAAAAAAAAGACATAGCTATGTGAATTTATTTAATCAAACTAAAAGTGTACTTACCGCAGCAATAAAAAGTCTGGAACACAAAAGCCCAGAAACATCCAGCTAAATCCACTTACGTTAGGTTTGAACTGAAGTTTTCACGAAGCAACGAACCGGTGAAATGCCTTGCGATAACTTACCCATACAAGTTCTATATTTATAGTCTTCGTGTAGGCAAGTGGTCAGCCTTGGTGTCAGAATTTTTAGGCCGCCCAAAGGCTTCTGACTTGGCTTAACGACTATTGTCCTACGACAACAGCCGGGACCGACGGCTTAACGTACCCTCCGAAGCACGGTAGCGCTCAGTTCTAAATACCAACTTTTTGCTGTAGCGGTCACCCATCATAGTAGTGACCGCAGCGAACGTTACTTAACTTTACCGATCGGTTAGGAACGGCTAGTCGTGCTTTGCTATGAGCGCTACTATATATTATAGTTATAACTTTATTTGTATTAGAAGTGCAGCTTGCGTATTCTCTTGGAGTAAGCTACAATTGTATGGTAAAGTTGAGCAATTGCTTTGTAAACTATTACGGTAGTTTGAATCGCCGTTACTTAGGTAATTGATCTTGCCCGCGTCGCGGCATACCTTGCGTAATGTGCTGTCAACAGATAGGTCGAATCATTGTGGTCGAATCTTTATTACTAGCCCAGATATCAGATATCAAATAACAAACTCAAAAATAATTGTATACTTATCTGTTTTACTTATTACTTGTGTTAGTATGTATGCCCTTATTAGCTAAATATTTCGTTAGAAAAGTATCTACACAACAATACTAATCCAACCTACAGTTGGCTCACTAACCAATATAAATAAATAAATAAATATGTGTGGACATTTCACACAGCGCTATTTAGCCCCAAAGCCCAAACTAAGCAAAGCTTGTACTATGGGAACCAGATAACTAATATAATACTTATAAACTTTTTGTTTTGTAAATACATACATAGTTGTACATAATCATCATCATCGTCAGCCTGAACATAGGCCTCCCCAAAGAGCGCCACTTTGAGCGGCTGCTTGTCTTGCATCCATCGGCTCCCCACGGTTCTGAACAGGTCGTCGGTCCACCTAGTGGGGGGCCGGCCTACGCTGCATCTTCCAGTGCGTGGTCGCCACTCGAGAACCAGTGTCAGCGATAAATTCCATATTCAGGATTTTTCACATTCTATATTTTCCGATTTCTTAATAATACACAATCCTATTAATCCTAATTCTTAAATTTACAAATTCTTAATTTTCCGAACAAGTACAGAAATACACAAATACATACACATACACAAAGCAAAATTAATAGCAAAAAGCTATATAATAAGCAAAAGAAACATAAACAATAGCATGTAGGTATATAGGCATGCATAGTGACTACTTATAAAAATGAACAAATAAATATTAGTGAAATATTATTTTCATAAAGTAGGTTCAAAATGAATGCAGCGCAATATTGAAAAATGAAGTAAAATCGTTAAATAAATCACATAGTAATATGCTTTTAAAGTTTCTGGAGGAGCATCGCCTGTCCTTTTCTTGAAAACAGAGCGTCCCCATAGTTACTATGTAAACACATACTGTGACGTCACAATGTCAAATTGTATGAAAACTTACCAAAGCATAGTAATAAAGGACCAAATTCTGACATCACTGCATGTTTGAACTGACTCTCGCTTCGGACTCTTCGGAGCAAACTGTTCAATACGCAAAATGTACATGTAAGCCAACGTTCACACACGAAAGATTTTGAGAAGCATTTTATAAATTATATGATTGTCATACTTATATCGCTATCTCTCTCTCGCCACGTCCAACTATCAAAAATGACGTCTGCTGTCAAAAACCTTTCAGCTCGTGTGAACTCACCGTAAACGAAGCCTTAGGTCTACATTGTACATTTTGCATATTCATATTCATATTCATATTCATTTATTTGCATTCATGTACAAAATATAATGTTAGGTCTTAAAGCTAGCTTATAGGTAGATAGTACATGAACCCTGTAAGGGCGCTTGCAAGCGAGTGCGTACAGAAATAAATTTATTGATCAAGCATTAACTATACAGAAGAATTATATTGTAAGTTTGTATTGTGAATTTGTAAGTACCGAGCATTTTTAAAGTCGCATAATATTACTTAGGTATGTCAATTATTTATTATTATTATTATCATTACTTGTAGAATTTCAACCCTTTAGGAAGATAAATTTAATAGAATATTATAAAAGCAATTCATCAAATCAATCAGTCTTTGTACATTCTGCGTATTGTACATTTTGATCTGAAGCGCTGTTTCTTTCTGTACCTGTTTTCAAAATGCTTGTAACTTTGTAATTTTTTGAGATATTTAATTTTTGTTTTCCCGAATGTTTACTTTTTTTTTTGAGGAACATGCTTCGCAGGCGGCAGTGTTATCGTAGAATATTTACCGAGGAGAATGCTGCGGTCTATTCCTTGAATGTTCCTTTACCTGCGTCTTACAGCACCTGCGAGGAGAGATGGGGTAGTTCTATTCGAACACCGCCCCGCCGGGACCATGCGGCATACCCACGGTACACCTACCTACTTATTGAGCATTGCCCGTGGTCCACCTGCTCAGTTTAACCTAGGTGAACCACGAGAGTTTTCGAGGTAGTCCGTGCCAGTCAAAAATATTTATAACATTTTTTATCATGATTGTACTTCCATTTGGAAAATTGAGAAGATGGAATTCTACGAATTTGTAAAATTAAGAATGCGTAGTTTTACTATTGCCTTGTTTGTTTATTTTTCACAAAATGTACTTATTTTACTTTTTTTTTTTTTTTTTTTTACTTTGTTACCTTTTTTTACTTTTATGTATTTATTTATTATTTTTTGCGTTACGTCAACTCGTACATTTTATAAAATGTTGATATCGGAAGGCACTAAATCCCACGACACAGGTCGTCCTAGTGTGGGATTCAGAGTTCCTTTACATAATGTATCCTGTTTACACTGTAACAAGCTTCGATGTACCTATTTTACATTTTGTATTATTTCTTTAGTCAAATAAATATTTATTATTATTATTATTATTATTGCGGAAAATTCAGAATATGGAAATATAATAATGGGGAAAATACTAGAGTATGAAAAATTAATAGCCCGGAAAAAAACGCTGACACCCGAGAACCTTTCTTCTCCAACTAACTAGCTACGAAAAACAAAACTAATTAAATGAAAAAACAAAAAATACTATGTTTGTCTTGACTTACGTTTGGTACTGTCAACACAGACCGGTCTGTGACTGTAAAAGTGAGAACCATTTTCTACCATTTCCTACCATTTTCACACCTTCAAAAGTCAAACGAAAAAGCAATCAATAACTATCTACGCTCAAATTAGAGCACACGCGGAACAATACAAATTCGATTCCAATAAAACATGGAATTGAAAAACTATAATAGAAAGTTTCAAATAAAAATGACACACGACACATGTCTCTGCCAGTATTTCGATATTTTCCGTCGGCTTTCCATGTCACGATACTCCCGATCTATTCTCGATGTCAGCAAAACGCATCCCTGTGGGACATTTTGCCAATTGAAAACGATGCTAGCGATAGACGCGAATAAAATACGATTAAATACTAGATAAATACCATACCTAGATAAACCATTTATTTATTAAAATATAATAAAAGTAATATATGAATTATGCATTATAATCAATATTATGATTATGACTGCTAAGTGAGTAAACTTTATGTGATCTTACAAAAGCAATATAAATAGTTATGTATATAAGGTTACAATAATGTATAAGGTTTTGTATTTTACCAATCGAGCAATGACAAACAATTGACGATTTATTCGATTCATTCGCTTCCCGCCCGCTGAGCTGAACACTCCAATCGATTCCGTTTGTATGGCTTCACAGCATCAATTCTATGGATGTACGTAGACAATACGTAGATAGTACGTAGCAAATACGTAGACAAGGCTATCTACGTATATGCTACGCCTACGCCCGATGCATATGCATTGTATCAGTTCAAAGCACTTTATTTTCGTCTGTGTAGACAGGCGTGTTGCAGACAGAGGCGGACTTTATCTTAAGGATTTCCTTGTTCCCTAGAGCTTGGTTTTAGTTGTAGTCAGAGCTATTAGTGAACAACGACACTGAAAAAGCAAACAAAAATGTTGCGTTATTTCCAAATTTTCTTTTGTGGAATGTGTGCGAACACAAACGAAAATCTCAGCTCTATTTTAGAACCTTTTACATTTTGCATTAAAAGCTGCAGTCTATACCTAAATAGTAGATTACTATAAAATACAAACAAAAACAAAAGTCTTTAATGACAATATAAACGGAAGAAAGTTATACCTATGTTCTTAGAGAATTAAGTCAGTCTGTCTTGTTTTATTCACCTTTTCAATCCCCAATATGTCTAATCACAGCTAACTTGGTTGAGATTGGGACTCTACAGTAATTATCAAATAAGTAAACATGCGTGCTACTCCGTCACTGTCTACGTAAAGACTGCGACTGGAATAGAATTGAGATCATTACGATCTCAGTCGAGTTAAAGTGATTTTATACCTCTATCGGAAACAGCGTGGTGTTTTATTCGAATTCGTTCTGATTTACTATAAAATAAAATGTATTGGTCCTTTTTGGTCATTGCCGTTATACAGCTTTTGTTATTGTAATAATGGAGTTTTATTTTCTGTTTTGTAAAATCGGTGATGACTTTTAAAGCCAATGCGGATGTCAATCGCTGATAGTCGATTTGATATGATATATTTAAGCAGTAGCTGTGGTAAAATAAACAATTTAATGTTTATGTGTAATAACTTTGTTTTAAGTTTATTTCCAATCTTTAGTTAACTTCAAAAAGTATCGTTTAGTAAAAAGCTAATAAGTTTATTTTAGGTGTAATCCTATGCCTAAGCACAGAAAAGATATGTATAGTTCTACTTAGTCTCAATCTATTTTTAGAAATTTTGAGAATCAAAAAGTTAAAATGCATTGAGAAAACAGAAAAATAGCAGTGTCGGTATTAGTTTTCCGAATTCATGCTACCAGGAGAGCAGCAGCGTTTGATGGAGGCGCCTCGTTGTGCTCTCGTTTCGCAAAGCTGAAGTAGTGGGAGCCACTTTGACGTTTTTAACTGAATCAGAGAGGAAGGCTTTTCACAGGCATAGATGAAATTATTAAACGAAAATATTGCCTCTTTTCATTGATTAATGGACACATCAAAGGAACAGTTGCACTTATATTGAAATTGAGCACACGGCTTGACATATTTTAATGTTTTTGTTTTATTATATTACACATGACTGTGTCAGCTGTACCTAGCTATACTATAATACATGACTTTGTTTTAACAAAAATATAGCTCTGTAAGTAAAATACAATAATTACTCTTATCTGGGTAAGTATCTATGCTTCTACTTACAAAGGATACCAATACATTTAAAACATAACTTATTCATGTATTCGACATTCAAAGTAAAATTCTATGTAGAGTAGTAACACCTGTAAGTGTGTTTTATTCGACGCCTCATCGGGCCTAAAAGCGAGGCTGAATTTCACCGAAAAGCTTTCCTGGCGATCTAGCAGCACGTCGCCAATCCGTAGTCACCGTTTGTTTATACGCGCAAAAAACTCAGCAATTAGAGTAAAACACCAAAAATTAAAAGCTGTTTTTAAATGGAAACAACAAAAACTCTGGTCCCAAACAATGGGGCAAAAAGGTTTCGTGAAAATAAAGCCTACGTTTTTGTCCGAATTAAATGTTCTACATTTGAAATGCAAAAACTGAAAAGGGTTCCGTTCAACATGAAATGTTCTGTGATTCAACCTTGAACTTAGAGTACTGAGAGTAGTTAAGTCAAGGAATGCCGTTACCTAATAAATTATGGATACAAGTGAAGACGAAGAAAACGCTCGGGAGTGTAGAGCTGTTCAACATAATCCCAGCGTCGCGGTTTTATAATCGCACAGCTCGTCACCGTCAAAAAGCTCATCCACACCTCGTGGACCCATGGAAATCTCGCACAGTCCGTTTCTCGAGGTCATTTCTGCCACACACGTGCAAGTTGTGGAATGAGCTTCCCTCTGAGGTGTTTCCGCTGAGCTACAACATGGGGCACTTCAAACGACGGGTAAATAGAGTCCTTAAAGGTAGGCAACGCATCGGCAACGCCCCCGGTGTTGCAGGTGTCTATAGGCGACGGTAACTGCTTTCCATCAGGCGGGCCGTCTGCTTGTTTGTCTGTCCATGTTATAAAAAAAAAAAAAAAAAAAAAAAAAAAAAAAAAAAAAAAAAAAAAAAAAAAAAGTTTCAATGGCGTAGAAAGACAAATAGGTATGCTAGGGCTGTATGTCTGAATTAGTATTGATCACGTGATCTCGCTTAATCTCTGTAAATAATAAACTTAGAAAGACTTCATTATTGAACAACATGATGTCACGTCTAATTAGGTGCCTACCCTAATATTTTCCATATTTATTTCGCATATTATCTTACAATAATTATTTTGTACATAGACAGAGTAACATAAATCTAACAAATATAATAATTAAAAGGTTAATATTATATAATGTCGATATACATACTTAGGCCTTATTTTTACCACCTAATAAATCTTCGGTGAAAATACTCGATCATATATAATATCTATAGATGCACACTATAGATAGACATAAATATCGTATTATACGAACATTTCTTACATCTCAGCTACTCTCAGATCCGGCGAGGAAAATTGAAACAAGATTTAGATATGCAAATGTAAAACTAGTAAAGAACGGAACATATTGAAACTGGAGAACATATTGGATACGTAAAACAGCGTGTAGACTGCAGGCGGGTGACTGGAGGGTTTATTGAATTCTTATCGCCGCGTGTATCATTACGAACGGGGAGTATCGAGATCGGCCGTTCTTCCGGATATTGCGATACATTCCGCCGATTGCATGACGCTTTGTAGCATTTCAATCGGGTTTTCATTCCTCGAGCTTTCTATTCGAATAGGTCCATCGCACTGACAGAAGAATCGTGCGGATGCGCCCTTAACTAGCGAACGGGAACGGAGTTCAGTTTGATCAGTTTTTCAGATTTTGAGCGGAGCAGAGGTTTTATTTGAAAAATAGCCAATGTATAAATATTTCTAAAACTAAAACAATCCTAATTCAAAAAATTTATCAGGAATAACCAAGCATATATTATTATATACAAATGCGTTGAAAAATATTTTAAGCCAATAAAAACTAATCAGAGCCATCAAATATGTCACCCAGACATAAGTCTCAGCTGTTATAATTTTTCCCTTCATCATCAATAAAATCCTGAAGACGTCCACTGCTGAACATAGGAGTCCCCAGGGAGAGCCACTTAGAGCGGCTTCTCGCCTCCTGCATCCATCGGCTCCCCGCGGCTGAACCAGATCGTCGGTCCACCTAGTGGGGGCTGGCCTACGCTGAGTCTTCCGGGTCATGGCTGCCACTCGAGAACCTTTCTTCCCCATCGGTAGTCAGTTCTACGAACGATGTGGCCCTTACTTCATCATTAATATTTATTCATTCATACAACAGGTTAAATAATAGTATAAACTCATACTTCTCCCAATGCATTACACGAACATCTTCATTAATTTTTTATGCGAAAATAATTCTGTTACATTAATTACTTCGTCTCAAATAAGGCTACATTTCCCTAGGTCAGAGGAAATTAATTATTTCGAATGAAATAAATTGAGAAAGGGTTGGAGAGGGTGTTTTATTATAATGATTCCAATTAAGGTTTTAATGTTTGGGCCTTTGAAATCTGTAATTCGTGATGTATAATTTTATGATAATAATGGCTGGCAATAAAAACATGGGTGTTTCCGTTTGATTTGTGTATTACGCATATACGTTTATTAGAATCATGGAACTCAATGAGTTTCATGATTCTAATCACGGCAAAGATCCCGTAAATACTATTAAAAACGTAGTGAACAACCGTGAAAGTTTAAGACAGAGTTGTATTATGCATGATCTTCAGTTTCAGGTGCGGTACGACCTATATAATGTATAATAAGTATGTTTGTATATACCTGTGCGTATAATTTAATTTGGATAACTGCCTACTGTAGTACAGTTTACGTTTCAACTTTGTTTCGATCTTTTTGTATTTTAATATGTAGATAAAGTTTGATATTGTTAGACAGTGGTCAAATGCTATGACTATAAAAAATAGGTTTGAATCTTTTTCTAATCTATAACATTTATTAATTTTCGAAGTAGTTTGTATTTATTATAGTAAGTTTATATGTACTTTATTATTAGCCAATACTAAATGTACAGGTAATGTGGGTAATAGTATATCCATTTCTGCTCCTAATCCATGACTCCCTATAATTATTAAAATAACTTATAATTATTAAAGGAAAATTTGAGGAAAAAAATGAAAAAAAAAATAAAAAATGAGAGGTATAATTATGTGGTTGAGTTGATTAGCCAGTTTGCAATGCCTATGCATGCCTATAGCTTTATTTTTCAAAACAAATAGGTAATAAGTCAAACCAAGGTCGAATTTGTTGCGCGAAAGAGTCGTATACTTTTTCCCTAAAACATTCATCAACATTCATCTTTTTTCTCTCATTAACATTTAAACAGTCTTTTACTTACTTTTTAAAAATTACAGTAAACTAAATAAAGATCGCGATTCCTAAGTAAAACCCATCAGCGACCATTTTCGCTTTTCTCTCTGTAAATCAACACGAAGGCGAATAGAGTGGCCCGATAAGGGCACCAAACGTCTTGATGGCGACTCCACACCGCCTTGGGTAATTTACTACTCGCCGATAAAGAAAATGGCAAAAAAAGCACACAATAATCGCTATAAATCGGTCCTTGTAGCCGATTCGTATTGGTGCAATTTGTGGTCGATATAAAAGCACTTTTACATTGTTTAAGAGCGTCTGGGGCTGTATTTATCGGACTTTATCGTAGACTTTTATTCTTTGGTTTTAATTTAATCTCTAATCATTAATTACAAATTAATACTTTCTAAGTTACTATGGGTATTAATAAACGTTATAGATACAAAGTATTATAATAACACGAAAATCTCTATAAAATAGACGATTGAAAGCCTACCACGACAGAGCACAAAAAATTATGCTGAGTCTAGCGTGAGTTATCTTTTAGTGCTCTACCAACCAGATGCATAATATAGGAAAAATGAACAAATTATAATTGATTAACTATAATTATGATCCTCAAATATATATCTAAGAATCAATTAGTACCTGTGCCTGCCTACAAAAAAATATATAATAATAATATAAAGATAGTTTTACCCGTAGAACAATTTGAAAATAGTCCAGTTAAACGGACCATCGTTAAAATGTCTTACGTAAAGATAACTGTACCACTGAATATTTACTTTTTCCTATGGGACAAGTAATAAGAAGACATATCTCACGCTGAAAAATTTTAATAAACTTTGGTAATTTGTCAGCTTTTGACAACGAAATGAACTCATTGAACCGTTCCATCTTAACAAATACGCGTTCTCGAAAAGTTTACTGAGACCGATTGCAGTGATTTTGAAGAATAATCGAATTTCCGGCAGCAGGAACAAATGCTATCATCTACAATCTATTGGGGGTGGAATTGAAAGAAATAAAGCTTTTCTCACGGTAAGTTGACAAGCGGAGTATAAATAAGTATATTCATCTTCAAAGCTAAAAAAAAATAATACATATTATATGAGAATATTTTTAACTGTGATTAGCCACTAAAATCACTACTGAATGACGCTCTAGTTTAAAGATCATTATTTCAGCGTTTCTTAAAGTGGGGTTTATGAACCTTTTTACACGTTTGTGTCAGATTTATGTCAGGGGCCCGCAGAAACCCATGAGCTGTTGACAGTGATATCAATCTAAACTAAACAAGTGTTGTAAGCTCAATTTCATACAAAAGTTCTTGGCGAGTTTTGGTGTTGTTTGAGTCATCTCTACACTCTTATTTTTGAACGAGCTACGTCTATTCTGATACCATTTGCAACTACGTAGGTATAGTAAGATCTTGGTATTCGTACCTATGCTCTCGGTTTTTAATATTGTTAAAAAAACGCGATCGGTTAAACGTGACGAAACACTAGCCCCCAATTTAATTATACTTATTACTATAGAGGTTATAAATTCCAACTCCTATTTACTGGCTTCTGCGGCAGTTTCATGCCCAATCCCAATTATAAGCGGGTGTCATGTCAACGGAAAAATCAACCAGCTCTAACAAAACCTCAATTATCCTAAAATGCTTTTACCTAAATCCGGCTTAAAATTGTACAATTAAAAGTCATCCCTTACAACTTTTACACTCACCTTGAGTTAACAAAACGTCTCAAGTTTAACTCGAGTCTGAAGCAAGTAGTCTCTTAATTAACCATCGTTTACCTAAGCTGGCTAATGATAGAGAAAGGGACATTGACAACTTGAAACTTCGTTGGAGTTGAATTATTTAATTTGATTAATAAGGAAGTCGAAACGGTAATTGGGTATGACTTGTAACTCTGCTGTTGTGTTGGATTGAAGTCCCACGGAGCATAGGATCTTTTGATGTTGGTTCATTAGTGTATTAGTTATTTATACTTGTTATAGCAATCTACAAACATTTTATTAAATTATTTTTTTCACTTAAGTACTTATGTTACATGCCACCATGTTTTTATCATCAATAAACTGTACCAACCATAACGTCGGGAATGTATAATTTTATTATTATTATTATTATTGGTTGATAGACGAGCAGCATGACTGCTGATGTGTCTATATCCACAGTGTCGGATTCACTACTAAAGTTCATTTTTGTAACAGTGATAGTTTGTTAGCTCGTAACCAGTTGTTGTTGTTTTTTCAATTTTTTAAAATAAGTAAGGTGAATTGTTCTTTTTGTTTGGCAATACTGGCTTCGCATGATAGAGCGTAAGACAGCTGAGCAGGAATAGCTCAACGGAAAAACCATCAGTCCCATAGTGATAGAAAGCCAATAACTGTATAAGAAAAGAAAGACGAAGGACCCGTATTACAGAACGATGCTCAGTAGTCGATCGGTGCTCAGTCAAGATTTACTTCACAAAATGATACGGACTTTAGTATTTGGTTTACTAGTAGAACACTACGGTGTACCTAAACCTATTGGATATTAAAAAATAAACAGAAGTTTAAAGGGTACTTCTGTTGTTATATACCTATTCTATAATTATAGTATAATAAACAGAGGCACAAGCTCAAGATACATTACACTCATCACAGCTTTCGTAATGACTATTGCGAAAGTTTAGAAGCACTTGCGTAACTATTTCATCATATTAGTTTATTTCAAAGTAATAATAAAAGCCATAAAACCATTAGGAAAATTGCTCACTAAATATAATAATTTAGAAGTTATATCTGCAGCCTGGCATTTTTGTTCAGTATAAAAAAGCTATTTGAATTGGTAAAAAGAAACCCTTTTGAGTTATACGCTGGGGTGCTCTCAAATCGAAATAAATTCGGTTTGTATCGAAAGCAACAAGAGGCAATTCCCTTTATTGCTGCGTACATAGAAAAAATATTGTGAATCACAACGGCATAAATCTTTAAACCTGGATTTTTATTCTTATTTGCATTAGACGATTCAAACTTGTCCTAATAAAATTGAATGTTTGGGTGGACCAATATCAGCATGAACATTCACAAAACACATACCTATAGATAAGATATATGAAATATACCACATATTATTATAATTTAATTAAGTACTTACTGAAGCTAAAAATGGTGTTTGCTATGTTGGTATTCAAATAAATAAATAAATAAATATTGTTTCCATTTGGGAAAAAAAATTATAACCTTTATTACCGTACCATCCATTCATCCTTTTTTCGTATCTTTTTCCCATTCGCTTTGATCTACCCAAGAACAGGACGTGAAACTAATTAACCAGTGCGCAGCTGGGGTCAACTATTTCACAATAAAATCTTATAACCCTACTGCCATATTATTCCGTCACAAATCCAGCCCCTCGTGCTTTTTGATGAGAGAATTTTCTACCCATTTTTTTCGTTCTAACGCTAACATTTACCACTAGGCTGCGAGTCTATATGAGCGTGGAACTGTGGAATTCCTGGCGTCCACTTCACGGGACATAAAGCTTTTATGGAGATACACGGTCGTCCCGTGGGCCAATTTATTCTATGACCCGCCCGCACTGCCAGCTGCTGACATATGCCCCAGACATATACTTCATTCAGACGCGTTTCCACCGCGCAAAACCTCGGATTCCGATCTCGCTATTCATTATTCTTTGGTTCTTTATTGCGCCTTTCTTCATTATTGCTTGTTTACTCTTATAGGCGATAAATAGAGGTTAGATGGTTCGGGGTTCAGGCTGCGGCGACGTTTATTACAAAAGTTATAGAACTGGCACCAAATACCTACAGGGCAGCGTTAATATTGTCACTCAATCAATATTAAAAGAAAGGTGATGTTTATGCTCTAATAGCCGAACTGTTCTTATAATATCTTCAATTCAAAAGCTTGACAATTTTTTCCCTTGCTGCACTTACTTAATTAATGTACCTATTAGTAGTTTTTACGGATTTTGATGTTTGTATGATACTGTTGTTTCCTTGGAATAGCGTAATATATTTATGACTGAATTGCCCCGGCTTCGAACTGGTTAATTAGTTAATTTTATGCCCTAACCCTGTTCGCCCTGTCCCACATGCCTCCCTTCTATTGCCGTCCTATCCACTCATCCTTTCCCCCTAAATTTTGCCCTTATACTTCAACGTTAACTGTTTCCAATTACATATCTATTTCTTCGTATTTATAGGTACAAGAAGAGTAGTAATACCAATTCATGTGCACGTGACCCAGCAAATACCCACAACGATCAAAAGTATTACCCTAAACCATTAAATTGTAAAAGACTTGTAGCAACAAACAACAAAATCTGCTACAACAACAGAGCACCATCAACAACGCTGTAAATTGTAAAGCTTCGCCTTGTTTTCGGCGTGGACCGCGGATTAACTGGAACAAGCTTAAGGTGCTTTATAAGTTCGCGCCATTCCAAAGTCAATTTTAAAGTTATTTGCATATTTCGTGTTTTCCGGACGAGATTGGTTCCGTATCCCGCCGATATTCCAATATTCATTAAGGCGGATACCGATCGGTTAGGTAACTCTGCTTTAGGTAAAAATTAAACGTATTTTTCTCGGCTTAGGGAAGGATACTACAATGTTCGTGGGAATTAAGCTGAATTTGTATGAGGGTTCAATTTTATCCGATGACGAAATGGATTGGCGGCTGTTTTAACAAAGCTGTTTTGTCCTTTATTCTGTTATTTTATTTTTAATCATGTGACGTATTCGTAATAAATAATGCGGAATTCAAAAACGTAACTTTAGAAAAAATATACATAAAATCTTTTCACAAAATCCCCAGTTCCAAGACAAACTGAAAACTAAACCATTCCTTCGCATAGTCTCTCTCGAAATGTGCGCCGCCAATCGTGAAAGCAATCTCTTTAATCAAATCAGCACAGTGATTGTTTTCGGAATCCGAAGCCCCGAACAGAAAACTAACATCAAAGCGTAAGTAAGCAATTCAGGCGACATGAGAAAAGCTATGAATGTAAATCAAGTGGAACCTCATCAAAGTTGGTGACGGCCCGTAGGCGCTCCCAAACTCATTTTCATATTACGCTCGCTCCGCGATGCGCGCGCCGGATTAGGCGAAACTTTAATGCCCTTTTCGCTTACGTTGGATTTTTTCCGAGTTGATTAGGAAGGGCGGATAAAGGCCAGATTTTAGAGTGTGTTTTTTGAATGTGAAATGCGAGCAAAAATGCAGAGGCAACCCTTTTTGTGATAAAACGCAAAATACAAGGCTTTTCAGAGAGTGGAACATTCTGCACAAAATTTCCGTGGAAACCATAGACTTAGTATCAAATAGAGTAAATTATGTGATGGAAACTATTGAAAGTGCCCTACTTCTGTAAGCAATGCGTGTCCAAAATTTCATCCAAACCACTTCAACCGTTCTGACAATAATAACACAGAAACTACGAACAAATATATGCATATAATATATGCATGCTTTGCAGGGCAGGGCGTATTGTGTATTTAAATTATTGCGGATATTTTCCGGGACAAAAATATCCTGTACCATATGGTCTTGTTTAGTGTAGGTACGGTATAAAATCTATAAAATTTCATTCAAAGCAGTTGATTGTTTTTGTTTGAAAAATATAGACAAAATAAAGCTATCAGAAAAAGATTGGAACCACAAACCATCTAATTAATTAACATTTCGATCTACTCTACCTTACTTAGGTACTGCATCTACTCTTAGTTGGCTGATTGTGAAAATACCTGCAGAGTTCAATTCTTTGAAACTCTATCCTTGATTACAAACTCGGATTGGATTTCCGATAGTAGGTATCTTGAAAATTTGCAATAGAAAGTTATAATAAAAACAAGTGTTTTTGAACCAGACTACTTCTACTTTTTCTTTTATTAAGTAATTGAATATACAAACCTTGTGGTTTGTCTCGCTTTTTATACACAATTTTTATCACCCCATTTGGCCCTTGTTTTTCTACTTAAATTATATTTAGGTCCTGCTCTGAACTACCTGTTTCGTATTAATTAGGTAAAGCAAAATATTCAAGTTTTTCTCATGGAGCTATTATTTCATCCATGGTTTTTCTTGAAGCACAAGCAGTTTGTATTTTATTTATTCTAACGAATTTACTTTTAATGTATGGAGTGTACAAAAATATGACGAATTTACTTTGTGTACAATAAACTGTACTTACATGATAAAATATTAAAGTTTTTTGGTTAAGTATAGAACAGCCTAAATATTTCGAATGCTCATGGAATTAAGTAAATGTCTATGTAGGACTGTAGGTCTCTAGGTAAAATATATCTAAATAGAAATTTGGGTTTCTCGTACAAAAAACCTTTGTGGAATATTTCACTAAGCAAAATAATATGAACATGGAACGAAATGCTTTTTATTTCCATTTGTATGAATATGAAGATGAAAAGAAATTTATTACTTTAGCTCATATCATATGAAGTGCCTATAGTAAAGGAAAATAAGAGTAGGTACTTATATCAGAAAAGAAGTTTTATTAACGTTTCGACAAAGGGTTATTTTGAAAGGGAGTATGATAGTTAAAATAGTAGGTACAAACACTCACACAGTAATAACGAACGAGTATATTTTAGTTTGGTGAAAAATAATACCTAAAACTAGAACCAATGGGTAACGCCCAGTAATTTGCCGGTAACACGCGCACTTCACAGTACCTACCTAAATAAAACCCACAAAAAATTATTAAGCAGTGTTCTCAAATCTATAGTAAAATATTGCAACTTTTTATACAACATATTATTCATAGCATAAATGCATAGTACATATATGTAGACATTAACATTAACAGTTTTTGAAGCATGAATAAATAAACAGAATAATAACGCATCCGGAGTCCCAGGCCTCGTATTACACTTCCAAAGCACATCCTAAGTGTGCCTGATGAAAACTTGAACAGTCAACTATAACGCCTCACGGTACCTACAGTAACAACCTAACCTCACCCCAAGTTACTTACTTAATTCAATGGAAACCTAATCAAATATTTCACAATTATTACATCGCATTGTATCGTCATGAAGAAAAAGATAAACGCTGCGTGACAGAGCTAGAAACAAACTACAACCGATTGAAAGAAAGAAAGAAAGAAAGAAAATACATTTATTCAGGACATCACAAAACACTACATTACAATACACAATAAAAATAACATAAGAAAATAGAAAATTCAAACATACAATATTAGCACATATTAACACCACCGTAAACCGTGTAAACATCACCGTGCCAATCCAGCTCTGATTGTGTTTTTAATTGCTCTAAAGCTCCGACGGTTGAGAAATAATTAGTATGGAACTTAATTTAAACCAAGAGTAGTGCAGAAGATAATATAGTACCTGCTTACTTTATTGGAATTTTGATTTCAGTTTTACTTTGGATAAAAACAGTTATTTTGTTAACTAGATGTAGTTTACATCAAAATCATAGCTTGGAAGAAATTAGAAACGATGGATAAAATCGGAATTACATTATATACCTCGTCAATCAATCACGGAGAAAAATACTTTGCATAAAATGACATGACATGAGGGTTCTATGACATGACTCATGACATGATTTGTGTGCGTATTCTAGCTAAATAATATCTTAAAACTTCATCAAAATGGAAATGCAGTTTGCTGCTCTGTACAGTGATTAATGGAATTCAGTAGTTTTTTGTAAATATAAAATCATGAGGACGTGTTTAAGGAGGTACCTAATTCGTTCAAGCGTTTAAAAACAGAAAACTAATCCAATATTATCTCCGAAGTCCTAAGTTCCTAAATTAAACTACCCTCAACTAAAAAAATATTATCATTGCGTCTCTCAAGCGTTATCTACTAAAAGCCAACTAAAAGAATCACGCGGATCCCTCCGGGATACGTTGGATCGCAAGTAACATTAAAATAGTTCTCATTTTTACATAAAAATAATCTGAAATACTACTAAAGATTCTAGTTTTACAAACACCTTCATAATATTGGTTGCGTTGCCCGTCCCGCTTGTTCACGTGTCTCGTTAGGCTCCGCGCACACTTGGCGGTACGTGACTAGTTGAACGTGACGCGACGGAGAATTTAATATTTGTAAACTCAGCACAGTCTAGGACTTAGAAGATTGACGTTTTAAATGAACTTGAAGATTCAAAAACGTACACAAGCTAAAGCGAAGATGTGCAACGAATTATAAGTATTCTATTTACCACTTGTTGACTAGGTACTTATACGTGAACAGTTAAATCGGATTACTTTGATCGAGGCATTTTTACACGTAATAGTTGTTTAATATTACTTTTTTTTTTGTTTAATTTTGGTTCCACACAAAAAAGATGCGTGGGACAGATACATAAGTCAAAAATTATTGAAATTAACAACAGCTGTGTTGGTTATGCAGGTGCTTTTTTCGTAAGCCCTTCAGCAGCTAAGTACCTACTCTATCTGGCTCTCTATTTTCATCGTGACGCTGCAAAGGTCAGCACAGACAAAACGCATCACCAAAAGTATTCAAAAATTTCTGCTATTCAAAAATTAGAAGAAAGATAGTTTATTGAGTCTTGTAACGATCCAGGGTGTCTCGTGACGTCACAAATATTAGAAATATTTTTCAGTTTAAAAAGAAAAACAATATTATTCAATCAAATCATTTAACAAGCATATAATAATCCAAAAATAAAGCAAATATTCGTTTTATACTGCACTAACTGGTATAGGACATGGAGATAGGTGTAAAAGTAGTTATTTAAACGTAAAATGAGGTAATATTAGAAAGCATAAAACCTCTTTAATTATATTTCATACTAAAATCGCGAGCTAGCAGTCAAGAAGGTGTCAAAAAAGACTTTTCAAAGAATTGCAGATTGGGAGTGGTGATGAGGAAAAAGAAAAAAAAAAGATGGCAAAATATAGTTTTTTCCAGGTTTATTGTATTACTAAAAGATGAAAAGAAATCCATGGAGTGAAGAAAATCAATCAGCAAGAAGGAACGGAGCAGTTCTATTTAAAACAGGAATAATGAATTAATATTACTTAAGACCATCAGGTTCAAAGGGAAGTACTTCGCTATATTTAGTCTGTGGAAATTGAAAGGTGAAATCTTCTAATTCATTGTTTAGTAGGTGTAGTTCTTTAGTATTTGAAGATATACACGGACGGAAAATGTTTGCTGCTGAGCGAAGCGCTTTCCTGGTAGGTTGATGTTGAGTGAAAATGCTTATTGTAGGACAATATCGTTGTGGACATCACGCTGAGCGGATGATCCGATGATGGCAGATGGTTTTAATGTACAGAAGGGAAATCCAATGCTATTCTTTGCATATTTCCTAGTCGACAGGAGCTAAGATGATGATGAGTGTAGATGCGTATTGTAGCACAAGATCATCGTGGACATCACTCTAGGCGGAAGGTTTGATGATGGCAGGGGGATCTAATGTAGAACGGAAACTAGTGTTATTTACTGCATATTTCCTTAGCCGGCAGAAGCCTAGCGATATTCACATTTTTTTTGACTCAATCCTAACTGGATAAAAATTGGGAATAATGTTGTAGTTCGATTTAGTATAAGTTCATAATTATTTTCTTAGCAGGTTGTTGTTGTGATCACGGAGATGATCGAAAGGTCTTATTCTTGCACGAAGATTGAAGCATATTTTTATATATATTTAGCACACTAACGTTATTACAACATACAATGTTGTCATGGATTCAGCAAAAGCAGGTAGAGTTTTCTTTCGTCGGAACATGAAGGAAACACAGAGGTGGAGAGGAAATCTTTTCCCTATTTATTTATTGTAAGTATCACGAGCGTATTTGAATATCATTCTAGTAAATTCAAAATAGGTAATGTTTTCATGCGCCTATAACGTAAAAACGGGGAAATTAGATTAAGGTCTTCCGTAATAGGTAAAAGGTATTTATCTCGAACAAGTCAGTGGCGACTATGAGCTGGAAGATGCGGCTTGGACCAGTTCCTCACTAGGTGGACGCCTTCAAGATAATGATGATGATGGTGGTGATGATGTTGATGATGATGAGGTTTGACCTGGTCAGAGCGTGGGAAGCCAATGAAAGCGGAAGACTAACGGCTGCACAGTGCGACATGGGTTTATGATGATGCTGGTGATGATGATGATGGTGTTGATGATAATGACATCTTCAGGATGTTGATATTGAGGGTCTAAGATAGGATCTTATAAGATAAGATGCAATATATTTATTTATCTCAAATCTATGGGCATAGTTCAGTTTGGTGAAGTTTAGATTTGACATTGTTTTAATGAATTTTCAATAAAAACATTAACTTTTATTTTACAACTTTATAATATTTTTCAATAGTTAATTATTGTCCTTCGTATTTATATGGGTCAAGCGTAAGCAGTACCTTGTTAGTGACTCCTTACCACACGGATAGGATAGCTAATTGTATAAATTCGAATGAGAATAACGTCTTGTTGATAATTGATATCAATAATATATTTACAACTTACAATACATACACTTTGTTCTACGGATCAAACATAACTTTAGCATATTTCATTATACTGAAATACGTCTTAGATATATGGATGATTTCTATGAAAGTTCAGGAGAAGCAAAGTCAGCCTGAGAATTCATAAACGGTTCAATGTCTATAGTATACAAAATATATGCATAATATTATTATAATATCAATAAATACGGGTATGGAAACGATTAGGAATAAATGAAATGAAATGAAATGATCTTTATTTCCGACACACAATATCGCGAAAGGAACAATATAACACGGAACATAAAATAAGAAACTTATATAAATATACTAATTATACTCTGAAGCGATATTGCACGATGTCAGAAACAGATCCCGGCTCAGCTCAGCATTCAACTTATTATCATTGTGTAATTACTCCGAAATAAATGTCCTGAGTTTTTATTCAACATTATTAATCTCCATTTCATGTCGGCCGAATCTTCGAGAGAGGAGCAGAGGTTCCACACGGCGAGTTTGCGCATAATACATAACCTACGGGCTCTTCTTTGTAGAATTCAGCAAGACATGTCTGATTGTCATTCATCGAAACTTATTTAAAAAGGTCATGTATATCTCATAGATAATAGTATTTAATCTCGATAGATGTATTAACTCTAAATTTACAGTTTTCCAAAATGTTATATAGCATCGTAATTCGACCTTATAATTATTGTAAAATCATATATTGTTAAACCAAAAAGAATTTAAAAAAAAAAGAAAGAATAAAAAAATAAACCCTGAGGAGTTTCTTTGGGCTTCTTCTCAATCAGGAGTAATCGAAGTTTCCGGATATATTTTTAAAACTCAAAGTTAGTTATGAGCGACAAAATAATTCTAACATTTAATTATATATTCTGAGTACTAAAATTCAATAAAAGTATTTTGGTAAAGTAAATTCTAAATTCATAATCGTTTGAAATAACTTTCTTAATAAATAATTTGAGTTTTACTTATGTTTTTATTTATTAATCTATAATATAGAGCATAACGTAGGAAAGTAAGGGTAACGAATTCTAGACTATCATCATAGAAGGCCACTTTAATAAACCAGATTTAGCTTTAGGATTAATTTATAGTTTGGAATTGGGGCTCAGAAGATGGCGTGATAAGCAGAAGAAGTTTATCATGACTTCGCTAATATGTTTAAAATAGGCGTAAGGGAATGGTAGAATGGGTTGTAAGCATTTCCGGTAGGAATGATAACATTTTTGTAACTAGTGGGAATTTTTGGGCCGAATAGTGGAAGTGTAACAAACGGGAATTTTATATTTTTTAGATAGTATTAGTTAAGAGATTCTGATATATACACTTGAAGAATGGTTCTGAAGGTCTATTATAGGAAGTACTTCAGGTTTTCTAAATTAGGTTAATATGAGTTGTTTTGTGGGGATTTACGTTTAGATTGCAGTGAATAGTAGGATAATGGATATTCTAATCTATTAAATTATTCGTGTATTGATTAAGTGTTAGTAAGGAATTGTCTCATTACTTTAAAAGGATTTGGATTACTACATTATCACAACGTACGGGTTCTACCACTATTAGGAGACGATCACTTGGCCATAACAAATTTAAAACAGACAACAAGCTTAGGTTAATTTTAGGTTCTTTTCTATCGATATTGATTATTGTTAGCGGTTATTTAATTTCAATTTATTAGGATAATTTAAACTTAGGTAATTAAGTTCGGTAAATTAAAGATACAACTATAATAATTATAGGAAAATAGGGGAATAGGGGGGTTAGGGGGGGGGGGTTCTTACAGTCTTAAGTCTGTAATCGATGGTGAATCTGGGTATTTATATTCACAATATAATTTAACATGCCACTATTAAACTCGTTTATAATTTAAAACTGGTATAAGACCGGTATCAAAATACGTTAAAGAACAGTGTTTTAAACATAAATATACCGTAATTTAAGTAGCAACGTATCTCAATACAGATTTTTCAAAAAGCTGATGTGTTTCTTTTACAATAATTATACTTATAATAGTGACGTGAAACCCATTGATTCAATTAAGCTGTTTAACGGCTTACCTTTGTGTTTGCAGCCCGCATGGAATCTGTAACAAATGAATAAAGATTTAGTAAATCATAGGAAATAATAGATCCTCAAGATTGCGATTTGCGACAAACTGGCGCTGTCTGACGCGCGGTTTGATGTGACTATCTTCTTGGCTGCTACCGTGCCATAAGTCGCGTAAACGTTGAAACAAACCCGTTCAGCCTACCCCTACCTACCTTACCTGTTTCACTAATTCTATTTTGTTCCCCCAGGTGAACATAGTGTCATCAAGTTACGATACCAGATGGTTTATTTGGTATCAATGTAACAGAACAAAAAAAAGTAAAAAAAGAAGGTAAGAAAGGAATTTTCACCCTACAGATGGACTAACGACATAATTATAGATGCTAGAAGCAAGCAGCCGCTGAAAGTGGCGCCCTTTGAGAGACGCCTTATAATTATGTTAACAGTGCATGTCTTCAAACGGAGATGACGATGAATCTTTTTTGTTTTAATTTGAATTCTTAATTGTAATTAATTATTTTAGTAATTATTTGAATACTTTATGGTTTTACGGAACTGTAACAAATGATTAATGCATAGGTCTTAAATAAAATTAACCTTGCCTGTAAAATACACGCCGTGAGATAATTTCGCCGTAACATATTCTCGATCGGGGGGAAAGTCCAATTTAAGACGGTTGAACAAAATACCTAACGCAGAAATAAAAAAGTATCATAGTCTTCAGCCTAGCTTATAATTATTACATAAAATAAACCAGAAACAAAGAAAATCATGCTAAATAACAGAAGACCACAAAATAGCGAAGCAAACTTCTCTCATCGAACTGATGCAAAGTCGACTCAATCACGACTCAAACTCTGCTAAATGGGTTACGAAAGTTTCGCGCACAATTAAGTTCTGTGGGAATTCTGCGGATTGACAGAACCTCGTTAATAAACAAGGAAGATGGGAACAAGCATAAGTACAGGAAAAGCGGAAAATGTCACCAGGCTGTATATAAAAGAAAGAAAGAAAATACATTTATTCGTGACAGTAACGCACAACATTACACTACCGACACGCCATTACAAAACAATAATCGTGATAATTAGACAGCTGAAATTTTCACAGATGATGTATTTATGTGGCCGCTATAACAACAAATACTAAGAAACAGAATAAAATAAATATTTAAGAGGCTACCATACAACAAACGTGATATTATGCTCGTTTTATAGATAATGGTACGGAACCATTCGTGCGCGATCCGACTCGCACTTTGCCAGTTATCAAAGTTTATCAGGCACCTAGTCTGCTGGCACTAAATGGTACAACGAATCAGCATTGCTATTCAACGGGACAATGCTGCTAGCATGCACTCTATCTACTCTGGTGTGCTGGGCTGGGCATTTGAACTGTCTATAGATAGGTCATCGCAGCTTGTATACAATCAAAATGAATAAAAAAGTAGATAGTATAGCCATAGCATTTAGTTGTCGTTGGTATTAGTGTTCAGTTAGTTTAAATAATAACTGCATACTGGCCGTTAATAAAAAGAAATTAAAACAATATTTTTATTGATTTTTGATTGAGTGGCACAGCGTTTGGGATGGTAATGACGCTTAACATCAAGCGTTCAGGCGAACCGTCTCATTCAAATAATTTTAAAAGTATTTTATAGTAGACCGTTACCATCTGAGCCATCACTGCATCCCTTTACGTAATATCAAATAAAACGTAATTAAAAATTCCTAGGGTAACTAATTGACGAGCTTCTGCGCTCTTTTGACTACTTACTAATTTATAATTTAAAGAACTTTGTAAGCATCATAATTTACGTGACATCAAAAGTACCTAAGTTATACTTAATTTAAAAAGCAACACAAAAAGGGCATAATTTTCACCATTTTATTGGTGCTCTACCACAGAAATAGTGCCATAGCTCTAAGGCTAAAAATTTTTTAGTAGCTATATTATTGTAGTTATTTAAACAATAAAAAATGGGGAATGTGATGAATAAACAGTAATTTTTATAGATATATACCTAGATATTTAGTATAGTGTGAATGTTGTACATAAAAAATAAAACAACATAGTAACTATAATAATAGATAGCAATACGAAATAATTTAGATAAATATAGGTACCTATAAAGATGATTCTCATTCCCATGAGAATATAGATATTTATGTAATGTAAAAACACTTGTTTGTCTATCGCAGCCCTACACAAATGATTTTGGTGCGAGAGCCCACTGCAAAAATATCTACGTCACGTCATAGGGTACCCCAACAGTAGATAGTTACCCGACACTTATTAAACATGTAAAAAAATCAGGTCTGCCAGTGCCGATGTGCCATTATGGAAATAAATGTTTTTCTATTTGTATTTGGTATAACAATCGTAAAACGTCACCGTATTTCGCGTTTGTATGGAGATTGAGCTATAACATTCGTTTGGTTTCAAACATATGCGATATTTACGGTAATACGGCTATTTTCTTATGTGATCTGACGTTTTATGATATTCGTGTTATAAGATATTGAAATGATGGTTAACTTAAAAGATTGGTAAACAAAATTCAAATTGCCCATACTTTTTAGATGGGAAATTGGAGATTTTATTTAAAAAATGTGCCAAAAATAAAAGCCTATAATAAAACTGGACAAAAAGGAATGAATTGGGTCCGTAGCTCAAATTCCACGTGGGAAAAGTCACGTAGCCAGTTTAGCATTAAAACTTGTTTAATCGTATTTTAGTCAAATAATAGTGACCGAGCTACCGAAAACATTTTCATTACATGAATTCGATTCATTTGAATTCGAAACGGTGGTTAAAAGATCGAAAACGACAAACGATTCTTCATTCGATTTCCAATCCGTTGGTAGCACACATCAATAAAACATAACTCGCACCAATGCATAATTCACGATCAAAATCAAATGAGATACTTGACACTTTCGTCGGGGACAAAGAATGGATCGTTTACAACTGTCACAGACATTCTACTCTTGTGCACCGCACTTATCGCCCTCTGGGCTCTGTCTGTAGGGGTGTCACTTCACTTCTAAGTTTTGTATTTCAGTTTCAGCTAATACTTACCAAACAACACAGTTTTGTCAAAAATGCAAGCTAACAAACATTGCTTAATTTTCAGATTAATTGTAAAGGGAAAATTTGATTCATGAGCGGGTCTTGAACCCGCGTTCATCCATCCCTCAAGCCGGCATTTTCTTTACTTAAGCTACCGTGACAAGTGTCCGAATTTTCCCTTACCTTTTTACAACCAACTTACGGGGTTGGTAGCGCCATCTATTGAATAATTCGGACATGATACCATTTGTCACGGTAGCTTAAGTAAAGCATATCCCGGTTTGAGGGATGGATAGATGCGGGTTCAAGTCCCGTTCGTGATTCAAATTCTTTTACAAATGAATCTCTAGATTACGCTGAGCAGGCGATACTGCTATAAACATCATAAAATTTAGATTAAATTTGTTTTTATTCATTCTGAAAAAAAATCTAGTACCTCTACTTTTAGGTACCTATCTGCAATAATTTTTTCTGATTTTTTCGTAAAATGTTCAAGTTTTCAGACTTTCGTGAACTTGTAGAATATTAACGTTAGTATCGTTAGCACGAATTAATTGAAGTTAGCTAAGTAAAACATATTTTTCACATGAATAATTCAAAGATTTCTTCCATTTGTATAGGACAAGTAGCGTGAACGATAAATTTCTATCCAACTTTTTGTATCAACTTTGAGTCTTGTTCATTAAAAGTTGGAAAGTAATGATGTTCTTCTCGTGTTTGTTTTTCGAAGTGACATGCGTGACTTTGTAATTTTTCAGGTTGGTTTATCTTTCTAATAAACCAACTATAAACGAAGTAACTACATTGTCTAAGGTTTAGGAATCTTAAAAACTAACTGAAACAAATTAAGTTGACATAGTTTTGTGTAATCTGTAAAGAGAGCCTGCTTAAAAACTAACGGCTGAGCGTCATTATCATCCTGTCATAAAGTATATCAATAAATAATAATATACTTATTAAAAACTAAAAATAATCGTAAATCAAATACCAATTAAAAGTAAGTTCCGGCAACCCTTGCGAGAGAAAGCTGTGATGTAACTGCATATAAAAAGAGATGGGCAAATGGGCGTCCATTGTATTGACACGCGCAATTATCTACTCTGTGGTTATGAAAATAGCTTTTCCGAGAAAAGTAGAAATCGACTAAGACATCTAACAACAACGACATGTTTACTTTATTATTATTAATAAATACTCATATAACGTGGATCATTTCAATACCAATATTGTTTTAGGAAGTGGTCTATTTAGCTAAATACTAATGGAATATCGAACATAGGCCTGTGGTTTGCGGTCTGACTCCAGTGGGGGTAGTAGTTTGTCAAAACAATGAAATAGGTATGCTTTACTATCTATATTGACTAAACAATATTATTTGGTGCTATAGTGATGATTTTAAAATTACCCATTAGAATTAACTTTGTAAGTGCCCCACATAATCCAATATTGTGGTTGTTTTTTGGCGCATGCGATGGTATCTCTAATGCAATAAATTGTATTGAACTTAGGTATGAGGAGTATTTAGTATATTCATTAATGATTTATTATTAAGTGTTAAAAAACTGTTGGCCGTCTAAACAGCAAATTTTTCCAGACGTGAGGAGGAGAAGATGTATGTACTTATTATCATGCTAACAGTCTTGACGTTTTCCTATGTACAACCTTTTAGAGACAGGCATTTGGTAAAACCATCGATGACCAAAATCATGACGTCAACCGTAGTTAAACTAATGTCGTATTATATTACCATTGATTACACAAATATTCAGCTTACCAAACCCGTTAACAGCACGCAATAGGATTACCATGTTTGGCATACAAAGCCTACCTTTAGACACGATTAGTCCATTCCGATTCGCAGTCTTAATAGGATAGGACAAGGATTATGTGGGTACGGATTATTCAGGGTACCTCTCATTTGGCTTATAGCGTTCGGCCGGAAAATTCCAAAATTCGAGCGGACCCGCCCAGCGGCCTCTAGTGAATAGTTTATGATACGTTTGCAACTTGAATATACATGTGCCACCACGCCTTTTGGTATCATGTTTGGGAAGCTATGTTTTGTTTGTATGTTTCATTTTATGGAACGATCTCATCTGTGGCTGCGGCAGGGTGCATTAATAACGTGCGGTCGCTTTTGCTCGTTTCGTATATTTGAGGTTCAGAAACTAAGAGCATGGAATGTTCTGTGTGAATTTAGTAGCCAGGTCATCGACCCCATAAACAATCAAAGCTAAAGGTTACAATGATTATAAACACTTTTATCCATTTAGAGACCACCCAGATTTAGACGATCTATTCCAGATTTACATTTATTATATATAAAATGTTGATTTAAAGTGTTAGAACAAGTGCCTTTCCCAACTTCTTCCCAATTATCAACTCTAGTACTTTGATATAGAGATACAAATAGAATATTACTTAGTTACTCTTACATACCATTCACTTGAACTTCCAAGAAATTGAGACGTGACCGTCCTTAAAAACTGTGCTGAGATAAAGAGTCACGGAGATCTGGTCCCGTTGTGTGACCTTGATTGCAATGGTCGTAGGTTCTCAAAACCTGCTCTGGCAATGTCAATTCTACCGTTTTTATTTTACTTTTGTACTTACTTTTCAGTACGCTATTAGCAGTTAAAAATACCTATGTATATTTTAATTATAGAGGTGTAGACGTTACCATTACAGCAATAAATAGACTCTACCTCAATTCTTAAATATATCTAATTAAATTATTAAATCCCAAAATTACGACGTTTTTGCGTGCCAAAACCAAATTCAATTGTTACCTCGCAGAAATTCATCTGATAGAGAAACGTCTATAGGTGTAGTGAAATTTCGCTCAAAAAAAATATACTAAATTATTATTATGATGTCTATGATATATTTTTTTATGTGAATGAATGACGTGGTGAGCTGGTCGTTCACCTGATGTTAAGCGACACTGCCGCCCATAACAGTTACAGTGTCACTCGGAACTTTAATAAAGTCTCGCGTGACACTGCACTGCGCACGTCATCCTGAGACATCACACAGTCTAGTAATCAGATCACTAGACTGTGTAATCAGGCCATAAAGTCTCATTTGGCCAGTGATTTCACTAGCTACAATGCCCTTTAAACCGGAACACAGTAGTGCTTGCACACTACTGCTTGGCGGCAGAACACCTGGCAAAGCGCAAAAAAAACTACTATAATATTCAAATTTTGTGTGGTTCAGAGTGATTCTGTGTGATATTGTGTGGCATCTGTCTACCAGCCAAATAGTTTTATTATAAGTGATTTTGCTTATTAGTTTAAGCGGAAATACACTAGATACCTATAACCCAAATGTCCAAATGCACTAATTCTGTTCATTTCGTTCTAGTATCATTTAACAAAGCAATCACAATCCGACTATAAGTTAATCTAGTCACAAAACTAACGCGAGAACCACACGATAGTCTGATAGCCATCTCTAGAGTATACCTACACATTTTGTAGACAAAGAGTCACGTCAAAAATATCTGAACAGTTGAAATATAAAACGTGCACATGATTATTAAATCTTTGTTATAATAAGTTGGCATTCGTGACTAGGTTTTTGTTAAATTAAGTTGGTTTATTTTTGCCTAGTACTTGAGTTTCAGTTTGGGCTAATAGTCTGGTAGTAGGTAAACTAGACTTTTATTATCATTCCTTAGAAGGCTGCTGTTAATATGTCTATAATCATTAATTATGAATCAAACTCTGTGGTAATAGCACTTTTATTACCACAGAGCTTTGAAAAATATGACGCTTCCTGAAGCATTTTTTCTGTGTCTATTACAATGCCCCTTTCAACTTTCAAAAACAACCTGTCGAACCATGTATCGAAACGTAGCAAAAATATGCTAGGTCTGTGAGTCTGTGGACAAACCAGCAATTCCTAGGTCTATGTCATCTTTTTTAAACAGCACAGCGACATCGAAATTGATTGTTTCGTTAGTCGTTTTAGAATTTTGCTGCAGTTTCGCAGTGCGACTGTTTGCAACAGTGTTATTGTCAGCGGAACAAACATAAAAAGGAGTGCTGGCTCACTATAAGTATATCTCAATCGGGATTTTTTTCACAGCGTTGATAAAGGATGTTGAAGAAAAAAGATCTCTGAAAAAAAACAGAAATGGTAAAAGCTCCTACGTTGCTTGCCTACTCATACGTCACCATTGGTTTATTATTCCTTGGAATAAAGACTCAAATTCTCTATACCAAGAGTTCGAAGGGGATTTTGAAATTCGCGGTATTTTTTTCGTGTTCGTTTTTCCAAAACATTTTACTAAAAAGCTTCGAGTATCTAGCCAAGATTCTTGGAGATACATATTATTATACCAATACTTACTTGCCAGTGTAAAGATAGACAACAAAATCTACATTATAACAGCAACGAACAAGACTCTGTTAAGTAAATAAGCATTCACCTAAGTCCGTAAACCTCCACCATCGTCCGGTTCTTAGCATTCGCTGCATTTCCATAATAGATACCGACGGGCTTAAAGGATCCGACATTGTATATACAATTAGTACTAAAGTGGAACACAGATCTCGTAAATATTTAAACAGTGTTTAGGTAAAAGAAGATAGGTTCCTACGATTCTTGTGTTATCTATAATACACGAAAGAACTCCAAACGACATTATCTGTTATTGTGGATGTTAATTAGTTCACAGTATTTGTATTAGAATCACATTTCCGTTTTGTAAATTCCATCGAATTTCACGTCGGTAAGTATTAAAAAACGCATTTCTTATTTTTCTATTCTAAGTGACACCGTTCATTTAAACTTAAGCTCTATGCATATATTTTTACTATAATTTTATCTCAATTGCCCCGTTTTATTTTTTAATTACCATTTTACCGGAAGATGACGATTTTTTAATCAAATAAGCCTTAAATAGCCTTTGGTCACATTTTTCCTAATGTTACGTAACAATCATAATCATTATTATGGCCAGAGTACAGTACGTAGTAGTTACTACGTAAGATTATAGCTGAAGGTAGGTATGGTCCCAGAGAATAAATACCATAGTATGGTGGAAACTCAGATAAGGCTTGGTCGGTTCGGAAATCTTGTCATGTTTTGGCAAATTCATCATCATCATCATCATCATTAAAAGCCTGAAGACGTCCACTGCTGAACATAGGCCTTCCTTAGGGAGCGCCACTTAGAGCGGCTGCTCGCCTCCTACATCCATCGGCTCCTCGCGGCTTTCACCAGGTCGTAGGTCCATCTAATGGGGGCTGGCCTACGCTGCGTCTTCCAGTTCGTGGTCGCCACTCGAGAACCTTTCTTCCCCATCGGTTTGGTAAATTGCCTATCATCAATCTGCAAAATTGAGAACTGCTAACCAAGACAGACGAAAATGGTATCTTAATGGAATGGTAATCACTTAGGATACCAATATAAGTTTAAATATTAAAATAATGGGTGACCCCTGAGCTTTAATGGGCAAGGAAAATGTTCTACTATCTTCCTGTCTCTACTTTTTAAGTAGAAAATTTCTTAATAGCTTTATTGCACGAAAACTTCAGACAAAGGCAGTTAAAATATTTAATTTTAAACAGCGGGCTGAAATTGCTGAAAACGCTCCGCTTCAATTTGAAAGTAATATTTATTTAAAGGGAAACCAAAATTCAGCAATTATTATATTACAAATCTGTGCACACGAACCTAGCGGCCTAATTTAATTTGGGCTTCAGCAATTATAATTAAAATGTATCCCTTTAAATGTATCTAATTTCATTTTGGTATTTGCTGAAAGAGAATTATTAGTTTCGGCAAATGTTAATTTTCTACTTATTTATTTTAGAATGTGAAGTATAAGATTTCGCAACGGTGAATAGATAATGAATTATATTCAATATCCTTTCTTTCGGAAACGATGCATGCCGAAACCCATTGATATATGTAGGTAACTAGGTACTTGTTTAGTCAACAAAAGTCGTTTCCTTGACACGTACACCACAGATTATATAATGCTTCTGCGATCAATAATAATAATAATAAATATTTATTGAACACCATTTCACATTCTATATATATAACAACGTACAAATATTCAATACACTAAACTAAACAAAACAACTGTAACTTGAAGAAACTTTGGAGAGAGGCAATGCAACTATGTGAGAATAGCAGTGTTAAGCCAAGTCAAGAGCCCTTGGGCGGCCTAAAATTCCGACACCAAGGCTGACCTCTTGCCTACACAAGAAGAACAAGTATGGTATTAATATATTTTTGTGGCCCTAGAAATCAAGTACATTTACACCCAAACAGCCAGCGGGGTGGTCATGAAACCCTGGTTGCATTGCTCTGTAAGAGATAATTCATTTCAACTTTATGGTTTATTTTTATAATTTCAGCCAGTGAACAAGACATGAACAGTGAAGTGAGGCGTAGTGAATCCCCACTACACCACAGTCCTCAACCTTGTTCTCTCACATGGTGATGGTAAGAGAAGTGTGTAGGTCACCATCGCCATATGCGAGTTAGTAGTTGACATTTTTTGAAAACACAATCATAATCAAACCAATTATTGCTACAGGTTTTTAAAATCATGACCATGGTGCTGCTCTCTCTATTGAGCCATATATTTTTACATAATTAAAGTTATTATTAAGAAGCCATAATAAAAGTTAATGGTAGTAGCTAATATAAATGTACGAAATATAGGCTGCAACCGCGTGAAACGGTCAATGAAAGCGTATTTCTAAATTCCAAGCATTTGATTGCGGCACTGTATTAAGTGGAGTGCACACGTACTACACAATTGTGCAGCACTGTTAAGCAAACCCTTGCAGAGTTGTCGGGGAATGAGTATGGGATCCGCGTGATAAAAAAATCATGCCTTTTAGTATAAAGCTTTCAGACTTTTGGATTCGAAAAGTTTTCTGTACAATTTCCCATATAAATGACCAAAACAAATCAGATGTTCTGGACCAAAAATGGTAATTTGTCACCGTCAACTGTGTTGTGTGGTCTTTAAACTTTTGCAACAAAATATAAAACATGGCGCTATTGTAAAGGCGTTGCTGTGACCTTTTCAGAATCCATTTGTATTATCCTTGAAAGCCTATATCTTACTGCAACCTCTGACTGAAGATCAAATTGGTTCAGCCAGCGTGACGTGAAAGCCACACGGAGAAAGAGACTACATTTCACACTGTATTTTTGTATTGCTGAGTTCAATCATATCTAAGGCTCCTATAAAAACGTACGAAAATTTCTATTACCCTAAAGACTGCTTAGAATGTTGACTAACCTAATTTAATAATACTTTCACAAGAAATTGGGTACCAAACTACGCAGCTGCATCCTAAGTTACTTTACACAGTCCAGTAGCGTTAATTGACTAAACCATGACCAAATAGCGTCTGTCCGCATACGAACGGCGATTGTCCGAATCAGATTTATTCGACTGCAGAAACGGGTCGTGGCTAAGCCGATTACATTGTCGTGCTTGGGTTGAAGCTGGAAATCATGACTTCATTATAAGGAAGTGCTTTAATCAATGCCTGATAAAAGTTAGTATTATGGTATTATTAAATATACTTTGTGTCAAAATTGTGAAAAAATGATTAGAGATAAAGAGATATTGGCGTTCAACGATACTAATAAAGTCACCTATTACCTTGAATCTATTCCACCAATACGCGTTTTAACGGGTTAAAGCTGCTCTATAAAGGTCATTATAGGAAACCAAGGTTACATACTATATAGAACTACCTTGTAAAAAACACATTGAAATTATACTTACAGATTATTATAGAATATTACTGATAAAGCCACGTCAGCACAAAATTCACACGTCAAAGAATACTTTTTTTAATTCATTGTAGAGGATTTGTCGTAATCTGACTATATTGAGAATTATATTTTAATATATAGAGCAAAACTTCTAAGGCCAACCAATTCAAGACCTTCCGGAAACTAAAACTGTTCAATAATCAAACCAAATTGTACTTAATTCCTCCTTTCTGTTTTTGCGCTCACGCCCTACTTCAGAACTATGCTTGCTACTATTCCGTATTCTGTGAGCTCTTACTTGCTTCACTTAGTACCTACATTTATTTTCGAGTACCGTAATCTAAATCGTTTGGTTCAGTAAACTCGCAACCGATCACCTGCGGATGTTTTTTGTATGTTTATAGTTTTTACTTTCATGTTTTGCTTGACGACAAATTATACCTACATGATACGCGTGATTTGTCTTTGTAAATTAACATACAGACACTTTCACAGATTAGAGAAAAAAAATCTACGACACTTTAAGTAACTCTATTATAGGTACGGTTATGCGCTCTTTAATAGACAACAACCATTTGTTACTTTATTCCTAGTGAAAATTCATTATTTTCTAATTCATTATTTCTTACTTTTTCTTGCACAATATTATAGTAATGTATGTCATGCCTACGGAGGAATGCGTAGTGGACACCATGTTTCTAATATGAATGTTGATGTCTAAAATAGGTAGATGAAGACCGTAAAAATGCTGTTGGGTTGTGTAAAGAAGATAATATCCTTCCTTAACATAATTATTTTTTCTCATATATTTCACATTTTTTATCTCACCTGTGTCAGTTGAATTTACTACCCTATAGATTCATATGCATGTGACTAATGAGCGAGTAGTAGGAAAAACTATTCTATACGAACCTCGCTTAGTAGTGAGATAAGAGTAGGTGGATAATTATTTTAACTTACTTCTTGCTGTTGAATAAAACCATTTATCTTATTACTTATAACAAGTTACAAACTTCTTTGTCTCTTATACAGTCTAGATAATAACATCTATAACACACTTTATTATATTTTTTATATGATTATGCAACCCCCAAATCTATCATTTGGCCCAGATAATATAATACCTACAGTACAGATGCCTCATCCCATACAACGGAATAACACGGGCTATTTTACGAATTATTTTATTTCTGCATAACGCAAGATTATCAAGCGACATTTATTGCGTGTTGCCGAAGTATTGGGCCAAATGAACACACTGGACACTAACTAGTAACTCTCTAGACACGATTACTACATTTTTTTCAAGTTCGGGCTATTTTTCGTTTGCACCCGATGGGACCCCGTGCATTTGGTATCCTTTTATCTGCAGTAAAAGGCCCAATTTCACTTCATTCAATATTTCAAACGGCAATCGAAGCAATGGTTATTTTAATAACGGTTAAACGCATACTGCCAGAGGCAATAAAATCCGGCCAAGTTTCATTACCAGCCAGTTCAAAGCTCAATATATATGATCGGTGGAATGCGGTACACAAGAACCAAACAAACTGGAAATTGGCGTTAGAACGTACGCAGTCTTCGGAATCAATGTGAATCGCAACTATGAAAAATCAAATCAAGAGGCATCTTAGTCTCACTATAAAAACTCATTTCATATTATGGAAAGTTGACCAGCCATATTTAAGTTAGTTATTAAGCCGTAAAGCCAACATGACTGAACAACTGTTGTTCTATCTTATACGAAGACAAGTTCTGATACGAGCTCTGACTTCACGAAAAAGCTAGTAAGTATATTAATTACCTTTACGTAAATATAAGTAATATGTTTTAGCTTAGATTATGGTATTGTCTCAAGTTGCTATGAATAAAGTGTCGGTAAGAAACCGGTTAGGTCAGACCTTGGCGACTCCTGCGTCATTGTCGACTCTTTTGGCGAAATAGTTTTCATTGCTTGCCATATCTAGGTAGTTTGGTTTTCGCTGGTCAGATAGAATCAGGATAACTTCGAGTATCGAATCAATAGTTTATTTCATAATGTAGGTATTTGATTTACTTATCGAAGTGAATGAGCAAAACAAGTCGACTGCTCTAGATAATAATCTACCTATATTTTGGCGAATATCCTAACAAGCAAATTAAACATTCAAGTTCAATGCCGCATCTTTTAAAGCCCGCTTCATTTCACAGTGCTTTCCAGTTTCCATTTATCAAGGATAAGGCTCCCCCCTCCAATATCATATTCTATTTCCTAAGTTTATATAAACATTAAAAATGACTTTGAATTTGATTTGATTAAAGACCTACATGTTTTTGTGTGATTTTTGTGCAAAACAGCGCTAAACTGATTTTGATGAAATTTTATACTTACACAGTAGGTACACAGATTGATTGGCGAGACCTACATAGTATTTCACACATAAAATTAGGAGTTACTAAGAACAAACCCGGAACCCGTGGGCAGAACAGCGGTGCGCACATAGTTTCCAAAAAAAAGTTTCACTGATTACCATTTAAAAGTAGAGTAACAACGATTTTCATAGTTTCGTAGAATAGACGACAAAAATCAAAAGAAAAATAAGCTCATATCAATCCCGAACAGTCGAAAGACGCTATCATCTAACACGGCTTTAATATTCAGAATAGAGGGGATTCCCCAGCAAATATGCCCGTTCGAACTCCGGAACCCACTCTACATAGACCGGAAGCCACGCTAATAGGGATTTACTGTGAACAGAGAGATTTTAGAGTTCCATACCAGTTTTTTGTTCATCTTTGTGATTGTCTGCCTCTCAAGGCCTTTTTTCTCAGGAATAGCTGAAGATAAATCTGAAATTGATACTAGTGTATACATGGCCCCATACCGAACAGTTCTGCAAAAGTCAAGCTTTAAACCAAGTGCAATAAAATGGTATGGCTAACACTGATTATTGAATGATTTTATAATAGTAGGTATAATCATACAATTCATACATATACTGGGTGTAATTGAATTCATTAGCATCCTTTGAAACTAAGTAACTATTTGGTACCTACTCCTGATACCGGTCACGTGTTGACCAAAATTTTTGAATTCTAACATATTGGTTTGGTAATAATAATTACTCCAAAAAATGGAATAACTTACTTAATCAAATGCTACAATACAAAATTTAATTAAAATAATGAATTACTGTTTTTAATAAGTACATACAAGTTCTAGAAACGTTTAAATGTGTCAAAATAATCAGTGCTAACGGCGTTAGGCGCCGCGGCAATCTTCATTATTTTCAATAAAAATTATTTCATTTACACTCATCTATCAATGATTATCATGGGCTCAATTTATGCTAATGAATTAAATTACATCCTGTATATGTCATCAAATATAGTAGGTAGCTACTTCCCATTATAAAATAAAAATATACTCAGGTAAAAAGAAAATCTAAGAACCATGAATTTCTATTCATAAGTGGAATTCATCACAAAACAACCGTTGACTCTTTTTATTTATGAAAATGCCCTACATAAGTACTTATTAAACAAAAAAACTTTTACGCGTTAGTAACTATTTGGTTCATAGCTCCCTCTGCCTAGAAGCTACTACGGGACCTTACGAACCCGGGCGCAACTGTATTACATGGCTTTCGATATTTTTTCTGGGATTTATTACCCAGACCGCGGGATTTACAGCTTTGACCGAAATGCTTACCCACAGCATTTTGTTAGCTTTTTATTGGCAATTTGTTACCTTGTGTATCTTTTTGGGATTCGTGATTCGCCCCACAAATTGAACTATTGACGGAGTCTTTGATTTATTTATTGTATTGCTTGTTCATAGAGCCGGAAGTTCGTTTTAATGCATACAAAAAGGTTAAAGCTATGCAACTTTTAAATTGTGAAAGCTAGGGCTTACCAATAGATTTTTAAATTACTTGGTCCATCTAAAATATAGTTTTATTTAGAGCTAATAATAGACTTAGATTTAGATAACTAAATACCTAATAGATGGACATTCAAAATATTTTATAGCCGAGGTGCCACATGGGAATAAACTCTCTTCATCATCATCATCATCATCATCATTAACAGCCTGAAGACGCCCACTGCTGAACATAGGCATCCCCTAGGGAGCGCCACTTAGAGCGGCTGCTCGCCTCAAACACTATTACCTTCTTATAAAACAAAAACGCAAAGTTACGCTATTATAAACTCTTACAAATAAATATTTATGATTTTTATAGCAGTATCGCCTGCTCAGCGTCATCTCATGACATAACGGGACTTCATCCGAGACAACCAAATTTCGTCATTTTTTGCTATAAATATAACTCTACTAGTCTATCTACTTTATGTCATCGCAAAATACACAACCTACGTGTTTAACTTCTAGATCAATCAATATAGTAGTAGAGTAGGTAATAATTAGAAGCCTGCTTTCTCGTTTGTTTTGTTTTATGAATAAACTTGAATGCACAGCAACTGAACTAATAAAGCTTTATTTTGAATGTATATAGGTAGAAGTACTGAAATATATATATGTGTATATGTATATTATATTATTTGCACCACTGTCCAATGCTCATATTGTCTCATTCATCTATGTCCACCCTAAGGTTGTCTGGAAGAGATCGTTCTTAGCGATAAGACCGCCCATTGTACCTATTTTATATGTAATTCTCATATCTACATGTTTTTATGATATTGGTGTCAATAAAGAGTTATTGTATTGTATATCATCTTTTAAAGAAGTCAAAAATCTCATGAAAAGTGGTGCCCTCTCCAGCTTTTCACATCTGCGGTAGATGGGCAATGTCATGTCTGTGTATAGCAACATTTTGAATAAAATATTATCTCAAACAATATAAAACTACGGGTAGACGAATAATCGTAAACTGCAAGGGATCCCCCGTTGACAGTATGAATTTAAAGATGTATTTTCTTAAAAGGAATTTAAAAAGGGAATTCATAGTTGTAATATTGCATTGTTAGCTAATAATTTTTATGGAAGATTCTTATGGCAATGTATAAAATATTAGCTATTTACGTTATTTACGTTGAGACAAGTCAGAAGATATAGACCTAAAAATTCTGATCTGACACACCATTACCATAGTGTAATAATAGTATTTATTACACTATGCCATTACTAACCTCTTGCCTAATACACGAGAAGAAAAAGAAGCTAAGCTTTTATCACCAATACCTACCAATATAATCTGAAATATTGTTTTGATGATAAATGTACGTTAGTTAATATTATTATGGCTAATCTAAAAGTATCAAGATCAGAGTCAGAGTATTCTCGGTGAGTACCACCAAAAAGGTAATATACTTAAGTGGAGAGGAAAGATGTTCCGTAGACTACCAATTTTTGTAATTTTCATATATCTTTTCCACTTCGGAATAGCATATAGCTTGTTTTTACATCTCCATCGCCACTCCGCTTTTTCCGCTAAGTATAGATATAATGTGCCTATAATACCGGATAATAACCTCATTTTCTATTTATAAAACCATCAGTTATATTGTATAAACTGCCATGTGTGTCGTTAACCTTTATGTTACGACGTGATATGATGAACACATAACATAAAGTTCAATTTCGAAACGTGGTTACACCTGTAAGGAATATTAAGAAAGTTGCGTTCGTACATGGTGTCTCTACATGCAGATATTGCTCTGTAGATGGCTGGTACGAGATAACGATGCTACTTCAGAAGGATTTTAGTAATAATAGATAGGTGCCTACCTAAACTCATGTTAAGTAGCATAATGAAATAGCTGAAGCATTTTAATTTACGATTTAAAATGCTTCAGCCATTTCCATTCTGATGTCGGTTCAAAACTAATTTAAAAAACATCTTCGCCTTGTCAGAGTTCTAATTCTGCAAAAACTTCTCCCAGCCCATCATTCCTCTCAAGTAGTCTATAAAACAAAAATTAAGTTGATTAAAAACAAAAAACTGCTACAAGTATTCTAATAATGTTCTGTCTCGTCTGCTAACAAAACAATTTAAAATGAGAATTATTTCTTACAAAAAACTCTGTCGAAAGGCAAGGAGCAATATCATCATTCATCTTGTTGGCCTATGTTCGCACTTCAAGCACAGATCCGAGATCGATATCAGATTGGATCGCATCGGACCTCTGACATTGATCGATAGAACGGTATCGGACCGAATCGGGAAATGTATTCCGAATTTTACTGTGACCGCTCGAACAATGCATACAATATTTCAAGTTGTCAACAGTCTAGTTAATATTTTTTCTTAAAAATGTTTGGAAATTGCATCCTCATTCACCTTCTATGGGATAAATAGAAATTACTGCTCTAATCACGGAGCATCAGGTAATAAATTAGGCGCCAGTGTAATTTTCAAGCATCTTATTTGAATTATTTCGATCTACCTTGCTAATTATGAAAGCTGTAGTCAATAACTAACTGCGGTGTATTCAACCGGAATAGAAAATGATTGGGGGATCAACCAGGAATTTCATTTGAGAAATGAGTAGCAGTGGATGGTTCTGGGTTATCAAACAGGAATAGACCTACCAAATAACAAATATGATACTTCCTTGAAAAGTTATTATTATTTTTTACTTGGTCACTATCTAAGATCCCTACATTGTTTGTGAAAAGCTCGTGAAAATTCTACTTGTTATACTCTCTTGGTTGAAACGAGTAGAGTTTTCATTCACTTATCCATACGGAGTGGTTTAATGAAGAAAAGCATAAGCCTTGACCGTAACTGATCTTATGAATTCACATTTATGCTGGCCTCGGATATGCCTCTATTCACGTTTGTCTATAAAGGATTCTGCACATTACAAACCAATGAAACATGTTTAAAGTATCAGCAGTTACATCCCCAGACTAAAAAAACGTACAAAGAAGCGATGAAGCCCAACCACAAATGTCTAGTTTGTTAGCCTCACAGCGAACTTACTCTTGCATATTCTACGTCCAGGGTGCGGCAAAACATTATTTGCCTAGCAAAGATTGAGGGCGCGTCCCCAAAGCGTGTTTGCTGTTTGCAGTGTTAGCTAGGCTGGCTCGGTCAACACCATCGTGTATAATCTTCCTTTTTGCTCCGTACGTGTTTGAGTACACCGCAAACTAAGTACTTCTACATGCCCACTTGAGACGATAATGGTTATAACTGTATATAAGTATAATGACACTGTATGCAGGTCGTGTACTTATTGAAGATTGTGGTTTTAGTGGGTTAAGCTTGTACTAATTATTGGAACCTAGCACGGGAGATAGACAAAGTTGTCTTTTCTCTTGTGTGTGCTACATATATTAATAGGTAAAACAGGGCTAAGACTGACCCATGCATGTAGGATGTAGGCCTGATGGACGTCTCATACAGTTGGGGTTGGGGGTCATTTTTTTAATGAGAATTAATGACGTGACTAGCCAGTCGTTCACTTCACAAAATATGGCAATATTTTAAAATAAGGGTTAATACTTAATATTCTCGCTCGTAGAACTGACAACCGATGGGGAAGAAAGGTTCTTGAGGGGCGACCACGAACTGGAAGACGCAGCGTAAGCCAGGCCCCCACTTAGATGGACCAACCATTTGGTGGCAGCCGCGGGAGGCGAGTAGCCGCTCAAAGTGGCTTTCCTGAAGGGGGCCTATATTCAACAGTGGACAGGCTGTTACTGATGATGATTATTATTATTACACGTTTCTACAAGTCTCTATTTCTAAACTAAGTAGTAATGCTACAAAGTAGAAGATGAATAATAATCATGCTTTGTTTTATGTAAACTAATTCGAGTGTTTAACTTAAGTTAATTGACTAGACGGTAAGTAGCAGTCAAAAGTCAAAAGGCCAAGGTAAAACGAATCATCTTTTATATCAAAGCGTTGTTTGATTAACTCGCATAGATAACCGAAAACGTGAACTGAAGATCTAAAATTACCAGAGTCTATGAGATAAACCTCAAACGCAATTTGTCAGTAGTTTAAATTCTAGCCAAGATTCAACGCCTGCGGGCCACTGTTATGTTCATTTCAAAGGCATTGAAAAATCACCCCAATCTATAACTATGTTAATACAATTTCTTGGTAAAAGTTAGTACTAAGCTAAGTGCCTCAACGGAGGCTTCGTATACCATTAATTCATGTATAAAGTTTGAAACTATGACCGTCCGTTACTTATCCTATTAGTATAGAACCGGTTAGTAGGTACCTATAGGTACCTAATAATAAACCTCAAAGTAGATGTTCTACTCTGAAACAGAAAATTCAGTTTTTAGACTTTACAGTTAACTAATTTTATAATTACCTAATTATTATGATTATGAAATTCGCGAAAAGTAGACATTACTTAATTTATACATTATTAAAAATGTTTTGCTTGTATTGTATATATACTTATCACCTATTTAATATGTAAAAAATGGTTTAGTAACCAATGTGTATGTACCAAGTACATGCATTTTTGTTGAAAATGTTTATTATAATGGTTTACCCTTGGTGTACCTACGCACTACGTTTAAACATAAAAAAATATGTTATCAGAGTATAATAATAAAATATATCTATACTATAACATAAATTATGCAAACGTATTCGTCTTTCCTAACGGTACGACTTGCCCATCCCGCAATAACGAAACCTTAGTATTAGTTCAAGGACTTCATTTAATCCTTCCCGAGAGTACCGGAATGATTATAAATCGCTTATCAAAGAATTTGCGGAGTTTGCGTTTCACCCCGATATTGGAAAAGTTTAGAAAAGCAATCTGTAAATGCCTATAGAGGTATCAGTCACAAACGGGCTGGTTAACCGACCGAAATTATTACATTATTTTATCCATACTTACCTATAAAAACTTTAGATATGTAAACGTACTATGAGCCTGCGCTCCTTCTTTCTGAGTCTCTGGTGTTGGAAGTTCCAATAAAAAGAATATGTACGAAGAATGTTGATCCAAGTAATTCGGTACCTATAAGCAACGCCTGTCCATCATCCAATTCGGTTCAGCCGCTTTGGCTTCAAAGCACAGCTATAAACGCTAGAAACGAACGAATATATAAACTAACAGACAATATTTTACTTTTAAGGATCAATTAGGTTGACGAGACCGATAATACCAAATCAATGTATTTCAATAGAAAACAAACCAACCAAATATACGAGCAAACATTGCTAAAGGGCAAGTAGCGTTACATTACGATCAAACGGAACCAGTAAAAGCACAGCAACTGGACTAAGAATCCTGTTATAATCAGAACTCCCTGGTCCAGATATCCGTATCGTACGGAACTTCTATTTGACCGTAGGCGTAGTCGTCGAGTTTTTGCTATGACCGCACCTACATGCATGCCATTTGATTTTATAAGGAAGTGTATAATAGTTCCAACAGAGATATTTATTATATATAACCTACAATTTCTGTTCCACAAGGTTTACGAATGTCGTTTGTGGTTTTTTATTTAAGTAGTGCTTATTACAACTCAACCATAATTGAGAGGGCTTACCCGCGAGTTCCCCGAATTGTAGGTCTTACATAAAATAGAAGTAGGTATAAAGGTACCTAAGTACATAATTATCATATTATAATAATTATATATTAAAGTACATATTATCACCATCGTAAGAAAGAACTGATGTAATACAGTGGTTTTCAGAGCAGTACCTATAAGTATGAAAAGTTTCAAAAACTTTAACAGACATCGAATAATACCTAATGCTATGTATTAGCTTTTTTCTTTATAACTTTTACAAGTATTGAAAATACTTGTACATAATAATTATATATACTCTGCTGACGTAGGTATATGTAGATACTTGCGTTAATCGCAATCACAATATCGTAATAAAATATTCAACATTGCCCATACTTAATGAAGCTTCGGTGCCCGTATGTGGGAGTAACCCATTTGCCTATTAAACACAGATAAATAATATATTATACAAACATATCACCCAAGAAGTTGGTCGCCGTCTATGAAAGACGGCAACCCGCTTCTTCCTGTATTACAGTCATGTCATGATGATTAAGTAGTAGGTACACTGTAATAAGTCACGCAAATCCGATTTGAACACACTTATGCAAGTATGCGTGTAACACTGCATACGTTGTTTACAGTATGCACGAACCTTAACTAACCGTAGCGGATCGTAATTGAGTATTTATATAGGCTTATGACAAAGACCTATATTATTTACAATAATCTCTTTGTAAATGCAAATATATTTCTAAACTACCTGTGGTTCGTAGATTTACTCATGTAGACACAATTTTATGAAATTATAATTACGTCGAAATCCGTTTTCCAAAAAAAATCTTTCACGTTTACAATTAAGTATAAGTAGGATACATTGACAAGTTTCCGTTATCTGAAAAGTAAACTGAAAGTGTTATATTACACCCACATTTAACCCGCCATCACATTAAGCTTTTATTGACGGGCCCGATAGCTCAGTTGGTAGTGACCCTGCCTTCTGAACTGAGGGCTGTGGGTTCGATTCCTACCCAGGACAAACATTTGTGTGAATCGATGTTTGTTCTGTGTCTAGGTGTTATATTGTATTTTATGTATGTATTTACAAACAAAAAGTATCTAAGTATTATATCCGTTATCTGGTTCCCATAGTACAAGCTATGCTTAGTTTGGTGCTAGATGGTGCTGTGTGAAATGTCCACACTTATTTATTTATTTATTTATTTATTCCCCGTTTTATTTCCTTCACTCCACACACAAAACTTCAATTTAAATTTAACCTCTCGGACAAAAGCCTTAAATTCGTCAAGTTTATCGGGAAAACAAAATTTAATAAACCTATATCAATTTCAAAACAGAAGTAGGACATCTTACTTAAATTAATTGAATCTCACAAAATGGAAGGACGAAGTGGCGACGACTCCAGATTCCGCGATTCCCTCCATTGTCTTGCACAAAGGAACCATTCAGCTTAATTGTGCCACATGCTTTTGTGTAAAGTGGGGGAGAAAAAGATGATTCCCGAAAATAATACAAGATTTCCCGCCAGAAAGAGATACTTACTAAGATTGCCTCGTATTTCGGGACTCTTAATTTGATGAGGCGAATGTAAAAACGGCGTTATGTTATTTGGAGGGCGTGAGGGCTGTTGCGGGGTGGCGGAAAGGACCACCACGATTTATATTGCTCCAGATGAGATTATGGTATGACGGAGCCATAAAACATTAGAATGCTAACCTCGCCTGTTTTATTTGAACGTTTCTTTGAAACCATGATGCTGACCTCATTAAAAGTAATGAAGTAAAGCCTTAGGCTTACTATCTGTAGAACGTCTTTGGAAATACAAAGCGAAAGTGAAGTAGGTGGGTATATAACACGATAGTCTATAGTGTTTAATATCATTATTCCATACGTTCGTAAGCTCTTTCTCAAAAGCTTTTTCCATAATCAACCATGTTGGCCATTAAGTGTGGTTTGGTCACAGAGCAAAAAAACGCTAGGTGCAAAACGTCATATTTTTCAAAGCTCTGTGGGTTTGGTAGATGATATTTTATACCCATTAAAATGGATAGTTGCCGGCAAAAGAACATTGACCTCAGTGTTGGAAATTGCAGTAAGCTGAGATTAAAACTTTTGTCTAACTTTATAAAGTCTGGATATAAATCAGCCGAGTCGAACCAATTAGGATTAACTCAGTAGCTATCACAGCGATTAATTTCGATTTATTAGGTAATTATTTTGCCTCTTTCTTAGTCATATTATAACTATGAAATCTGTACTTAATTATACTCACTCAAACATTTCGAAATTTTTGGTTTTGTCCGTTCTTACGTTATTAAAATTGATTGTTTAAACTCTTGGGTCCACGAATCGATGGATTTGTATTATTGTGTCATTTGGCATGATGCTGGGGTCATGCACATGATGCACATCTCTCATAAATATTTACAGTAGGTAAGTATAAATCTTCCAGAAAAATCTATACACAAGAATCTCCAATCTACGCCGATAATCCGTATCGTTTAGGTATAGGTAGAGCATTATCTGTTTATATAAACATAATGCAACGAAATCGCAAATGAGATAGGTAACCTAATTCGTCCACACTACACGACCCATCTTCAAGCCCCGTTCAGGGGCCGACTGAAAATCCAATAATGAGCGAACGGCGCTGAAGAAGGAAAAACGACGAATTATCGGAAACACGGCTCCACACATTCTCCGAATGAAAATCAATTACAATTTCTAACCTTAACACAGAGACAGAAAGTCTAAATGCAGAATATTTGGTTCTTACCACAAATGAGGGCATGAAAAGGTGAATTCGAGATATGTGAAAAGACAGGTGACGGTTAACAGGAGTGGCTCAGAAGCCCCAATGAAAATAATTACAGGGACGGGCTTATGCAAATATAACTGTTGAGGATAGCAACGGTGCCTATGATAATAATTAGCGATGATACTCAAGTATTAAAACAGCGCGTGTGGTATTTTCGATTAAAATATCAGACACTTTTCTTTACGTCCAACGCAACCACATAGTTACAAGACATGGTCTACTAATGTGTCTATTCGTGGTCTAGTTTACTTAACATGCCACACTTATGCGTGCTCTACTTTATGCATATTGTTAACAAGTGGCGATACAGTTATAAATCTGGTGATATCTATGTCAATTTCGGATTTTGTGCTTGTGATGACGGTCTTTATTTTTCACTCAAACTGTACTCACTCAATTATGCGTATCTGATTGTTTTTCAACTCATTACCATAAAACATAATTGCCTATTATATTCTCATTATATACTGTGCTTCATATTCATTCTTGTTGCATTACCGTCACTCAAACATGACTAATGTAGCTTAAAGAATCCTTCATTTTTTGAACCAACTACTAGATTATACCAACTACCTACCAATATACCTGTTAAAATGTGATATAATTGAGCGAGACAGTAGTCAAACGCTCATGCCTATAAATTGTACAATAAAATAGTAGGTATAACTCTATCATAAAGAGTTTCTATTACCGTTGAATTTCAAAAATCTAACCAAGGTACGAGTATAACCCTAAACATTTTATATGTTTAAAGTTTTAAACAAGTCTTTATTTAATTTACAAAATATTTGGTAAACACCTTCAGTTGCTCTTGTCCGCAGATCTCACAATCTATTTACTCACATCTGATAGGTATGTCAAGGCTTCCACGCTTGTCTATCAACTTTAAGATATTATTATAAGTACCTAATGTTAAGTGAGAGAACATGTCCTATGCTATTAGCACAATGTTATGTTAATGCACCTTACATGCTTTTTCGATATGCCTATTGTAATGCTCTGTAAAATAGCCTCAGAACAGAAAATACCTAATTAACAAAAAATGTTGCATGAGACTACAAATTCCTAGAAGAGACGTTCTTACTTCAAGGAACTGATGGTGAGAAAGAATCTTTATAAACTATAAATGCTTAAAAAATCGTACCCTAAAACTGGAGCAACAGACAGCCTGCTCTATCGGTGCTGTCTGCAGGAGAACGAGACCATGGAGCACGTGATATTTCACTACGAGCTACGAAGCCACGAAGACGCATGAAAGAGCGTAGAAACTTAGTACCCACTCATTATTGACAACATCTGTGACAACAACACTGGAGCAGTTATGCCAGGACTCCAAAGTCGCGCTCCGTTACTCTACGGAGGTTGTCTTAGGTAGATGCTGGCAGGGGAAATGCACAATACACCCCTAGCGGGACGTGAGTTAAGGCCTTACCTCAAATTAGAATTAGAACGTGCCTTATATCAAATTGGCCCATTTTAGTCTTATAAGAATGAACAATACAACTTAATTTACCCCGCAGTAACTTTGCCTTGTCAATTCTTTGAATAATCAGCTAAACTGCTGGAGGTTTGAGTAAAAATATCAGATGATAATTTTAAATAGTCTTCACGTTATCTATACCCATCAATGTTGAAATAATGTCTGGATACGTGGACGTTTAAAATCAATATTTTTGAACCAACTCTTTTTTTTCTATGTTGGTACCTAAGTATGTTTGATAACGCGAAATACATAGAATTCACCCTACTTATAATACAGAAAATAAGCTTTCTCGTAAGTTTGTTAGAAAACTTGTATCAACTAAAAAATACTGAACGCAGGTTGCTTGTTGATCATCGACTGTCGTCAACCAATGAGAATATAGTATTTGGCCTTGAGTTTGGCAAACGTATGAGAAACCGCGGGTAAACCTAAATAGTCTGGTATGGGGGTAGGTATCTGATAAAACCAAATTTTTAAATGTTTTCTTCAAATTCACAAACTTTCTTAGCTCTGTCATTTGAAATTATGTGAAGAACAAACAAACTTTGACAGCGTCAAGGCAGCCCCTATGTCTCCATTATCTCCAACAAATTAAATATCTCAACATAATAATATCTAATTACTGGAAAACGTTTTACAAATTTGGTTTGCGGTATTCAGAAGTAGAACACAAAGTTGGGAAATAAGTACGAACATCTTTAGCAGGTATCATGCGAGGAATATTAATTCACTTAAATAAAAGTTATGCTTTTGCTTGAGCATTGCGAGTTGCTATTAATAATTAATTCATGTCTGTTACTAATGTCTGTTAAAAATGTTGTATACACACGGAAAGGAATCTATAAATTAGGTAGAGTCATTTTTGTGAACTAAATTACACCAGTACGAGAAGATTGTAATGTATTCAGTGGCCTTACCATCACAATCATCTTAGGCCGCGCTATAAGAAGTTAAGAAGTGACCGAACGCCCCAAAAGAAAATTAAATATAACGTAACTTGTATTGAAAAAATATACGGGGTCATGGATTGGTTGGTTTGGGGGGTGGAGGTTTCATCATACAAAAATATAAGTACTTTCATAAAAAGTTGCACATCAATACGATATTGGAACAGTATATTGGCCATCCAAACGCTGTTTACCAATTAGTTCATAACGGCCAGTGCGATTGAACGACTAATTGCTAACACAAATTAGACGAACTTGTTATAGAATGGCTGTCATTTGTATTGTAATCAAAAGCAATTCCATGAAAATTGTTACACAAAATTGTACATTAATTACTGATTGTGCGATTGGTCGATGATTTGTCTTTATAGTCAAACAAGCCACTCGATTTGCTGACGCGTTTTGACTGTTTTAGACAAGGTTCTCGAATATTATGCTTATTTAATATTATTATACACGTGTTGTTATTGTGGTATAATCCTTCCTTCAGGGCCACCTGCGATAGCGCTTGCTTCGTATGGAAAAAGAAAAGAAATATTTTGGTAAATTAATAATTCGGAAAGACACGCTGACACCGGCGTAACTCCAATAATATATACTTACGAGTATAGGTACTCGTAAGTATATATTCCATAATGGAATAATAAAAAGCTATTATATAATTTCACATTGGACACCACTCTGTACGATGCCATACACGTTGCTGAAGACAGGACGAGATGGCGTGACATCATAAAGAAGGTCATGGAAGGTGGTCACGACCCTCAGACATGAAGAATACTAATCATGGAGGAGGGGAGGATATTATAGATGTTCAATTTAGACCGTACCTACTAGACTTTGATTTGATATCTGCGGTTTTATCTAAACAAATATATCAAATCAAAGTCTAGATAATCTTAATCTACCTATGCTGGTAATAAATACCTACCTAAATAATAATTCATGATAAAATTACTTTTTATAGTTAATAAGTCAAATTGATATAATTCTTGATAATAATTTTGTGGTAATACTTACAGCCAGGTATACCTAATAAGTACTCTATACTCTATACCACTGTTTAACATAAAATCTCACGTTTCACCAATTGTATAAAAATAACGGCTATAAATGGATACTAGACTAGAACGGCTCAAATTATCCATACTATCCATTATCCCACGATGGATTTCAAGACAACGATGGGTAAACTGATGCAATTAATATTCAAAACAATTAGATTTCTCATGTGCTCTGGGAGGCCCGTGATTAGTCTGACTGATAGAGATTCGTAACGGGCTTCGAGATAACGCGAACACCTCTGGTACCTAATTGTACTACATAATTTGTAGTACTAGTACCAGAAGTACTATTTGTACGTAAATGTTACGAAAAATATTATTTATCAACAAATAGTTACAAAAAGGGGGACGTAATATGTAGTCATATAATTAGGAGGCACGTTAGCCAAAAACAAGAATGCAAGGTTCCACGTGTCAACATTATGCAAGCATTTACCTGATTGAAAAGAATGGTTGATATTTCACCACCCATTTAGCGGAACAAGTGAAGGTCAGCATCTGAACTGCATCTTTGAATATCGTGTGTTGCAACGTGTACCTACATAAGTGTAGTGTTTTGTGAATTGATGCCAAAGTATTATCGCTGTAGCGATAGCTTGGTTTCATTATTTACTACAATTAAGCTGAATCAGCGAATGGTAGTAAATACATAAAGGCCAAGGGATATAACATTTATATTTAAAAAAAATGTACATAAATAAAAATATCACGATAACTCTGAAACTATAGCAAGAGCAGAATTTTCTATGTGAAGTATAAATGATTTCAGCAATTTTTCACTTTTCTCCTGCAATTTATCAGTTAATAAAATGTCCTAACACAAAGAGTCAAAGAGCATCCGAAATCAGTGGTCTAGAAAAAGCACTTGTTTCAGACAGGGACCTTCTGATAGTTATTATAAGTACCGAATAACTTTTCCTCGACAAAGGAACTATCGCTTGCGGAATTCAGCCTTACTTGAGTACCTGCAAAAGTGTTTTCTTTTATCTCTTCCGCAAAATATTTCAAATAATGTGACCGAAGGTTTCCCTTTTTTAGGTTGTTAGTAATTCTGGTATCTCTTAGAATCCTTTCCTACGTTTCGATAAGTAGTTTTCGAACTGCTTAAGTGATTTCCTAGACATGTTTTATTCAATTTGGCATACCTAGAAGAGGTTTTCACATGGAATATATTAGCCTATACTTATTTATACTTAGAGGGCCCTGGATTTACAAATCGTCCCAGCTGACATTATTGCATGATATATAGGTATACCTATTACATAACTAAATGTAACATTAGTCTTCAAATGTGTGGGGGAAACGGATGCCGGGTGCGAGGTTCCATCAATCCTAATATAACATTGTCTCTATCCACAGAGCGTATTTTTTTGCTCTGTGTCTCTTATTGTATGATTTTTCTTCGTATAATAGGGATGAATATATTATTTATTGTGTAAGTAAATAAATAATTGTTATTTTTGCTCTTATCGTGGTATCTACTGCTATAATATGCACAGAGCTTTAAAAAGGTTGTAGGTATGAAGCTTTTTTTTCATGCTCTGTGGTGATACGAATGGTGTTATTTTGTACTTGCACATTGCACAGCATGCTGCCTCCGGTATAAAAAGGATATTATGTGTTAATCCAGTATAAATAAGCTATCCCTATTTCAATTTTCATCCGAATCTGTCCAGCTATGATTATGCGTCCAGCCAATTTGAGTGGTGCCTGAACTAGTTTGGAAAAATAAAACAAATAAATATAGGTAAAGAAGTAGCAAAAGATCTAATGCAACCAAGAACCGAGAACTAAAGTCACTTCAACAAATAACTCCAACCGCGAGATACAATCCGTTCGGATTCGAAGTACTTACGTACTTTTCCGCGTTTTCTCCTCTTAAAAAGAGAATTTCACAACCTATTTTTTACAACTGTTATACAAGATGGTGAGAGGTACGATTTGTTCACGCGCGTTGCTATCAAGTCATGCGTTTATAATCCTGTGGAAATCTCGGCACTCTTGACTCTTCTTATTTGGTTTTGGTGCAGTAGATAAAAAGAATGCTACCTACGTAACCCGTCGTAACGTTTGTTTTGCACTATTTTATGGGTCTTTAAACGTCAATTAAATATAATCAATGCGAAATTTCATTTAAGCTTTAATTGAAGGCACCGCTGAGGTCACTTTGCGGAATACAGGTTGTTTAAAATTATTTTTCCCTAGAGCTGTTAAATGCTGTTGTAGAACTGGGAACAGAGAAGGCCCCTATTATATTTTGAAACATTTGGAAAGAGAAAAACGTTTAAATACTCGTTAAGGAAAAATTTGCTACAGACGTGTGTAAGCAGTACCTACGTGATATTTTTACGAATTTCCACTAATTGTTATTTAAGTGTAACGACTATGGCATCATCTCCAGAGATATCTACGTATGTAAGTACCTACCTAAAGAATAATTGCCTAAGTATTGTTTCAAAGTCAGGTTGGCCGCAAACCGAAGTTATTATTTTATCAAAGATGTCAAACAACTCGAGTGACTCCTAAGAGACTGCTGAAATGTCTTCTTGCAAGTGCTTAAATATTCTCTCTCGCAAGCCGGTAAGATTTTAGTACCTACGTCCATTTATAGGCTGCTGCCGTAATGTCCCTTGGTACATCATAAGTATTCGCTAACATCATTGGCACATAAAATAGGCATGATGACTACTATTAAAAATGAACAAGTAAATATTACTTTCATAAAGAAGATTAAAAATGAATGCAATAATTGAAAAAAATAAGCAATATCGGTAAATAAATCACGTAGTAATAAGCTTTTAAAGTTTCTACAGGAGGCATCTCCTGTCCCTTTCTCGCGAAACAGAGCGCCCCCAAAGTTACTATGAAAAATCTACTCTTGACGTCACATAAAAGCTACCACAGCTTAGTAATGAGGTACTATAACGACTTTCCTCTGACGTCACTGGCCGTTTGAGCCATCTCTTTCTATTCCGGTTTTTAAAATCCTTGTAACTTGGTCATTTTTTGTGATATTAAATTTTTGTTTTCACAAATGTTTATCTTTTGAGGAACATAATTAATTTATCCAAAAAAAAAATTTTGTCATCATGCCTATTTTGTTACATTAATGGCAGATAATGTAGGCACTTGCTAGAGTAGGCAGCACTCTGAAGTTGGTTTTGAAAAATATAGCAAATTTTCCTATGAGCCGTATTTTGGCTCCTTATGCTTCTTTCAAAGCAACTCAATCAGTACCTTACGTCAAATAAATAATACTTACTTATACCCCAGATAATATAATACCTACAGTACTTATACTTACAAGTGGCATCGCCGAATGAATAGGGATTAGCAAGTAATCTACTGTATTATTTTTCTACTCTCTAATGAAAAGTTTTCTCATCATGGGCTTAGACTACAATTAATATCCCCAGTCAAGCACAAAGACATTATCTAGACAACTTTCTTTTAAAAGTAATGCACTCTCTTCTAAAATTATGTTATTTGTTAGCTGCTATAATAATTATATCTCACAGATTTGTACTTTTATTATGGTTAAAAAGCGTTACTTGCTCTCTGGAATGTGGTAAATTATTATTATATGGACTTGGGTCTTAACGCTCCCTGATGATGAGGCTACATTCCTGCATCTAATAGCAAGGTTGAAATATCTGCATAAATGGGTTACCCACTTAACCCGTTTTTTACCCGACTGCCCAAAAAGGATGGTCATGTTTTTCTAGTGTAAGTATGTATGTACCAACTATCTTAGAGTCAGTTTTATGGCTCTATGTTATTTCTTTCGTGACTTTCGTGTAGATCCTTATCTGGCATGGTGTACAATAAAGAACTGTTGTAGACATTGTATTGTAAGTACCTAAGACCAACTAATAAGCTCAAAGTCACGCAACGAGCTGTGCTCGGTGTTTCGTTGCGAGATAAGATCCGAAATGGAGATCTGCAGGAGAACTAATGTGACCGATATAAGGCCACATAGCTCGTAAAACTGACAGCCAATGGGGAAGCAAAGTTCTCAAGTGGCGACCACAAACCGGGTCGCAGCGTAGGCCAGCCCCTAGGTGAACCGACGGCTGCCAGAACCGCGGAGTACGATGGATGTAGAAGCAAGCAGCCGCTCAAAGTAGCTCTATGGGAAAGGCATATGTTCAGCAGTGCGGACGTCTTCAGGCTGATAACGATGAAAGCACGTTTCATTTTCGAAGCCAGACAACATAATGTACTTATATTTAATTATGTATATGTGACGTATCCCTTTATGCCTTTGCCTTTTGGTAAGCAAAAATAGCTGACTTCTCTATGATGCGAGCCAATTATCAAACAGTTAACCGTGTAAACTGCCATGGACAGCTATCTCTACCTGTAATTAGTAGACTACTATGTTAACGGTACTGACGGCTTTCCGATCCGACACGGATACGTACCCGGCACTTGAAGGCAAGATGAATCGATCACGCGAGATCATGATATCTTAACTTGGGATCTTTGTTGTTACTACTTTAATGAGTTCAATACAATTCAATGATAATTTGTAATTTGTATTACAGTTGGACAATATACTCCTGGATATCATTGACTCCATCTCTATATTAAGTTATCAAACAGAAATTTATCTGTGTGATTGTTTACGTGTTGCATGGCTACCTATATCCTTTATTAATATAGGTAACAGAACACACAAAACCAAGGTACTACAGGTTTTTTCTTAGTGTCGCGATAACTATGAAATATCTACTTAATTTTATCCCTGATGGGGTATTGAACTTGCAGGTGAATGCGGGTTCAAACTGCGTGTCACCTTGGCTATGTTAACTTTCAAAAAGGCCATTAACCTCTTTATCAGTTCAATCCTCCATCACATAAGTTCTACGTAACTATTTGGGTAAGTATTTACCTATCACCATATCTAAAAAAATTTGCCACATAATATCGTCTTATCTTTACTCATAGGTAGGTAAGGTAGATCGCTTTTCCAAATGGGTTGTATGATAATAGGAATTTCTACAACTAAAACTGGTATAGAAGCAAAAACAAATATCTAGTGTCCAATCAGCCGCCGGTTTAAGTACATTGGGCACTCGCAATTAATGTTAAAAGAAAGTGAGAAAGTGAACGCAAAAAGCATATACGGCCAGTTACTAAGTAATATTATGTAACTTACCTACCTACATTATACACACTGTAGATATAGGTATCTACATTGTCAGAGACAACGTTTCGCTTTCGTATATTATTCATCCTTATCACCATCAGGCTGCCGACGTCTACTGCTCAACAACGCCTCCCCCCAAAGTACACCATTTTGAGCAGCTGCCTCCTGCATCTACCGGCTCCTCAGGGAGTCCTGCTCAACTCTTCAGTGACGATAATTTACAGTGATCTGTAGTCGATGTTAGCAACTCAGGGCTATATATTTTTCTTAATCTGAAGCAGAGCATTTCAGGAGGAGTATGCATGACGCGCAGCGCAATGCTTTGAAAAAGATTTTCTTTCTAAGCGAAGAATAGGCGCTGATTGGCGTAAGCATCTTTCTTTACCTACCTATATCCAAAGGGGACTTTGAGTGATAACACAGCGTTATCTAGGCGTCGAATAGTATGGCCTAATTAAGCGTATAACACAACTGAATTAAATATAGGTACCTCGTATAATTTATAGAGTAATCTGAAAGTTGTCTGGCTGCACTTCAGCTCTATACCTACTCCAATCAATGTAATTCTCTCGTGTCAACGACCTAAGGAAACCCAACACTTGTCACTCTTACTTACTTTCGAGGGAAACACGCGTCGTAACATTGTCTTTGCTTATTACCCATTTGCGCGAAGATTTCTTATTAAAACCACGCATTTACAACTAAGTATAATACGATTAGTGCCAAGACTTGGGCTGGTCAGGTTTGAGTGCTTAAGAAGATAGCGCAAAGACGTCATCATCATCATCCGTCAATTTATATTTAGTCTACGCCAAAGAATAGTCTACGCCAAACAAGCCTCTCCTAATGCACTCTGGGTTTTCGGCTCTTCTTAACCACGGGCAGGCACTTTGCGTAAACCATCGCGTCACCTAACTTGCAGGCGTCCTACGTTTGCCGTGTCGAAGTCGGTACTTGAGTAGTATACTTACTCATCATCATCATCATCATTAACAGCCTGAAGACGTCCACTGCTGAACATAGGCCTCCCCCAGGGAGCGCCACTTAGAGCGGCTGCTCGCCTCCTGCATCCATCGGCTCCCCGCGGCTTTCACCAGGTCGTCGGTCCACCTAGTCTACTTACTAATCGTAGTTAATAAAAATGTTGCGTAAGTAGTTAAATCATAATAGTATAATTGTTTATTACAAAAATCTCTTCCGGGATACATTTGGATAGTGGACGGAGTAAATAAAGACTAAGTATAGAGTAGGTTTATGATACCTAGACAGTACCACAACATAAAGCAATTATAATAAGTGCATTTAAACCTACTTTATACATTACAAAAATCTAGAAGATCTACTTTTCTAGTTAAGCTTGAACCTGAAAATTTTGGATGAGCTTTTTACAGTGGCCTGATGTACCTACAGTGATAGAACGTCGAAGCCGAGATAATATCAAAAGCTCCTCAGCGCATTCTATAAAAAACATGTAGTAGAAAATGCACAGAGAACCAATGTTAATGTCTCTCTGAAGTTTGAGTGGTTCTAATATTTTGGAGAGCTTGGGATCATCGATAATTCTAGTGGCTCTTCGCTGTACCAAGAGGCCCAAGTAAGTATTTTGGTGCACCGTTTCAAAGGTGGGAAGCCATTCCAAGTGGGGCCACTCTTGAATTTTATGAAGCAGAAGCCGCTAACTCGAATTGAAGTATCGCTTCGCAGTACCTACACCCTGCATTTTAGAGGCAAGTTTAGCTTTGGACTTGAAGTGACACCGAAGTTGAACCTTATACTGGAAATTTCGACGCCAAGAATACGAAGACTCTCCGAAACTTTTAGGGGAACACTCTGGGACCCCGGTGCAAACTCAAAGGAATCGACTCTTTTTTGCAGAGATTCAGACTTGGGTCTTGGAGGGGTTAAATTGGACTAGATTTAGCCCGCCCACTCTCTTCTGAGTAAAGGGTTCTCAGTCTCTGGTCCTAAGTAAGTACCGGTTGTGATGGATACTTACGTCATTTTAGTATCACAGTCAGTTCTTATTTAATTAAACTAGGTTACTTACCTAAGAAAATATTACTCGGTCAGACTCTGAAACGTAATTAAAATGGTAATGCGGGCGGAGAGGCTTTTATTAAAGTTTTAATAGTATACACCGATGCGGTCGGGTACATTCAGAAATTGCAGAATGATGTAACTTGCGGAAATAGTAGTTTCATAATGCATGGTGCTTGTAGGTATGTGCTTTTACTACTCTTCATGAAGAGTATTGAAGTCAGTCGATGATATTTCGTAACGAATTAGGTAGGTATAATCCCCCTATTGTAAAATATTAAACAAACAAGCTCTACCACCGGTACATTTTATTTCCATTTAACTATAAGTACCCCTAATGTACTTATCTAGGTACTTCTAAAGAATTCAGCTACTCTTAACTTAAAGTAAATTAAAGTAAATATGTGTGGACATTTCACACAGCGCCATCTTACGATAGCCCCAAACTGAGCATAGCTTGTACAATGGGAACCAGATAACTGATACAATACTTATATACTTTTTTGTTTGTAAATACATACATAGAATACAATATAACACCCAGACGCAGAACAAACATCTATGTTCATGACACAAATGTTTGTCCTGGGTAGGAATCCACAGCCCTCAGTTCAGAAGGCAGGGTTACTACCAACTGAGCTATCGGGCCCGTCCACTTAGGTAAGTATCTCATTTATTCAATACTTAAATAGACTAGTAACAATCTTTGATGCTTTGTGAATTCTACCTTACCTAACAGAGTTAGAGTTTGCTAAGGATATAACATTTACCAATTTTACTCTACGGAGAATCCAAACCAAAATAGTAGATACCTAACAATCGCAACGTAATATTTGGCAAAGATAATTTAATTTACATGACATAAATTCATTTAATCCGGCAAACCGCAGTCAAAATTGCTGTAACGATTTACCTCACGAAAATTTAAACAAATATATTCCTCGGGAAACGCTTTCCAGTTAGACATTTATTCATATCGAAAAGTGCTCGTTTTAAATTCAAAATGTCGGTTCAGAACTTACCTGTACTTTGACGCTGTTTTCTCACACTTTTCTTACTTCTGAACTCCAACTTCCCACAACAACTTCCAACTCTTCTGTAACTCACAAACTTCCACTTTGACGCTCAGACACGATAAATAATCACCTCGTCGATATGAAAACATAAAATCTCCATAATCCGCAACATTTCACAAATCACATTGAACTCGCGAAGAGTTGAGAGCTTGTAAAAGGCTGTATTGATAAAAGTTCTCTCGCGCACCTCCGCGTGCCGTAATGGGTCCGTAAGAAGTTTTCAGGTAAACTTTTGGAATTGAGTTACGATAGAATTCCCACTTGTATTTCGGTTATTTGTAAGTGTTTAGAAGGTTCGATTCGTAAGACGGTTGCATGCGCAGGCGCAGTGAGGCATGCAAGGAGGGCAGAGACCTCGGAGCGTGGTGCGCCGGTGCCGACTGCCGGTGCCTCCGCGCGAGTACCGTTGCTCCGACACTTGGAGAGTGGGAGCGAGGTCGCCACAACAGGCTTTGACTTGACATTTTCAAGTTATTTGTTACTTCATTTTCGATGTCATGACTAGCTTTTGTTGTTATTGTTGGCGCTGATAACGAACAAAAGCGCTTGGCCGTTGCATCGTGGCAATTTGCGTGCAATGTGGGGTAATGGTGCAGAACTACAATATCACTAGTCCTTATCTTATCATCAACAAAGGGAAGTAGATATAAGTATTTTGCACGCTTTTATTCTCGAATAAAAAGAATACGGGTGCGTAAAAGCAGGAAAATATGCTAGTCACACAAAAACAGTCATACCGAGACGTGAGTCGTAAGATAGGTATTCGCGAGGTAGTTTGCTGAGAGTTGAATCCGTTTATCCGAGTACTTTGCAGTATTAGCTACGAGTTTTAACAAACGAATTTTAAAAACCTTCTTGTTTCATTTGTTTGGGAGGTACGAATAATGCCACGGACACGTTATACTCACATTATAACGCCCCTCAAGGGTGTTATGACATGACTGTACGTACGAGGACTTCCTGATATAATAGGCATGATGACAAATTTTTTTTTGTATCAATTAATTATATTCCTCAATAGATAAACATTTGTGAAAACAAAAATTAAATATCTCAAAAAATGACCAAGTTACAAGCATTTTAAAAACTGGAATAGAAAGATAGCTCAAACGGCCAATGACGTCAGAAGAAGGTCATTACAGTACCTCATTACTAAGCTGTGGTAGCTTTTCATACAATCTCTTTGGCATGTGACGTCACGAGTAGATTTTTCATAGTAACTGCGGAGGCGCTCTGTTTCGCGAGAAAGGGACAGGAGAAGCCTCCTGTAGAAACTTTAAAAGCTTATTACTCCGTGATTTATTTACCGATTTTGCTTATTTTTTCAATTATTGGATTCATTTTTGATCTTCTATACGAAAGTAATATTTACTTGTTCATTTTTAATAGTAGACATCATGCCTATTATCGTGTCGAGAACTGATAAGTTGTTTTTACTGCGAAATATGATAGGAATATACAATTTAAAAGGAGTGAAATTTTATTGTACAATTTGCTGTGATACACTAATTAACTGGCGTGTAGGTTGTCACTACAGCGAGAAGGTTCACGGAAGAAAGTAGTTAGGGAACCGAACTCTACGACCGTTCCTGGTTCTCGGGTTCTCCAGAACTGCTGGATCCGGCGAACTTGCGCTGGCTGTAGGCGGTGGAGTATCATCCTCGGTGACTAGAAACGCTGATTTAAATCGGTCTAAGGTCCCCATTACTTTCTTGCCCTACACATTAATCTTGTATAGGTCTTCGGGCCTCTCCATAGCACTTTATGCGGGCCGGTGTAAGGCGATTGCATCGACTTCTAGGTGCCATTTTTTGTGAACCGGCTGATGTCACTATTAGTCCGTGGATGGCACCTGTGCTGTGGATGGCTCAGAGGACTTGACAGTAAGACTGCGCACATTCGGCAAAAGTTTGTTGCTATCATAAACCATGGGAATAATCGCTCCACCTTTATCTTCAAAGATTTGGCAATAGCATCTCACGTTTATCTGCGAGACAACACTTCTCTCCCATCATTTCAGGCAGCTTATATAGGTGCATAAGGTGATAAAACGAGTGGATAAAGATTTAAAGCTCCGCATAAAAGACAATATTACGTACGTAGGGGTGACCCTTATGTTTGGTTGGGGCTAAAACAGTTTGTCACAGACTAATTTAATCTTGCCAAGTAAACAACGCACGAACTATGCCTGAAGTAGGTACTCAAAAACTTATAATGATTTAAGCTCTGTAAACGAGAAGGTAAATAATACGTAACAAATACATGGTTTGATCATAACATAAATCAAACTTGACTAAAATATTTACTTACCCACCTTCTCGAGAACTTTGTCTGTTCTTTACGTTTATTCTACGTGATGGATCGGCCGTCACACGTGCCTCCGACACCTTTATATTACTTTTTCAATAGTGTCGAGTCGGGCCCATAATTTTGCTAAAGAACAGCTACTATAAGATCAATCATGGAGTCATGTTTATACTCATGGAGTCATGTTTATACTCACTACTCAGTACTTATGTATAGGTAGGTACAGTGCTGTTCACTTAGGTTGAGTTGCACCAAGCGCCCGTTAAAGTTACTGCCAAGTTAAAATTCACGAGCATATTATGGTGTCGCACGCATGTCGCATGTATCATAATATTCAATTATCACAGTAACGTAACAGTTAAATGCAACGCATTCTCTACATTGTTTTCAGTGTCAAAAGATCTTTTCAAATAATTGCTCAAATACCTACAGTCATAAAAAAGTTAAATAGTTTAGAGTGAAGTTTACAACTTACAACCATTATAATATTACCTAACCCTGATGGGCCGTCAGTGACGACTAATTTTATGTAGTGAAAGTTACCAAATTAATGACGTCAGTTTAACAATCGGTTAAATGGTGCATACATTTCCGTCTGACATACTTAAGTAGAGTTTCGGTTGCAATTTAACGGGGTAATACCGCCATGAATCCCTGAAAATTGGGTATACGCTACCTACTTGGTAGTGGGCTGGAGCATAATGTAGGGCTGTCTATATCTATAAGGTCAGTGCAGCCACTCGGCCATACACGAGTTGCAAATATATATAGTAGGTAGGCAGTGCATTGGCATTCAGTATAATATAGTTGGTGTTACTATAGAATGTAGAAGCTATAACTATAATATAGAAAATAAATGCACCTTATCCGACATATAAGAACGTGAATATAAACTACAGTTTTAACCGGACATTTAACTCCAGTTCTAAGTTAACTGTAAATGGTGCAACCCACCCCTACAGTTCTAGTTTCTTTACATTTCCAGGTAAGAGTTTTCACATCAATTAGTCTTCCTACTCCTACATTAAAGTTACGTCTTCAATTTAAAGGAAAGTTGGTGTGGAGTGAAGGAAAACTTAAAATCATAACGTCTGGGTGAACCATAATGTGGGAACAAACTTGGTATGGATAAAGTTTATTATGGAACAGCTATGGATCTATTCCGTAGATCTGTTCAATGCTTTAGGTAAGTAATATACAGGTGGTACCGTGGTAAGTATTAGAATAGCAGTACATGCGCAAAAATATAAGCCGTTCAATTGGTGCCATATATGGCACCGTAGGACCTACACACCAAATATTACAATCATAACAAAGAATACAACGATACAAAATCACAAGAAGTAAGGATCGATGACCTTATCGCTAAAAGCGATCTCTTCCAGGAAACCTTTGGATTAAGAGGATTTGATGAAGTGGTTATCTTATACACACTCTGGGAAAGCCAATTCAAAAACCTTATTATATTATGTCTATATCTATCTAGTACTTATACCTATTAGGTATTATTAGATATATTCGTATCTTATCTAGTCTACCTATGCTATGTTATGTGGGGGAGGTGGATGTTCAGCAGTGGACATCTTCGGGATGTTAATTATGATAACGATAATGATCTAATCTAGTAAGAAGTAAAAACCTATCTACTTGCAAGTTTTCTAGTAAAATATTTGAGAAATATTATTATCTCTAGGTACCTACCTATCGTAAAAATCATACATTAGCCATAAGATCATCAAGGTAGCTGAACAATGAGCTTTTCATATAATTCGGTAAGCATAATACCTACTCATACATAACTCTAAACAAATAGGCATACCTATCTACACGTAGTATTATTTTATTGTAGATTTGGTATTACCTACATGATTGAATATTACATAACCTATCTATATAGCCATCTTCCAATTTCACCGTAATCATTTCTCCCTGATTCCTTGCTTAACTCCTAGAGCAGTCTTTGCCATAACTCGTATCATTGCGTGCGATCTGCCTATGAGATTAACGGCCAATGAAACCCGGCAATTTTGGGGCACTAGACGCTTACCCCACCGCATTGTGTGCGCGCCCTATTAGTTTCTGAACGAGGCTGTAAATCTAGTCGTTAT